>CM060193.1:53130182-54330182 GCA_030549335.1 Pontederia crassipes | reverse complement strand
CATAAAAGTTACTAATCTGTATTCAAGTAGTGATAATGCAGGTGTAGAATTGATATGAACAGATTCGCCGAAGAAATCATCAAATTTAAAAGTTGGAAGAAAAGTTTTCAGCACGACCGGTCGACCCATCGGTCGACCGACCAGAAGCACCGGTCGATTGATATTAGGTGAAAGGAAAGATGACAAAATACCAATCGATCCATCGGTCGACCGACCAGAGGCACCGGTAGACTGATATTTGGTGAAAGGAAAGACGACAAGATACCGGTCGACGTCGAGACTATACCGGTCGATAGACCGATCGACAGCAAAAAGATCGGTCGTGATGAGAGATTACAGGTCGTTGTATCGATCGAAGAACCGGTCGATCGGACAGCATCAAAGCACAAAAATGAGACAACGGTCACATAGACTGATCGACCGACCCATCCCAGCGGTCGACCAACCCGTCAATCAAATGAATAGTAACGGCTAGAATTTTGAGGAGAAAAATGGGGGAGACTTTTTGAACGGATTCTCACCCCTAGGAGCCTATAAAAGAAGTGTCAAAACCTGAAGAAAAGTTATCCAAGCAAGAAGGAACATCCTAGAGCTCCTCTCAAGTTTTTTTGAGCATAGAATTACAATTTCTTCCATTTTCTTTTCTTTGCCTTGAGTGTGAAAAAAATGTTTTGTAAAAGAAAAGAGTTAGAGGGAAACCTTCACTTTCTGAAATATAGTGAGATTGAGAGCTCCTTATAAGAGAGGTGTACCTTGCCTCTTGAGCGGAAAAGAAGGCGTGATTATATTAAGAGGGTTGTTCTCTCCCTACAAGAAAAGAGAAAGATAGTGAATCTCCGGCGATCTCGAGGTCGAGAAGTCAGAGCGGGGACGTAGGCCAAAGTGTTGGGGCCGAACCTCGTCAACATATCGTACCTTCTTGTATTTGTTCTTTATTCTTCATCTACGCATTATCTTTATTTGCTTGTGATCAGTTTTATCGTTTTCTCCGAAGGTGAATTTTTGGAAAATTTAATTTCACCAATTCACCCTCCCCCTTTGTGATTTCGATCCTACAATTGGTATCAGAGCCAAGTTGCTCTAGCTTTAAGATTTGAAATATCTTTAGAGCTATGGCATCAAGCGATTTCAGTTTTTCCGAAGGTCAATCTATTAATCGTCCTCCACTTTTCAATACCTCAAATTTTGCTTATTGGAAAATTAGGCTGCAAGCCTACGTTTGTTCTATTGATATTGATATGTGGGATATTATTCAAAATGATTTTGATTTAATTAAGAAAAAGCCTTCAGAATATACCGAAGGAGAAAAACTTTTAGTAAAACTAGATTGGAAAGCTAAAAATATTTTTTATTGTGCTTTGGATCCAACGGAGTTTAATCGTATTTCTAGTTGTGAAAGTGCTAATGATATTTGGAAAAAAACTCATTATTACTCATGAAGGAACGGATAAAGTTAAGGATTCTAGATTAAATATTTTAAATTATCAATATGATTCTTTTAAAATGCTTGAAAATGAATCTATTAATAAGATGGTTGTTTGCTTCAAATGTTTAGCCTCTTTGGGCGAGCCAAGGACTAATTCTCAAAAAGTGAAAAAGTTTCTCAGGTCTCTCTCCTCCAAGTGGCATACAAAGAGGACGGTGATTGAAGAAAAGGACTTAAACAAGTTGGACTTTGATGATCTTATATGTTCACTCTTGACCTATGAGATCGGGATCAAGGAGGATGAAGAAGCAAACACTCCAAAAAGAAAAACACTTGTATTGAAAGCAAACAAAGATGAGGAAGATACAAGTGAAGAAGATGAGGATCTTGATGAAAAGAAGCTTTCTCTATATGCAAAAAAGCTTGACAAATATGTCAGGTTCGCTAAGAAGAAGGGCTATTCCAAGAGAAGATCATTAAGCAAAAGCCAAATAACTTGCTTTGAATGTAAAAAAATTGGACACTACAAAAATGAATGTCCAAATTTGATCAAAAAGGAGAAAGATGGAGAAAGCTCAAGAAGGAAGAAAAAGGCTCTCCAAGCCACTTGGGACGAAAGTGAAGATGAAGAGAATGACTCCAACACCTCTTCCAGTGATGACGAGGAAGCCTACATATGTCTAATGGCTAATAGCCATGAAGTATCATCTAACTCCTCTAACTATAATGATAGTGAATCTTTCAATGTTCATAAGGAGTTTAGAGGTCTAATTAATAAATATGGACGCCTAAAAAAGAAATACGATGAGATAAAAATAGAGTTTGAAAATTTGCAAAAGAAAAATAAGAATGTTAAAGCATATGAAAAGTGTGATATATTGAATAAAGAAAACTCTAGCTTAGAACTCTCAATTGAATAATTGAAAACGGAAAATAGTGCACTAAAATCAATATGTAAAAGACAAATTATAGAAAGTGCATGTTTGAACAAAGAAATTAATCAATTGAAACTTGAACTTGAAAAATTCTCAAATGGAAGTAAAATGTTAGACGCAATGCTTAGTGGATCTAGAATATCTTCAAACAAAAAGAGACTTGATTTCACCTCTTTTGAAAAGAAGAATGACAAAAGAATTATATTTGTTAAAGCATCGCATGATTACACAAGATCACAAATTATTTGTTTTCATTGTGGATAGAAGGGCATCATTCTTATGATTACAGAATTAGGAAAGGAATAAGTAAAGGAATGAAGAAAATTTGGGTCCCGAAAAGGACCATGACTAATCAAGATGGACCCAAGCAAGTTTGGGTACCAAAAACATGAAACTCCTAACTTCTTTCTTGTAGGAAGCTTCTATGTACAATGAAGGTAAATGATATTTGGATAGTAGATGCTCAAGACATATGACCGGCGATGCCTCAAATTTCATCAATTTGGAAAAGAAAAATGGAGGTAAAGTCACTTTTGGAGACAATAGTAAAGGAAGAGTAATTGGTATAGGTAATATTGGTAAGAATGACAAAGTGTATTTAGAAAATGTTTGGCTTGTTAAAAATCTAAAACATAATCTAATTAGCATAAGTCAATTTTGTGATAAAAATTATTTAGTTAAATTTGAGAAGGACAAATGTTTGATACTAGATGAAAATAACAAAGTTCTACACATGGGATTTAGGTACAATAATGTATACAAAATTGATTTTGATAACTTGAAAAATGAAAAATGTCTTAGTGTCATGCATGATGACATAAACTTGTGGCATAGAAGATTAGGACATGCAAATTACAAATTGCTAAATAAACTCTCAAATCATGAATTGGTTAAAGGCTTACCTAAAATCAAATTTGAAAAAAACAATGTTTATGAGCCATGTTTAAAAGGCAAACAAACCAAAAGTTCTTTTAAATTAAAAGGAGTTATTAGTACGCATAGGGCCTTAGAACTTTTACATCTTGATTTGTTTGGGCGTATTGATGTGACTAGTTTAGGAGGAAAAAGATATGTATTTGTAATTGTTGATGATTTTTCTCATTTCACTTGGATAATTTTTCTCGCTAGTAAAGACGAAATGCTAAACATGTTTTCCAAATTTGCAAAAATAGTTCAAAACGAATTTGAACAAAAGATTTCAAAAATTAGAAGTGACCATGAAGGAGAATTTCAAAATCATAAATCTGAATTATTTTGCGAAGAAAATGGAATTACTCATAATTTTTCCATTCCTAGAACACCTCAACAAAATGGAGTAGTAGAAAGAAAAAATAGAACTATACAAGAAATGGCTAGAACAATCTTAAATGAAAGCAAATTAGCAAAATATTTTTGGGCGGAAGCCGTAAACACATCTTGCTATGTTCTCAATAGAATTCTACTTAGACCTCTTGAAAAGAAAACATGTTTTAAAATGCTATTTGGTAAGAAACCAAACATCTCCTATTTTAAAGTTTTTGGATGTAAATGTTATATCTTGAACATTAAAGATAAACTAAGCAAATTTGACGATAAATGTGATGATGATATTTTTCTTGATTATTCTAATACAAGTAAAGCCTATAGAGTATACAACAAAAGAACATTAGTTGTTGAAGAGTCTATTAATGTTAAATTCAATGAAACTAATGACTTTTTGAGCAAACAAGCACAGGATGATGATGAAAAAATAGTTGAAGTACAAAGAAAACTCGAAGTTGTGGACACAGAGGATGCAAAAGCTTACATCCCAAAGGTGGAAGAAATGGAAGTACCTCAAAGGGAAGAGAATCGAATCATCCCAAAAAATTGGAGACATGCATCATCACACCCACTTGATCAAGTTATAGGTAATTTAAATGAAGACATAAAAATTAGAAATTCTTTAAAAAATCTACATGTTTTTTCGGCTTTTCTTACAAATTATGATCCCAATAATATAGATGAAGCACTTGAAGATCCAAACTGGATAAATGCAATGCATGAGGTATTAAATAATTTTGAAAGAAATTAAGTGTGGAAACTTGTAGAAAGACCCAAGGACCATCCTATCGTTGGAACCAAATGGGTCTTTCGAAATAAGTTAGATGAAAATGGTGTCATTGTGAGGAACAACACTTACATTTGTATGATCCTTTTTGGAATATGATTTTTAATGTTTTTAAATGGTTCAAAATCTGAAAAATACAAGGATCGGTCGATCTACTTTCAGGACCGGTCGACTGCCTGAAAGGACCGGTCGAATGTCATAGAAGGTTCAATAAGCATACAAACGATCGGTCGACCGATATAACAAAATCGGTCGACCGGTATATACTGCGATCGGCTGACATCGAATCGATCGCTATATGATTTGTTTGAAAAAGAAGTGTCCGGTCGACCGCGGGGCATGTTCGGTCGACCGGTATATGCCAAAATCGTGAACTATAAAAATCGACCGCTCGATTCGACCGACCTAATTTTCGGATTTTCGCACGACCGCCGCCCTCTGCGACCCTCTACGATTGATCCTCCTCCAACAACCTCCCCTCCTGCGGCAACACTACGGTCACCGGACTATAGCGACCGGCCGTCGCTTAGGTCAAACTCTCTCTCCCTCTTTACCTTCGACTCTCTCTCCCTCTTTCTCTCTATCTTCGACCCCCCTCTCTCCGGCCAGCCGCCCTGCCACCGCCGGCCGAACGTCCCGCCGGCCTTCCCTCTCTCTCTCCCTCGTTAGTCTCTCTCTCTCCCTCGCTAGTCTCTCTCTCCGGTCAGCCACCCTATCATCGTCGGCCGACCATCCTGCCTGTCTTCTCTATCTGTCTCGGCAAATCTCTCTCTCCGGCCGCCATACCTCCCCTCTCTCTATGCCACCTCCGGCCACATCTCTCTCCGCCAGTCCCTCTCTCTCTCTCTCGGCAGTTTCTCTCTCTCGACAGTCTCTCTCTCTCTCGGCAGTCTCTCTTTTTCTGACCTCCATTGTTGAATCCATGGCCGACAATGATGGCTATTTGCGTACTAAGTTGGTCTTTAAGCGTCATCATCACATTTCTGGCTCCGGTGGCACCATTCATGTCCTCCGACGTGAACCTGAACCTGAACATGAACCCGAGCCCACTAGACGTAGCCGTGGATGAGGACAATCCCATGGACGTACTCGTCAGCCACCTTCCATCGATCCCACTGAGTTTGATAGTCATCTTTTTGTCTCTAGGAAAATCTTTGACAGCTTCGAAGCCTTGTATGCCTCTCGCGAAGTTCGACGTGCCTATACCATTGATTGGGACGCTCTAAACATTCCAGATGTTCAAGAGATGTTCGCAACCATCGATTGGCTGCCACTTCTCTCACTCACAGACTGTGTGTATCCTCATCTTGTCTGTCATTTTTATGCGAACATGACAGTCACTCGAGAGTCCATTATTTCCTATGTCCTTGGTGTACCCATTCAATTGGACCCTGACCATCTCTGTCGCATCTTTGGCGTAGCATGTCCCTTACCTGGCCTTTATTCATTTGTTACCCACGGCTGGCCTTCCGATTATCTTCCTATCGCAAATGGCATTTGTATGGTTTTTGCTGGACAGGATGTCCAATATACCGTCGAAACGGGCCATCGACATCTTCATCCAATCATGAAGATGGCACATCACATTCTCAATCGCATGATCACTCCCCGGGCCGGGCACTATACAGAGGTCACTCACTTCGACCTCTTCTTTCTTCACTGTCTCTGCATCCGTGATGCCTCGTTTCTTCACTTCGGTCATTACGTCTTCTATCATATGGACTACACATTTCAAAAGATTTCCTCTGGTGCTCGTGGTCGATACCACTTATACTTTGGTGCCTGGATTACGAGGATTTTACTCCATTCTGGAGTCGAGACTCTGATGCGTTGAATTTGTAACAATAAAATTTGCTAGCAAGTGCACTAGTCGCTCAAGTAATACAGTAAAAAGGAGTAAGAGTGTCGAACCCACGAGGAATATTATTAATTCAATATCTGGATTTATAAATTAATAAGAGAGGAAAAACATGAATTTTTGGAAAGAAGTTTTATGAAATAAAATAAAGAAAATAAGATAAAGATAAGATAATGGTGTTGAAGTTAGGCCTTAGGATGAAAATAGATCAGGATAAATATTTGAACCATAAAAGATAAATTTAATCTTTAAAGATGGATTAGAGTCTCCCTAAAGTAATCTAACATGATTAACTTGTGGTCTCCACGACTGGCATCCCTCAATCTAATCATATAGAACTATCTTAATTTAATAAGAATTGAAGTCTCCACGACTGGTACCCCCAAAATCATATTAAAATTAAGATGCATTAAATTGAATTCTCTAAACTATTAATCACTCCACAAACTGGTATAGATTAATAGACCACACAAACTTGATTCTCCACACACTAGTTATCAAATTTATGTCAATTATTAATTCCAAAAAAAATCAATTATAATTATAATAATAAATTCTAAAATTAAACACTCCACAAACTAGTATAGCCTAATTCAGAAATTTAATTAACTAACATAAAAGCATTAAGCACAATTAATAATTGATCAGAAAAGATTAAAGCAAATAAAATAGGGTCCAAACATTTCCCTTTAATTAATAATCTCCTAAAATAATAATCCTAAAAATATGGAGTTCATCCTAGAAATTCTGGAGAGATAATAACAAAATAACAATAATAATCGAAAGAATTACACCCAAAATAGAAGTAGAGCTCTCGAATTGGGCAGACAGTCGGGCAGCCTCTCGGACTTGATCAGGGTCGCGATCAACTTCCAGCCGTCGCACCTCTCTCCTTTTGGTCGTAGCCTGCAGAGCTCACGACTCTCCGTGGAAGAAACCTGAACTTCAGAGCACGAATTGAAACGACGGATTCTTCACGTATTTATAGGTGCGAACGGCCTTCAATTTGATCTCGGTCGTAACATCGTACGGTTGACTTTAAAATTATAAGATAAACTCGGCCAAAGATAAATCTTTTTATCATTACGCCCAAAGATAAATCCTTTTTATCTTTACTCCCTTAGAGTCTCGGCCGTAAGGAAATTATTTTATCTTTACTCCTTTTCATTACTCCCAAAAGATAAAAATCATTTTATCTTTACGCCCAAACAATTTTATCTTTACACCTTCATATATCTTGTTACGCCCAAAGATAAACTCGTTTATCTTTACTCCTTCAAATGTTAGCCGTAACAAAGAATTAAATCTTGTTACGCCCTAGAAATCTCAGCCAAAATGATATCTTTTATCCTAATCTCGGCCGTAATGATAAATTCTTCGGAATTTCGGCCGATACAGCATAATCCATTTTAATCTCGATTTTTCCTGCAAAATAATTATCAAAATTTAGTTAATCCATCCACAATTAAAAATTCAGAGAATTTAATAATTAAAATTGATAAATCCGGAATTATGATTAAAAGTGACTAAAAATGATGCATGCCATGATCAAATTATAGAAAATTTAATTAAAATAATTAACTAAAATATGTTGTATTTTGCATGCATCAAACTCCCCCAAGCTTAAAGTCTTGCTTGTCCTCAAGCAAAAATTCAAAGCAAGGCTCAAGAAAGTTCCATCGTAGCCTCCACATTGTCAACTGACTAATTTTCTCACAAAATTCTTCTGCACACCTACTACTCAGCATCTTATCATTTTCCATGCACTTAGCTTCATAGAGGTTCTGAATGCTACACAAATTTAAACAATCTCAAATTCAGCCTTGTGAAAAAAATAAATTGTCTATCAAATAATAGCATTAATATTGAACACATAAGTACTAATTGAGCTTAAATTTTTTTCTTTTTCTTTTCATTTTTCAACTTTATTTTCAATCATTTAAAAGTTCTAATCTTCAAGCAGGATTGCACAAGGAAGTCCATGTAGCGGGCTTTGGACTGATGACTCCCAGACCAGATGACCTTAGGGCACCAGGTGACAAAGCACCCCTCGAGTTTACTTGCCCGAACAACCAAGATTCTGAATGAAGAGTTCAAACTTTAGCCATGGTTCAGTACTCCTGTGCTTCTCCATATTCCACAAGATGGTCCATGTAGCAGGTTTTCGATCGACGGATCCCAGAGCAGTTGCCCTTAGGTCGCCAGGCATGAACCCCTACGAATCTAATTACCCGAACACACCTTGGTTCCGGATAACACTTTTATACCTACACATAACTTTATTCAACTTTTTTTTATTATTATTATTTGTTGGGGTTTAACTAACCCTTCTTTTTTTATAAGCTCAAAAAGTACTTGATATGGTCAATAAGAAGGCTACTACTATCAAGACTTAAAAGAAATAAAAAGGCATAAATATGATTTTGTCGTCTAGTCATTCATAATTCTACTTAGCATAGGCACATAGTCCATAAGTTTGATACTTAAAATAGCAAGTGATAAGAAAGAAAAGTATTCAAATTTCATCAGTTAACAACATGTCTTTGAACTTTTACTAAAAGATAATTAAAATAATAAGACAAGAGTTTGTTAGATGGTAGCAAAAATAAATGCATGCAATGGAATTTTTTAGAAATTTTCAAATTTTTCAATTTTTTTGGATTTTTTATAAATAGATGCAAACATAAGCAAATAAACAGAAAGAAACATGCAATGCGTGAAATGCAAACTCCCCCAAGCTTGAACTAGACATTGTCCTCAGTGTTAAGCCAGCAAGGGAAAGTGATACATACTCAATAAAAAGGAAAATTTAAAGAAACGAAAATAAAGAAAAGGGAAAAGACACAACCGGATTTACTGTCTGCGGGGTGGCGATGGTGGATGGTAGCCGAGATTTCCTTGGCGCATATGATACTCATGGATGCGTCTCGTCATGCGCGCATGTTGATTCTGAAGGGATTCGAAGCGACCCTGACGATCATCCATATTTCTAAAATCAGCTCGAATGTTGGTCAACTCTTGTGCTTGTCGAAGTTGCTCTTCCTGAATAGCGTGCAACTGCCCTGACTGACGAAGTTGCTCTTCTTGAAAAGTGTGAAACTCCCCTGCTTGACGAAGTTTTCATCATACATTGATTCCCATAAGTTTTGCATGGAAGCATAGTCAGGCTGAGGTGGCGGAGGTGGATAGTAAGTCTGCTCTGGGGCTGAAGTAAGAGTGGGCTCCGGCGCTATATAGCGATTCTGCACAGGTTCTTGTAAAGGGGTAGATACTTCCATCGAATCGCGTTCCTCATAAGGAGTAGAAGGTATGAACGAGGAATCAGAAGAGCTCTCTTGTGCTGGAGATGGAATCGGAGAAGGCACCGGCATATAAGGTGAATGGACGGATGTGGCATATTGGGAAGCTGCCGGTGATGCAGCCTGGAATCCTTGTTGCTGTTGAAGGTAGGGTTGGGCTGCCGCATAATCAGTAGAATCAAACCAAGAGAAAGGTTCATCCTGGTGTAGCTGTCTGACAGAGGTAGATGGTCCTGCAGGTGGGATTACTGGAGCTATGACCTGCCTAAAAAGGAGCCAATTATTTGGATTAATCGGCGTAAAAGCATCTCGATCTGAGCAGGGCACCTCCTGATGGTGGCCTTTAAAAATAAAAACTTTGATCCCTAAGTTGTTGGTCTTCACGAGACCCATAGCTTGAATGGTCCTACGAGTGAGGTGAGTGTTTCCTGGCACAGCTTCAAGATCATCCAAGTCAAGTTGTAGGTGTTGAGCGATAGGTGTGAGAAGAGCACCCATATTAATGTTACCGCCACGATGAGTAGTGCGGCGTTGGAATCGACAAATGAGGAAGGCACCCACATTAACAGGAGTTCTGTGAAGCATGCTGTGGATGAGATATAACTCCCCTTCTGAGACGGCACCATCATTATCACTGCGTCCACTTATGGTGTTGCTTAGCATGCGATGGACGTAGCGCAGAACAGGATTCTGATTTGAGCTATCTTTAGCAGTGTTCCAAACCAATCGGTCTTCTTCTGTTATCTATTTCCAAAAAGTTTCAGCATCAAAGTCAGCAGGTACAGAGAGAGATCCATGGTTGGGAAATCCATAGATATTATTAATCTCTCCTAGAGTGAGAGTAAATGGTCGTCCATAAAGTTGGAATGAAATGCGGGGCTGATCATAGTTCCTGCCATCTAAATTAAAAACTTCCACGGATGAGAGAAATTCCATAATTAGTACTTCATAAGTTGGCCACCAAGAATGCACAAAGTCAGATAGTCCAATTTGAGAAAATAGTAGATGAATATCTGCAAGTAAATTATACTCCCTCAGCAATTCAGTATCTGAAAATCTGGTGGCATGAATTCGAATATCACACATCCGTTCATATCGAGCTTGATACTCCGGCTTAGTCCAATAATATTCTCCGGGGTAGGAGATTAATTGTGAGGGCTGTGGGGCCGGCTGAGCATTCGGATGTCGTCGTTCATGACGTCCCCTCCATATATTAGCAAATCGCCTCATCTTGATCTGGACAAAAATAAACAAAGAAAAGGTACTGGCTCGGTGGAAGCGGCTGAGGTTTCGACCGTAGTATTCGATGAAGAACCGGCTGAAGGTCGAAGGTGACTCGGCCGTAAGGGACCGGTTGACGAAGAACTTTGGCCGTAAGGAATTGTTTGATGAAGAACTTCGGCCGTAATTGTTGAAGCTTGGCCGTAGATTGGAGTTTGGCCGTAAGAAATTGGAGGCGTGATTCTGAACTTCGGCCGTAAGAGTAGATGAACCTGTAGATTTCGGCCGTAACGAATGGCGGTGAGATTTCGGCCGTAAGAAGTCTTGATGCACGGTGTTGAGGCTCGGCCGTAACGCAGATGGTAGGAGCGCGGTGGAAACTCGGCCGTAATAAGTGTCGGTGTGCGGTGGAAGATCGGCCGTAACGCACAGGGAAGCGCTGGAACTTCGGCCGTAAGGAGATAAACTCGGCGCGTGGTGGCTCGGCCGTAACACACCCGGGGCGTAATGGGTCGTCTCCGGTCCGCGTTGTGGAAGACCGGCCGTAAGAAATGGCGGGGAGAGCGCTGGAACTTCGGCCGTAAGAGATAGATGAAAGGGCGAGGTGGTGATTGATCTGCATAACAAGAGAAGGGGTAAGTATTTTATAGATGAATTTATGGGGGTAATACCTGTTCCGACAGCGCGCAGTGAAGGGTCAAATCTGGTCGTAAAAACATGCATTTTTTTTATTGGACTTGTGCATGCAGATGTGTTGTCTTGTCATTCTCGTCCGTGCATAACACCTCAGCCGTAAGAAGGCATCTGGCGTGATCCTCGGCCGTAACGATGTGGCGTCTTGTCATGTCTGTTGGAATCTTTACGGCGTGGTCATTGAGGTGATTCTCGGCCGTAACGAGGAATGGTGGCAGTTTGTCTTGTCATGTCCGAGCTTGATGCATGTGTGACAACTCGGCCGTAATGCACACGTAATGTATGTGGTAGGGCATAACGAGAGTGGCAGGGCGTAATGTCCGAGCTTCGGCCGTAGAGAGCACAGGTGGCAGGGTGTAATAGCCTCGTTTTGTCACGTGGAGGGAATCAATTCTTGGAATTTACGCCCATGCTTGGAGTTGACGCCCCTGAGTTTATCTCTCCTGTAGGGCTATAATTGCTAGAATTTCCCATTAGTGACATCATCTGCTCAAATTTTTGATTAAGTGACTCCAGCTGAGCCACTATTTTTGAAGATTGTATTCCTTGTGTAGCATGTACATCATGAGTTCGGCGAGATGGTCTCCTTTCTTGACTTGACTTGAGGGCTACAGCTTCAATTATATCTTGTATCTCACTAGGACATTTAGATCCCAGTACTGTCCCTCCTGCTGTTTGGTCGAGCTTATCTTGATATGCAGGTCGTAATCCATGATAGAAATCTTCCATCACTTGCCACTTTGGAATTCTATTATCAGGAACTCTGGCCAGCAGTTCCTTAAATCGTTCCCAGGCTTCATATAACGTCTCGTTATCGTCTTGAACAAATGCCCTCAGCTCTCTTCGATATTTGCCTGCCTTTTGTGGTGGACAATATTTTCCAACAAATTTTTCTACAAGCTCCAACCAAGAATGAATCGATCCTGCAGGCAAAGTTTTAAACCAAGTGGAAGCTTTGTCACGTAAAGATTGAGGAAATAATAATAAACGAATAACTTCAGAAAAAACATTATTATTTCTAAAGGTGCTCAAAGTGGCAAGAAATTTGTCAAGGTGATCGTGAGGGTCTTCATGAAATCCTCCTCCAAATTGGGATGCTTGTATCATCCTCACGATTGCGGGATTTATCTCAAAATTATTTGCGTTAATATCAGGCAGCACGATGCATGATTCTCGGTCACTGTATCTGGCCGAGACATATTCTCTCATAGAAAGTTCTGCTTCATCTTCTCGCTGATTATTATGTGGTGGAACCAGTTCATTCTGTTGCTCCAGTCTCTGATTGTCGCGTGCTTGTTCCGCCATTTTTCTTATATTTCTTCGTAATCGACGATAGGTTCTTTCAATTTCAGGATCAAATTCCAACAGTGGATTTGAACTCCTAGTGCGCTTATCAGAAGATTCCAAGATTGGTTGCGATTTAATTTTCAATTAGTACCTGTAACAACCAATTTTCAGTAAGATAAAAGAATAAAAATGTATACAAGAAGAAAGAAATACAGATAATAGGTCACGAAAAATGAGTTTTTAACAAATAAAGTCTTTCGGCATGATAGAATTTGAAAATTCGTCATTAAAATTAATTTTCGAGAGGAACTTTTCAGAAATTCTTCAAACCAATACGAATACCAAATATTAATATCGACCAAAAGAATTTATGATGATGTAACAAACCGCACAAAATAAGTCTGAACTAATTTGCGGCCGTAAAGTTAATAATCAGGCATAATCAAAAATTATTTTCAGAGAGGAAATAAGATTGATCGGCCGTAATACAGAAATAGGGTTTACGGTCGTAATTAATCCGAGGCTCGTTCGTCCGTAAAAATCATAAAACAGTGTTGAAAGGGATTCAACGTGAAGGCGTAAAAATTAGCATGGCGATGAATTATCTCGGCCGAAATAAAAATTGAACGAAATGTCGCCAAATGAATCATTACGGCCGACAAAGAATATAATTCATATCGGTCGTAAAATAATGAAAGTTCAGTCGAACGTGAGGTAAAACATCAACACATATAAATCGGTCGAAATGAGATTAAATCAAACTTATACGTTCAGAAATATATTACGGCCGAATTGAAGTTGACAACCTTTGGCCGTAAAACAAAACTGGGTTTCGGCCGAAACAAAAATAGAGTTAAACTTATTCTTCCGTCAAGAGAAGAATCGTTACGGCCGAAAAGGAGTAAAATCCATGTCGGATGATCCATTACGGCCGAGACAAACTAAATCGCTTTGGCCAAAACAAAGTCAAATCAAAAGTTCAAACTATTATAATGTTACGGCCGAGAATGAAAAAATCACAAATAAATTAGCCTAAAAGGTCGTAAGATGGCGTAAAAACAAATGTTCAGAAATTTTACGGCCGTAAAATCATGAGATCATTCTCGGCCGTAAACAGAAAACATGAGATCAATCTCGGCCATAAAGATAAAAATTGTCCATTAAGATGAAATGAGGTCACATCGGCCGAGATGAAGTCAACATAATTGACCGTAATGCAAAATAGGGTTTCGGCCGAAATAAATAATTGAATCATTACGGCCGAAAGTGAATTAAGAAGATTCTTTACGGCCGTAAAACAACGAAATCAAATTCATGACGTAAAACAATGTTCGGATAAAAATATTACGGCCGTAAAAATTGAAAGTTTAAAACTTAGAAATCATTCATTGCGAGGCCGTAAAATTAATAAAGCCGACACATTAAATCTCGGTCGTAAAATCATAAGTTGACAGTGTAATTCAGAAAATTCAATCGGCGTCGGATTTTAAACCGAAAGTAGAAAAATTTTAAAAAAATTTATCGTGACCTTTATCTGCAAAAGAAAAAAAAATGTTAGTGAATTCACAAAAATAATTAAAACAATTAATACATATTTATAAAGAATTATTTACACTTTATTTACATCTCCTAATAATTCATAAAAATTAGAAATTAATTAATAAAATATTCCCCAGCAACGGCGCCAAAAACTTGATGCGTTGAATTTGTAACAATAAAATTTGCTAGCAAGTGCACTAGTCGCTCAAGTAATATAGTAAAAAGGAGCAAGAGTGTCAAACCCACGAGGAATATTATTAATTCAATATCTGGATTTATAAATTAATAAGAGAGGAAAAACATGAATTTTTGGAAAGAAGTTTTATGAAATAAAATAAAGAAAATAAGATAAAGATAAGATAATGGTGTTGAAGTTAGGCCTTAGGATGAAAATAAATCAGGATAAATATTTGAACCATAAAAGATAAATTTAATCTTTAAAGATGGATTAGAGTCTCCCTAAAGTAATCTAACATGATTAACTTGTGGTCTCCACGACTGGCATCCCTCAATCTAATCATATAGAACTATCTTAATTTAATAAGAATTAAAGTCTCCACGACTGGTACCCCCAAAATCATATTAAAATTAAGATGCATTAAATTGAATTCTCTAAACTATTAATCACTCCACAAACTGGTATAGATTAATAGACCACACAAACTTGATTCTCCACACACTAGTTATCAAATTTATGTAAATTATTAATTCCAAAAAAAATCAATTATAATTATAATAATAAATTCTGAAATTAAACACTCCACAAACTAGTATAGCCTAATTCAAAAATTTAATTAACTAACATAAAAGCATTAAGCACAATTAATAATTGATCAGAAAAGATTAAAGCAAATAAAATAGGGTCCAAACATTTCCCTTCAATTAATAATCTCCTAAAATAATAATCCTAAAAACATGGAGTTCATCCTAGAAATTCTGGAGAGATAATAACAAAATAACAATAATAATCGAAAGAATTACACCCAAAATAGAAGTAGAGCTCTCGAATTGGGCAGACAGTCGGGCAGCCTCTCGGACTTGATCAGGGTCGCGATCAACTTCCAGCCATCGCACCTCTCTCCTTTTGGTCGTAGCCTGCAGAGCTCACGACTCTCCGTGGAAGAAACCTGAACTTCAGAGCACGAATTGAAACGACGGATTCTTCACGTATTTATAGGTGCGAACGGCCTTCAATTTGATCTCGGCCGTAACATCGTACGGTTGACTTTAAAATTATAAGATAAACTCGGCCAAAGATAAATCATTTTATCATTACGCCCAAAGATAAATCCTTTTTATCTTTACTCCCTTAGAGTCTCGACCGTAAGGAAATTATTTTATCTTTACTTCTTTTCATTACTCCCAAAAGATAAAAATCATTTTATCTTTACGCCCAAACAATTTTATCTTTACACCTTCATATATCTTGTTACGCCCAAAGATAAACTCGTTTATCTTTACTCCTTCAAATGTTAGCCGTAACAAAGAATTAAATCTTGTTACGCCCTAGAAATCTCAGCCAAAATGATATCTTTTATCCTAATCTCAGCCGTAATGATAAATTCTTCGGAATTTCGGCCGATACAGCACAATCCATTTTAATCTCGATTTTTCCTGTAAAATAATTATCAAAATTTAGTTAATCCATCCACAATTAAAATATTCAGAGAATTTAATAATTAAAATTGATAAATTCGGAATTATGATTAAAAGTGACTAAAAATGATGCATGCCATGATCAAATTATAGAAAATTTAATTAAAATAATTAACTAAAATATGTTGTATTTTGCATGCATTAGACTCCTGCACACTAGGAGTACATTTGACCTCGACCCACTGACGTCATTGGTTCCAGGACCCTGCATCGGAAGGGTCTTAAGTTTAGTGAGTAGGCAGCGCCAGATTCTGATGATAGAGATGATGCCACAGATGGCGAGCCAGCCCCGAGGGACACTCAGGAGGCACCTAAAGCTGGCCCCAGCTTCCCGCCACCATCGGCATCCGCTGAGCAGTTTGGACCTTCTCAGCATAGTACTTCCGACTTCCATGGCGCCTATGACTTCACAGCTCTTTCACAGCAGGTGGCTGCCATAGATCAGCGTATGACTCAGATGGATTGTCTTGTTCGACGAATGGAGCGTGATTCTCGTTACCTTGTCTGCTCACTTCAGGCATACTACGCATCACAGGGTTTTATTCCACCTGTAGCCCGTGGGGATGATAGTCCCAATGAGGAGTAGTTGGGTTGTCTCCCTCTTTGATGATGTCAAAAGGGGGAGAAGACTAGGACGATGTTATGTGTGTCTTATATGTCTTAATATGTTATGTGTCTTAGTGCTTACATTTGTATAGTGCATATCGTGCACCATTTTGTAGTGGCTTCAGTCACATTGATTAGTGCATGATGTTTTATTGACTATGTAATGTAATGACTCTTCTTATAAGATGATCTTTTTTTCACATTTGATTCCATATTTATTTCTCATCATATGTTCATATCAATTATGAAACTATAAATGCCATCGATTTAGGGGGAGAAAAAAATTAAATACGCATAAATGTAGGGGTAGCTTGTTTATTCCATTATATGTAAAACTTACATTTCAATTTATTTCTTTCTTCTCCTTATCATCCAATTAATTTGCCATCATAAAAAATGGGGAGATTGTTGAATCCTACGTTTTGATGATAACAAATTAAAATGGACATAAAAGTTACTAATATGTGCTCAAGTAGTGATAATGCAGGTGTAGAATTGATATGAACAGATTCATCGAAGAAATCGCCAAATTTAAAAGTTGGAAGAAAAGTTTTCAGCACGATCGGTCGATCCATCGGTCGACCGACGAGAAGCACCGGTCGATTGATATTAAGTGAAAGGAAAAACGACAAGATATCGGTCGATCCATCGGTCGACCGACCAGAAGCACCGATCGACTGATATTCCGTGAAAGGAAAGATGACAAGATACCGGTCGACATCGAGACTATACCGGTCGATAGATCGGTCGACAGCAAAAAGATTGGTCACGACGAGAGATTACAGGTCGTTGTATCGATCGAAGAACCAGTCGACTGGACATCATCAAAGCACATAAATGAGACAACGGTCACATAGACCGGTCGACCGGCCCATCCCAGCAGTCGATCGACCCGTCAATCAAATGAACAGTAACGACTAGAATTTTGAGGAGAAAAATGAGGGAGACTTTTTGAACGGATTCTCACCCCTAGGAGCCTATAAAAGGAGTGCCAAAGCCTGAAGAAAAGTCATCCAAGTAGGAAGGAACATCCTAGAGCTCCTCTCAAGTTTTTGAGCATAGAATTGCAATTTCTTCCATTTTCTTTTCTTAGCCTTAAGTGTGAAAAAAAAAAGTTTTGTAGAAGAAAAGAGTTAGAGGGAAACCTTCACTTTCTGAAATATAGTGAGATTGAGAGCTCCTTGTAAGAGAGGTGTGCCTTGCCTCTTGAGCGGAGAAGAAGGCGTGATTGTATTAAGAGGGTTGTTCTCTTCCTATAAGAAAAGAGAAAGATAGTAAATCTCCGGCGGTCTCGAGGTCGAGAAGTCGGAGCGGGGACGTAGGCCAAAGCGTTGGGGCCGAACCTCATCAACATATCGTGCCTTCTTGTGTTTGTTCTTTATTCTTCATCTACGCATTATTTTTATTTGCTTGTGATTGGTTTTATCATTTTTCTCCGAAGGTGAATTTTTGGAAAATTTAATTTCACCAATTCACCCCTCCCCCCTCTTGGTGCTTTCGATCCTACAATGATAACCTCCAAAGTGTTTTGCGTCCAATAATATTTTCTCTTTTATTTGGATTGCGGCCGTAATCTTGGATGTTGATTAATGATCAAATATTCTCAATGCTTTTATCGCCCAATGATAGGGTAATGATAGAGTTTTGCTTGATTAATGATGTCATATTGTGCCCAATGATCTCGGTCGCAAAAGATGAATGCTCCTTGATGATTGGCAACTACCTTGGCTGATGATGAGGACTTATCGGCCGCAAAAGAAAATTTGTTGTCATCTCGACTTGTCCCACTCGTCTGCAAAATAATTATAGAAATTAAGTCAATTTATTCAAAAATTAAAATATTCAAAATAGTCAGACTGCATAAATCTGGAATTATTGTTAAAAGTGACCTAAAACGACGCATGTCATTATTAAATTATAGAAAAATTAATTAAAATAATAATCTAAAATATGTTATATTTTGCATGCATCAAACTCCCCCAAGCTTAAAGTCTTGCTTGTCCTCAAGCAAAAATTCAAAAGCAAAGCTTAAGAACAAGGATTCCATCGTAGCTTCCATATTGTCAACTGACTAATTTTCTCACACAGTTCTTCTGCACACCTACTACTCAACATCTTACAACTTTCCATGCATTTAGCTTCATAGAGGTTCTGAATGCTACACAAATTTAAACAATCTCAAATTCAGCCTTGTAGAAAAATAAATAGTCTGTCAAATAATAGCCTTAATATTGAACACATAAGTACTAATTGAGCTTAAAACTTTTTTTCTTCTTTTTAACTTTTATTTTTAATCATTTTAAAAGTTCTAATCTTCAAGTAGGATTGCACAAGGAAGTCCATAAAGCGGGCTTTAGATTGATGACTCCCAAACCATATGGTCTTAGGGCAATAGGTGATGAGACACCCCTCGAGTTTACTTACCCGAACAACCAAGGTTCTGAATGAAGAATTCGAACTTAGCCATGATTCAATACTCATGTTCTTCTCCATATTCCACAAGATGGTCCTTATAGCAAGTTTTCGATCGACGGATCCCAAAGTGGTTGCCCTTAAGTCGTTAGGCATGAACCCCTACGGATCTAATTACCCGAATACATCTTGGTTCTAGATAACACTTTTCTACCTACACATAACTTTATTCAAACTTTTTTTTGGGGTTCAACTAACCCTTCTTTTCTTTCTTTTTTTATTTTTATAAGCTCAAAAAGTACTTAATATGATCAATAAGAAGGCTACTACTATCAAGACTTAACAGAAATAAATAAAAATACATGAACATGATCTTGTAATCTAGACATCCATAATTCTACTTAGCATAGGTACATAGTCCATAAGTTTAATACTGAAATAGAAGTGATAAAAGAGAAAGGCATTCAAATTTCATCAGTTAACAATATGTCTTTAAATTTTACTTAAAGATAATTAAAATAGTAAGACAAGAGCTAGTAAGATGGCAACAAAAATGAATGCATGCAATGGTATTTTTCGGAAAATTTTTCAATTTATTTTTTTTTAGATTTTTTGTTAAAAAATACATAGACAAATAAGGAAAAAAATGCAATGCATGAAATGCAAACTCCCCCAAGCTTAAACTAAACACTATCCTCGGTGTTAGGCCAACGAGGGAAAGAGCTACAGACTCAATAAAAAGGAAAAACTAAAGAAAAGAAAAAAATAAAGAAGAGGGAAAAGACACAACCGAATTTACTATCTGTGTGGCGGCGAAGGTGGGTGGTAGCCGAAATGTCCATGGAGGATATGATAGTCGTGGATGCGCCTCATCATGTGAATGTGTTGATTCTGAAGTGATTCGAAGCGGCCCTGCATATCTGTGAGCTCTGCTCGAATGGTAGTCAACTCTTGGGCCTGTCGGTATTGCTCCTCTATAATAGCGTGTATCTCCCCTGCTTGGCAAAGCTGCTCATCATACATAGATTCAAATAGATTTTGCATGGAAGCATAGTTAGGCTGAGGTGGTGGAGGTGGATAGTAAGGTTGCTCAGGGGGTGAAGTAAAAGTGGGCTCTGGTGCTAGAAAGTGATTCCACACAGGTTGCAGTGGTTGAGGCTACGAAGTGGGTGTGTAATATGTCGGCTCATGTGGGGACAAATAAATGGCCTCAAGTTCTTGTAGAGGGGCATACACTTCCATCTGATCTCGTTCCTCATAAGGATTACTGGTATGAACGAGGAATAGCTCTCATGTGCTGGAGACGGAATCGGAGAAGGCACCGACATATAGGGTGAAAGGGCAGATGCCTCATGTCGGGAAGTTGCCGGTGATGCATCCTGGAAAACTTGTGGCTGCTGAAAGTACTGTTGGGCTACTGCATAATCAGTATAATCAAACCAGGAGATCCTGGTGTGGCTGACTGATGGAGGTAGACGATTTTGCAGATGGAATTAGTGGAGCAGCTACCTGCTTAAAAAGTGACCAATTATCAGGATTAATTAGTGTAAATACATTTCTATCACTGCAGGGGACCACCAGATCATTGTCTTTAAAAATAAACTTTTGACTCCTGCAATGTCAGTCTTGGCGAGGCCCATGGCCAGAATGGTTCGTCGGTTGAGGTGGGCAATTCCTGGAACAACTTGAAGATCATCTAGGTCAAGTCTGAAGTGTTGAACTATCGGTGTGATAAGGGCACCATATTGATGCTTCCACTCCGATGACTAGTACGGCGTTGAAGACGACGAATGAGGAAGGCGCCGATATTGACTTGTGTCCTATAGAGCATACTGTGGATTAAGAATAATTCTCCCTCTGAGATGGCTCCATCACTGTCACTTCGCTCGCTAAGGGTGTTGCTGAGCATGAGATGGACAAAGCGCAGGATAGGATTTTGGATTGTGCTTTCGTTAGCTGTACTCCAGACCAATCGATCTTCTTCAGTGATCTATTTCCAAAAATCTTCAGCATGAAAGTCAGTAGGAATAGAACAAGCCTCATAGTTGGGGAATCCATAAATATTGTTAAAATCTTCTAGAGTCAGTGTGAAAGGTCGCCCGTATAGCTGAAAAAAATGCGAGGCTGATAGTCTGCCATCCAAATTGAAGACCTCGAGAGATGATAAGAATTCCATAGTAAGGACTTCATAAGTTGGTCACCACTGTTGAACAAAATCTGAAAGACCAATCTGGGAAAATAATAAATGGATGTCGGCAAATAAATTGTACTCCCTGAGTAATTCAGTGTCGGGAAATCTAGTAGCATTGACTTGTACAGCGGACATTCTTTCAAAATGATCTTAGTAGGCAGGCTTAGTCCAATAATAATCTCCCGGATATGAAATTAATTGCGAAGATTGTGGCGCGGGCTGAGCATCCGGATGTCGTTGATCACGATGCCCCCTCCAGATAGTAGCAAATTGCCTCATCTATAAATAAAATCATCACTGTGTAAAAGATAGGAAGAAAGGTGGCGGTGCGGTGCAATGGTCCGAAGGAAGTGAGGTCGCGGCCATAATAGTTGTCGGTTATGTTGAAGAAGAAGGGTGTTGTCGGTGACGATCCTCAATCGTGAAGGGTCTCGGCCGTAATATGTATACGTCGGTAAAGAACCTCGGTGGGATCTCGATCGTGAAAGGAACGTCGAACCTTACTTCACGTCATGGCTCTCGGCCGCAATTGATGAAAGAGGGCAGGTTGGTGGCCGATATGTCCGGCGCAAAGGATGATCGTCAATGATGATGAAGATGGCAAGTGGCGCAGCGAGGATGACGAGACGATGACCTACAAATGAAAGAAGTGTGTTGTGCTCGGCGGTCAAGTTAGCAGCCGGTATAAGGAAATGTTGATGAAGAGACTCGGCCGAGATTAGAGTGGTTGCAGTGCTATCGATGGTGGAGCTTGCAGCCGGTATGAAAGTCAGTGAAATCCGGCAGTCAATGGAGGTTCTTGGCCGCAAATGACCGAGAAATGGAAAGATGGCAGCCGACATGGAGTTCGAGCACGTCCGGTTCAAAAGAAGGAAAAAGGAATGGGGCGCAAACGGAGGTTGGAGATCGGCTACGTGTTGCTTGTTCATCTGCAAGGCGAATCAAATGCAAGGGCAAGTATATATACTCAACAACGGGTGACAACTTACCTGAACTGATCGGTCACGTCGACTGGGAATCCGGGCACAAAGTTTGCACGTGTTCGATAAGATACATGCATGGCTCTTGAACGATGGTACTCGGTGATGACCAAAGAGGCTCATGTATTGCCCGTAATGTCATGTCCTTATTTGCAAGTGAGTTGTCGGCCATCAACCCTGCGCGTGTTGTCATTTATTTGGCACCCGTGTTGTAAAGTCCAGTGATGTTAGCGATTCATCATTTTTGCGCCCATGATACATCATGTCCGAGTGGTAATTGTATGTTCCAACGTAAATTTCATGAAATTAGTCGAGCGCCAATATCCCTAATTATCCAAATTTCTCTCCATGCATAAAATATAAACATGAATCAGATGACTCCATTAAAAATAAATAAATAATAATAATAATAATTAAAGTTTAATCAGCAACTAATTAAAGACTAATCTAAAGAAAAAAAATAGTTCTGATTTATAGTCGTCAGCTTGACTTAGTCCTAATGATCAAGACTTATGCTCTTCTCCCCTTGGATTTTTCTTTGTGTTGCTTGGAAGATAGCCCAGTGTACGTCCGGTCAGTTGTGTCGCCATCTGGCCCAATTGTCTTTCCAAATTTCTAATTGATGCATCTTGACTCGTTGCTGCAGACTCCATATTCTTTTGCAATGATTGCATAGTATCTATGATCTATGCCATCATCTCCTGCATGTGATTTGATGATTGATATTGGGGAGCATCAGGTTGCCTTTTCAATATATAATCTTTTGATGGACTACAAGGTTGGCCTTGATTCTAATTATAGGCAAACTTCGAATTATGTCTCCAACCATAATCGTTGCTCTTTAAAAAATGGGTTGGAAATAAAGTTAGCATTTTCAATTTGATTAGAATCTAAAGTGTTACCTGTAAGGCAATAATTGCTTGAATTTCCCATTAGTGACATCATTTGCTCGAATTTTTTATTGAGCGACTCTAGCTGAGCCACTACTTCATATGATTGCACTCCTTTTGCAGCATGTACATCATGTGTTCGACGAGGTGGTCTCCTTTCTTGGCTTGACTTGAGGGCAACATCTTCAATTATATCTTGTTTAGATCCTAGCACTGTCCCTCCTGCTAATTGGTCGAGCTTATCTTGATCTGCAATTCGCAATCCATGATAGAAATCTTCCATCACTTGCCACTTTGGAATCCTATTATTGGGAACTCTGGCTAACAGTTCCTTATATCGTTCACAGGCCTCATATAATGTCTCATTATCATCTTGAACAAATGCCCTTAGCTCTTTTCGATACTTGCCTGCTTTTTGTGGTGGGCATATTTTCCAACAAACTTTTCTACCAGTTCCAACCACGAATGAATCGATCCTACAGGCAAAGTTTTAAACCATGTGGAAGTTTTTTCACATAAAGATTGTGGAAATAATAAAAGACAAATAACTTCAGAAGAAACATTATTATTTATAAAGGTGCTCAGAGTAGCAAGAAATTTGTCAAGGTGATTGTGAGGGTCTTCATAAAATCCTCCTCCAAATTGAGATGCTTGTATCATCCTCACGATTGTCGGATTGATGTCGAAATTATTTGCATTAATATCGGGCAGTACAATGCATGACTCTCGGTCATTGTATCCGGCAGAGACATATTCTCTCATAGAAAACTCTACTTCTTCTTCTTCACGACGATTATTTTGTGGCAGAATTAGTTCATTTTATTGCTCCTGTCTCCGATTGTTGTGTGCTTGTTCAGCCATTTTCTGATATTCTTTCTTAATCGATGAGCAGTTCTTTCAATTTCAGGATCAAATTCCAAAAGTGAATTTGAGCTCCTAGTGCGCTTATCAGAAGATTCCAGGATTGGTTGTTGTTAAATTTTCAGTAGTACTTGCAATAACCAATTTTTAGTAAGATAAAAGAAAAAAATGATATACAAAATAAATAAAAAGAAATACAGATAATAAGTCACGATGAAAGAAGATTTGTTAGTTGAGTTCAAAATTTAAATTGATAAAAGTAAAAGTCTCTCGTGCGTTATCAAATTGAAAATTTATTAGGTCATTAAAATCAATGTCCAAGAGGAATTATCAAGAACCTATCGGCCGCCAAACATCAAAGAAGATAAAAGTCTTTCAGGCATTATCGAATACAGCGTAAAAGAAAACTCGGACACTCTTCAAATGTTCTAATCAGATCGAAAGGCACAAAAGAAACCAATTAAAATGCCAAATATTAACATCTCGATCGAAAGAAAATTAAATAGATAGTCATAAAAATCATGCACTCGTTCGGCTGTAAAACTTAGAAAAATTAACCATGATGTCAACATGCAGGCACAAAACGAATCAGGAACCAATAATCATGCATTAGAAAAAATTATTTTTAGAGGTTAATAAGATTTGCTCAACCGCCAAACACGACATCTCGACCGAAATTAGATTAGCTAAAAATAATATCTTAGGCGAAAAAGAATAACACGATATATCTTAGCGAGATTTAACCAACGTCATACATGTCGCAAGGCAAATTTCAGAAAATTGTCGGCCGCAAAATCATGCACTAATTGAATGCTTCAACAATCCAAGGCGTAAAAGAGATGAAAGAAATCAATTCGATCAGCTCGGATACTTAGCTCAAATCATGGATAAAGTGAAATTGCGGCCGTAAAACACAGAGAAAAATGTCAGTTGCAAAATAAAAAAGAATAAATTTTTGTCCGATAATTAACAGAATATTTGCGGGCGCAAACTCTTTTTCGAAGTCTTTAAAGCCGAAACGAAATCAAACTTATACATTCAGACGGCAAAACAGAAATGTACTTCTCGGTCGATAATTAAATCAAACAGATTTGAAATCAAATAAGATGATCATTAATCCCAAAGCGCAAAACAAAAGTTAAATATTGCAATCGCAAAATTGAAAGTTTAGAACTCATAATTATAATCATACGAGGTGCAAATTATACGGCGATATCTCCAGTAAATCCGACAAAATTAATCACGGTCGTAAAACCATAAGTCGACACAAGTAACCACAATGAATTACCAAAAATTTATTTACAAAAAAATTATTTACAAAAAAAATACTTACAATTTATTTACATCTCCTAATAATTCATAAACATAAAAAATCAATCAATAAAATATTCCCTAGCAAAGGCGCCAAAACTTGGTGCGTAAAATGATGTAACAAAATAAATCCGCTAGCAAGTGCACTAGTCGCTTAAGTAATATAGTAGTAGGAGTAAAAAGTGTCGAATCCACGAGGAATATTATTAATTCAATACTTGAATTTATAAATAATAAGAGAAGAAAAACATAGGTTTTGAAAATAAGTTTTGTAATTATAAAATAAAATAGAGAAAATAAGATAATAAGATAGAACAATGGTGTTGAAGTTGGTCTTAGGATGATAACAAAATAAGGATAAATATGTGAACCAGAAAAGATAATTTAAAATTCTTAAGATGGATTAGGAATTTTTCCAATTTATTAATTTACAATATTAACATCATAGAGTCCACAAATTGATAATTCTGTTATTTAATCTAGCAAATCAAACTATATT
Organism: Pontederia crassipes; assembly: GCA_030549335.1. Taxonomy (NCBI): domain Eukaryota; kingdom Viridiplantae; phylum Streptophyta; class Magnoliopsida; order Commelinales; family Pontederiaceae; genus Pontederia; species Pontederia crassipes. The sequence continues at coordinate 54,304,429 of CM060193.1, read as the reverse complement.
AAGTTTAATCAAAACTGAAGTCCTACCATTCATGCAGATGAGATTAAATTTAATATGCGTTAATATGAAAATTCTAGACTATTAATCACTCCACAAACTGGTATAGATTAGCAGACCACATAGATCTAATTCTCCACACACTAGTTATTAGACCTATGTCAATTTTTAATTTCACAATAAATCATTTAATTTAATTAAATAAAATCTGAATTCAAGTAGTCCACAAACTGGTAATTACTTAACTCAATAATTTAAATAATTAAATCAAAAGCAGTAAACACAATTAAAAATTGATGAAAAGAAACTCAATAATAATAAAATAAGTGTTCACGAAATTTTCCTTCAATAATAATCTCCTAAATAAAATAAATAAAAACATGGAGTTCATCCTAGAATTGCAGAGAGATAATAATAAAATACAAATGATAATCGAAAGAATTACACCAAGAATAAAACAGGATCCTCGGATGTTGTCGGAGCGCCTAAATCAGTCTTCCGATCAACTCTCTCTTGGTCGAAGTCTGCGGAGCTCACGACTCACGTAGAAGAAAACCACACTTCAAAGTACGAATTGGGACGATGGCTTCCTCCTCTATTTATAGTTGTCGACGGACTTCAAGTTGATCACGGTTGATAACACCGTACGGCCGAATTTAATTTCGTGAGATAAAACTTGAGTTGCTTCGTGAGAAAACCACTTTGATGATATAGTTTCATGGCCGATAAATTTGATCATTGGTTAATGTTAAAAGCTTCTTCGTTTGGCACCGGTTGATAAACTATCTTTGATTCTCGGCCGGTAAACAACTTAATCATGGTAAAATATCGGCCAATGATAACCTCCAAAGTGTTTTGCATCCAATGATATTTTCTCTTTTATTTGAATTGCGGCCGTAATCTTGGATGTTGATTAATGATCAAAGCTTCTCAATGCTTTTATCGCCCAATGATAGGGTAATGATAGAGTTTTGTTTGATTAATGATGTCATATTGTGCCCAATGATCTCGGCCGCCAAAAGATGAATGCTCCTTGATGATTGGCAACTACCTCGACTGATGATGAGGACTTATCGGTCGTAAAAGAAAAATTCTTGTCATCTCGACTTGTCCCACTCGTCTGCAAAATAATTATAAAAATTAAGTCAATTTATTCAAAATTTAAAATATTTAGAAAATTAATAGTCAAACTGCATAAATTCGGAATTATTATTACAAGTGATGAAACGATGCATGCCATGATTAAATTACAGAAAAATAACTAAAATAATAATCTAAAATATGTTATATTTTGCATGCATCACTTTCAAATAGTGAAAGGCTCCGGTGAAGAATTAGACATTAAAAAAGGTGAAACGCTTTCATACTGATAATGGCTTAGAATTCTATTCGTTTGAATTTCATCAAATTTGCAAGGATGAAGGCGTTGCGAGACATCACACTATCAGAGATACAACGCAATAAAATGATTTAACAGATCACATGAACAGAACTCTTCTGGAGAGGTCACAGTGCATGCTCTATAATTCTGATCTGAACAAGTCATTTTGGATTGTGACTGTTAGCACAAACATTGTACATTGTGAATCGGAGTCCTGAAGACTCCTACTGAGGTATAGTCAAAAAATCTTGCTAATTATACTAATTTGAAAGTTTTTTTACTGTCCAGCATATTATCATGTCAGCAATTTGTGGGATATGGTGCAGGTGTAAAAGGCTTCAGAATCTGGTCTCCTTCATAGCAGAATGTTATTCACAATAGAAATATATCTTTTGATGAGATATCAGTAGAGAAAGGTGTCAACAAATAGATGGAGTTTGGATTAACTCAAATTCGGAATAAAGCAGAAGAATCTCATGAACAACCAAAACCTAAAGAGCAAGTAGAAGAAACAATGACAAGTTTAGTTGCTAGACGTGCACGCAGGCAAGTAGGTCCTCCTAAGCGTTATGGCTTTGAGAACATGGTTGCATATGCTTTTCAAGTAGCTGAAGAGGTGGAGTCGCCAGAGCCATCGAACTACAAGTATGCTATTGTAACACCCGGTTTTTAAAAAAATAATATATATATATATGAAGTCAAGTTTTAAAACCAACCATCATAGCCCATAATGGAGCCCATTAGCATGATAGACCCAAAAATCTAATCTATAAAAGCATTAGTGCCCTAAAGCTCACCTTATCCTCTCATTTCCTCTTCCTTACTTCTCTTTCTTCTCTCCCAAGCACACTCCAACCAGCAAGAGTAAGGGAGCTCCAGCAGGGTTTCTCCAAGGTTCTTCTTCAATTTCCAACATCATCCCCTTACTTCTTTCCCCAATCGGATTGCCTCATAGGTGGAGGACAACGAAGGGAGGACGACCACCGATGACCGGAAGGGTTTCAAGCAAGGACCAACCACGAAAATAGGTGGGTGAATCCGAAATCCCTCTGCATAACTTAATTAGCATTAGGACAGAATTAGGGTTGTTCAACTTGAAATGTGTCTTGATTGATGAAAGGAAATGGAAAAGGAATGGATTGATTATATTCTTGTGTTTGATCCCTGATTTGTGATTCCCTATGACTCTGGATGTATTTTGTATCATCCCTCCATGTTTAGATGATTGTTTGTAAACTATGATTGCATTTTGAATTGAAAATCACTGAAAATCTGATTCTATCCGATTCTGTTTTCGCGCCGACTGGTCGACCGATCCAGAAATATCGGTCGACCGATGATATGGAAATCGGTCGATCGACCAGTACAGACTGATTGACCGATCATTCCTTCTAAGTCTCTTTTTAGGTCGGCCGACCGGCCGACCGAAGCCCATTGTATTGATCGAGCACCATCGGTCGACCGATCCACAGATATTAGTCAACTAGTGCCCCATAGTCAGCAGACCAAAAACCCTTGAACTGAATTAAGACCCATCGGTCGACCGATCGACCAGTGCCCAAACGTCGATCGACTGATCAGTGAGGACCGGTCGACCGAACCCTAAACAGATTTCATGTTGTTTGCTGATTGATCTAGATTCTTTCCATGTTTGTGATATGCTATCCCCTACTGATTGAATGGTTGTGTGGCTGAATCATTTGTCTTGTATTGATCTGTCCAGTGATCCAATCCTTTTATAGAATGAAAGAATGATGAATTGATAAAGTGATTAAGTAAGAAAGATGGAAAGATAAAAGGGAGGGTGGCCAGCCCATGCTAAGTGTTTATAGTGAAGGGTCGCTCCATTAGTCATGGCTTGATCATTCATAAGCTGCACAAGGTTGTATTTTTTTGCTCGGCGTAAAACCTCCAAAAGTTAAAGGCACCTAAAATCGCGTAATACTAAGAAAGAATTACAAGGATAAAGAGTGTATACAAATGACATGAGTATGATGATGATAAGTGAAGCATGATTATTAATCCAGCATGGTTATTGTAAGTTCTCATGATTATATGATACATGATCTCTATCCTCTTTTACCCATTGATATCTCAAATCGAATGATCTTATGTTCTCTATCTGATCTTGTTATAAATTATTACTGATTCTGACTATTGCTATTTACTGTTATGCATTGAGTACTATATGGATCCCCACTAGGCTGTATAACTTACAGGAGGACCTTCTCCCCTGTGTTGATTTCCACAGGGCTAGGTCAGTTATGGTGTCGAGATTGTGTGTCGCGACTAGCTCGAGTGATAATAAAGCACATGAACTAACAGAGTGCCTAGTTATCATTTTCCCTATTTTCCGCATTTATGAACTTGGATGTAATTCATATATGATTCATATTATGGAGATTTTGTAGTACTTTGAGACTTCCGCTGTTGGATATTCTATTTTCCTCTTTATTTTCTATTGATGACATGCCACTATTTTAATGGAGTTTTGGTCAATCTTTAGTCAAAGTTATAGTTTTTCGTAGCGCCTTTGGAGAGATCCTCGCAACGTCGTGTTGGTCGATTTGGGGGCGTTACAGCTATCACATGTGCAAAATTAGAATAGTGGATCACAAGAATTAGACTTGAGAGTTTGGAAGTACAAAAGCGTCAGATTCAAAGCACGTCTAGTTGCTAAAGGCTACAGTAAGAAAGAGAGAGTAGACTACAACAAGATCTTCTCTCCAATTGTCAAGCACACTTTTAGCCGAGTGCTACTTATCCTTGTAGCACATCAGAATTTGGAACTTGAGCAATTAGATGTGAAAACAGCTTTTCTACATAGGGAATTTGAAGAAGACATCCTTACAAGTTAGCCAGAGGGTTTCTCTATTCCAGATAAAAGAAGATCAAGTCTACAGGTTGAAGAAGTCATTATATGACTTGAAGCAATCATCGAGGCAGTGGTAAAAGAGATTCAATAGTTTTATGATTAGTAAGGGATTCAACAAGAGCCCTTATGATTGTTGTGTCTATCAAAAGAAGGTGGAGGATGATTCCACCATCTATCTACTCTTGTACGTTAATGATATGTTGATTGTTGTCAGGAATATGAAAGACATTCATAATTTGAAGAAGCTCCTTAGTGCAGAATTTGATATGAAGTATCTTAGTGCAGCAAAGAAAATTTTAGGAGTGAAGATTTACAAGGATCGCGTAAAAGGTAAACTCTTTCGATCTCAAAAAAGTTACATTCAAATGAGTTTATCTAGATTCAGTATGTCTAAAAACCTTAAGTACTCCATCAATTTCAAATTTGCACCTTTCTACAACTAAACTTATGTCTGATTTATGTCTGATGAAGAAAATGAGTACATGTCTCGAGTTTCATATGTCAGTGCAGTCGGAAGCTTAATGTATGATATGATATGCACAAGATTTGATATTGTGAATGCCACGCATTTTTCGATATCTGAGAGGAACATCTGACATTGGTCTCCTCTAAAGAAGTGGTAAAGAATGTTTGGTTGCAGCTAGGGGTGTTCACGGGTCGGGTTTGACTCGACCCGACCTCGGATCCGACTCGACCCGCCCGATTTTGATCGGGTCGGGTCGGGTCACCCCTTATTTTATGGCCGGATCCGATCCAACCCGACCCGGTTCGGGTTGAGTTGGATCGGGTCGGGTGGTCGGGTTATCCGACCACCATTTTTTCTTTTTTTTATTTTTATTCTTACTTTTATCTATTATTTAATATTAAAAAATTATAGAATATTTATTTAAAAAGTATAAAATAACTTATTCAATATTTAAAAATTATTTTACACATTTAAAATATTTTATTTTAATTATTTTTTATACACAATATAGGCTAAAAACTAAAAAAAATCGGGCCTTCGAGTCTTGTCGGGTTGACTCGGGTCGGAAAATTCTGACCCGTACCCGACCCGACCCATGGTCGGGTTGGGGTCGGGTCGGGTCAGGTCCGACCTGACCACGGATCCGACCCGACCCAAACTGGTTTGGGTCGGGTCGGGTCCTCGGGTTGGCGGGTCGACTCGACCCACTGAACACCTCGTATGGATCCCAAGACACTCTGAAGTAAAAGATGCCTTCGCACTATGGGGTCTCGTTGCATGATTAACGAGCTTGTGGGGGGGGGAGGGAGTCTAGGAAAATCCAAGGGGATCCCTCCTTACGGTGTGCAGAGGACGGAACCTCGTGGGCGAAAGTTTTGTGGGGTAGTCTGTATGTAATTTAAAATTGATTTATTTTCTTATCATGAGATAAATGTCTTATTTTGAAGGAATTAATTCAGAGTTTCAGTCGATCTGTAGTTCTTATAAGGGAGTGTCTATATAAACTCTTTAAGAATCCAAACAAAAAATAATCGATCTTGTAATTCTCTTGTGTTTCTTCTATTTAATAAAATTATGCGTCATTTTAAATTTCTCATTTCTTCCAAGGAGAGAGAACGTTTTAAGTTCGATTTTCATTTTTATAATTGTGTTCGATTTGTTGATTCTTGAATCGCCTTGTTTGCAATGGGATTCCTGACGAAAACATGTAAAATACATTTTTCCCACGTGAAATAAAAGATTGTCACTTATATTTTTTTTTTTTTTTTTTTGGGGGGGGGGGGGGGGGGGGGGGGGGGGGGGGGGGACGGGGTTCTTTGTCCTACTGAATTCCCATAAATATTTCACTTGGTTAGATGGTGTGAAATTGTGAATGAAACTTTAAATGTTCTTTTTCAGTAACCTTTGTCATTAATTCAATTTCGCAAGGAGCAAAGTCATCAACTTTTTTACCCTAATAATTTCAATTTTTAAATTTAAGGTTTTTTTGGGTACAAAGGAATTGGAGATTATTAGTAAGTTGATTTCAATAGCGTATCTTCTCCTGTTGTCAAGTATACAATGCCCAAAAACTTAGATTAGTTAAACTTGATCGTGAGTTGACTTTTAATTTGTGAACAATACGTTATTTAGCATCGCACGAATTGAACGGTCGGCATCTCTTTCGGTACAACGAAAACTGCCTAAAAAAATAGAAGCAATGACGAATTGATTACCACATTTTCTTCAATATTTATAAGGGTTTCAGTAAGAAATATAAAAAAAATAAAAAATGAATATGAGATTCTAAACTCTAAAAGAAAATACTTCGTCAGCATTACTGTATATACGCAGCATACATATTTTATGTAGTGGTTTGTTGATTCATACATTATTAATCCCAACGATTACAAGAGCCAAACTTGTGGCATAAATCCTCCTTCCAACCAATCAATTTCTCCTAGGCATTGATCGGAACTTGGGAAAGTTCAAAAAAAAAATAAACAGAGTAAATTAACACACGAACTCGACTGCCGAACGCCACAAGCTTCTCTTTGGCAGCAAACCAGCCACAGCAGTGCTACTACCAGCTGCGGCTGCTGCAACTAATTGAGAGCTGTGCTAGTGTTCGATCTGCGCGAGCATGGTCCTGACATCTTTGCTATTAGGCCTCTCTTTGGGGTCGTCCACAGTGCAGAAGCAGGCGATCCTGAGCACCAGCAGCATCTGCTCCTCGTGCCCGTTCCCGGCCAACTTGGGGTCGATGGCCGCGCCCGGGTTGTCGGAGTTTATCACGTTCCGCAGCCACTTCACCATGCTGATCTCGTGGGTGTCCTGGAAGAAGTCGTCGGACGGCAGCTTCCCCACGATCAGCACCGCAAGTATCACCCCGAAGCTGTAGATGTCGCACTTGGCCGTGTACTTGAGCGTGCCGTAGAACTCCGGGGCGATGTAGCCCAGCGTCCCGGCCACGTTCGAGGACGACATGTGCGTGTTGCTCTCCGGCACCTCCTTGGCCAGCCCGAAGTCCGCGATCCGCGCCTCCATGTCGTCGTCCAGGAGGATGTTGGCCGGCTTCAGGTCCCTGTGGATGATGTGGGGCTTGTGGTGGACATGGAGGTACTCGAGGCCGGCCGCAACGCCGAGCGCGATGCGGTGCCGTGCGCGCCAGTCGAGCTCGCGCGTCCCGTCGTTCGCACCCTTCAGGACGGCCTCCAGGCTTCCGTTCTTCATGTACTCGTAGATGAGGTAATGGCAAGTGGGCCGGCTCACGTGGGCGAGCAGCGGAAGCAGGTTACGGTGGCGGATGTGGCCGACGGTGTTGAGCTCCGACCGTATCTGGCGCATCCACTTGTCGAGAAGCCTGCTCTCCTCGTCGGAGGCCGGGTCGGCGCCGTCCAACGCGTGCTTCTTGATGCGTTTGATGGCGATCATCGTGCCAGGGCGGTCGGGGGTCTTGGGGTTGGGGGGGAGCTGCTTTCTGTACACCTCCCCGCTCCCGCCGCGTCCGATGATCTCCAGATTCGACACCTCGTCGTCCTTCTCCAGGAACGCAAGGTCGTCGGTGCTCCTGATCAAGTGGGGGATAAATATGGTCGCTCCGGCACGGTTCCGGTACCGACCGCGGAAAAAGTTCATCAGCAGCCGGAACAGCACCGAGAGGATGAGACCCGAGGCCACGCCGGCGATTGCGCCAGCCGTGAACCCCAGAATCCAGTTCCTCACCTTGTGCTTGTGGCTGCGGCGGTGGATACCGGCGGAGGCGGACGGCCCAGGGGCCGGCGCCGGAGCCACTGATATAGAAGAATTCCTGCCACCGGTCCGATTTCTACCGGAGGCAGGGGAGCTGTTCTCAGCCAGTACATATCGGTGGCCGGAGTAGACGGAGAGGTCGGCCGAGTGGCGCCGGGGCTTCAAGGAGGAGGCAGAGATCCGCCGCGCGATTGGACGGCGCGAACGGATTGATGGGGAGGAATGTACGGAGGACACGGCGAGAAGCGAGACGAGGAGGAGGAAGAGGACGGTGGTTGCGGCGGCCGCCATGAGTTCGGAAGGCACAGCGCGAGTGGCTTAGGAGCGAACTGGGGAAATTAAAAGAGGTGGTTGGTCGTGGAGCGGGGCCCACGAAACGAAAGGCAGGAATCGGTCGCGATCGATGGTCGATGGATTGCTGTTGGCTCGTTGACTGGGGGAAGACCAGCAAGGGCAATTTCGTGTTTGACGTGGCACCTTTACATGGCAGGTTGACCTGGAATTCCCGAGTCAAGAAACCGTGTCTCTCACACACACATCAAAATATGGGACTTTTACAATAATAAAAATGTGCCTCCAACTACTTGAAACGAGGAATTTATGAATAAAATGAGGAATATATGAATAAATTTGGATTGTGTTTAGATATAAGAATTCTAGTTTTTATTAGTTTCGATTAGATAAAATAAATAAATAAAAAATGTATTGATACAAAATTAAAAGTTGATTACATGGATAAATTTTAATAGATGGTTGAATAAAAAATAAGAATCAAAGAAATAAATTTATTTTTATAATATAAAAAATTTTAACAATGGATTATTATTTAAGATAATGTAAAAAGTAGTTTAATGAATAATATTAACAATAAATATAGTATAATGCTAATTAAAATTAAAATATAATTAATAATTAAGAAAAATAATGATTTAATATTGGATTAAAATATTTATGTATGAGATGAATGATTACGCATTAATAAATAAATAATTGTATAAATTTATTGTACTATATACTAAGTAAACTATTATAAATAATTAATTTATTATTAGATACAAATAAATTTATTTCTAGTAATCTACTGATAATATATTAATATATTAATAAATATATATTTTTATTATTAGATGAAATAAATTTATTTACAAATTTAATAATAATGCATTAATAAATAATTATATATAACATGTAATATATAATATATTATTACATATAACAAATAGGCCATGTTAAAAAAAGGGACGTTAAGAATTTTTTTTTCAAGAACTAATCCGAATTTCGTTCATTGATCATATGATTTATGGGAATTTCGTGCCCTATTTGCTAGAATTTAACGAAGTTCAGTGGAAAAATTCTCATCCAAACACGATTTAGGAGTGTAAAAAAATTAGATGAATCCAAAAATTTTGAAAAAAAAATAATAGTTAAGAGACCAAATACGATTTAGAATATTTTTTAATATAAGCAAACCGGCTCGTTTAAATTAGGACCTCATAAAAATCAACCCGTGAAAATTATTTTTATTTATATATTTAATTCATAAATAATCATTTTTATTATTAATATAGTATTTTTTATATATAGTTCAATATATTCGTATACAATACTATATTTTATATTTTGTTATAAAATTAAATATATACATATATAGATATCGACAATGTACCACGAACATATTTTAGGTCGACATCTCTATAAACAAAATTTTCAAACATCTCGTCATCCCAAGTCTAGACTCGATGAGAAAGACCGCAGATAAATTTGTATTACATTGCATAATCTAAATACAGACACTAATATCACAATATATCAAAAAAGTTATTCATCAATTCTTACGTAAATTTATTCTCAATTTTTTTTGTATATGAAATTAATGACAACTCTGAAAAAAAAATCTATATATATATATAAAGCTGATGCATTAGGATCATCCTCCATCCATCTTTCTCCCTTTTCTTTTTTCATGTGTTTTTGAGTTTTCTAATATATTATGGCCATAATACTCATCAAAGCCATTTTCCTTGCCCTTGTGTCACTGCCAAGCATTTAACTGATTAATCAAAGCTATAAATGAAATATATAGTACTGCAATGAAGTCCAAGAGTCACCACTATGCACATTCCCTGTCCACTCACCTCCTGCTCTGCTCATCTGCTTTAAATTATTAATTAATTCATTCATTTACTGGGTTGCACTACACCGATGCAAAGCTGCAATGAATATATCCGTTGCATTTGCACCAGGTCCTTTCGCTTCCTGCTCGCTCCATCCCTCCCTTTAAAGTCATCATCCTTTAAAGCAATCTCTTGCGCCCTTGTAATGCTCTCTTCTCTCAACCCTTCGGGTGAGAGCAAAAACATAATTGTGTATCTTGGTTGATTTCGTGAGACAATGTACTCGTCTTCATGCATTGATGCTATAATTTCTTGGAGGCGACGGAATCATGATGAAGTTGGTGCAGGGTTTGGTAACATAATTGCCATTGCTTTGCTTTTTTTTCTCATCCTTCTTAGCGATCACATTGAGAGTAGATTGCGCCTGCTTCTGCAGAGAACTTCGTGTGTGGCAAAGCCTTCGGCTGACGAAGCGACCGTTCAGGTGAACTTGATCTATGCCTACTCTCAGGTGGACAGCGTGGACTGCAACGTACTGCAGAAGGGCTGCACTTGCTTCTACCCGGACAACCTCATATCCTACGCCTCCATCGTCATGAACCTGTACTACCAGTAGAGGGACAAGAACTAATGGAACTTCTACTTCAAGAACTCCGCAGTCATTTTTTTTTAATTTCTTTCCTTCTTATATATATATATATATATATATATATATATATATATATATCTTTATCTATATTTTTTTAGTAAAAGCTAATACATCAGAACAATACTCTGATCATCTTTCTCCTCTTTCCTTTTTCATATATTTTTTTTAGTTTTCTAATATGTTTTAGCCATTAATTTATTTATTACCATTAATTAAATTAAAATATTAAATGGGTAAACTCCTAAGTCTGTTACTTGATTAATGCAACAGTTTCATTGCATGACATCAAATTTCTCTCATATGTCAATTATTGTACTACCATTAGACCATAAAAATTCAATTATTTTGTCACAAGAACATAATGTTGCATAGGAGTTCAAAATGGATTATATAAGAAAAAATGAATGGTCTGAAGACAAATAACAAGAAAATAACTAAACTCCTAATGGGTAGGAATTTTTTTTATAAAAATTTCCATAAAAAAACTAACGATATTAAAATAAGAAGGCTTCAAAATAGAAATGATATTTAGAATTTAAAAATATTAAACAACTATTTCACTATTGTATCTAGATATAGTATGAAAATATTTGGAATTTATGTGAATCACGGCACCATGACACAAGTTGATGTTTTTCATCCAAATACGTGTAAAATGATTTAAAAGTGCATTTTCAAGTAATATATAATTGATCTTCTTTATAAAATATTCTCATTTTTTGTGTAATAGTTAACTTTTGTATATTTCTCTTGACTTAACAAAAATAAATATGATAACATTTCGATTATAATTTCTTATATGTTACTACTAATTCAATTATCATCTCTATAATTTAATTAAAAATAGCTTTCATCATTACTTAACTACTTTACTACTGTTAATACAATAAATAAATAAATTATTACTTTGTTGTAACTGTTGCTTATTTTCCATATTTAAATTGATAACAAATGATTTAAAAATATGTATTCATTTAATCTAATTTTTTAACCCTAAAATATATCTCATTATTATTAATCGCGCTGTGTGCGCTAGAGAGTTCCCTAGTTTACCTCTAAAGTTGTTACTATTTTTGTTCCCACAGGTCAATCTCAAACTGATGGGCTATTGACCTGTTAACCCTAATTTTCCACAAAGATAACGCGTATGCAATTAAATGCCAAGAAACAAGTTTCCATCGGGTGGACTAATCACGTCAATGTTAGTGCTTTCCTTCTTGCTGCCCTTTCTTTTCTGTCTACGTCTTTGATTGCGATCAATACAATTTTTTTCCCCATGATGTTTTGAACTTTTCCTCTCTCACCACTATTTTTATTTAGTTTCAAAATATATTACTTTTATTTTTTTCTTCTCACTTCTCTCTTTTTTTTTATTAGTGACAATTAGTAGTCGTTAGTCATACTTCTAGATCCCATCCATTTATCAACGTAACTAGTTTGTAGCATTTTAATCAGTGATAACTAATAATAATCGTAAATAATTTTGTTTATTAGTTTATCTCCAATATATTTCTTTTTGACTATCAAAACATTCAATACATATTCTTTTGTTTATTTTTTTGGACAATCATTCATGAGTTTTGCCTTAATAATAATAATAATAGTAATAATAATAATAATAATAATAAATCTATAAAATAAATATTAATCTATAAAATAAACCATTTCACTCATATAATTCATTCTAATATAGAGGTTAATAAGTATATAGAGCACCCTACTCTACACCTCGGTATAACGCTTATTTTTTATTATTTAATTAATTTTATTATTATAATTCATGATTAAATTGATGTTATACTTTTTAGATAAAATAATATATATTTATTTGAGTAATTTGATAATAAAAATATATCATTTAAGATTAAATAAATTACAATCGTTCAATTAGTCATATTTGTTAATGTGATTTGATCATGACCATCGGATAATTATGTGATGTTGATTTTAATCACATTTACTATTTGAGATGTACTTTAAATTAATATATAATTATTTTATTAATTTAATGAGTAAAATTAGTGTTCTATATACATTTTTCTCTCTAATATAAACTCTTTATTCTCCTAGTCGTGATCATCGACCGTTTGCTCTTTCTCTCACGCCACACGAATAAGGACGTGACCATATTGAATTCGATTTTTATTGAGATATCTGCACTTCATTATTTCTAATTTATTTTTTTTTTCTTCTTTTGTAATTAAAAAGAAAAAGCCACCAACAACACAAATAAACGAGCAGGGAAACAGGAGATAAAATGGAGGGAGCTGAGTGAATTCCAAACCATCTCTTATGTATTGTACTATTTTTAAAACATTTATTGCAATAGACCTGTACCAGTAACAGATCTGCTTGCTAAGAAATAGAAAAAAAACAGGGTTTGATAAGTTAAAAACAAGAATTAAAAAAGTCAATTAAAACTAAATAATTTAATATTAATATAATCAAATTAGAGTTTAAGTAAGTTAATATACTATTATAATATATTTTAATTATGAACAAGAAATAGAAGTCATGTTGTAGAACTCGAACCGGACGGTCGATCAGAATCCGGCTGTTCAAATGGTGGTCTATGGGTAAGTATTCCTACTAGTTGTTTTATTCACTTTCATTATTTAAGTCATGCTTTTTATTATTATATTTCAATATTAAAATAAAAAATAAATAATTAAGTACATGAATTGTGAGTTTATATTTTATTTTATAATTCAACATTATATATATATGAACAATTATCTTGTTCCTTTATTTATTAAAAAATATTAACAATATCATTATACTTTGATGTGTAATTATAGTAGTTATCAATAAATATATATTGATAAGTAATTTAATTAAATATATTTTTATATTATCATCGTCTTTGATCGTTTGGACCGAAATGATCCGACCGGTCCGACCTGACTCGAAAATTTTTTCAAGTAGATGTCTGATCCGAATTTTACAACATTGAATAGAACCGAGTTTAGGTGAATTTTAAGGATATTTTAAAAATGGATAAGTTTAATTTAGTATTATAATTATAATTTTGATTGATTTTTTTAGCAATGGACCTAATCTTGACTTGAAACTCATCAGATTTTTTTCCAATTTAGAACCGGTCTCAGATCATAAATATTTTCTAGAAACTAGGATCATTGCAGTCTAGGTTAGGGGTGTAAGAAAATCTCGACCGAATTGAAAAACCTACCTGATCCAAAAAAATTGAAACTTAGGGGACCGAATACGATTTAGGGTGGTTTTTAAATAAAGCAAAACCTACCTGCCTAAACTAGGGCCCCACTCGAAAAAAAAACCTTAAGGGCCTATGGAGCTTGTTTTTATTTATTAATTTTTATTTATCTAATTAATTTAGATGTAATCAATTATTTTATTATCAGTGTAATAATTTTTTATATAGCTTAATATATTCCTATTGAAACTCGAATTTAATAGTTCTAACACTATATCCTATATTTAGTTATAAAATTAAATATGTTAATATTAATTTTAATTTATTATATTTTTTGAAAATATTATTTATTACAATAGAGGCTCGAAAAAATTATTCGAAAAAATCGATTCGTTAGAGGGTGGTTTTTTCTTTTTTTAAATGATTTTACGATGGTTTTGTGATTTAAAAAATTGATCTAAAAAATAACGGATGACCTTTTTGGACCGCAAAATCGACCCGACCCGAACTTGACTCGCCTCTGAACTTTGCTCAGCCCTGAATATATCTATTTTTAGTTGTTGTACTCAAAATGGACAGTTGCTAACCAAGATACAAAAGAAAGGCAAGTCAGATCCGTTTGACAAGATCAGTGATAGGGATTTAATGAACAGATAACAATCTAATTACAGCATATAGAGGTTAACAAAAGCAGCTAACAAGTTTAATAAAAATATTTGGTAACTATAGCTGATGAACTAACTTATAAAGCCATATATGTAAATTAGTTAATTAATATACACTGTGCGTTATTGTTTTAAGCATAACACTATAATCAATTATTTCAATTTTCTATTTTAGAATTATTTATAGAAAGATGTCTCACTTTAAGACCGTTTAGTATGAGGTAATCTGAATAGATTATTGATTATTTTATTTAAATTCTTAAAATCTATCGCATTATCGCGTTTGACTGCAATTCATTACTGATAATTTTAATTGCTCACTGATAATCTAGATAGCAAATAAAGATGGTGGCTCTTTAAATTTGGTGAGAATGCATTTTGAAAAAAATATCCATTCAACTAATTTTTTATTTTAAATATTTTATTAATAAATAAATATCATTCAACTTATCTTTTTTATTATTTGAAATTTTACAAATAACTCTTAATTTTGTCTCATCTTTTTATATATATTCACTTTTCTATTTTTTTCTTTTTTATTTATAATAATATGTTATTAAAATATGAAATAATTTTTAAAAGTATTTTGATAATTTTGTCGCTTTCTATTTTGACTATTATTTATATTAGCAATATTTATCAAACACTGTAATGTAATATTATCAATAAATTTAAATAATGATCTAAATTACTGATTAATTAAATTTATTGGGTGTTTACTATAATTTTCTTAAATATTGGCTTCAATTTTCATTTCTCTAGGCATCTTATTTCAATTTTAAAGCATAAAAAATGATAAAATCATTATATAATGTACAATCTGAATTCACCAATAATTTATCTTCATTAATATAATATAGGCTTCAATGAAATCGGAAAAAAAAAGCCTCATCGGATCCCTTCTATCTCCATAATTTCATAAATTAAATTCGTTAACAAATCACATGTATTTATGATTATTTGGAACGTGAATAACATACAAGTGAGATCGACTTTGCAAAGGTGGAAAAGAAAAAGTGATGGCGTGTAATCTTTAGCACTTCGGAGAAGTAAATTTCTGACCTCTTGTTAAAACTTGAAATGGCATCTAAGGCACAAGGATAAGATTTCAAAAAACAGTATTAGCTTCTTAGACAGTGCAGCATATACATTTCTAACGAGTGAACATCTATGCCATTTATGTCAACAACAAGAACCTCCCCAGATACGAAAACAGTTAAGTTGGTCAGATAATAATTCATTTCTAAGGATGCATCACCTACAACGTCACAATCAACAAATCATGATGTGTCAATAACTTCATATTCATTTTGATTAACAACACTTCATTTGTGTTTATGGTGTAGCACCTGACAAGTTGTTAACTTGTGTATCATCGTACGAGAATATACATACAAGACTCCCAGGTCTTTGCCCCAGGGAGGAACCCGAACCTGGAATCCAGTTAGTTTTTCTGGCTTTTGAGGATTGCAGAACTTCAGAAAAGTGGATCCCCATGTTTCTTGGTAGATCCCTTTGCTTACAATGAAAAAGTGACAGAATTCAATCGTGATACCTTCATCATTCCATGTATTTCTTCAATTACTTGGGCAATTGTTTTTACTTGGTAATTTCTATTCTGTGGGCTCGGATATCCACTACCTATCAGAGCAACCTTGTCATCCCCCTCTTATCATTTAAACAATCAGGTTGATGGTTCACTTTCGCAGGCATCAAAATATAAAATGCTCATGGTAGCATTTAACCAAAGAAATAGTGAACTAGTACAGCCTCACATTACCTTTGAACATGTCAACTTCTGTGTATCCTGGCCATGACCATAAAAGTTGCATATCAGGGAGATAAATTAATAGGATTTAAATGATCGTGCCGGGAACTTCTAGTTGAAGTGAAGCTCTTCAATCTTCTGAGTAGCATCTGGGAATCACATGGTGAACAACCTTGGTTCATATCAAGGATGACAGGTATGGAAGATCTTTCATTCATCTCTATAATCATTATGCCCTGAAATGAAATAAAGCTTTTGTTACTTTTTAAGAAAACATATTTTGCATTTCACTTGTAGTGAAATATTGCATCTAAGAACAGCAACAACTGTGAAGAACTAGAGTGCAGCTAGATAGGGAAACTACTTGAAATATGCAGGAACTATAATAACACGGGACCAGGATGATATACAATGCATTCAACATGCTGACAAACACCATTAACGTGGCATGTTTATATATGCCTAGTCACAACTCTCATCAATATGATGCACACTTATGCATCAGGGCCCGATATTTACAAACAGGATTCTGACTTGTAGAGCTTGATAAGGTGTCGTGAAATACAAATTTCACAATTATGTTGTCCCAGATAATAGCTTCTTGCATATTAATGTTGACACATTACACTTGGCAAATCATAAGACAAGAAAATGTTGGTCCGAAGATCATATTCCAAGTATTTTGATGATAGCAAACATGAAAGATGATGTACTAGCATTTGTTGAAGTGTTGGTCCAAACAAGTTAATTAATTTCCGAAAGAAAAAATCACTTTTCAGTTCTGCAGACAAAACAGACGACCAATTCAGGTTCAGGCATCCGTTGGAGATAAAACGGATTGCCGAATCAACTGGCACAACGACCAAGCTCAAAGCTATTCTGAGTGCTGTATCATCCGTCTGAGAGCATGGAGTGTTTTTTTTTTTTGAAACGGAGAACATGGAGTGGTTAAAACAGATGACCGATCTAGGTTCAGGCGTCCACTGGAGATATAACAGACTGCCAAAATGACTGACACAACGATCGCTAAAGTTCGAGCGCTCGATATAAAACGGATGACCGAAACATTTTCGAATGCCCGTTCTAGGCAACAAAAGCAAAAACCATGTCGATGGGACGACCGAAAGCTGCCACAACAATTGCTAAATTCGAGAGAAAAATATTTTTAAAACAGACGAACACCTATTCTGGGCAACAAAAGCAAAAACCATGTCAATCGAACGACCGAAAGAGCTGCCACCAACCAATAAAGTCCGAGGTATTTTTCAAATGAACGATCGAACCTGTAATGGACGTCCGTTCTGGACAATAAAAGTAAACAATGTGCTACAGACCACCAAAGGCAGGAGGACAATGGACCACTGTGCAAAAAAGACAAAATAGTAATGGCTATTTTTTATATAGTGAACGCCCGAACTAGAAACGATCGGCCGTTTCAAATAAGATAAATGAGCATCGGCTAGTTTTTGTACAAAATGAATGCCCAAAATTAAAATGGGCGCCCGCTTCAAAGTTGGCAGCACAAGATCAACTTTTCCAAAAAGATTGCAAAGATCATATTTTGAAGAAAAGCCTATAAAAGGAATGCCAAAGCCTAAAAGAAGATTATCCAAACAAGGGAAATCACTCTATAGCTTCATTCAAGTCCAAAGTATTTTCTAGAGCTCTAATTTGCAAATCATCCCTTCCCTCTTCTAGTTTCTAAGTGTGAGCATTCTTTGTAAGAAGAGAGAGTTGGAGGGAATTCTTGTATTCTTGTTTAGTGATTTTGTGAACTCCTTGGAAGAAGAGGTGTGTCTTACCTCTTAAGCAAAGAAAAAGGCGGTCTGGTATGAAAAGGGTTGTTCTCTCCCTACAAAAAAAGAGAAAGCTAGTAGATCTCCGACGGTCTCGAAGTCGAAGAAGGACGTAAGCCAAGGAGTTAGATCTCGTCAGCACATATTGTCTTCTTGAGTTTGATTCTTCTTACTTGCTCTTTACTATCACGTGCTTGCTTGCGATCGTTTTTTCTAAAACCGATTTTAAAGTTTTCAATTGGACTTTTTATACACTGTCACCCCCCCCCCCTTTCTTGGTGCTTTCAATCGTAGAGAAAATGTATGCATATAAAATTACCTCAAACTTAGCCAAGAACAACTGAAATCTTTTCATTTTCTCCTTCATTTCTGATAGTGTTTTCTTGTCTGAAGAAGAAAGAGCAGTTGTTACCTCCTTAGGGCTATGGCCTATGCCCTTTTCTACGACCTGAAATAAAATGAAATAATTGGATTCCATAAGCAACAAACTGGACAAGCAAGAGAAAGCGACAACATAAACGACCAATTATATCTGAAAACTCACATTGTGATCAACAAGGACCTCAGATATAAGACTACCATCATCTATATACACATACAGTTCATATGTACTCCGATCCTTGAAATGAAATCCCTTCACGCCTGTGAGAAAGCACTGCATGCTTTCCATATCAGTATCATTGTGATGCTTTAAGTTAAGAAACAAATATTAAGAAAGAAGATCCTTAAGAAAAAAGGAAGCAAATGAATTTTTGGAATAAGAGAATTCGACCAAGCTCAAAGCTATTCTGAGTGCATATCAAATGTAGTTTGATTTTCAGGAAGTTGATTTTTACTAAGTTATTGAACTAAAAGACAACCAATTAAAATATAGACAACATTTGCAGATTATGCTGCTAACATCCTATGAAATTTTAGAACAAAGAACTTTCAGGATACATGAATAACAAAGCAGAATATTGATGAAATTCCAGTATATGTAATGAATTTCGACTTAGATTCGTCTTAGCTACATGTAACATGATAAGAAAATAGCAAAAGTTAAGAACAGTTCAATATTATATTCTAACAACCACATAGTAAAAGAAAAGAATTGAATTTCGTATTTTAAGAACGTATAAAATAGAAGGCATGAATCATAAAAGTATGCAAAGCAAAAGAAAGAACCTTGATTTTTCCCTGAACAAACTGTTCATCGTCTTCCCGCATGGCCCATTTTGCAAATAAACAAGCAAGATATGTGAAAGGGATCTCCCTATCACCACTTAGAATAAGAGGATGGCCCAATTCATCAGCTGCACCCTCTACAACAGAACCATATGCAACCTCCATGTCTGATGCTGCCATGTTGTCCGTATTAGGTTCTAGGTCTGCCACAGCATTGTCATTATCATGTCCTTCCATTGAATTTTCTTCTGCAACTGGAGCACCAACAGCTTCATTTACACTTTCTTGAGGACCAAGATCTTCCATAATGTTGCCAATATGAGGATAGACAACTGAAATATAGCTGCTATTAGATGCAAACCAAAAACATGTGATCTCATAGCATATTCGCCAGAGATTAATCCCAAATATTGGAACGATTAATACAAGCACAAAAACGAAGATATATGGGAATATATAATCACGAAGAGAAAGATGAGACCTTGACCCACTTCAGTGTTGCTATTTACATTTAGCAGCACATGATCATTTGCCTGTAGACCCTGATTAACAACATTAGTTGACCATGCAGCGAAAGAAGCTCTTTGAGCCAATGGAACTGGACCTTGTTTCCTGTATTGGAATATTTATATGACAGCTGATTCTATTGCGAAATCAAGCAGCATATTAATACATGAGTGTATAATAGAAACTTATTAAATTGCATGACAAAAAGTTTAAAAAGTTTTGATGTTGTAGACAGAAAAAAAAATCTGCTATATACTTTTGCACTTGCATTATTTGGACTGGGTTACAGGTGTTACTGATAGCTGCATTTCAAAGAATGAGATCAAGTTTCTTTAGGAAAAGAAACGTATGATGTTCTCTGTCAAAAAAAGAAAGAATTACTGGGTTAAAATATTATTCTGAAGTGAAGTTTCCAAGTGCAATACAAATGTCTTGAGAATCTCTGATGAACATGGCTACATAAGGTGGGTCAAGTAAAAGAGTCTGATACATAGTTACTCATGGACAAGCTCAAGAGAAGAGATCGGCAACTAGATTGCAGGCAAATCTGTGATAATCTTTACATTTTGAAAACTTACCTTTGACAAAGAATTCACGTTTAGGAAGACCTAGACTTCATTTTAGATATATGTATGTAAGTATATCTTTATATTGTGACATGAACAAAAAAAAATTAAGACGGTAAAATGAGATTCCAATATTCTTGATAATAGAGGGAACCTTTTGCTTCGTGCTGGTTTATTTACTTCATCAACAAGCCTCTTGCGTGCTGCATCGAGATCATCAACCAGCCCACCAAGAAGCTCAAAACTTTCTGGGACTAACATAAGAAGTCCTCGCCGTACGTGCACATTACGAATAAGAACCTCAAAAATATAATTCCTTAACCTTAGTCAATGTGGAACAAGATTCAATAATGAAATGATGTATTAGATTCTGAAACATCAAGCAAAATTTATCTCGAATTATGCAATTTGGAGACAGTACTGTTGAACAAAAAGATAAGTACACTGTATGAAATAGACAAATACATGTATCAAGTACTTTAAAATAAATTATATGCAACAAAACACAATAAATAAAACATTACAATTAAGTGCAGCACAATCAAGGCTAAAATTTAACATGGGATCCAATGGAACACCTGCTTGTTATAGAAAAGTTTAATTATGCTAGCACGGTATATGTTTCAATGTTTAAAATTGTAGATGGAGAAATAAAACAAATCAGTATTCATATTCATGAATGACTAACACCCTTTCATAACACCAAACCCTTATATCTTCATAACAGTATATGCTAAGAACATTTCGTGTTAGCTGGGTATAAAAAAGCACTATTAATTCACAACTTTATGTTACTCATATATCAACTAAGAAAGAAACAACACAGAAGGGATAAGTTTCCATGATGCAAATAATTCTGACAAGACAAAAATGGTGAAAAAAAGGAATTAACCAACATTGTTAGACTGCAAGGCCATCCAGTCCACATGTTTTCCAGACAAACATGGAAATTACTGTAGCAACTAACTAGAAAGAAGATTAAACAATTGGTAAAAAGAATTGCAGTGAGACCAACACCATAAATAACACTAAACAATAAACAATAATTCGAGAGTTACAATTATTCGAGAGCAACTATCCACAAGAGATATGCACAATATTCTTCAAGTTTAATGTGGTTACAATGAAGCAATATGGCCTAGGTTGCCGAAAAAGACAACATTACCATATGCCTCCTTCCAAGACATATATTGAATGCTCATATCAAGCCCCCAAAAGGTATTCATTGTCTGTATATTAGTGTTTGTACTTTGCACCTGTTGCCATAACTCTGCAATTGTGTGGCACTCAAAGAACCAGTAGGCCATGTCATATTATCTCCCATTGTGCATCAATAAAGGTTTTGGATGGTTGACATTCTGGTTAATCATCCTTTTTCCTCTCAAAAAAGATATTATCTCCCATTGTCACCTCTCATAGAGCATAGGAGGTGTTGGCATTGGGTGCTCATCTCACCCTAATAAGTTTCGAAGTGTGATTAACAAGTCCTAATTCACAAACCCAAAACAAAAAAATGACTCAACTAACCATCTCAAATTCTAATCACACAAGGACTTCCATTCTTCATCTTAAGAATTTCCTTTGGTTCACAAGTTCTAATATATCGAATATGCTTAGTTCTATCATCTTTTTAATGATTTGGATCCATATATATGCAACTTATCAAAGCATTTCCATCACCAACTAAGATCTCATTATTTTCTACAGGATCATCATTGTCCAGTTCTCTACCCTTTCTTTTGTGAAATTAGCTATCCTATACGGTTATACATGTTTTTATTTCCCTCTTTCATACCTAATTTCAAATTAATGAAAATTGCAAGCCTCATTTATAAGTGGTAGCAAATGTTTCACTTTTTCCCTGACTAGTTTATAAGCTCCGAACTTTTTTAAAAACTATTTTTCATGTCTGGCTGTCAAGAAACAGCAAAACAATCAGTTGATAATGTCAGTGTCTTACATTATAATTTGTAGAGAGTTACAATTAGCTGTGATAAGATACATGCCGATTCAAGGTTCAGTTATACAAAATTATTAAAGGATAAACGGATGATGCAAATCATACCTTAAGACCGGCAGGAGCAAGAACTTCAAGTTCCCTGATTGGCTGATATTCCATACCAAATATGTGTTGTACACCATCAGTCATTGACAACTTTAGGCACCTCTTGGGCCCAGCAGGTATATCCTGATACCTTTCTCTTAGAGGAGCAGAGATGTTAGTTATTTCATCAACCTAGATGGAAAATTCTTAGTGTTACTTAAAACGAAAGAAAGAATATAAGTGAGCGATAATACAACAATCACAGAGGATAAAAAAAAATACTAATCTGCTAAATAAATTGTTCTCCATAGGATTCAAGTTTATGACCAAATGTAAGTGCGATAACAAAACACATCCAACAGACAACAAGGCGTCGATACCAAAATAGTTAAGCTTGGCAGTGATTCCTCAAAAGAGAGTACGTTTTTCTGTTCCTCCAGGAATCAACAAAGCAGCCAAAACGCTTCAAAAGAGCATATTAGTAGGTGATAAAAAAGCTCACCTGAAGAACGAAAGGTCCCTGGAGGTCGGTGGCGTGCATAGAATGCACGTTCTGGGGCACAATCCCGGCGCCGCAACTATTCATGTCGGCGAGCAGGAAATGCTCGAAACACAAGCGCGCCTTCCCGGCGACATCCAGAGCCCCGAACCCGGACACGGAGGCCATCAACGCAGAGACGCATGATTCAAGCCAATCTGTCCGGAGATGTAGGCCGAACCTACTAAGTAACTCGCCGACCGGCCCCACAGTGGAACCGCCGTTGCCGCCCGCGAACCGCGGACCCGCCGGTTCGCCCGACAACGGAGAGGGGTTCGACGGAGGAGTAGCTCCGAATTTAGGGGAGGAGGGAGGATCGCCCGTCGGCACGTGGTCATCCGGGACGTCAACGAAGACCTCGTCGTCGTCGGATATCTCGAGCGGTGGATTAGGATTGGAACCAGGGTCCGGGACAGATGCTGCTGGAGTAGGAGCAACTACGTTTTCCGGCGCTGGAGGGGCCTCTCTGGCGCAGTCGTCTTCGCCTTCGTCGTCGGAGGTGGTCGCTAACCGGAGAAGTCGTCGCCGCATTTTTTTTTCTGGCATCGGCTTCTCTTTTGGGACCAAAATTTTGATTTGTTTTATGGTTTCCCTCCAATTGGCCTTTATGTGCTTTTACGCGACGAAGAGGGTCCAAATGGACGCATTTGCCTCAAAATTTGGGGCTCTCGCGATTAGATTGGGCCACAACAAGCATGTTTGTGCCTAAGCCTGTATATAATGGCGAGCCCATTTTAGTTCAGATTAAATTATCCAAGGGCGATACAGGGCTATAAGTTTATATATATAAATATATATATATAACAACAACAACAAAGTTTTATCCCACTAGAGGTCGGCTATATATATATATATATGGTTCAGAATATAGAGGATTAAAAATTAACTCAAATATATTTTATAATTAATATCTTCTTGGAATTAGTCTAACTGCTAAGTCATTAGACATGATAAATGATGTAAAAAAAATTGTTTAATCTTTTTCTAATACCTAAAACGTCACAGTTTGAACCCATTGTGAGATCCATGAAGTCATTATAACGGCACGTGACGTGTGAAGTAAAAGGATGCGGTCGTTCTTGATGTAAAAAATATGTAACAACATAATAGCTAATAAGTGCACTAATCTATCAAGTAATAAAGTGTAGAATAGATATGTCGATCACACGATGAATTATCTAAATCAATTCTAGTCTAAAGGCCTACTAAGAATGAAAATAGACTCATATAGGATCAACCAGAATAAATTTCATAATATTAAGACCACCCGAAAGTTTGAAATTATGTAGCTAAAAATTTGGGAACAATTGAACATGGCTAGGGTTAATCTTACCCATGAACAACATGACTTTTGCCCCATGTTCAAGTAAAATTCGAAAATGAATAGATGAGAAAGGTTCAGAGTCACCATATTTAGGAATTATTTAGTTAAAATCCAAAGAAAATGAAATAGAAACTTACCAAGAATCTAAAACGCTAGCTTCAACTTCTCCTCTTCCAATTCCTTTAACAAGTATTGATTTGTGTCCTTTCCTTAAGTGTTCGGACAAGGATGGTGAATAGGACAGAGGAAAATAGTAAAAGGTGAAAGGATAAGTATTAGAAGGAAGAAAGAAATCCACTTCAGGTGGTGAATTGGATTCTTCAAAAAATGCCCTTGAAGGAAATGGCTTTTGCATTTCTCCATTTATTTATTTATTTATTCATTTACTTAAGACATTACATGTAAATAAAAAACTACCCTCATTTGGATTCAAATAAAATATTTAGAAAAATAAATAATCAAGGAATCAAAATCTAATTTTTTTGTCCGAAGAACAAAAATCGTGATTTCACAGATTTTTTAATTTTGTGTCTACATTTTACCTAACTCATACACCTCCTAAAAATTGTTAAAAAAATCACTTTTAGAATCCTTCCATATATAGGAATAATTATTGAGACTTTAATTTTCTAAATTTTTACTTTTTCAAAAATTACATTTTCATGCCTTAAATAAATTTCCATCATTTTCGCACTTTAGTTGTCATTGAAGTGTAAATCTTAACATCACATTCATAGAGCTTATCAATAAGATAATATAGCATCACATGCATACATCTAATCATGCTTGGTTAACTTATGGATATTATATAATTAACCGATGACTCTAAGCTAATGGAAGAGTTCACTTCAAATGACTTTTTAGAAGCTAATGTTGACGATTTTATTGACGATAACTCAATTCAAAATTATAGCAATGACGATGAAGATGATGAATCATAATATGAGACTAGCGATTGAATAACGTAGTTGTTTTCTTAGTTCTTCTTCCTCTCCATCTTCCTGTGCAACTTGGCGGCGTTCTTCTTGTTCAGCCATCTTAATCTTTTACAATAGTCGTGCTGTTTGTTTGATTTTAGGATCAAATTCTAGAGGGGCTTTGGAGCTTCGAGTATTATGTCGAGTGTCACGGTCCAAGGGCTTCAGATTAGATGGCTTGTGAATTAATCATGCCTAAAAAATTTGCACAACCACCAAATGAAAAGAAAACAAAAAGTACAGAGTCTTAAAGTAGTATAAAATAAGAGTAGAAAATAAAGAATAGTTATTTGGCAACAACGCCAAAAATTTGATGCGAAAATTAATAACAGTAAAGCTAGCAAGTGCACTAGTCACTCAAGTAATAAAATGAAAGTATAGGTTGTCGATCACATGAGAAATTAATTTACTTACCTATCAAATCTCAGAAGCTAATAGGAGACGACATAAAGTTCTGGATAAAAGATGTGCATAAAGTAAAATAATAGGGAAATAAAGACTAAAACTAATGATGCATACGATGATCTATAATAATTAGAACAATCTATATTTTTTGTAGAAACAAGTATAAACATGAAGTTTGGATTCAATTTTTAGACGAATTAAGGACACTAAAGTTTGGATTCAAGTATAATCTGAAGTACTAAGCAGACAGATAGAACATGAAAAATCTAAATTATCATCTCAAGAATATGTAAAAAAAAGACTACTCTTCAGAAGCAATGACGAAACTACTATACAATCCTCGCACAAGTCTACTGCGCAGAAGTCTTATCCTTTGTTCTTCAGAAGTGCTCCTTCATTCTTTGGCTTGAAAGTTTTGGTTGCAGGCTCTAGCATAATTATTTCTGGCTGCCAGATGTCCCTTTTTATAGAGTCTCAGATTTCCATGAGGTTTGAGAATAAATGAAAACTTTTTTCTATGTGAAATAAGATAAATTCGGAGTTCTATTGATTCTGAAAGTTATCTTGTAAAACTTCAAAATTTCTGATCTAATTTGTTTTCAATTGATCCCTAGGACATATGGTAAGAGTTAGAGTCCTTGTGCATTGAGAATTCTTTCAAAAATAAACTTTGAGTCAAATTTTGTGTTTGTTACGCCTCTTTTAATTGATTTAACGGTCGAAAAAAGAGTTTTCTACTACCTTCACTGGGCGTGAGAAGAGTTTCACGGTCGCAATTCGAGCAATATCTTCTTCGATTGCACGACATATGCGATTTCACAGCCCGTTATAGAGTACTAACGACCCGTGAAGAATAATATGTTGTCGTGGAGCATTCTGATCGACCCGCTAGTTGATGATCATCGACTCCAAACCCCTGTGATGTTTGTGAAAATTATGTAAGGGTCGGTGATAGGACTGCTAGGGAGAGTAACGGCCTATTACTCTTCGCTCACATCTCATGGTAATTCTTCAAAATCCGATTCCCTATAGGAGCCGTGAGACTTTGCGATTCGTGATAATCCTGCTATAACGGTTGTGAAAAATTTGTCATGACTCGTAAGTTATCTTCATTTGAACTAGGAGCTGCTTGGTCCGTAAAATGCAATGGCCAACGTGAGATTTGGTCTTCAAAGTCGTGATAAGTATATAACGACCCGTGAAATCAATGTTTCTTCAATTGCATGCTTCTGGCAAAGCCATGAGGACGGGCGGTTGGGCGTTAAACCACATATCACGGTCCGTGAAATGATGGTCATGACCCGTGAAATCCATTTACTTTGTAAAGAGGTTCTATAAGAGTCGTGAAGGTCGGATGTTGGAGCGTGTGATAGCCCTTTCATGACCGTGAGAATTCTATAACGGCCCGTGAAAAGAACTCTCATGAATTTCCAACAACTAATTAAACTCTATTTCACGTTATTCTTCTTTTCTTCCGTTCCTCCACCATTTTCATTAATAATTCCTGCAAAACCACACCAATTACAAAGAATTTAAAGAAATAAATGTAAAAATAGATGCATGCTATGAGCAAATTATACAAAATAAGCCTAAATTCTACTCTAATTATGTGTTGTAAAATGCATGCCTCAGCAAATGTAGTGGTGGATGACGCCCAACGTCTCCACAATTGTGCCATTGTTCGGTGGTACAAATTCTTCAAGTACAACAACATTCTTAGATGGAAGTTGTGAGTTGTGTTGTTGATTATCATGAATAGATGACTGATTTTTGGGTTGCCATTGGACTGATGTACTTGAATCTTTAGGAGGCAATGATGTGCTTTCACTACATATTGCGATTTTTTGACGAATAAATCCATCGCAAAACCTTCAAAATCCGTTGCAAATATGACTTTGCGACGGATTTTTCGATGGATAGGGGTTAGTTGGAAATTTTGTCTTCGCAAAAAATTTTCGATGGTCCTCAAAAAATTTTGTCATCGCAAAAAATTTTCGACGGTCCTCAAAAGATTTTGACGAAAAAATGGCTTTCAAAATTTTTGAAGGCTAAAATCCGTTGGAAGTTCCGAAGGGAAGATCTTCCTTCGGAACTTCTGACGGATTCCGCCATCGGAAGGTCCTAATCCGGCTGCCGGTGCCGGCCGAGGTCAGAGGAAGAAGTAATTCCCTTCACAAAATTCCATGAATTTTGACGGGGGAGCCTGTGGATAATCCTGACAGACGAATACCCGTCGAAACCATCAATGGGTGAAAGCTTCGGCGGCATTCTCCAGTCGAAGGCTTTGGTGGTCATTCTACCGTCGCAGCACCGACGGACTGCGATAGATACATCCGTCGAAAAGTTTTAAAAAAATTAAAAAAAATAGGCCGCCTGCTGCCGGATCAGCGCTGGCACCGGAGCAGGCGGCCGGAATCGAGATAGAGAGAGAGAGTCGGCCGTCCGCGCGCCCGATCGACCGCGGGCCAGATCCGGCCGCCTACACTCCGGATCCGGCCGCCCAAGTGCTGGATCCGGCAGCCCGCCGTGCCCGAGTGCCGGATCCGTGCCCGAGCGCCGGATCCGCGCCCGAGCGCTGGATCCGCGCCCGAGCGCCGAATCCGTGTCACAGTGCGAAATCCGGCCACCCGAGCGTCGGATCCGTGCCCCAACGCCGGATCCGACCACAGGATCCACGCCCAAGCGCCGAGTCCAGCCACCCAAGTGTTGGATTTGGCCGCCCGAGGCCGGATCGATAGCCGACGAGCGAGCTGCCGATCTGGCCGCGGGCGACCGATCTATGCCTGCAAGCCGGATCCGTCGCAGGATCCGCCAGCCATTGCTGCCGGAGTCGAGAGAGGGACAGGGAGAGGGAGTGGAGGAGAGCGGCCAGAATTGTCATGGGAGTCGCCGTCGTCGTCGCCTGTCGCCGCCTTGGAAGAGAGAGGGAGAGGAGAGAAAAAGAGGGAGGAGGATTAGGAGGAGGGTGGGAAATATAGGGAGAGAGGGGACGCAGGAAGGAGAAGGTGGAGGGGGGAAAATTAGACGGGAAAATATTTGAGTTAGCAACGGGTATATCTTTCGGAATTAGTGAAGGATTTGACATCCGTCAGTAATTTTGAAGGCAGTATCCGTCGATAATAATATATCATTCTTTATATAAGAAATGTTTTATTAAACACTATAATAATATATATACGGCTAAAAACATATTAATATATCTAACTAGAAACATTAATAATATGATATTATATTAATAATAAAGTATACTAATTATATATATAGATATATTGATAATAAATTATACTATTTTAATTACCGACGAATATTTCCTTCAAAATTACCGACGGATGTTAATCCTTCGGTAATTTCGAAGGCATTATCCTTTGGTAATTACCGACGAGTAATGTCCTTCAAAATTATCGACAGGTGCTAAATCCTTCGCTAATTGCGTCGGCACGCTCGTGGCCTTCGAAATTACCGACGGATCAATATCCTTCGGTAATTCCAAAGGCTAACCCATCAGTGATTTTAGTCATAAAATATTAAATATATACTTATATTATATCACACACACACACATATATATTTATAAATATATTTACCGATGGATCTGGCCTTCGGAATTATTGACGGATTTAAATCTGTCAATAATTCTGAAGGCCCGTCGGTAACGTACCGACGGGTACTTTCCGTCTATAGTAGCGAAGGATATTTTGGCTCTCGGTATTTTGGAAGGTTTTTTCTATCCGTCACAAATACCGTCAGAAAATGCAAAGGATTCTTGTCCGTCGAAAACATTCTGTCGCAGATTGACAATTTTCTTGTAGTGTTTTCCTCTTTTCTTTAATTTTTCGTTGCTTTGTCAGTGAGGTCTTTATTATTGTCAATGATGTGCTTTCTCTCCTTGGTGAGCTTTGAACTTGCAGAGGTATGGCATCTGACATTGATGGTGATGGTGTCGATGTTGGATACGATGCTTGAGTCATGGGGACCTCCGAAGGCCGGCTCCTCCTTTGAACTTGTCCATCTTCAAGGATGTATTCTCTCGTCTCCTTGATATGCCATTGTGTAGTTGTTGTACTTCATGAAGACTTTATTCTTGGATGCCCTCTTCTTTAATATGAATGTTGATGATGGCACAGACACATGATCATCGTCGGGCTCTCGTCAATTTGCTTTGGGGCTTTAAAATTTAGAGAAGTCAATTGTATAACTTGACTCTCTAATATATGTAGCTTTACCTCCAAAGCATCGAACTTGAGCTCTGTGTTGAATAATCGAATCAAATCATCCACTTCAATTTGCTTCTGAATTTGTGTTAATTGAGCCTCCAAATTTTGGATATGTTGGTCTTGAATTTGAAACTTTCTTTCAATTGCTGGAATAAATTGACCAAACATCTTTTTAAGGTCAACTTTAAGATCAGTCGAAGGCTTCAAGTTGATATGTGATGTGATGACATCCTTCGTTTCTTCACTTGATGTCGCAAATTTGCAAGTTGGCTCTCCAATTTTTTTATTTTATAAGATTGTTTGGAGAGATGCTTCAACAGAGGATTCAACTTGTTTGTGATTATGACTTCGATGTCCAAGAATGGATCTTCACTTAGAATTTGCTGAAGTAAGTTCATGTTGTTATGACTTGATGAAGCTTTGGTTTGAACTTTATGCAGCTTTGTCTTCCTCAATTTGTTGTATGGTTGACATTTTCTTCTTCCCCATTGAGGATTTTAGGATATGCACGTGATATTCGAATTGTGTACAATAGAGGTAACATGAAACTTTGCACAATTAAAAGAAAAATATATTTCAGAGACCAATAAGAGATAAAATGTTTTGGATAAATGAATTATATAAAAATTAAATAATAGAAAAGTAAAGGTTTAAACTAAACTAATCTACTGTCTATGGTCCTTAGGATGTGTTAAAATGATTAAGAACAAACTTGTTTAATTTATGTAGAAATTGACTTAATCAAAAGATAATCAAGTTTAACTTTTAGATGGATTAGGAACACATCTCTTTAATCGGGTAAACCAACTATCTGTAATTCTAATAAAACGAGAGTACTCCATTCGACTCTACTCTCAATCCTAGTAAGATTAAAATGTTACGCTACCAAACTGCTCACCCGAGTCAACTTGGCAGACAACGTAATCTTACTCCAATCGACTCTATTAGATTACAACATGAATTGCTTAAAGAAAATCATGAATGGATAAATTGATCACAGTGTCCAGTTAACAATCAACTAATAATTAAAAAAAACTAATGAAAAGCTTTAAACACATCAATCATGTTCTTAAAAGTTAAAGAAATTATAATCAAGCACTAAGAAGGTTCACAAGTTATCTTAACAATAAGCCTTTTGCAGAAATAAACTAAGTGAAAAACTAAATTGAAGCGTCTAGATTATAATGATTAAAAAATAGAACTTTAAAGCAAGAATTGATTCATCTCAACATAAAATAAAACTGGAAGTGCTCTCTTGAACAAAATGATGATCTGTTGCATGATCCTCACACAAAATCCCCGCACAAAAGTCCTTTTAGTTGTTCTTCAATTTGCTCCCATGTTTTTGTCTAAGTTGCAGGCCTTAGCCTCCTCTTTTCTTGTTGTATAAAGCCTCTATGTATAGGAGTTCATATTTCCATGTTGTTTACTATTCAATATATGGTAAAATTCAGAGTAAATTTAGTTCTAAAGTTTTGACCTTGTCGAACAACGAATTTTGAGCTATAATATGTTTCCAAATTATCTTAGTATCATATAATATGAATAGGAGTCTTTGTGCATGTGAAATTCCTTCAAAAATATCTTCGAAACTCGAATCTACGGTCTACCTATAATATGGTTTTTACGGCTTAAACAGTGTTCAAATCGAGTTATAAATGGGTTTTCACGGTATGTGACGGTGATTTCACGACCCATGAGAGTGTCCGATTTGGAGTCAAACAATGGATTTCATGGCCCGTGAAAGGTTGGTCACGGTCGTGCCTTGGACATTTTTTTCAAATGAAAAAAATGCATTTTAACGACCCATTACAATAGTTTCACGGCCCGTGACAGAACATTCACGGCCCCCGTGACAACGGAATTCCAGCCCTGTCAGCTTCACTATTTTCTACTTTCTTGCTCTAGTTTAACTCTGATTTGAGCACGATTTTTTTTCATTGGCTTCGTAATTCAATTTTATTGCTTCATAAACAATAAAATACAATATTTGGATAGATTTTCAATTTTATAAAATTAATATAAATAAACTCATAAAATGACGCATACTATTAGAAAATGAATCGAAATAATATTAAATGCATGGCTAATAATATTTTGGATTTTACATGCATAAGCAATATTGGCCGCTTTTAGTAATTTTTTATTTTTGGCTCCGTTTTAGCTCCAAATTGAGTGCCATTTTTTCTTGTGGTTTTGTAACTCTTTTCTTTTGCTTTTTCTGAATATAATATAAAACTTGGGTATATTTTACTTTTTATAAAAAAATAAAGCAAATAATATTATAAAATGATGCATACTATATGAAAATGAATCAATATAGGATTAGGTGAAAGGCCCAATAATGTGTTAGATTTTGCAGGCATTGGATTCCCCCATATTGGGTAAATTACACGAATGGTCTCCCAACTTTGAGTCGATTTCCAATTGGTCCCCCAACTTCAATTTATAATCAAAACGTCCTCCATCTTTCATTTTCTTGCACGCTTAGTCCTCCTGACCGGTGATCACAGGTTCCCCGGTTGCCCTGCTTATGTGGCTGACTTTCTCTCTCATCCACGTCAGCTTAAGTCGGCCATATCATTATAAAAATTTTAAAAATAATAAAAAAATGAAGTTGTCCACGTCATTAAAAAAATTTAAAAAATAAAAAAAGTGAGTTGCACGAGAGAGAGGGAGGGGGCGACCGCCCCCTCTGGGAGCTCGACCGGACTTCTCTCTAGCCGTGCGGGAGAGAGAAGGAGGGAGGCGACTGTCCCCCTTCGGTCGAGCTCGGGGGGCGGTCTCCCCCCTCCCTCTCTCTCGCCGTGCGGGAGAGAGAAGGAGGGGGCGATCGCCCCCCTCACTCTCTCTCCCACACGCGCGGGAGAGAGAAGGATGAGGGTGACCGCCCCCTCCCTCTCTCTCGCCGTGCTGGAGAGAGAAGGAGGGGGGCGACGCCCCCTCTGGTCGAGCTCGCTCTCTCGCCGAGTTCGACCGGAGGGGGCGGTCGCCCCCTCCCTCTCTCTCCAGCACGTCGAGAAAGAGGTAGGGGGCGATCACCCCCCTCTGGTCGAGCTCGTCGGAGCTCGACCGGAGGGGGGTGGTCGCCCCCCTCCTTCTCTCTCCAGCACGGCGAGAGAGAGGGAGGGGACCGCCCCCCTCCTCCTCCCGCGCGTGCGGGAGAGAGAGGGAGGGGGGCGATCGTCCCCTCCTCTCTCTCGCACGAGGAGAGAGGTCTGGTCGAGCTTCGGCGAGCTCAACTAGAGGGGGCAGTCGCCCCCCCTCCCCCTCTCCCGCAACTCACTTTTTTTATTTTTTTAATGACATGGACAACCTCATCTTTTTTTATTATTTTTTAAAATTTTTATAATGACGCGGCCGACTTAAGCTGACGTGGATGAGAGAGAAAGTCGGTCACATAAGCAAGGTAGTAACCGGGGAGCCTGTGATCACCGGTCAGAGGACTAAGTGTGCAAGAAAATGAAAGATGGAGGACAGTCTGGTTATAAATTGAAGTTGTGGGACCAATTGGAAATCAACTCAAAGTTGAGGGACCATTCGTGTAATATCCCCCCCCCCCCCCCTCAATATTAGATACTTGCTTGTTCAAAAGTAAAGCTCCAACCAAGATAGTCAATCATCACTTTCATCCTGTCAGTCAACTAATTTTCTTCGCACTATATTTTATAGATCCATCGCCAAACTATCTCTCTACTAATCCAAATACTCAGCCTCGTAGAATGTTTTAACATTAGACATATTTAAACTCATTCAAGTTTAGCTCATAAAAAAAAATATATAGTCTATCAAATATGAGTCTCAATATTGAAAACTATATTAAACTTATGCATATTTACGTTTCCTTTTTTCTTTGAAGATTTTTTATTTTTTTCAATCACATTTTTCTGTTGATTTAGTACTCATGTACTTCTCCGTAATGCACAAGGTGATTCATTAACAAGCTTTTGATCAACGGATTCTAGAACAGTTGCCCTTAGGTCGCGAGACAAGAATTTTCTCATAATGCACAAAGGTGATTCATGTAACAGGCTTTCGATCAACGAATTCCAGAGCAGTTGTCCTTAGGTCGCGAGACAAGAATTTTCTATGGATCTAATCATTCGGACACACCAAGGTTTCAGATAATACATTTATACTTCTCTCTTTTTTTCTCAATCAATTTTTCTTTGGGGTTCAATTTCAAAAATGATTCCTGATTATATTTTATTTTCATTTTGAAATGCGATGCAATTATGCTAATAGTAGATAAAAACATGACGAGAGTGAGCATTCATGCAATGTAGAAAGATTGTCGTGATCATGAAATTGTAAACTCTCCCAAGTTTGAACTCAACATTGTCCCCAATGTTGAAAATCAAAACCCGTAGGAGGATAAACATGATACAAAAAATATAAAAGAAGAAAAGGAAACGATATCCCAAGTCGATGTATATGGAAGCTAAAGATGGAAGCCACGAGAAATTCATAGTATCATTGGTTGATATGATAATCATTAATTTGCGACCTTTGGCTTGCCGTTTGATGTGCTCCACCATCTGAGGTGGTATATTTTTATATTTTTATCTTTCTTATTGTTTTAAAAAATATATCCTGTCATAGGTCGTTACAAAGAAATAACGGCCGTGATATATAAACTCGTGGTGAGTCATGAAGAATATATAACACCCATTATGAGCCTCTGGTTTTTCATAATACACTGATAATGGCCTTTTGAAGCACGTGTCATTGCATGTTAGTAATGGTCGTGAATCGGTTGTCTTTTTCCTTGTTCGTTTGCAAGTTCGCTAGAGTTTGCGAAAATGCCATGAAATCGTCAATAATTTTCGTCAAGGCACTGTAGGGAGCTGGTGAGAGTTGATGGACCGCTGATGTCACTGATGGATTGGTATTGAGATTGTGACAATGGCTGACACTTTCAAAGTTGCAACTCATCGGAGATGAAGAAGACGTGGTGGATATCATCAATGTTTTGAGGTCCAATTGTCATTGCTGCTCGAAGGAAGTCATCCACGGGTTAGGAAGAGTAATGTACAAAATATAGTCCATTGTGAGATACGTTGAACAAAGATTATGACCCATGAGATTTATGATTCCATGAAATTATGGGGGATGAACTAAAGTTATGGGTCGTGACCACCAAATTATGAATCGTCATATAGGACATGTGTCACCCACGTAATGACCAATGATATTCTTAATAACACCCATGATAAGTAAACAAAAACTCATAAAAAAATTTAAAAAATGTGAAATTTTGGAGCATTTAGTTCCAGCTTGTGACCTACAGTAAAAATAACAAAAAGAAACTAAATAGACTAAGAAACTAAGAAAATCAACACCAACTAATCTAACTAAATTATGAATAATATCTAAACTATGAGTTTATGGGTTGAAAAAGAATAGTTCTAAGTTTAAAGTCGATAGCTCGAATTTGAAATTTCATACGCTGAGACTAGTTTGAGATGAACAATTGGAAAAATATAAATAGATAAGCAATTAAGGAACAATCTCACCGATTTTAACTAATGTGATTGTAAATAATGATCGGATGAGGCTCAGTACACGCAATCATGAATGACCCCTACATTTCAATTTGATGTCATCGTCAGGTGGTGGTGGCTCTTCAAGTACAACAACATTTTGAGCTTGAAGTTGAGATGTGTGCTATTCATGAACATGAATTGTTAAGTGGTTCTTGAGTCTCCATTGTAGAGATGTTGTTGGGGAAGATCACTCCGACGTCGGTGAAGTGTTCTTCTTCTTCAAAGATGTTATAGATTGCGTTGATATGTTTGAGAAGATGTGTGTTAATGTGCAACCAACTGTGAGTTATTTGATCTTCTTTTTTGGTGGTGGCTAAATCGGAGACGCAATATAGGAATGAAAGAAACTTTCAAAGGCAGGCTTCTCCTTTGAACATTCCCATTTTTAATAAGATATTTACTTGTCTCCTTGACATGCCACTTAGTCATTTTTGTCCTTGCTGAGAATTTTATTTTCTGATATGAATATTGGTACGAGCATAAGATGATATTCAAATTCTCTTCGATGTCCTTGAAGATTCAAAATTTAGATAATTTAGTTTTGCAACTTCATTCCCCAGTGCATACAATTTTGCTTCTAAAGGCTTGAAATTGAACTCGGTGTTGAATAGTCAAAGTGAATCATCTACTTCAATTTGCTTCTGAATTTTGTTGAATTGAACTTCCAAATTCTGGCTCTATTATTCTTCATTATCAATGCTCGTTCTATTGTTGTGATGAATTGACCAATCATCCCTTCAAAGTCAGCTTTAGGTTCAATTGATGTATTTGAATTGAGTATGAATGTTACTTCATCTTTTATCTCCTTGCTTTGATGTCTTAAATTTGCAAGTTGACTCACCATATTTTCAAATTGATAAGGCTATTTTGGGAGTTGCTTCAGCAAAGAATTTAACTTTTTTGTAATCCTACTTTTTCAAGTCTATTGATAGATCTTCCTATTGAATTCATTGAGGCTTTTTCATATTGTTTCTATTTATTGTGGCCTCGGTGCGAATTTTATCTTGTTGGACAACGGTATTATTTCTTTCAACTTGTTGATTAGTGGTCATTTTCTTCTTCGTCATTGAGGGAGTAAAGATATGATCGTGATCATCAAGTCATGTACAAAAATATGCAACCTGAAAACTTACACAACTAGAAGAAAAGTGAAGTAAAAAAATAAAAATTCTAAAAGTAGCTTATATGATATAGAATAAGAATTATGAATTATAGTTCCCGACAACGACGCCAAAAGTTTGATACGTTAAATTTGTAAGAAATAAATTTACTAGCAAATATACTTGTCGTATCAAGTAATAAAGTATATAGTAGATTATCGATCCCATAATAAACTAATTAAATTTTGTCACGGCCTTGATTTAAATTATGGTTTAGTGCAGAGTTCGCAACTCATTACGAACGATCAAATAAAGTTGATAAAGATTTGGAAGACATGATGTGATTTTTTTTCTTTTATATTGCATAAGAATAGAAATATCATTCAACAACTACACGAGCAACACAATACTCCTTGATAAAGATTTGGAAGACGTGATGTGATTTTTTTTTCTTTTATATTGCATAAGAATAGAAATATCATTCAACAACTACACGAGCAACCCAATACTCCTTAAGTTTTACATTTAATTCATAAATGACTTTGTCTTCTTACAAGTTACAAAATAACACATGTATAATACGCATAACAAACTCTCTCAATATCCTAATAAAAGGACACGAGATTAATAACTTCTCTCAATACCTTAACATCAAAGGAGATACCAAGTAGATATACTGACATGAAAAGTATTAGAAATAACATAGTGAGCAAAAACAGTTCAGTAAGTTAATAACCCATAGTCTATGTGTTACCATCTAATTAATTTTGAGAGACATAAAAGGACATGTAGCAACCATAATATCAACAACAAGTGTTTTCATATATTTGAAACATTACATATTAAATCTTTTAAATAAAAAGTATCACAACCAATTTTCCATCACTATCATCTCAACAAATCAAACATATGTATGCATATGCAATACTTTCATATGAATGCATGGATGTCAGTGCTAGGTGGACTCTAGAGGCGACTCCCATCACGATCGGCGATAGCACTTAGCTCCATTCTACCTCATCTCTTTGGGGGAGCAGATCATATAACGATATGTGGAGACTAGAGATGAACCCTAATAATTCTACTGGTGGCTCCCATCATGATTTCTCAAGATATAGCACTTAACTCCGCATAACACTTAGTTCTAGTTTATTTTATCTCATTTCTGAGGAGTAAAATGATGGATTGACCTCTAGAGGTGATTTCCATCGTGATAACACTTAACTCCAATCACCATACATGCAGATGCATGATATAGACATATGTATAAAAATTGCTTCTTAAATATCAAAAGATAAATCATATCAAATACTCATTTAAACGAAATAGGATTGCATTTTATAAAATCAATTCATAACATATATATCACATATGATTTTTAAATGCACCATCAATTGATCAATCATTCAAAACATCATTTTCATATGAACTTGTCGAAATACATATAACAATTTGCCACACCGAATTCAAAAGAGGTGAATACATAGTACAGGAAAAACAAACTTACCTAATATAAGTGATCACACGAGGTGTTTTCCCATTTCTTTTTCATATCATTCATCTAACCCTATAGCAATAATATAGGTATTCATATTACTTTTAGATCATAGGTACCAAAATAACGTATAGAACCATACCTACATAAAGATTATATATCATTTACACATTCTATATATCTCAAACAATTCAATTCATCATAATTGATTATTTTGTATTATAGCTGATTGCATACCTAGTTAAAAAAGTTCATAACTCTTAATATAAATCGACATTCAACCTAAGTTTTATGTTTTTTTATGTTCTAACAAATTGAGTGATATTACTTTTATTATTTATATCAATTGGTGCACAACTCCTACTCCACTACTTCCTATTTTACCTAAACTTAGACTTCTTAGGTTTTGCCTCACAAAATTTTAAAAATTTATATCTTCCATACTTAGCACAATAATTTTAACAAATAGTAGCATGGTCTTCCCTCACTTTAATTTTGACAGACTGAGTAAGGTTCAGTAAAGTATTTATTACTTTCACCATACACAACATTTTCATGCTATTGCAAATGGATATGAAGCATGACATATATATCCTTCGGATTATAAATTATCAAATAATATTATGACATATTTGATTTCATACCTACTTTATAAAATCATGTAACATTTTTATAAGATAGAGTGATAGCATCCTAAAGATGAATACACAATTTTCTCTACCGATATCCAATAACTCTTATTAAAATCTGAACAAAACTAGACTCTAAAATATACAAAATATATTAATTCTAGAATTTTACTCATAATAATTTATCTACAAATTTTTATTGTTAGCACATACATCTCATTTCATTGTTCATACTTTTAACAACTGAGTGGTACCATTTATTCTTTTCTATCACTCAACTTACATAATTTTTTTAAATGATTAAAATTTTATTAAAACCTTGTTCAGGTAAATTACACGATTAGTCCCCTAACTTTGAGTTGTCTTTAAATCGGTTCCTCAATTTCAATTTGTAATCAGAACGTCCCTCATCTTTGATTTTCTTACATGATTAGTCCTCTTGACCGGTGATAGTGGGTTTCTCGGTTACCTTGCACACGTGGCTGCCACGTAAATTAATTCTCTTTCATCCACATCATTAAAAAAATATAAAAATAAATATAAAAAAGAAAAAAAGAAGGGGGATGCCTTCGACGGCTCTGGCGAAGCGAAG
Organism: Pontederia crassipes; assembly: GCA_030549335.1. Taxonomy (NCBI): domain Eukaryota; kingdom Viridiplantae; phylum Streptophyta; class Magnoliopsida; order Commelinales; family Pontederiaceae; genus Pontederia; species Pontederia crassipes. Next base: position 54,265,211 of record CM060193.1, on the reverse strand, counting down.
AAGGGGGGGGGCCAGCGCCCCCTTTCTCCGTCGCGGACGGCGATAGGAGAAAGGGGAGCACCGACCCCCCTTTTCCGCTTTGCCGACCACTGATGAAGTAGAAAGGGGGCTGGTGCCCCCCTGTTTCTCCCTCGCGAAAGGGGGGCGCCGGCACCCTTCTTCTCTTCGCCGGAGCCGGCGAAGGCATTCCCTTCTTTTTTTTCATATTTTATTTTTTAATTAATTTATTATATATTTTTATTTTTATTTTATTTTTTAATGACGTGGATGAAAGAGAATCAATTTACGTGGCGGTCACGTGTGCAAGATAATCGAAAACTCATTATCACCGGTCAAGAGGACTAATCGTGCAAGAAAATCAAAGATGAGTGACGTTCTGGTTACAAATTAAAGTTGGGAGACCGATTTCAAAAGGACTTAAAGTTGGGAGACTGATCGTGTAATTTTAAGTTTTGACCTGCAAAATTAATAATTTATTTTAAAGTATAAAATTTACCACACAATTTCTAATTAGGTCTAATTCCTCATGCATCATTAAACTAACAACACATAAACGGAGGTGATTTTGAAATAATTAGTTCTTTTCCGTAAACTAGGATTCTAAAGGATCATTTGAGTTACAATAAAATCTTTGCCTACATGATAAACATTTACCTATTATAATCTAGAACCACAAAATATGTTTTATAATTATAATAACTAGATATAATTTCCTTTGTTGATTCAATCAATATCATACAAGTAATCTTAACCTTAACTCAGCACCTAGAAATTAAAGCATAAGGAATTAACAAAAGAGGTCAATTGTGCCTAGAATACTAGTGACATGAGCAAACGATGTATCACAAAATCAATACCTTGTGCATGTGTCACGGGGCGTTTTCCCGTGACACGAAGCGTGAAGCCTCGTGGCACCAGTGCCGCTCAACTTATAGCCCTCGGTCGCTCAGCGCCGAAAACATGGAACACATACAGCCGCCCCACACTGCGTAATATTGCGGAGTACCAAGTTATCCGCCCTTAGGGCATTTATCTTGTAAGGCCGTCCTTATGAATGACCAAGTAGGTGACGTTCCCGTAGGGTACGTCTTTTGCATCTTCAATATGTAATAAGACTCATATACCTACGGTACACTGGGAGGAGTTCACTAGTGCCTTCCGAGACCCAATTATATGTTATGTTTCATCATATTCAATACAAGTAAACTTTCCTTTAATTCCAATGTCATGGCCTTGAGCGTGGGGTGACAACCCACATCGGTGTCCCTTCGTGGCGTCCTGTGGTCCCTTAGTCGCCCCTTCGGATTTTAAGCGCCCAAGCACCTGAATTGGTGCCGCAACGCGCTAATGCCACGAACCTATAACGAATAGTCCAACACTCTAGTCATGTTCATGATTGAATGCCTATAAGAGCGACTCTCGACATAGTCGTCTCGATCATAAAACTTTCACTGCCATTCAAAATAGTCTTGGCTAGGTGCCTATCCGCCTAGTCTCCGTACGTGGTCTAGTGTTTGAGAATGACCCCGTGACAAGTGGTATCAGAGCAATTCTTCCTGCTCGGATTACCCAGCAACGATGACTCGCTTGTGTCATCGCAATGTACCGAGAAATATGCTTCCACTCAAATACTCCATAACACCCAGGTGCACTAGGTACCATGGTCTTTGATCGTGGACGCCAACGAGAAATGCGTGCAAGCTTCCTCGCCGCACGCCCAGTCGTGCCCCGCAGCATGTTCCTCATACATCCGTGTCGTGTCAAGGAACGTCTGTCATGCATCATGATGGCGGACTGATCGCCCCGCCTAATCAGGACGGTCATCCGTCGCTCACTCGAGTAGATCAACCACCTCAGGTATATAGTCGGGAATCTTGAAGTGCCGCGCTACGTCAAGAGTGGCCATATGCTCCGCAGGATGGTCTTGTGCTACCCATACCAAGAGGTCGCTTACACAAATGTTGTGTAATTCGGAGGACCCGTGTCACATTCAAGGACTGTCGGTCATGCATTATGATGACTAACTGGCACTGCTCGGTATTATGTGACGTCGCATAGCATGCCCAGTCATGCAACGTGAAGTGCACAACCGCTTCACGGGAGAAGTTGGCTAAAGTTTAAGCATCAAGGTTCATGGTCCTTTCTTGGCTAAGGAATATCATCCTATCGGCTAAGGAGCATCAAACACAAGCATCTTGTCGTGCCGCAGCATCGCCTACCGCGCCAAGATGACTTTCGCAAGATAGAGCGAAGCGTTGATTACTTGCAAACACTTAGGGACGAACTGTTAGCCTTGCCTGCCTCGTCAAGTGTCATCCCGCAAGCGCCGTAACATCATCTATCGAGGAGTGGGACGAACCTGATACATGCCAATGCAAATCGATGCCTCAACTCAGCGACCAATTTGACAATGGTCTGAGCGTCGAGCATCGGCAAACCTTGGCATGCTACTGTCAAGCGTTCCCCGCCATCCGAAGGAAGGAGTGCCCTTTCCTTTCAGACATCGCCTCGAGTAATCGAAGCGGCCTCCAAGGATCGCAATGCGAAGGTTTCGAAGGACACACTAGCGATGTCGTCCTTTCAAATGAAGATGGAGGTGAAGTTGGGGGCTCGGTCCAAGAGTCCACCAACCGCAATCTGCTTATTCAAGCGGAGCATCTTCATGAGCATCCTCATGGATCGGTGAAGGCCCGGAACGGCTACTCTTTCGTGAGGGTCAAGTCGCCCGGTGGACAAGTATGTCAAAGGCGCATGATCTTTGCCGGCAAGCGCAATGGCATTACCTTGTCCAAGTTGCGGACAGACGAGCATCCAAGGTGCATCCTCTTCATGAACGAGACAACGATCTCGCCCCATCCATACCCCAAAGGTGTTGCCTAAGCTTTAAAGGAGGTCCTATGATCGGAAGAAAGCATATCCCAAGAACCCTGCAAGATGTGGCAGACTCAGGATGGCGTTGCCATCGCGACAATGTGGAATGTGGCAAACATGCATCCCATTGAGACATGGGACAGAGGAAGTGGCAGTTCATCAATTATGCAAGCCCTGACAAGTCGGGACTGGAGGTCAAGATCGCATTGTTCAACATCGGCCAGATGGACATGTTGAAGGAGGAAGTGAAAGGAATCACCGAGCTCCGTCTACAGTGTTCCCAGGAGGATGAAGACCCAATGTTGGTGCTCTTCAAGCTGAGGGGTTAGAAGCTTTGGACTATGGAGGAGTTGGAACGACATAATCGCCCAACCTCCGCTCACTAGTCGTCGCTGCCCAGTCAATCATGACAAGTGTCATACCACCAAAGTATTGGGCAAGGGCAATGGTGGGGGAGAGAAGCTCAAGTCGCAAGGAGGAAGCTACTTATGCCAAAGACAAAGATCACCCATCGAAGCAGAAGAATTGAGTCAAACCACAGGCACATGTGAGGAGACTCCCATCGTCGCTCACTATAACGACTGGGAGTGGACAAGGTGCGAAATGTTATATCAAAGAACCTTGTTTCACTACAAGTCGTCGAGATGTCTCATGTCCACCAAGGGGAAGGTGGAGCCGCTCTCAATGCTCGACGGACGAAGGACTCAACGTTACAGCCATCTGCAACTTGGAGACAGTGAGTTGAACCACAAGGGAACGCGGGGAGACTCTCGTCGTCCACTATGGCGACTCGAAATAGATAAGGCATGGAGTGTTACATCAAAGAACCTTGTCCTGCCTCGAGACTGCCAAAATATCAGGTGATCACCAAGGAGGAGGTGGTCCTGCACTCTTCGTTCGGCAGAGGTATGGAAGTGCTGCGGCCACTCGCAACATAGAGATGTTGAGTCAAGCCCACAAAGAGACTGAAGTGTTCCAAAGTATCCGTGGGAAGACTCTTGTCGCTCATCATAGCGACCCAAAGCACCCGAAGCTGACAAGTTGCAAATGTCATCATCAAAGAGCTTGTGCTGTTTCAAGCCGTCGAAATTCAAGAACGATCATCGAGGGTGAGATGGTACAGTACTTCGCATTCGACGGAAGGGAGACCTTGTGTTGTGGCCACTCGCAATATAAAGGCGTCGAGTCAAGTCATGCACGTCGAATGGCGAGACTCTTCATCGTGTTCTACACGACCCTGAGACAACTCTTTTCTGAGCTATTCCTGAAGGCATACAAGGGTTGTTTCGCCCCCAAAGAAGTCAAACCACACAAGTTGACGCTGCGCAAGTCGAAGAGAAGTAAAGTCAACAGAGACTTGATGGACGGATAGTTGCTTGATGAAGTCAGACCGCACATGGCGGACTCCACTGACGCTGCACAAGTGATGACCCCGGATTGGACGAATGATTAGCAAGCGAAGCAAACCTGAGGGAGGAGTCCTCAGCGAACCCCAAGGAGCGGGCATTCCTAGCGTTGTGTAATGCTGGTGAAGTAGAAGTCGAGGCAAAGAAGGCAGAATTGAACGAGACAAGCAAAGTCAAGCGAAGGCCCCGAGGAAGCTCGGACAACGGCATCGGGGGCGTCACTGACTTTGGTGGGAGAGAATATCACGGGACATTTTTCCATGACACGAAGCGTGAAGCCTCGCGGCACCAGTGCCGCTCAACTTATAGCCCTCGACCGCTCAGCGCCGAAAACATGGAACACATGCAGCCGCCCTGCACTACGTAATATTGCGGAGTACCAAGTTATTCGCCCTTAGGGCATTTATCTTGTAAGGTCATCCTTATGAATGGCCAAGTAGGTGACGTTCTCGTAGGGTACGTCTTTTGCATCTTCAATATGTAATAAGACTCATATACCTACGGTACACTGGGAGGAGTTCACTAGTGCCTTCCGAGGCCCAATTATATGTTATGTTTCATCATATTCAATACAAATAAGATTTTCTTTAATTCCAGTATCATGGCCTTGAGCGTGGGGTGACAACCCACATCAGTGTCCCTTCGTGGCGTCCTGTGGTCCCTTAGTCGCCCCTTCGGACTTTAAGCGCACAAGCGCCTACATTGGTGCCGCAACGCGCTAATGCCACGGACCTATGACAAGTAGTCCAACACTCTAGTCATGTTCATGATTGAATGCCTATAAGAGCGACTTTCGGCATAGTCGTCTCGATTATAAAACATCTGTTGCCATTCAAAACAGGCTTGCCCAAACATTTTTATGTGATTTGTTTTTTGAGATGAAATCATGTTGCATTAAATATAAGTGGAACGTGTTCTACTTTTTTTTTAAAAAAGAATTATATAGTAAGTTATTAACATTAAAAATATTCAATTTTATATTAAATATAAAATATACTACTAATATTTTATATTTACGAAATTAATTAAAGTTTGATAATATGATAGAAAAATATCAAAATTTATACAAAAAAGTATTATATCTATAACACAAAAAATGTAAAACTTATGAATTAATCATATAAATAAAAAAATTATAAATAAAAAAGGGACTCCAAGAGCCCTAAGATTTTTTTTATGGTCCCTAATTTTAATGGGTAGTTTTTAATTTATCAAAAATTACTCTAAATCATATCTGGACCCTTAATTTTTTGTTATTTCAATTCTGTTGTGTCGAATCGGTGGATTGGCCAAGTTTTTCTTACACCCCTAATAATAAATGATTTATATAATATTATTTATTATTTCATTAAAAATTTAATCTTCATTGAATAACTTATTTAAAAATTATTTTTATATCTAAAAATATATATATATTTAACAGTTTTTTAAAATAAAAAGTTAAATTTTATTCTTTTAACAAAATTATATTTATATTTACAATATCTATTTTTTATTTAAACACTCATTAAAATTAATCCATCACAACCAATTTTTTGTTATCATATCAACTCCTCATTCCTCGTTCCACTATCCAATCTGTGAATTCAAGTATTCATTTAAACTTAGGTGTTTAGAATTTGAGACCCAGCCTTATTCTCTATGGCTGATAACAGTTTGACAAAAAGTAAGGAAACAAAACTGAAAATTTTAAAAAGAAACATATCCAAGGCAGGCAGCAAGAGATATCCCGTACAATATATTCAATGGTTATGTGATATTCCCCTTTGTCCCTGCAATAAGAAAAGAATTTCTTCTGCTTTTGCTACTTGTGCTATCAAACATGAATCCACCATATCTGGAAGAATGCACAGGTGCAACTTTTCCAATGCCCCCTCTCATTCATATCTGTAGCCTTTTAGATATATTATCAATTTGTCCACCATTATGCATAGGTACAATTGGGCTATTAACAGACTAAAAAAACACAAGTATAAACAAAAATAAATAATCACATTGTGAGGCCATCTTAGAATAAAACTGTTAATATAAAAGATATTGTCAAGATTGTTAATATAAAAGATATTATTTTTAACAGCTTAAAGTTTTAAGATATTTAGTGAACAAGCTTGAATTCGAATTGCGACAATTAAAGTTTCTATTAAAACGTATTTCTTTCATTAATTGCCAATGCGGTGAGTTAGTTCATATTGACAACAAATCAGAATTTAAAAAAAAAATATAAGTATAAAGATGACGACTTAAATCTGTAGGATTACTGACAGTATATTTAATTTAGGTGACAGCAATATTCAAAGTAAAAAGATAGAAAGAAAGAAAAAAAAGAAATATTGAGCTATGATCTGAGGGTACAGCAAAGGACCGATTACAAGCCCCACATGCTGCGAAGTAGTGGAATGGAATTGGCTCGTGAACGAAGGATCTTTGAGGAGTCCTGGATATGACGCAAAGGTCGGGGCTTTATTCCATATGTTTTGTTGTTTCTTTCTGCTGGCTCGTATATAAATATGGCCCCTGATCAGCAACCCAAATCCACAGGCCACTTGCAGCTGAGCGATCCTCCTCGAGGTGCTGAGCTTGCTGCCGTGACAAAGTCGCCATGGCGATGGTCCCGACCACGGGCAATGTGCAGGGCATTGTTCCGACCGCACAGTCGGCACCGCTGGCGATGCACAATATGCAGGGGATTGTTCCGGCAGCAGCATCAGCGGTGCTGCCGGCACACAGTATGCAGGGGGTGGTTCCGGCCCCAGCACCGTCAGCGGCGGCGCACACCATGCAGGGGATAGTTCCAACGGCAGCGTCAGCGGCGCACACCATGCAGGGGATAGTTCCGACGGCAGCGTCAGCGGGGCACACCATGCAGGGGATAGTTCCGGCGGCAGCGCCAGCGGCGAACACCATGCAGGGGATAGTTCCGACGGCAGCGTCAGCGGCGCACACCATGCAGGGGATAGTTCCGACGGCAGCGTCGACGGTGGCGCAGAAGATGCAGGTGATAAGGGGAGAGCGCCACCTATTCTCGTCGTCGGACGACACGATAGTGATGAAGCAAATCCTGGCCACGCACGTCCCTGACGGCCGTGAAGTCGACGTGAGGCCCCTCTTGCGCATCGTCGAGGATGTCCTACAGAGGGCCACTCCTACTGTCGTGGTAGTATATATATCCCTTTGTGCCAAACTCCTCTTAATTAAGATGCTTTAATCTGCTACTTTGCTCTTATGTATCAATAATCTGCATGGATACCCTTGCGCGCAGGTGCCACAGCAAGCTCACATGGAGCTCATCGACGACAAGATGCACCACGTTGAGGTCATCGGAATGTTGGAAGCGCTGGCATATCCCATCCACAGGATCTCTTGCGAGGTTAAATTACAGCACGTGTTTCAATAATTGGTTGTTAAATGAGTTCTACAATACGTACGATCGCGTAATACAATTTGTGCTTGATCAGATTACTTGCAAGTGCTCCGGCGGCGGAGATGCCCATGCGACGACTCTGTCCCTTTTCCACACGCTGTCAAACTACACATGGGATGCCAAGATAGTGCTCGCACTGGCAGCATTTTCTGTGAGCTATGGAGAGTTCTGGCTCACCACCCAGCTCCACACCGTCATCCCCCTGGCGAAGTCGGTGGCGCTGCTCAAGCAGCTGCCTGACATCCTCGAGCATAACGACGTCCTCAAGCCCCGGTTCGACGCCATCAACAATCTGACCAAGGCGATGCTGGACGTCACCAAGTGCATCATCGAATTCAAGGAACTTCCCCCTGAGTACATTTCGCCGGACATCCCTGACATGGCCAAGGCCATGGCTCACATCCCCACCGCCGTTTACTGGACCATTCGCAGTATCATCGCCTGCGCGTCTCAGATCATTGCTCTCATAGGCTTGGGACACGAGTAATCCCAATAATATTGATATATGCATACGTACATATATGTATATACATAATACATGTTTGACCTCTACTGTATCTGTACAGGTACATCAGCTCCACCACTGAAGCATGGGAACTTTCAAGCTTGGCACACAAAGTTAACAACATTTATGGCCATCTCACCAAGCAGCTTGCCTTATGCCATCAACACATTGGTCACTATCATTTTATATATATATTTTATGTATATAGATATGTCGATCTCAAATGCTGCTGCATTTCTATCTGATGCAGATGAGAAGAGGTACATGGAAGCATACCAAAATCTGGTTCGCATGCTCGAAATGACACACATCGACAACATGAGGTTTATCAAGGCGCTGATCCATTCGAAGGATGATCTGCCCCTGTTAGAGGGTTCCACCAAGAAAAGAGTCAGCGTCGACGTGCTGCGGCGCAAGATAGTGATGCTGTTCATCTCCGACCTCGACGTCAGCCAGGAGGAGCTCTTCGTGCTCATACAGATATACAACGATACGCACCAGGCGAAGGTCGAGAGGAGCTACGAGATCGTCTGGCTGCCGGTCACCGACCGCCATGCCCCCTGGTTGCCTGCCAGGGAGGAGGCCTTCAATCGCCTGGCATCCACGATGCCCTGGTACTCACTGAACCACCCTTCGCTGCTGGATCCCCCCGTTACAAGGTTCCTCAGGGAGATCTGGCGTTTCGACAAGAAGCCGTTGCTAGTGGTGTTGGACCCCCAGGGGAAGGTCGTGTGCCCCAACGCCCTCCACATGATGTGGATTTGGGGAAGCCTCGCCTTCCCTTTTACCAGCAACAGGGAGGAGGCCCTCTGGAAGGAAGAGACCTGGCGGCTCGAGTTCCTGGTCGACGAAATCGATCCCAGTATTCCCGCGTGGGTATGTACATATCCATAATACTGTCTTGTTGTAACCACCGCGCGCGTGCCTCAATTTGAAGTTGATCCAACATAGCACTGTCATGGTTGTTTTTTCTTGATACAGGTACGCGAAGGACGATACATCTGTCTGTACGGAGGAGAGAACATAGAGTGGATCAGGAGATTCACGGGCCTGATGAGGCGCGTGGCGCAGGAAGCTCGAATCCCCTTGGAGATGGTGTACGTGGGGAAGAGCAATCCCAAGCAACGCGTGAAGAGGATAATCAACACAATCGCGTCGGAGAAGCTAAGCAGCTTCTGGCAGGATCCGGTGATGGTGTGGTTCTTCTGGGTGCGCCTGGAGAGCATGTGGCACTCCAAGATGCAGCACGGCCGGACCATCGAGAACGACCGCATCATGCAGGAGGTCGTGACCATGCTCACCTTCGACGGCAGCGACGAGGGGTGGGCGGTGGTGAGCAGGGGCTCGGTGGAGATGGTGAAGGCCACCGGCGGCAAGATGGTGGACTGCCTCACGCAGTTCGACAGTTGGAAGGGGAACGTGGAGCCGGAGGGCTTCATCCCGGCGCTGACCAACGCCCTGCTGCCGTTCCACACCCACGAGCACTGCACCCGCCTCATCCTCCCCGGAGACACGGGAAGGATCAAGGAACAGGTCGTCTGCGCCGAGTGCAAGCGCCCCATGGAGAAATTCGTGCTCTACCGCTGCTGCAACGACTAAGGATGCATGCGTACCATGGAGACGTGCGTACCCCCGTGCAAGCACGTCGTAACTTACTTGTGATGGTTTTAGTTCGGAGTACGACCGCCGGATCTGAAGCAGCCGCCTACGTTGCCACTACCAAGTTTTTGGTAGAAAATAAATAAATCTCCCCCCCCCCCCCCCCCCCCCCCCCCACCCGTGCGTGGATCATATGTACTGCTGTTTGTTTCCCATATATTTCGAGTGTGCATGTTCATTATCCTGTTTTGCCAGTTCTCCTGGCCTTTTAATTGCTCTGTTTTGTTGGTTGCTTCATGGTTGCTTATTGCAAGCAAATAAAAAAGAATATATTTCACTATATATAGTGGAATTTATATTTATCTTTCTTTATATTTTGTCCATATGTTTCTTAAATTGTATAATTCTAACTATCCACTAAGATTATATTATCAAAATATATGACCAATCTGGTAGCAGGTGAAGCTTGAGTTCGTAATTCTTAATCCTTCATACTTCCTTTAGATTTCTTATTTTCATAAAGCATACAATTGTAGTTTATCGAAAACAAATAAAAGTTAAAAAACGGTGGTTGTAAGTTTTTGGTTAGATATTTCTCTTACACACTTCCACCAGAAAGCCATCTTGTATAACTAAATAAAAGGATATAATGTGTATCTGGATGGTCCTCCACTGATCTGCGGGCCGTCGGATGCGGATCCCAAGGTCGCCTTATTTTGCCCGTTTCACTAAAGGGGAGCGCGGTTCAGGGATTTGAAACCGCCGCCACCCTTCTCGATGTACCACGTCTCAGCAGCGGAGAATAAGGACTCGTCGGCGTCATCGAGGATGAGGGACTGGACGTCCTTGAGAGTGCAGAGGGAGAAGGAGGGGGTGTAGGGAAGCGGGGAGGCGGATCCGTCGAGGACAGCGTTGGGCATAGAGGAGTTCCGGCGGTGGAGCTTGACCCACGATGACCATAACCGCCGCCGCCCTTCTCGATGTACTGCTTCCAGCTGCCGCTGCACATGCTGCACAAAAGAAATGCATGCCCTAACAGCTCTCACATGCCCTAGGCATGCCATCCCTTCGATAAGGCGCTTCAGTTCCCCTAACTCATGAAGGCAATGGATCTCTTTGGTGTTGCCGATGTACCACCCTCCGATGAAAGATCTGGGGGAGATTGATGTGCTGTCGGCATCGGCCCAGGCTCCCCTTAAGCTCCATGAGGAAGCCGGATAGGTCACGCTCATTGACAGCCAAGCGGAAGCCACGGAGGATGATGGGCAGTGTGGCAGTCCTCGAAGGTCCTCCTGACGACGCAGAGGGAGGTGTAGTAGACGATGATTTGACTGTCGGAGGGGAAGGAGGGAGCGGGGGATTGGTGTAACGCCCCCAAATTGACCCCCGTCACGTGGCGAAGACCAACCTGGAGACGCTACGACATGCTATGACTTTAACCATAATGTTGACCATATCTCAGTCAATAATCAAGACACGTCAGCGAAAAAATAATAAAATAAAAGAAGATAATGTAAATATGCGGAAGTCTAAAAAGTGGCTACATCATTCCTAAGGAATATAATAAGGTTCTACATCATGAAGCTATAAATGCGGAAAGGAAAAGGAAACTAATAAGTCCTGTAGTTCATGAGTTGTCTTGTCGCTAGAGCTTCGTCACCATACACCTACTTCACCTCGTCACTGACTTGATCTTATGGCCATACACCTACTCCACTTCGTCACTGACTTGATCTTATGGAAATCAGACAAGGGAAGGGGATCCTCCCGTAAGCTTTACAGCCTAGTGGGGAACCACATGATATACAATGCATAACATGAATAGAATAATCAAAGATAAATAATAATGCTTAACTTAAACTTGAAAGGATAACATGACAGCATCATAGATCATAATAAGAATCAGAGGATATCATAAATAATGAGAATCAATGATGCTTAGTAAACTTGAAATCATGCATACTTGGAAATCATGACAATAACTTGACTTGACTTGAACATGCTTCTTGATCTTGGTTATTAATTAGCAATCATGATGACTTTAGGTGTCTTTAATTCTTGGGGCATGCCCAGCAAACGTGATGCGTAAAATGATGTAGCAAAATAAAATCGCTAGTAAGTGCACTAGTCGCTCAAGTAATATAGAATAGGAGTAAGAGTGTCGAACCCACGAGGAATATTTTTAATTCAATATCTAATTTTATAAATTAATAAGAGAAAAGAAAAACATGGATTTTGGAAAAAGTTTTGTAATTGTGAAATAAAATAAAGAAAATAAAGATAAGATAATGATGTTGAAGTTGGTCTTAGGATGATAATAATTTAAGGATAAGAATGTGAACCAGAAAAGATAAATTAAAATCCATAAGATGGATTACGAAATTTCTCAAGTTATTAATTTACAAGATTAACATCACAGAGTCCACAAACTGATAATTCTGCTATTTAATCCGGTAAATCAAACTATCTTAAATTTAATCGGACCTGAAGTCCCACAAACTGGTATTCGTCAGATGAGTTTAAAATTAAGATGCATTAATATGAAAATCCTAGACTATTAATCACTCCACAAACTGGTATAGATTAACATACCACACAGATCTAATTCTCCACACACTAGTTATTAGACCCATGTCAATTTTTAACTTCTCAATAAATCATTTAATTTAATTAAATAAAATCTAAAATTAAGTAGTCCACAAACTGGTAATTACTTAACTCAGAAATTTAAATAATTAAATCAAAAGCACTAAACACAATTAAAAATTGATCAAAAGAAATTTAATAACAAATAAAGCAAGGGTTCAAAGAATTTCCCTTCAATAATAATCTTCTAAAAATAAAATAACTAAGAACATGGAGTTCATCCTAGAATTGTAGAGAGATGATAATAAAATAATAATAATATTCGGAAGAATTACACCAAGAAATAATTCGGATCCTCAGATGTCGTCGGAACGTCTAGAACAGCCGCCCGATCAAATCTCTCTCTGGTCGAAGCCTGCGCAGAGTCTCGACTTGCTGTGGAAGAAAACCAAACTTCAAGGCACCCTTTGGGATGACGACTTCTCTCTTCTATTTATAGGGTGCGGACCGCCTTTAATTCGATCACGGTCGTAACATCGTACGGCCGAGTTTAATCTTGAGATAAATTTTTAAATCTCGGCCACGGATAAAGCTTTATCCGTTTTGCACCCGATGATAAACTCTTCTTGATAATTCTCGGCCACCAAAGTTGTGCAATGATTAGAGTTCTCAGCCGCAAAATTAAATTGTTGGTTAAGGATAAAGTTGATTTTGCGGCCAATACTTAATGGATGGTGTGTTTTGTCCCCCAAGATAAAACTTCTTAGTATCTCGACCGATAATCCTTAATTAATGATAACCTTTATATATCCAAAGATATCGGTCGGCAATGATAAACTCTTGGATTGCGGCCGATAAACTTGGTTAAGGATAAATCTTTGATGTCGGAGTTCTCACCCGATAAACTTTAATTATCGAATTGCAGCCGATAAATCATATTGCAACTGAATTGCGGTCGATAACATAATCCCTCAGATGTGTATTAGGATTTCCTGCAAAATAATTATCAAATTTTTAATTAATCCATCCACAATTAAAATATTCAAAGAATTAACAATTAAAATTAATAAATTCAGAATTGTGACTAAAAGTGACTAAAAATGATGCATGCCATGATCAAATTACTAAAGAATTAATTAAAATAATAATCTAAAATATATTGTATTTTGCATGCATCAAACTCCCCCAAGCTTAAAGTCTTGCTTGTCCTCAAGCAAAAATTCAAAGCAAGGCTCAAGAAAGTTTCATTATAGCCTCCACATTGTCAACTGACTAATTTTCTCACACAGTTCTTCTACACACCTACTACTCAGCATCTTATCATTTTTTATGTATTTAGCTTCATAGAGTTTCTGAATACTACACAAATTTAAACAGTCTCAAATTTAGCCTTGTAGAAAATAAATTGTCTGTCAAATACTAGCATTAATATTGAACACATAAGTACTAATTGAGCTTAAAGCTTTTTTCTTTTTATTCTTTTTTTTCTCTTTTTCAACTTTATTTTCAATCATTTTAAAAGTTCTAATCTTCGAACAGGATTGCACAAGGAAGTCCATGTAGCGGGCTTTGGACTGATGACTCCTAAACCAGACGGCCTTAGGGCAACAGGTGATAAGGCACCCCTCGAGTTTACTTGCCCGAACAACTAAGGTTCTGAATGAAGAGTTTGAACTTAGCCATGATTCAGTACTCATGTGTTTCTCCATATTCCACAAGATGGTCCATGTAGCGGGCTTTCGATCGATGGATCCCAGAGCAGTTGCCCTTAGGTCGTCAGGCATGAACCCCTACGGATCTAATTACCTGAACACACCTTGGTTCCGGATAACACTTTGTACCTACACATAACTTTATTCTCTTTTTTTTACTTTTTTTCACATTTTTTAAGCTCAAGGAGTACTTAATATGGTCAATAAAAGGCTACTACTATCAAGATTAAAAGAAATAAATAAAAAGGCATGAATATGATTTTGTCGTCTAGTCATTCATAATTCTATTTAGCATAGGCACACAGTCCATAAGTTTGATACTAAAATAGCAAGTGATAAGAACGAAAAGCATTCAAATTTCATCAGTTAACGACATGTCTTTGAACTTTTACTTAAAGATAATTAAAACAGTAAGACAAGAGTTTGTAATATGGTAGCAAAAATAAATGCATGCAATGGTATTTTTGAGAAAATTTTCAAAATTTCAATTTTTTTTATCAAAAATACATGCAAACATAAGCAAATAAAAAGAAAGAAATATGCAATGCATGAAATGCAAACTCCCCCAAGCTTGAACCAAACAATGTTCTCAGTGTTAGGCCAATAAGGGAAAGTGATACAGACTCAATAAAAAGGAAAATAAAGAAAAGAAATGAAAAATAAAGAAGAGGGAAAAGATACAACCGGATTTACTGTATGTGGGGTGGCGATGGTGGATGGTAGCCGAGATGTCCTTGACGCATATGATACTCATGGATGCGCCTCGTCATGCGCGCATGCTGATTTTGAAGGGATTCGAAGCGACCCTCACGATCATCCATATTTCTAAAATCAGCTCGAATGTTGGTCAACTCTTGGGCTTGTCGATGTTACTCTTCTTGAATAGCGTGCAGCTCTCCTGCTTGACGAAGTTGCTCTTTTTGAAAAGCATGGAACTCCCCTGCCTGACGAAGTTGCTTATCATACATTGATTCCCATAAGTTTTGCATGGAAGCATAGTCAGGCTGAGGTGGTGGAGGTGGATAGTAAGTCTGCTATGGGGCTGAAGTAAAAGTGGGCTCCGGTGATATATAGTGATTCTGCCCAGGTTCCTGTAAAGGGGCGGATACTTCCATTGTATCGCGTTCCTCATAAGGAGGGGCCGGTATAAATGAAGAATCAGAAGAGCTCTCATGTACAGGAGATGGAATCAGCGAAGGCACCAGCATATAAGGTGAATGGGCTGATGTGGCATATTGGGAAGCTGCCGGTGATGCAGCTTGGAATTCCTGAGGCTGCTGAAAGTAGTGTTGAGCTGCTGCATAATCAGTAGAATCAAACCAGGAGAAAGGCTCATCCTGGTGCGACTGTCCGACAGAGGTAGATGGTCCTGCAGATGAGATTAATGGAGCTATGACCTACCTAAAAAGTAACCAATTATCAGGATTAATTGGTGTAAATACATTTCGATCGCTGCAGGGCACCTCCAAATCACTCTCTTTAAAAATAAAAACTTTAACTCCTGTAGTGTTAGTCTTGGCGAGGCCCATGGCCAGAATAGTTTGTCGATTAAGGTGGGCAATTCTTGGGACAGCTTCAAGATCATCCAGGTCCAGTCTTAAGTGTTGAGCTATCGACGTGATAAGGGCGCCCATAGTGATGTTGCCGCTCCGAAGAGTAGTACGGCGTTGAAGACGACGATGAGGAAAGCGCCAACATTGACCTGTGTCCTATGAAGCATGCTGTGGATCAAGAATAATTCTCCCTCCGAGACGGCTCCATCACTGTCACTTCGTCCACTAAGGGTGTTGCTGAGCATGCGATGGACAAAACGCATGATAGGATTTTGAATTGTGCTTTCCTTAGCAGTGCTCCAGGCCAATCGATTTTCTTTAGTTATCTGTTTCCAAAAATCTTCAGCATGAAAATCAGTAGGAACAGAACGAGCCCCATAATTGAGAAAACCATAAATATTATTAAAATCTTCTAAGGTCAATGTGAAGGGTCGCCCGTATAGCTAAAAAGAAATGCGAGGTTGATCGTATTGTCTGCCATCTAGATTGAAGATCTCGAGAGATAATAAAAATTTCTTAGTAAGGACTTCATAAGTCGGCCACCACTGTTGAACAAAATCTGAAATGCCAATCTGAGAAAATAATAAATGAATATCTGCAAATAAATTGTACTCCCTCAGTATCTCAGTGTTTGGAAATCTAGTGGCATTGATTCGTACAGCGGTCATTCTTTCAAAACGATCTTGGTAAGCAGGTTTGGTCCAATAATAATCTCCCGGATATGAAATTAACTGTGAAGATTGCGACGCGGGCTGGGCGTCCGGATGTCGTCGATCACGACGTCCCCTCCAAATATTAGCGAATCACCTCATTATAAAATTTGCTCGGTGGCGAAGTGCTCGGCCTCGGTGAAGAGTGCGGCTTTAAGTCGATGAAGAGGGAAACTCGGCCGGTGCGAAGAAACGTATATGGACCTCGGTGCTGAGTCTCGGCCGATATGAACGATGGCTTCTCGGCCGCAATTGGTGTCGGTGAAAGGTTCAGCCCGAAGGAAGTGCTGTCGGTGAAGGACTCCGGTCGTAAGTGACAAAGGACAGGTTGGCGGCTTTCGGCCGCAATAGGGTCTCAGCCGAGATTGGGGTGGTTGCAGTGCTATTGATGGTGGGGCTTGCGGCCGGTACGAAGAAATTGACTATGAACGCCGAGGTTCGGAGGCTTCCCGGTCGCAGTCGGTGTTGGTGAAGATCTCGACCGTTATTGGAAAGATGGCGGTCGATATGCAAAAACGTCGATGAAGAACTTCGGCCGTAAAGAGATCTCGGCCGCAATTAGGAAGGGTATATTGAATCTCGCTTTGCGTCCCGGCTCTCGTCCGCAATATAAAGAGGGCAGGTTGGCGGCCGGAATCCGAGCACGTCGGAAGGAAGGAGGTGCGCAAAGTGGATGACCTGCAAATGAAAGAGTATTACTATTTGTAGATGAACACGGCCGTAAACTTACCTGTACACGTGTGATGGCTGGTCAAATCCATTGGAGTACGGGCGCAATGTATGCACGTGTTCGATAAGATGCATGCATGGCGAGTTGTTCAATCGGAGTTTTGCGGCCGATATGTCATTTTGGTGTCGGGTTGTCAGATTCCAAAATTTTTCCCCTTTTCGCCTGTGATATGTCTCGTCTTGTCGAGTTGTCGGGTGGAGGAAATCAATGCTTGGAGTTTACGGCCCTGAGTTTACATCCGAAGTCCTCTCCTCGCACACATCAAATATTAATTAAATTAGATGACTCCATCTAAAAAATAATAAAAATAAAATGCCTAATTAAAAAAACTATCACCGAAACTATTCTATATAGCTAAGATATTAATTAGCAACTAAGTAGACTAATCTAAAGAAAAATAAAAATAAAAAGGATAAAAAATAGTTCTGATTTATAGTCGTCAGCTTGACTTAGTCGAATCGAGATTTAGATAGTAAACAGATTAATCATAGACAAATTTTGATAATATGTGTTATCATGATAGAGTTTAAGTCTATGTACATTGACTTTAAATTTTTGCTTATGGTCCAATGATTGAATTTCAAATGTTCCATAAGGTGAACAATTGACTATAATATAAGGGACAGTCCATCATGATTTTAATTTTCTCGAAAATAATTTAAGTTTACTATGGTAAAGAAGCACACGTTAACCAGGTAAAAATTTTTTATGTTTGATATGCAGGTCATGTAAATTTTTAGTAAGTTCTTTATATAGTTTGTTGTTCTCATATGCATGATGTTTAAATTCATCCATCTCATTTAATTGTAATAGCCTTTCTGCTTGTGATGTTTTTGCATCCATATTTAAAAATTTCGTTGCCCAATAAGCCCTGTGTTCAAGTTCCCCTGGAAGGTGACACGATTTTCCAAAAACTAATCTATACGGAGAGGTACCTATGGGTGTTTTAAAAGCTGTCCTATATGCCCAGAGTGCATCATCTAATTTTAAGGATCAATCCTTTCTAGATCAATTTACAATTTTCTCTAGAATCCTTTTTATCTCTCTATTTGAAATGTCCACCTGTCCACAAGATTGGGCATGATATGGTGTACTCAAAAAATGTTTGACTCCAAATCTGTTAAGAAGAGTTGACATTATTTTATTATAGAAATGTGTTCCATTGTCACTTATGATAGTCATAGGTGTTCCAAAGCGAGTGAAAATATTTTTTCTTAGAAAGTTGGCAACTACCTTAGCTTCATTTGTTGGTGTGGCTACAGCTTCCACCCATTTGGACATAGAATCAACCGCCACTAAGATGTATTGATTGTTATAGGATTTAGGAAATGGTCCCATAAAGTCAATGCCCCACACATAAAAAATATCACACTGTAAAATATTTGTGAAAGGCATTTCATCTCGACGAGAAATATTACCTGTCCTTTGACATTTGTCACAATACTTACAGTAATTTCTTGCATCTCTATAAATGGTTGGCCAATATAGTCCACGTTCAAGTACCTTAGCTGCTGTTCGATTGGATCCAAAGTGATCTCCAGCTTGTCCATCATGGCAATGGCTTAGGATATTCTCAGTCTCATCTTCATGAACACATCTTCGAATTACTTGATCTGCACATAATCGAAAAATGTAAGGATCTTCCCAGTGATAATTCTTAACAACGGATAAGAATTTCCTTTTTTGATGAGTGGTCATGCCCTTTGGAATGTAATGTCCTGCAAGGTAATAAGCAAAATCAGCGAACCATGGTGTAGTGTCAGAAATTTGAAAAATTGTAGAGATAGAAAAAAGTTTCTCATCTGGGAATTCTTCAAGTATGTCTGTGACTTCTCTTGGAGATGGCTCCAAACGGGGTAAGTGGTCAGCTAATAAGTTCTCAGTCCCTTTTTTATCTTTTACTTCCACATCGAACTCTTACAAAAGTAGTATCCATCGGATTAGTCTGGGTTTGGCATCTTATTTGCTCATCAAGTGTTTGATAGCTGCATGATCGGTGTAGACAATAATTTTTGAACAAATTAGATATGATCTAAACCTGTCAAAAGCAAAAATAACAGCAAGAAACTCCTTCTCTGTTGTTGCATAATTTAGTTGAGTAGCATTCAATGTTCGGCTTGCATAATATATGACATGAAATGTTTTATCTTTTCTTTGTCCCAACATAGCTCCTACGACACCATCACTCGCATCACACATCATCTCGAATGGTAGAGACGGTGCTACAACAATAGGGGCAGAAATTAGCATTTCTTTTAATAGATTAAAGGCAGCAAGGCAATCTGAATTAAAATCAAATTTTGTGTCCTTAGCAAGAAGATCAGTTAAGGGTTTAGCCATTTTTAAAAAATCTTTGATAAAACGACGATAAAATTCTGCGTGCCCAAGGAAGCTTCGAATGCCCTTCACATTGTTTGGAGGAGGCAGATTTGCAATAACATCTATCTTGGCCTTATCCACTTCGATTCCTTTTGCTGAGATTTTGTGGCCAAGCACTATACCCTCCTTAACCATGAAGTGACATTTCTCCCAGTTAAGGACCAAATTTGTTTCTTGACATCGCTGTAAAACTAGAGATAAGTTATCCAAACAGTTATTAAAGGAGCTACCAAAAAGTGTAAAATCATCCATGAAAACTTCGAGTATCTTCTCATTCATATCTGCAAAGATTGACATCATGCATCTTTGGAATGTTGCTGGAGCGTTGCATAGACCAAATGGCATCCTTCTATAGGCAAACGTTCCATATGGACATGTGAACATTGTCTTTTCTTGATCCTTAGGTGCTACTGCTATTTGATTGTATCCAGAATATCCATCTAGAAAATAATAATAGATATGACCTGCAACACACTCCAACATTTGATCAATAAAAGGTAACGAAAAATGATCTTTGCGGGTAGCATCATTAAGCTTCCTATAGTCTATACAGACTCTCCAACCTGTAACTGTTCTTTGAGACACCAATTCATTATTTTTGTTACTTACCACAGTGATTCCTCCTTTCTTAGGGACTACCTGCACATGATTTATCCATGAACTATCAGAAATGGCATATATAATACCTGCATCAAGGAGTTTGATGACCTCCTTTTTCATAACTTTCCTTAAAGTTGGGTTGAGCCTTCTTTGATATTGAGCAACTAGTTTGGCATTTTCTTCCATCAAAATTTTATGCATGCAAATAGAAGGCGATATTCCATTGATGTCTGAGATCGACCGTCAATTGCTCTTTTGTGTTGCCTCAACACTTCTAAAAGTTTATTTTCCATGTCACCTGTCAAGTCAGCAGATATGATAACTGAGTAAGTGTCATTTTCAAGAAAGGCATATCTTAAATGAGATGGAAGTTCTTTAAGTTCAAATTTTGGAGGACAATCCAATTTTTCGATTTCCTTCTCGAGCGTCTCTATTGTTATTGGCGCATTATCCTCTTTCACATTTTCTCTGGAATCCTCCATCATTTCCAAAGCTTCCTTAGCATATGGATCTGAAACAAAACCTGCAACAATATAATCAAGAGCATCAGTCGTGTCATCTTCTAAAGAATCAATGGCATAGCAAGATGAGTGATCAAAAGGTTGTTTGAGATAATGTTTTATATTAAAAGTAATGTCTTCGTTGTTGACGTGAAGTGTGAGCATCCCTTGTTGAACATCTATAAGTGCATTTCCTGTGGCTAGAAATGGTCTTCCGAGGATGATAGGGGTTTTTTCATCTGCCTTCATATCCATAACTATAAAATCTGTAGGAAAAATAAATTTATCAACTTTTACCAAAACATCTCTTAATATTCCTCGGGGTCTCTTGCATGAAGAATCCGCAAATTGAAGAGTCATCCTTGTTTCTTTTAGTTCTCCATAACCTAGCTGCACAAATATAGAGTAAGGCATTAAACTTATACTAGCACCAAGATCACATAAAGCTTGTGCACAAAAGAATTTTCCTATAGTGCAAGGTATGGTGAAGGTTCCAGGATCTTTCATTTTTCTAGGTATATCTCGATCATAAATGACACTACACTCCGATGTCAACATTACTCTCCCATTATTTTCAAACTTTCTTCTTGAAGATAATATATCCTTCATGAATTTAGCATAGCTCGGCATCATCTGTAAAGCTTCGTGAAAAGGAATGTTAATAGATAATTATTTCAGAATATCAAGAAAGTGAGAAAATTGCTTATCTATTGTTCTTTACGAAATTTCCGTGGATAGGGCAGATCCTCTATGTTGCTGGTATTTCTTGAATTGTCGGTTTCTTTTTTCTTCATATTGATATCTTCAGTGGCCTGGTCTTGTGTCATTGATGCTTCGGTTTCTTCAGTATGATCAATTACTCTTGGCGGGAGATCTGATGCTAAACTTCTCAATTGTTTCCCACTTCTAAGAGTTACAATTTTAGTCTCTTCTTTAGAGTTTTTCTCTATATTGCTTGGAAGAGCCCCTGGTGCACGACCTGTCATCGTATTGGCCATCTGCCCTATTTGCATTTCCAAATTTCTAATTGTAGCATCTTGATTGTTTGCCCTTGTTTCCATTGTCATCTGCATGATTTGTATAGTGTCAATAACTCTTGCCATCATCTTTTCCATGTGATTAGTTGATTGTTGAGCAGGAGCTTCATGTTGCCTTTTCAAAAGTGTATAGTTTTATTGATGAGCTTGTCCTTGATTCTGGAATTTCCCAACAACTTACCCTTGATTTGACCTGTAAGGAAACTTCTGATTGTTCCTCCAACCATAGTCATTGTTCCTAAAAAATGGATTGGAGACAAAGTTAGCATTTTCAATGTGATCAGGATTAAAAATGTTACCTTGAGGACAATAATTGCTCGCATGTCCTCCTCCACAGTTGTTGCACACCATTAATGACATCATCTGTTCAAATTTTTGATTAAGTGACTCCAGCTGAGTCACTACTTCAGAAGAATTTCCTTGTGCAGCATGTACATCCTGAGTTCGGCGAGATGGTCTCCTTTCTTGGCTTGACTTGAGGGCTACAGCTTCAATTATATCATGTATCACACTAGGGCGTTTAGATCCCAGCACTGTCCCTCTTGCTGATTGGTCAAGCTTATCTTGATCTGCAGCTCGCAATCCATGGTAGAAATCTTTCATTACTTGCCACTTTGAAATCCTATTATCAGGAACTCTGGCTAAAAGTTCCTTATAACGTTCCCAGGCCTCATATAATGTCTCGTTGTCATCTTGAACAAATGCCCTTAATTCTCTTCGATACTTGCCTGCTTTTTGTGGTGGGCAATATTTTTCAACAAACTTTTCTACCAGCTCCAACCATGAGTGAATCGATCCTGCAGGCAAAGTTTTAAATCATGTGAAAGCTTTGTCACGTAAAGATTATGAAAATAATAAAAGACGAATAACTTCAGTAGAAACATTATTATTTCTAAAGGTCCTCAGAGTAGCAAGAAATTTGTCAAGGTGATCGTGAGGGTCTTCATGAAATCCTCCTCCGAATTGAGATGCTTGTATCATTCTCACGATTGCCGGATTGATCTCAAAATTATTTGCATTGATTTCAGCCAGCACAATGCATGATTCTCGGTCATTATATCTGGCCGAGACATATTCTCCTCTTCATCTTCTCGTCGATTATTTTATGGTGGAACTAGTTCATTTTGTTGCTCCAGTCTCTGATTGTTGCGTGCTTGTTCAGTCATTTTTTTGATATTTCTTCTTAATCGACGAGAAGTCCTTTCAATTTCAGGATCAAATTTCAAAATTGGATTTGAACTCCTGGTGCGCTTATCAGAAGATTCCATAATTGGTTGTGATTAAATTTTCAGTAATATCTACAACAACCAATTTTCAGTAAGATAAAAGAGAAAAATATATAAAAAAAATTAATAAATAAAAAGGAATGCAGATAATAGGTCACGAAGAAATAAGATTTAAATTGATAAAAATAAAAGTTTTTTCGGACATTGTCGAATTAAAAATTCACTAGGTCAGAGAATAATTAAGAAATCGAATTACGGCCGCCAGACGCTCGCCAAACTAATTCAAAATACAACATCTCGATCAAAAGTAAATCAAATAGATGGTCTTAAAAATCATGCACTCATTCGGCCGTAAAATTTGGAAGAATTAATGATGACGGCACAAAACGAATCACAACCTAATTTGCGGCCGCAAAGTCAATATAGAAAAAATTGTTTTCAGACAAGATAATACGATTTGACCGCCGCATTAGTAGGACATAAAATAATCTGGTTCGGCCATAAACAGAATGAAGAAAACAATTCTCGGCCGCAAACGCTCGTCTTGCGTTAATCGAATACTTAATCAATATTGAAATAAGATAAAGAAATCAAGTGAATCTCGATCGTAAAATTCAAATTACCGTAAAGCCGAAATGAGGTTAAATCAAATTTATACATTCAAAAATAATCTACGGCCAAAATGAAGTTGACAACCTTTGGCCGTAAAATAGAACAAGGTTTCGATCGAAATAAAAATCGAATGAAACGTCGACAAACGAATCATTACGACCAACAAAGAGTAAAATTCATATCGGCCGTAAATTGATGAAAATTAAGTCGAACGTGATCCTTTACGGCGGAGAAAGAAAAATCCACAGGTAAACTGGGCGAAACAAATGTTCATAAAATATAGGTCGTAAAACCATTGAGATGAAAATTCGAGGCGTAAAATAACATGAAACCAATGTCATACCTATCACAAAGAAAATTTCAGAAAGCGCTCAATCAATCCAATGCGGAAGAGAAATAAATCAATTCAATCATCATTGATAAAGTGTCAGTTCGATCGTAACACTAAACTTGCCAATCGCAAAAAAATAAAAGTTTATCCTTAAACGTCTTTTGCCGGCGTAAACTCGAAGTAAGTCGAAATGATTAGACGTTCGAAGGATCAAAACTTTACGGCCGCAAGAAACAATTTAATCAAATCAAATTGAAATCAAATACGATCAAAGTGCAAATCAAAAGTTCAATTTTGTAGCCGCAAAATTGAAAGTTTAAAAATTAGAATCGATACATTGCAAGGCCGTAAAACAAGTAAAGCCGACAAAATAAATCTCGGTCGTAAAACCACGCAATCTGAAAAATTCAATGCCGAAAGTCAACAAATTTAAAAATGTCGTGACCTTTATCTGCAAAAGAAAAATGTTAGTTTATTCACAGAAAAATAAAAATAATTAAAACAAATAGTACATATTTACAGAGAATTATTTACAATTTATTTACATCTCCTCATAATTCATAAAAATAAAAAAATAATTAATAAAATATTTCTCGGCAACGGCGCCAAAAACTTGATGCGTAAAATGATGTAGCAAAATAAAATTGCTAGCAAGTGCACTAGTCGCTCAAGTAATTTAGAATAGGAGTAAGAGTGTCGAACCCACGAGGAATATTTTTAATTCAAAATCTAATTTTATAAATTAATAAGAGAAAAGAAAAACATGAATTTTGGAAAAAGTTTTGTAATTGTGAAATAAAATAAAGATAAGATAATGGTGTTGAAGTTGGTCTTAGGATGATAATAATTTAAGGATAAGAATGTGAACCAGAAAAGCTAAATTAAAATCCTTAAGATGGATTAGAAATTTTCTCAAGTTATTAATTTACAAGATTAACATCGAGTCCACAAACTGGTAATTCTGCTATTTAATCTTGTAAATCAAACTATCTTAAATTTAACCAGACCTGAAGTCCCACAAACTGATATTCGTCAGATGAGATTAAAATTAAGATGCATTAATATAAAAATCTTAGACTCTTGATCACTCCACAGACTGGTATAGATTAACATACCACACAGATCTAATTCTCCACACACTAGTTATTAGACCTATGTCAATTTTTAACTTCTCAATAAATCATTTAGTTTAATTAAATAAAATTTTAAATTAAGTAGTCCACAAATTGGTAATTACTTAACTCAAAATTTTAAATAATTAAATCAAAAGCACTAAACACAATTAAAAATTGATCAAAAGAAATTTAATAACAAATAAAGCAAGGGTTCAAAGAATTTTCCTTCAATAATAATCTCCTAAAAATAAAATAACTAAGAACATGGAGTTCATCCTAGAATTGTAGAGAGATAATAATAAAATAACAATAATAATCGGAAGAATTACACCAAGAAATAATTCGGATCCTCAGATGTCGTCGGAACGTTTGGAACAGCCGCCCGATCAAATCTCTCTCTGGTCGAAGCCTGCGCAGAGTCTCGACTTGCTGTGGAAGAAAACCAAACTTCAAGGCACCCCTTGGGACGACGACTTCTCTCTTCTATTTATAGGGTGCGGACGACCTTTAATTCGATCACGGTCGTAACATCGTACGGCCGAGTTTAATCTTGAGATAAACTTTTAAATCTCGGCCACGGATAAAACTTTATCCGTTTTGCACCCGATGATAAACTCTTCTTGATAATTCTCGGCCACCAAAGTTGTGCAATGATTAGAGTTCTCAGCCGCAAAATTAAATTGTTGGTTAAGGATAAAGTTGATTTTGCGGCCAATACTTAATGGATGGTGTGTTTTGCCCTCAAGATAAAACTTCTTAGTATCTCGACCGATAATCCTTAATTAATGATAAACTTTATATATCCAAAGATGTCGGCCGACAAGGATAAACTTTTGGATTGCGGCCGATAAACTTGGTTAAGGATAGATCTTTGATGTCGGAGTTCTCGCCCGATAAACTTTAATTATTGAATTGCGGCCGATAAATCATATTGCAACTGAATTGCGGCCGATAACATAATCCCTCGGATGTGTATTAGGATTTCCTGCAAAATAATTATCAAATTTTTAATTAATCCATCCACAATTAAAATATTCAAAGAATTAACAATTAAAATCAATAAATCCGGAATTATGACTAAAAGTGACTAAAAATGATGCATGCCATGATCAAATTACTAAAGAATTAATTAAAATAATAATTTAAAATATGTTGTATTTTGCATGCATCAAAATGATTCGACCTTGTGCGGGTCAGTGGGTGATCAAACCACGACTTGACTTGGACTGGCAACCCATTGTTAATCTTTCATCTGATCTTATTAATCACTTTGAATAACTTGTAGCTCTTGCTTCTTTGTTCAATGAATACAATGAGATCAATAAGAAAATAAATCAATGAGAGAATAGATCTTGAAAACCAGTGAGGGATCTCTGTAGGATCAGGAAAATAGGATCAATTGTACATAGACAATATTCAGATTTAAAAAGATAATCAATTAATAAATCTAATAAAAGGTTCCTGGAAATCAATATGAGGTAAATCAGGAAAAAGGGTTCATGTTGGAATCATAAGGCAATCAATAATGTTCATATCAAAATAAGGAAAGATTGATGGATGAAAAATCAAGGGCTGATATGGCCGGGCACAGCCGTGATAACCTAGTGGCACGGTCGTGTCGATCTGAATGGCACGATCGGGTACATAGGTGGTGGCACGGGCATGCCATAAGAGGGCACGACCGTGACAGAGGGTGTGGGCGGTCGACCTATTTAAAGTAGTCGGTCGACCGGTTTTGTCCTAGTTGTGCGGCTGGGTACTTATCATGGCACGGCTGTGTCGGAAGGATGGCACGGCCATGACCGATCGGGTACTCAATCGACAGACATCGGCCAACCTTTTACTTAGGTTCCGTCGAGTCATGACACGGGCGTGCTGGCAGGGTGGCATGGCCGTGACGGTAGTGGCACGGGCGTGAGATGGCACGGCCGTGACGGCGGCGGGTTTCAGCCAATTTCAATACGAAAATTGCATGAATATTTACATACATTCATCCTAAACTAATTTCTACGTCCTAGCAATCAATAAGACAAAAATAGAACAAACAGAATTAATTCAAACAATAAGTAAATCAGGAATCAGACAATTCAAACAATAATTCAAAATCAAACAAGAACCCTAGGAACGCTTCTTGATCCTTTTCGTTTCAACATCAATTAGGGCATGGATTAGGACAATTCAGAGGTCATGCAAGGTGATTTCGATTCACCTACTTTGTTCGCGATTAATCCTTGCGTTGGTTCGTCGGAATCCTAACGACCACGTCCCCTATTTTCTCCCTATCTTTCCTGTGACCTCTGTACCTGTTCTTCCTCGGTTTGGCTTCTGCCTTCTGGATGATATAAGCACCCAACGAAGATTTTAGAGGCAGATTTCGTGAGTTTGATGGAAAAGGAGTTAAGACATGATTTTCTTTTGGTTTTATAGGACTCCTCTTTTAATTTAAGTCAAATCTAATTAATGGGATAAAGTTTTATCTCTAACTAACTTTTATTCTAATTGGGATTTGGTTTACTTCTTATCTTGCGGCTATTATGGTTTTAATTTCTTTCTTTTCTTTTTCTTTTTTTATCTTTGTGTCGGTTATTACAATTGGAGTGCGCGGATGGCGACAGAGGCAATGCGGATCTTGTGGAAGATGCGCAGGCGGACAGCATCGAAGTGGCAGACGCCGAGGAGACAGATGAGCATAAGGGCTCGTCAGCGTCGTCGAGGATGAGGGACTGGACATCCTTGATGGGGCAAAGGGAGAAGGAGGGGTGAGGGGAGGCACATCCGTCGAGGATGGCGGTGGACATAGAGGAGTTTCGATGGCGGAGCTTGACCCATGGTGGCCATCGACGATCTGAGACGCGAACCAATATGAATCCTAAACTGTGCTCCCCTTTAGTGAACCAAGCGCCCCTTTAGTGAACCGTGACTTCGTTCCTATGTGAACCATGCAAAAATAAGACAGTCCTTGGATCCGCATCCAACGGCCGCGATTGGACGGAGGACCATCCTCCCCTTATGGGGAGGATATACATTATATCCTAAATAAAATTAAAATTAACTCACATCAATGAAAAGAAAATAGAGACGAAAATTTCCTCCTCCTCCATTGTTTTTGTAGTCATTATTTTTTATTAGTCAGTGGTCGTTATAAGCATGGTCCATATGTCAGAGTCCAATTAATTCTTATCCTGACATCCAATTAATTCAATACGATCCCTATTTTGCGATGACTGAGATTCCAACAAATGTTTTTTTACCTTTGCAATCGAACTCCTTATGCGATTAGGAGGCTCTATCTTATCGGTCTTTGAATGTTAGGCCATTACTCTTAAAAATTTGAACTAGACGAAAATTTTCTTCAACAAATGAATCCAACAACTTCAATTGTCACATGAACTATGCAAAAAAAGTTTTGATGCATGTAAATATTTTTTCCATGAGATCGAATTTGCCTCTTACCAAGTTTCATAGAGTCATTAAAGGTTTATAGTCTACAACATGCAAATAAATGAATCTTTCTCTGACCGATCTTCAAAATTTGATGACTATCACTACAATTTTTTTCATATTCAGATCTGTAGGGGAGACTCTTCTTCGGGACTTATAGACTCATTAAAATGTTGAATTTCATATGGGTTATCTTCAATATCAATGCCAGCACCTTCTAAATTCGCATTAGATGACCTTTCTTTAAAAGTTTTTGGAGTTATAAGTTGAATTGCAAATAAGTCGTCTTCAATATCCTTCGGCCTCGTTTGGTTCACGAGAATAAAAGGGAGCAAGACTTTATTCACGACGTAACCTTCAAACAGCGCAGTGTCACGCCTTTAGTTCGTTCACCCAGAAATCCTTGTGTGTGGCCTCGGATGCTTCCTGCACAGAACAGTCGAGCAGCCTTCTTGGAACAGTCGAACAGTCAAGCAGCCCACGCCCTGCACAACGAAAACACACACCCAACAAGGGAAGAAGGGGCTCACGGTGGAGGGGGAAAGCACTTAGATTTCATTCATAAAATCCGTATAATGTCCAATGGCTTGATGGCATGAGTATTTATAGGGGAATTCTCCTACTGCTCCTCTAACTAATACTTATAATCTTTACTGCCCAAGAAGTTCCTACAAGATCTTTATCTAAGACAAAAACCCCCCTAGTGCTATTCGGGCTGGAGACTACGTCCGCCCCCTGAAGACCTGCTCCCATGTCCTAGTCGCATTAGGACTTCTGTCGGATCGTCCCAACTGTGCTCCTATTCGAACTTGGAAGTTCAGTTGTGCATCCCAGCAGGTTCCTATTCGAAGCCTGAGGTCTCTGGTCGTCATCCCGCCTCTCACGCACATCCTAGGGCCAAGTCCTACTCGGACTAGCACTTGGCCGCTCGTCTGCCTCGCTCGCTGCTTGGGACGGCTGTGCTGCTCTGCCCTGGGATGCTACGCGACCCCATTGCCAAACCGAGTAGGGCTGCTATAATATCCATGATAGAATTCATATTGAATTCTATATTATATGACTATAATCAATTGAATATATATGTTGTAGTATAGATTGTAATGTCACATATTGATATAATAAAAATTTATAAAATTTAATTAAAGCATTAAATTATGATTAATAATCATATTATGATAAAGAATATTCTCTTATGATTAACTATGCATGTGATTTGTTAACATTAGATTTAAGTCTAGTGGACCAATCAAATGTCGTCAAGTGGCATATGGTATATATATATATATATATATGTAACAATAATTAATATATAACATATGTCAATAAATTAATATTATACTAATTTATATTTAATAATAATTAATCCATCTTAATTAAGGATGAAATTAATGATTTTGAATGTCAAATTTTGATTGGACAAGAACTCTAACTCATGACATGACATGCAAGCAACTGCCACCTCATGCTTGGGCTATTTTTTCAACCGACTTCCTTTGGTTATAAAAATATGAAAAAATTCGCGAAGATTATCTTTCTCATTAGGAAACACACAAAAATTTGAAGTGGATGAATCCTTCTCTGGAGTCCTAAAGAAATTCGACAAGACAACTAGTCAAGGTGATAAATCTAACTCTATGCTGATAGCTTTCTTCTTGAAGTGTTTCTTCGAATGAATTCTTCATTAAAAATTAGGAAATTTAGTTTGGTTGCTCCTTATAAGTCTACTCTTATTGAGCTTTGGATTCAAGTAAATCAAATGACTGTATAAAATGTTATGCTCCTGTCTTTAAGATGCTATCAGTCTGCCCGTTGAAACTGTTATTCAATTTTGTAAATTATGTAGTAATTTCAATATATCATGGAATTCATTTGTAATTTATGACCAATGATTTCAAGAGTTAGGTTTCATATACAGTTAGAATCACCCAAAAAGGATATAACTAGTGAATGTTATAAATAGATAACCGAATCGTACTCAATCTGTCAGAATGGAACTTAGAGGGCCACATTACCTTTTCATATTATCTAGCAATCTGCAATGCCTTACAGAAAGATTGCCACCTATTAAATTATCAACAATGTGCATCACCTTGTTTACTATGTACGAGTAATTTTTTCAGCAATAAGACACTATACAACTTTTACTAAAATATCCATTATCACTAATATGAAGTTAAATATTATATAATCTAGCTAAAACTCAAATAAAAATCATAAAATAAAATAAATATAACTATAAATATTTCATATATTTTTTAAATGAAAATAATGTTAATGAATATATATAATATTTAAAATAATAACTAATAATAATATGCAATTCATGTGAATAATAATAAAATAATTTTTGAATAAATTAATATTACTAATTATGATAATAATGATAGTAATAATGTTATTTTGCTATTTTTATATTATTTTTATATTTTATTTGTCTAAGATCGGAAAGGACAGGAATGAAAATAAAATAAAAATATATAGTCATTTTGGTGGCAATCTAAATGGACACCCCTCTTAGTCAATGTGGATTGTCACTTCATAAGTAATATGCATTGCTATCTACAAATTAAAACAAAGTAAACAAGGTAATATGGTGAGCCAGATAATTTAACTTCATATTACTAGTAATTAATGCATGCAAAATATAACATACTTTAGTTTATTATTTTATTTAATTTTTCTGTAATTTGATCATGTCATACATCATTTTAGCTCATTTTTAGTCATAATTCTAGATTTTATCAATTCTGATTATTAACGCTTCGAATATTTTAACTAAGAGGGAATTTACTTAATTTTTATAAATATTTTGCAGGAAAAATCGAATTAACGTCAAATGGTGAATTATGGGATGTATTAATTCAGTCACGGTGTAAATGAGATAAGGAGTAAAAACTAGGTGACATTTAGAGGCTTTATCTGTATTGGGCGTAAATGATAATTGGAAAAGTTGTTGCCATCATCGAAGATTTATATTTATGGAATTATTGGCGGTAATCCACATCACAAAGAGATTTTGGACAAAATAAGTATGAAGGAATTATCTTTACCCCAAGATCTTATCACATTTTGGCTTTTTTTAAGGAATGTCATCATCCATAGCAGTTTTCCAACGTGTATGTTGGAATGCCTCGGAATGGTTGCATAAAATAAAATGACCATCAAGAGAGACAGAACAAACTTTGACAATATGAGACAAATGATCAAAAGACGTAAAGTTAGAAAGAGAATATTTCACACATGACCTAGTGCCTTTGTGATGTGCAATAGGAACATCAGATCAAGAGTTACTAAAGTAAAATATCCTTCCGACAAGACAAGACTGCTTGAAGGATTATGAGGTGGAATCGTGGAAAGCGATTCATCATCGAGGACGGATGGAGGTTGTTGAGTGTGTCGGTAGTTGTACACTTTCAAGGATGATTCAGGCGGTGGAGGAGGAGATTGTGGTTGGAATTGAAATTAGATGACTTTCATGGTCATTCTCAGGGCTCGGAATGTAAGATTTGTCTAAAAAAGTTAACATCAACACTAACATAGGACATGCGAGAAGTAGGATCATAGCACCTATAACCCTTTTGAATTCTCAAATACCTCAAAAAGATGCATTTGATTGCTTTATCAATTTGAAAAAGGTGAACAAAACATTGATGTTTGAAAATACAAGGTGGGACAAGAAAGAGAGACTTTTTTGGTATAGTAGATGGAATGAAATTTATCCATTTAGAACTAATGGGAAATCTCAGTTAAGAATAGCATCTAGCTGATATGGAAGAGTAGGGTGCTAGCAACAACCAACACATGACGATGTTTTCTTTCAATAACATCATTTTGTTGAAATGTTTTGACACCTGAAGTTTGATGAATTACAACAATAGATTTAGAAAAAGATGAATCATAATTTGCAAAATCAAGTTGAATATCACTACAAAAGGTTTTAGTTGAGGTAGAAAACTAGTTTTTTATTTATGCATGCAAAATACAACATATAACTAGCCATGCATTTAATCACATTTTGATTCATTTTCATATAACATGCATCAATTCA
Organism: Pontederia crassipes; assembly: GCA_030549335.1. Lineage (NCBI taxonomy): Eukaryota > Viridiplantae > Streptophyta > Magnoliopsida > Commelinales > Pontederiaceae > Pontederia > Pontederia crassipes. The sequence continues at coordinate 54,232,829 of CM060193.1, read as the reverse complement.
TGGTCTTATTTTATTTAATTTTATAAAATTAAAATCTATAAAAATCGTATGTTTCATTGTAGAAAAATAAAGAAAATTGAATTACGAAGTGAGCAAATTGGGCTCAAAACGAAGTTAAACCTGCCATAGTCCAGCCTTAGAGAACATACAAGCTAACTATTATGAGGCCTTTCATTAGCATAAGAGATTCATTAAATTTTCATTCCATTAAATTTAATAACAACTTTGCAACCAATACATCAAACGAAATGAGATTCTTCTTCAGAGAAGGAACACATTTAACTTCTGATAATATTCTAATAGTTCCATCATGTATCTTGATCTATATTGACCTAATACCAATAGTCTTGCAGGCATCATTATTTCCCATAAGAATGACTCCATCTTCGACAGATTTGTACGTGGAGAACCGGTCTCGATTGGGATACATATGGTATAAGCATCCATAACCGAGAATCCATTCATTTGATGATATGGATTTATTTAATGTTTTTATTTAATGTCGTTATCAACATAACATCTTCATTCTCACTCTCGTCTCACTACAAGAAATCTACGAAATAGAGACTCCACAATGTGTTGCTAACATGACGCTAACTCATGGCGAAAAATATTATTAGCCACGTATTAGCGTCAACACGGCGCCCTGGGTAAGAGATGTCAAAAATTAGTAACCATTAGTATCACCATGGCGCCAAAGTGCACCCGATGCTACTAGCATCACTTGAAGTTGCTAGTCCGATGTTATAATGATGCTATAACTAGCGTGGCGAAGCGATAGATGAAGGCCCTAATGTGCCAATGCGACGCTTAAGCTGCATTGACGCCATTGAAATGCCAAGATGACGCTAAGTGTAGATGCTATTCTGATGCTAATATGGCGCTAAAGTAATCGCTAACTCCGTTTCCTTGCCGTCATTTGTGTCTCTACTTGGACGCCAATGCATTGCTAAGAACTACGATGCTATGTTACGATGCCAATGTGGCGCTAAAGAGACGCTAAGTACAATATGTTCATACATAGAAATAGCATTTCCTTGCGCATATACATTTCACATTACACAATCAAAAAATACATCAAATTCCTAATAATTTCCATTAAATAATCAAATTCCTAATCATTAAATTGCATTCAATCCTTTACATTATAGTTGAAGCATTACATTCATCAAATTTCTACTCTTCTCATCAATCGTCACAGGCAGCGAGCATGTCGAAATTGAGGCTGTCACAACGACTTAGGGTGAAAGTGGTGCGACGACGACTGTGGTGGACGGTGCACGGTGGATCGAAGAGTCACGACGATGGCGGCGGTGGACGGCGCGTGGTGGATGGCGCGCGGTGTATCAAAGAGGTGCGACGATGACGGCGGTGGATCAAAGAGTCACGACGACGACGGCGTTGGACAACGCATGGTGGACGCCGCGCAGTGGATCAAAGAGGCACGGTGACAGTGGTGATGGACGTGAATGCAGGGGGGTGGTCGAGAAGAGGTGGCTGCTTGCCGTTGGAGGGGTGCGATTGTGAGCAGGTCGGCAGATGGGGTTGCGGCGTCTCTGAAGTTGCTGGCAGGATCACACGGGAAAAAGATGGATTGAGAAAAAGAAAGAGGGAAGGAGCACACAAATTAAAAGAAACATGCGCTATGAAACGTCAGATTAAAGAAAGGAGGTTGGATTCGTTCTTCTACGAGCACACAGATCGATGATTAGCGACTCATGCATTGTGACGCTATTGCGTCGCTAATATGGTACCACATATATTGCAAATAGCGTCGCACATTAAAGACTCAATGAATGTGACGCTAAGGTAGAACATCGCGTCACATTGGTGTCGACATTGTAGGTTGCTAATCTAGCATCATGAGCTTGTGATGCTATTGTGACACTACTATGCACGGCACACCAATGGTGCCGGACGTTTACGATGCTATTGTGACTACAATGTGTCGCTAGACTAATATATAAATAAACTTATATATTGTGGTGGAACCAACTTATTAGTTATTTATTAACTATACATTGATTGAATGTACGTAAATAAATATATTTGTATATCTAATACGTATATGTGTATCTCTCTCCCTCTCTTTCTCTCTCTCTATATATATATGTATATATTTATTTGATATTTATTTTATCCATATATATTATTTATATTAACAAATGTATATATAAGTTTATATTACCTAATTATATCAATATATGTATATATACACACATATATGTATATACACACAATATATATATATTGTGTGTGTATGTGTGTGTATAAATTATATGTGTTACCTAATTTATACATACGTAGGATTAAGTGAGAATAATCAAAAGAAGTCGGCTAAATACATATATATATAGTGAAATATGGCTTATTGTGTGTTGCGTAAGCTTTGTGATCCATTAAAATTTTGTAGGGATATTATAAAAAATCTTAACTGATCCACTAATGTTCTACAAATAGGGACTCAAATTGACGATGCTAAAAAGGTACTAGCAACACAACTGCGTCGCCACGATGCCACAACTTTAGGACGCCGAGCTAGCGTCAATGTTGTGCAACAATAAAGCGACACTGTTATGGCTCCAATATAGCATCGATAGTGTTTGTGGCGCTAAAGAGATACCAAGTTGCACCGACATAGCATCGCATACTCAGGAGACGCTAGTTTGATGCCGTTGTGACTCCATTGCATCTCTAGAGTGACGCTAAATTGTATTAATTTTTACTACATAACTATATTTTAATTTGTGTAATAAAATCATGTCAAATAATTCAACCATCTTAATTCCATGATTAAGAATATAAAATATTTTATCTATAATTTAGATATGATATATATTGACATGTAGGTATGTAAATTAAATGTGTCATGTTATATACATACATACACTACAAGAAAAAAAGATCTTTAACGATCAACTATTAATGTCGAGACAAAAAAAATGATCATTAAAAATAGTCAATAGTGACAAGAAAAAAATATGAACATTATTAAACACATTATTAGCAAAAGAGAAAATTGCTCATTTCAAAAAAATAAATTCTGATCCTTAAACGTGATTATTAATAACCATTAGATATTATCGTCATTAATTAGTTATAAATTAAGATCAAGGTGCAATTAATATTTCATTTGGCGGAACTAAATATTTTCCTCCACTAATTTTTCAAAAAACATTAATTTTAAATAATAAAATAGTTTATATATTTAGTTAAGTTAATTACATGTGATAAAATTTAATAGAAAGAAAAAAAATCGTTATAAAATCTAAAAAAATACATGTTATAAAATTGAATAGAAAAACCCTAGCTTCCTCCTCCTCACAATCCGTCTTTGGCTGCTAGCGACATCCTGCTTTTGTCGTGGCCGCCCACCGTGCACTCCCCCTTCGCACCCCCTTCTCCTCCGCCGGCGACGGACGCACCACCGTCCCCCCCCCCCCCTCCGGGCGACAGCGATCCCACAACCCCCCGCGAGGATTCGCGAGATCCTGCCTCCCGCTGCCGCCGGACAGCGACCCCACAAACCCCCACGAGGATCCTGCGATCCATCTCGGTCTCAAACACATATCTTACTTGAGCTGATGTGAATGCTCCTGAAAAAGGAGGTAACTGGGATCCTCTGTGTTTCAGACATCATGGGTTCATCATTCATATTGACTGCATCATCCTCGAGCCCATCCAATACATTCAAACCATCCATAGAGTCACTAAAGTACTGTGGAAACACTGGAACGATCCTTACCATTCCTGAGCCTGTGCTTCCGTTCTGGTGCTGTAGGCTTGCCATTACAGACTTATTTATGAGGAGGCATCCAAAACCAGTGGGATCAGATCCAAACACCCGGTAGAAAGATGTTACGATGAGATCAGGCCTGAAGAGTGACAGCCCCGATGAATCCATGTCCTTAGGTCCCAAAGATCTTGCGTCGAGCAAAACATGCCAATTGTTCTGTTGGGCCAGTGCCATCCACTGATAAGAGTACTTAGCTCCCGTCACTCTAGATTGAACTGGGAACACAAACAGTCCTGTAGCCGAGTCCTTCTTCCTCCTCTTCTTCCCAGATATCTGCTTTCTCAATTCGTCGAGCAAAGCTTGAGAGTCAGCCATCTGAACCATGCATTGTACACCTTGGCACCCTTGTCCTTTGCAGTATACACCATCCGGTTAACGGACTGGCTCTCATGATCAAACATCGTCAGCAGCTTCTTATTGGTGTGAAAGGGATATGTCTCAGCTAGCAATTTGAATGCAGAGCCTCTGCTGAATGTAAACACCAGCCCATACTCATTTTCGGAATGTTCTGAGTATGAGATCGATTCATTTTTCTGAATCCTCTGAGTATGCTATGATCTATATCTCTTCATTGCCATTTAAAAATGGCCAAAAGAATTATAGACAAGATCACATATTTCAAAGTTCAATCTTATCAGTTTGCCTATCATGTGGGCTCTAGGCAAAACTTATATTGTTATGGTAATACTGGAATATATGCCCAATTTTATTTCTTTGATAATCATATGTTAGCACTTTGCACAAGATTGATAGTTTAAGTTAAATCAGAAAATATTTTATGTAAGGCAATTTCGAACTTATTATTGTTTTGTCCATTTGTTGTGCTTCTACACAATTCTTATTACCAAGGAAGGAACAAGATTGATGGCTTAAAAAAATTGAATGCTAAATGTTTATTGATCTTGACTACTATGAACATTTGTTTGCTTGGATAATTGTTCTTTTTTGAAATTATATGAACAATCCATTGTTTGCTTGGATTAATGGTCGTGGACGATTATCAACGACAAAGATTATGATGGCCATTAATGCATTTAATGATGACCTAGATGGTCACTATATGGATTTAATGATCGGACTATTTTTTGGTCGTTGATGACTTTTAACGACGAGATTACTGACAAAGATATTTTTAGCATTAATGTATTCAATGATCAATTAAATGGTCCTTATATGAATTTAACGACTGGATTATTTTTAGCCGTTGATGACTTTTAACAACGGGATTACTAGCCACTGAAGATTATCAACGATAAAGATATTTTTAGCCATTAATGTATTTGACGACCAGCTAAATGGTCCTTATATGGATTTAATGACCGGATTATTTATTGTCGTTGATGACCAATAATGATGGGATTATTTTTATAGCCGGTCCCAAGCTCGGATAAAGGAGGAGGGTTGTGTTAGGCCTTGACAGCCAGCATAAAATCCTGTCGAATCTTATGAACATGGATCAAGTCGTATGATCCATGTAGCTGACCCCACCTAGTGGGATAAGGCTTTGTTGTTGTTGTTGTTGTTGAAGATTATCAACGACAAAGATATTTCTAGCTATTAATGTATTTGACGACCAACTAAATGGTCCTTATATGGTTTTAACGACTGGATTATTTCTGATCGTTGATGATTTTTAACAGCCGACACCTTTAAGTCGTCGTCATTGACTTTTAACGGCGGCATCTATAACGATGGGTGACGATGGGAAATGTTGGTCGCTAAAGACCAATAACGATCGGAATTTGAATATTAACGACCAGATTTCCCTTCTCTAATGATGTGTTTTCTTGTAGTGTATGTATATGTATATGTATATGTATGTGTATATATGTATATCAACATATATGTATATTTAATTTATGAATTGAAGTTTAGTCAAGTGTGTTACAATGGGGCTAGCGTCACATTAGCGCCACTATAGCGTTGACATCGTCACGATGCTAACGTTGACAAATTGTGGCGCACGATTACACAACACTCAGCCGCGCAATGTCTTTAGCGCCCCAAAGTGTTGACGTCAAGGCAACACCGAATATAAGCTCTCACTTTAGTGCCATCTTGGCGTCGGCAACATTGAGGTGCTAAATTATGCAACATAGCGTGGCGTATGGGCAACGCAAAAGGGGCACTGTGCATTTGCGTGTTCACGCGCGCATTTATAGTGTCATTGTAACGTCACGAAGATGCCAACAGGGCATCACATTTTTTAACGCTAAGGTGAGACTATTTGCGTCGATATTTTGCCGACGCTGCTGCATCACTAATGGTGTCGTCTTAGCATCGCTTCTTTTGAGACGCTAATCCCTGTCAGTATTACACAGATTTGTTATAGTGGTTACACTGGCATCTGCAACATTCCTTTCTCGTTGCCCTCATTGATCATTTTATTATTGTTCTGTAATTTGTAACACTCTATCCTTCTTACGGTAATTGCAAAATTTATCTTTGTTCTTCGACTTGAATCTAGATATGTCTTGAATTTGATTTCTCGCTTGATGTTTGCCTCTTGCGAGAGGCTTAGTCATCGGATTTGTTGTTGGATCCCAATTCGTTATCCAATATTTCTTTGATCAACAGTCTACCTTTAACATCTTCAAAGGTAAGTTTGTCCTTATCGTAGATCATGGTTTCTTTAAAGATTTTATATGAAGATGATAGAGAACACATAAGTAATAATGATGCGTAAAATAGTGTAGCAAAATAAATCCGCTAGCAAGTGCACTAGTCGCTCAAGTAATATAGTAATAGGAGTAAAGAGTGTCGAATCCACGAGTAATATTATTAATAAAATATCTGAATGTATAAATTAATAAGAGAGGAAAAACATGAATTTTTGAAAATAAATTTTGTAATTATAAAATAAAATAAAGAAAATAAGATAATAATAAAATAAGATAATGGTGTTGAAGTTAGGCCTTAGGATGAAAATAGATCAGGATAAATATTTGAACCATAAAAGATAAATTTAATTTTTAAAGATGAATTAGAGTCTCCCTAAAGTAATCTAACATGATTAACTTGCGGTCTCCACAAAGTAATCTAACATGATTAACTTGCGGTCTCCACAACTGGCACCCCTCAACCTAAGCATGTAGAACTATTTTAATTTAATAAGAATTGAAGTCTCCACGACTGGCATCCCATCAAATCATATTAATATGAAGACGCAGTAAATTGGATTCACTAGACTATTAATCACTCCACAAACTGGTATAGATTAATAGACCATACAAGCTTGATTCTTCACACATAATTACCAAATTTATGTCAATTATTAATTTCAAATAAAATCAATTAAAATTAGCGTCATGAATTCTAAAATTAAACACTCCACAAACTGTTATAGCTTAATTCAGAAATTCAGTTAACTAACATAAGAGCATTAAGCACAATTAATAATTGATCACAAAAGATTAAAACAAATAAAATAGGGTCCAAACAGTTTCCCTTCAATTAATCTCCTAAAATAATAATCTTAAAAATATGGAGTTCATCCTAAAAATTCTGGAGAGATAATGGAAATAATAACGAAAATCGAAAGAATTACACCCAAAGAGATAAAAAAAGTCGAAGATTCAAATCATGGGCAGACAATCTAGCAGCGTTTCAGACTTGATCAGAGTCACGATCAACCTCCAATCGTCGCATCTCTCTCCTCTTGGTCGTAGCCAGCAGAGCTCACGACTCACCGTAGAAGAAAACCATATTTCAAAGCACACATTGAATTGATGGTTTCGTCCTCTATTTATAGGTGCGAAGGAGTCTTCATGTTGATTACGGGCGTAAATCGTACGGCCACTACAAGAAAATAGCCAATTACAAACCATCTATAATTTGCCGACAACCGTCGGAAAAGACGTTTTTTGATGGATTTTTCGACGGATAGCGTCCGTGCAAAAATGAACCGTCGACATCTTCGACGGTCCAGCTGGCAGGCGCGGCCGTCGACCGTTGAAGATTTAAGACGGTTTGAGCCATCAATATGTATCGACGGTTTGAACTGTCGAAACTATCGACGGTTCAAACCGTCGAAAATTTAGATCGACGGTTTGAGCCATCGACAAAACCGTTGAGTTTCGATGGCTCAAACCGTCGTTAACTTTGGACGGTTAAAACTGTCGATGCTTATTGACGGGTAAGACTGTCTATAAGTTTGGACGGACGATTAGAATCGTCGATAAGTATAAAAAAAATTAAATACATATCGATTATTATCGACGATTCTAACCGTCGGAAACATGAAAAAAAACGAAAAAAATTAAATGTCCAAACACATAATACAACAAATGTCCAATTGGATCATAATAATCAAATGTAACATCAGAACAATTGTCCAAACATCATAACATCATAACACAAATCCTACACATAATAATTGTCCAACACAACACAAATGCAACATCATCCAAACACATAATGTCCAATTCCATAATAAAGCTAACAGATGGTAAGCAAAGCATAATAGACATGGACTCAGGATTTCAGAGCCTAAGTAGCTCCCGTACACATGGGCACAAGAAGATGTGGTCTCGCCTTCCCCGTCGGACCCCAACAACTTGATCAATTGGCAATTCCACCTTTTCGCAAGGCACCTCATCACTGCACAGCACAAAGAGGAGGGAGAGAGAGTGAGTTTTGTAAAACAAATTTGCAGAATCGTATCAAGTAGGGGAAGTGAGATAGCATGGAGCACCTTGTCTAAGCGCAACACAACCTTGCTCAAACCTAATATTCCCATACTCAATTGCAGCTGCGTCATAAACTAGTTGTTCGTATTGCGAAGTAAATCCTTCACGAGGATCAACAAAATGGAGACCTTGATTTGGTGCGCTTGTTGAAGGTGATCCTTCACCTAAATCATCCCATTGCCAATAATTTGGTTTGAAACCCCTTCTATATAAGTGAACCTTAACTGTCTCTAATGTTTGTAATTTTGTGCTAAGACATTTCAAGCAAGGACATCTAATTGTTCCCTTCCATTGAAATTGCAAAGATTGACAAGCCACATTTGCATAATAATCAACGCCATCTATGAATTCTTGTGTCAAACCTCTATGACCAAAATTATTTATATTGTACATCCATCGACGATCGTTCAAGTATGACAATTTTTGCATTATTTGCAAGTTATACTAATTAAATATTCAAAATTTTATTATAAGAGGCATACACGAAGAATAAGGATTTATGTGTACAAAACCGACAAAATTTGACACTCACTACAAAGGTTCACATATTAATCTTTAAATAAAATATCGAAGAAACATCATAAACAGTAATTATAACTAATCAGGAATATCATAAACACTAATATGAACTAACAATAAATACTAATTAGAACTAATCACAAACATGATAAACACTGAGTAAAAGTAATCATATTTGCACTATAAAATAACAAATAAGAATTAATGAATGAAATCTAAAGTAAGGAATTTAAAAACATTACGTATTTAATAACTACTACAATAAATAGAATTCACATTTCATTGTCAACACATATAAATAGTAATGACTTAAGAATAATAACTAACGTCGTTTGGAGTGATAGAGACAACAAAGTAATTCCAAAAACCTGCATTTAAATCAAACACAAGACGACAAAACATATAAAGACCAAATTTATGATACACTCAAATTTTGCATTCTTACACTTTCAAAGTTGTCGAAAGGAGAAACCTCACAAAGCTCATCAAGCAAGAAATCAAAGTGCTGTACGAAAAATTAAAATATATTAACATACAAGAAGCTTGTGGTTACCGGTCGATAGTACTGCTATTGCGAAATGGATCCCCAAAATTATATGCTTGTACAGCTTGGTTCAATACATAATTTCTCTCGCACTAAAATCCTAACTGAAAGCATGTACGCATTATCCAGATTTGGCCGCCGCGCGCGGGCGCATCGAGCCTCCGCGCATGGCCGCATCGGGCCTCCGCGGCCGGTTCTGGCCGCTGTCGCGGCCAGATCTGGCTGCCGCGCGTGGAGGGCGGATCTGGCCGTCGCGGCGGCCGGATCAAATCACCGTGGTCGGATCTGGCTACTGTGAGCGCATTGCAGCGACGGAGGGCGGAGGCTAGGAGAGACGCCGGAGGATGGGGCCGAGGAGCGTACCTGCGCCGGAGATGGAGGTTGCAAAGGCAGCGGCGGGTCGAGCTGCTGCTGGCGCACGGCGGCTTCGATCGTTCAGGCGGCGGCGGGTCTAGATCACAGGCGTCGGCGGCCGGGTCGCGAGCGCAGGCGGCGGTGGAGCGCGGATGCCGGGAAGTCGAACGGAGGTCGCCGCCGGATATCGCTCGTGATCGAGTAGAAGGGAGGGAAACCGAAATAGTGACAGTGGGGTCAGATATTTATATAGTCCATTTTTGACGGTCGGAACCGTCGGAATGTAGGTAAAGACAATAAAATGTTAACTCAAATTCAGGCGGTCAAAACCGCTGAACGAACCGTCGAAACTTTCGACGGTTTTAACCGTCTAAAATATATAATACTATACTTATCAAGTGAAATACAATTATACAAATTATAAATCTTCCCTTTCGACGGTCAAAACTGTCGAAAACATTTAAATTATGATTAAAACGAGTGAACATTCCGACGGGTCCGACCGTCGAAATATCGACGGTTCCGTGAAACGTTGCAGCTTTCGACGGCCGGAATCGTCGAAAGTGAAAATATAGATAACCCCTTAACATTAAGATATTTCGACGGCTAAGACCGTTGGAAGTTTCGACGGATACGTGAACTGTCAAAAAACCAGCATGGAAATTGATCACCCAGTTTTAATATCTTCGACGGTTACGATCATCGAAACTTTCGACCAAAAGTTTCGACGAATTTTCATCCGTCGTAAGTTCAGATGGCTAAAACCGTCGAAAACTTATCCGACGATAATTTCAATGGATATTTTGATCCGCCAAAAAAACCGTCAGTACTTCAGACGGATTTACACCCGTCAAAAATTGGGGTTTTTCTTGTAGTGGGCCGGAATTAAATTCACTGGATAAGAGTTGATACGGTCTTTTTGGATCTCAGCCAAAATTGTAGCTTCTTCTAATCATTACGCCCAAAGTGATAGACTCTTTTTATCTTTACTCCCTTCTTCTAATCTCGGCCAAAATGATAAGTTCTTTCAATTTTTACGTCCAAAATATGTCATACATCCGTTTCTTGACCAATAAGTTACCCCAAGATTAACTTTTACTCCCAATGTAAAACTTTACTCCCAAGACAACTTTCGGCTGGTCAAGTTTTTACTCCCAAAATTGCTTGTGATGAATTTTTACTCCCAAGATAACCTTACCCGATATCTCGACATTACTTCCAAAATGTGGCCCCCAAAATTGGTCATGAACTCAACATTACTCCCATACATATAGAGTGGCAGCCGACATTGCCCCCATAACAAATATCATTAATATTTGGTGCCAAAATGAATGTAACTCCTCAGGTTTCACTCCATAGATTTGGCTCCTTAAGTATTTGGCCCATTTGTGTTTGACGCCTTGCATTGAAAGCTCGAAGTACAATTTTCCTTTTTCCTGCCAATTAATTAAAATAATGAAGTTAATCCGCCCAAAATTATAATACTTCGAGAATTAATACATAGAATCAACAAATATGGAATTACGACTAAAAATGATTTAAAATGATGTATGCCATGATCAAATTATAGAAAAAATAATTAGAATAATAAACTAAAATATGTTATATTTTGCATGCATCAAATAATGTTTGATCTTCATCATCAACCTTGGCATCTATGTTCTTCAAATCATTATAAGGGTGACAAACTCACTAATATGCGATTTGATCGATGTACCATGGACCATACGAAAGGTGTATAGTCACTGCTTCAACACAAGTCAAATTGCTAGGGTTTTTGTCAAATATAGAGTTTCCAACTTCGTCCAGAGATCGATCGTCTTCTTCTCTGTGAGAACTTCCTGAAGAACATCATTTGTCAAGCATAACTGAATCGCAGACATGGCTCTCTCATCAAGTTCCTCCCAAGCATCAGGCTTTTGGTCCAACGGTGCCTTCTTCAACCCGTTCTACACCAAGATGGCAAGCATCCGAGCTTGCCATAGACTGAAGTTTGTGTTTCCGTCGAACTTCTCGATGTCGAACTTTAGTCATCTTCGCAGAAAAACTCGACTTTGATACCAATTTGTTGAAAATATAGCACCAAGGATCAATGAAATCAAGATAATAAAGAAGAGAACAGATGAACACGTATATTTAATGTGGTTAAACTCTCTTGATCAGTGTGAACAAGAGAGAAACATCCACGAGCAAAAGAGATCTCCACTAGAAGAAATTCTGCTATGAGCAATAGAGAGTATATCGTGATAAAACTCCAACCCTAACAGTTCAAGTCCTCCGTTTCTGCCACATATTCTCATTTTTTCTTTTTCTCATTTTTTTTTCTTTCACAATTTTGAGTACGTGGTACATAATTCAAGGCGCATTAACAATTATTGTGAAAAGGACGGTCCACATTTACCAGGTGAATTGTTTAAGATGATTCCTACAATTTGTTTTATAGCCGGTCCCAAGCCCGGATAAAGGAGGAGGGTTGTGTTAGGCCCCGACAGTCAGCGTAAAACCCTGTCGAATCGCATGAACATGGATCAACAAATAGAGCGGAATGACGTCGTATGATCCATGTAGCCGACCCCACCTAGTGGGATAAGGCTTTGTTGTTGTTGTTGTTGATTCCTACAATTTGTTTCTATTAGTTATATTGTCTTTATGCCTGATCTACTTTATCCTTCCTATTATCCTTTCTGCTGAATGTTGACAAGATCTCATTCATCAAGTACCTTGCTAATAATTTATGTAAGTTGTGTCCTTACATATTATCTTGTTCATATAAATGTTGCTTTTGTCATCTTTCCTTTCACATTTTCTTTTGGTTTCAGTTTGATTTCCATGGAAGATGCAAGTATCATTACTTATTTCAGTTTAATTGTGTGGAAGATGCAAGTATTATCTGTTTTCTTACTGCCTAAGGTTGTCTTAACCAATTTGAGTGCCCCTTATGAAGGTAGCATGTGACTGATGCTAACTTTAATCATAGATGCTAGATGTAGAAATCCCAAATTTTGTATTGGTACCTGTAAACCTTCCATTGCTGTGCCTGTTACCTTTCTTCTTTTGGTATCTCAGGTCCAATGATTCAGTGTACGGTCTGGAGCCTCGGATTCAATTTGAGGCAGGTTCTCTCTACCTTTTCCCCCAAAACATTCGCAAAGTTATTAAGCAAAGACTTATTAGTTAGATGTTTATATGTTCAAATAGCATGCCCATGCTTACGTTCTAAACTAAGAGATATCTTAGCCCAACCAAGAAATCCATTACCATGGGCTTCACGACATTGGAGACACATTTTGAGATCTTCAGAGGCATCTTTAGGGGAGAGAGGTGTTATGTTGTTTACATCAGGGACAAGTTCAGAGTTCAGGCATTAATTAGAGAGTGACTAGCTGTACATGAGATTGAAATTTGATGTACCTGTCAAAATCTATCCTTGTCTAGTTGTCTATTAATAGTTACTGATAAAAGTAACTCTCTACTAATTCAATACTATAATAGAACTTTACCTAGTTCTATTATCTTGAAAGCAAGGGACCATATTCAATCCCATGCTGAATAGTGGTAAAGGCAGAATGTTCATTCCAACTTAGGACAAAGGAGAGGTATTATCATCATCCTAAAAGGTCATTCTGACACTAAGGGCATAGAGAAGTATCCATTCTTCGTACCAGTTATCATGGTAAAAGATACATTGGGGGCATATCTTGTGTGCTGCCCTTATTCCTCAACCAGACAATACAGTTTGCCTTCACAAGCATAAAGCATTCAGACTTCATGTAACAATCACGCACTTAAGACGATTGCTAGCCTAGTTGGAAGTACAAAAGCAAAAACAATTTATATTCCAATTGAAGTAGATCTTTAACTTTAATCTTGAACAAGATTTTGCTCACTAATTCTGACAAATTCAAATAACAAAATCGGTTTCACCCTCTTGAACAAGAAAGGGGTGCCTCGGGAATGCGGAATTACAAAAAAAAAAAAAAATTTCAACAAAGATACATATTACGGGTAACGTAGGAGACATCTCTCTTTTTCCCCCGGGGGTCTGGCCACATATCTTTACGGCTAAGGAATGGAAAATCTCCACCGAAGAAGATCCTTTCCTTTGTTCGGAAGAAAGGAGGATCCGGACACCAATGCTTCCATAGATTCAATCGTGGTTTACAATTATAGCTTCCATACCTATTCTTTCGCAAATTCTCCAGTGTTTGTAGTTTCAAGTTGACCTTCAAACAAACAATTGTCAAGACATTCTTTCGTCACAAGCAATGCATCAATTAGTTCTGCTCACAAACACCTATACATTCTTCTTCATACTTTGTCCTCTAATACAACCTATGCAGCCTACACTTGTTGAAGCCTTCAAACTCGATTTTCCAACCAAGTTAGTTGCTTCGGATGAATAGCGTGTTTGAGTGCTTGCTTGATGGGAGATGCTGGTCCAGATTCAATTTCTAAAGTCCCCCTCCTGACTAATGTTATTCTCTAATGTTATTCTCCAATCTTATTCTCTAATCTTATACTGCAATTGAGTCATACAACTACATTTGTAGACATCAAGCATACACACCATATAGGGCTCAGGCATCTAAAACCTAGTTTAATTGAAAACATCAACAAGGAAAGAGTATTGATTCTCATTGCTCGATTAGTAACTCTGAAATTGATGAGGTTATATCTTCTCCTCTTTGAGGGAAACCTTTTATCCCGCAAACTAGAGTGGAACTAATGAATATGAAATTAGAATCAAGAAGGTCAAGGAAGAAACAAAAGGTCATGCAATTTTTCAATGATGCAAATGTACATGACAACAACATGTATTGAAGGACCTTGGTAAAGGATTCATCTAAACATGTCAATTGTTATCAAAACTTTGACTTGTCCCGCATTGATACATGAAGAGTTTCTCCATGGGCTTCCCACATTTCTCGCAAACCATAAAACTTTCATCTGAACTTTCAGCATATGGCATCATTTTGTGGTACTGGCATGAATTTACAAATGAAAGGGAGTGATGGCCTTGACTAATGGCTTTTGAAAATCCAAACTTTTGAATTTTATCTCCCCACGCTTGAAAATTTGACAAACATTCTAGCACTTCTTTTCCTACTAGTTTAAGCATATCTATTGACATTCCATCGGATATAAGTAGCCAATCTTCACTACTTGAGTCAACACTTGCTAAGAAGTTTACTTCTTTCATAATGGAGTCAGATTCTATTGTGTAACCGTTTCGGATTTTTGAACATTTCATGCTTTCCAAACGTATCCAAAATATGCGAGTATGTGTAGGGGACAAGAACCTGCACAATTTTTCATCTTTGATGCTTCTAAGGATATCCTTAGTTTTCTCTTCATCACTGCATCCTAGGTATATTAACTCCAATAAGATACCAGCTTCAGTGATGTCTTTAACCCTTGCTGTGAGTTGACGAATCCATTGTATATTGTTGCTTCCACAAATGCAAATAACTCTTCCATCAGCCATCTGAAAGGATTTCGACAGTTGTAATTGAGAGACAAGAAATGACTGAGCTTAACATCAATTTGCTAAACATTAGTAGAGTGTGCAGTTTTTTTTTGTTTTATGTCGAAAACTTCGTAGAGGAAAATCTTAGTCTGTTGATAACATAATTCGTCTCTGAAAAATAGACGAAACACACTAATTTTCAAGATGAAAATGACATCAGTCTAACTATAAATGACTTGAAATATGTATGCACCTTGATGTAAAATACCTTTTGGATATGTGGTTCTTCATTTCTCTGTTCATTCCTTGTTTGTTCTTTATGAAATGTCAAGATGATAATACTGAATGGAGTTCATACCTTCCATTTGATTTGATAATACAGAATGGAGTTCATACCTTCACTTTAAGTACCATTTCGGCATATTGTAAAGCAAAGCAATAACGTATTCAGGTTAGCCTAAATCATCTAACAATCAGACTCAACTTAATATACTAGCTCATTGAAGAATTGTATATTCTGGCATGTAGAAAACGTCTCCTGATACATTCTATACATGTGCAGCTTCATGTCTAGTATTTAAACAAAATTTCTTCCTGTAGGTCGTGCAGATTTCTGTAACTTGAAGTCTTCAACAATGCAATAAAGTCTTTTGTAGTTAGAAAATCTAGAATATGTAAGAGACTAACCTTTTTTTTGTTATAATATGGGTACCATGCATTTTGTATTGTGGTTTATTGTCATAATATTGCTTTTGTGTTATCTTACTGAAAGAGTTAAAAGCTTACCCAGTTGGACAGAAGAGGATCAATATCATCTAGTAGAAGATTGATGCTCCATTTTTCTTCTTCCCATAGTTCTCTTTCTCGTGCACTTGAAAATGGATAAGCCTTTGGGCCCCATATGGAGATAGCATCAAATGCATCTGTGGACAAAACCTTGCCTTTGGAGTCAAATGCCACCACCATTGAATCACCTCTAAAGTGCCACTCTACTTCTATATATTTCATAGCTGATACACTTAATTTGGAAGGTCCATGTAGTGAATAAATTGGTAAAAGATCTGTTATTTGATTATATTGCTTCTTCAAACCCTGTGGCATGGGACTCATTAAAACCCAAACAACCTCATATGCTTCCTTTGAACTAGTTTGTGAATTATTTTGTAATTTTTGTATTATAAGGAGGAGTTTTTCTATGGGCATGCCTATAGTTGAGATGAAGAGGATGACCACTTTGTCTTTTAGCACATCAATGCCAACCTACAAAACCACCAAATTTGTGAGTGTTTGATACCATAAAACTAATTTTTCTTATCTGATGAATTCCTAAAAGATATACAGTGAAAAAAATTGCTTCATTGCATTGTATTCATGCTAACCATTTTTTGTGAGCAAGAATCCCTCAGTGGAAAATCATCCTTCATAGAAAACAACGTTTGTAGAACTTTTTGATTGTCATCGTGGATCTCCTTAAACAAATTCAAGAGCTTTCCTTGTAGTTTCTTCTCTTTAAAACAATGGGGAAAGATATAGAGGAGCAGTTAGTAATGCAATTTTGCACAAATTAAAAAATATTGATTGTTCAACTTATTTGCTAGTAAAAAACATGGGTAGGGCCCTATTTGAAAGACTACTGACATGGAGTTTTTTTCTCCACACTTAGTTTTTCATCATACCTAGCATCAAATAAAAATACTACAACAATAACAAAGTTTTATCCCACTAGGTGGGGTCGGCTACATGGATCATACGACGCCATTCTGCTCTATTAGTAATCAAACCTTTCGGTATATTATTCACCAATAGATCTTGCTCTATTAGTTCGCCAAGTGTCCGCCTTGGCCTCCCTCTCCCTCTTTTAATCGGACTTCAGATTATTTGATCTACTCTTTTTATTGGCGCATCTAATGGTCTTCTCTGAACATGACCAAACCATCTCAAACGATTCTCTACCATTTTTTCACTAATAGGAGCCACTTCGACTCGTTCACGTATATGGTCATTCTTAATCTTATCTAACCTTGTATGATCACACATCCATCTCAACATCCTCATTTCGGCTACTCCCACTTTACGTTCATGTTGTCCCTTCATAGCCCAACATTCACTACCATATAACACTGCTGACTTTATAGCAGTACGATAGAATTTTCCTTTAACTTTATTGGGTACTTTTCTATCACAAAGAATTCCAATGGTTTTCCTCCACTTACACCAACCAGCTTGAATTCTATGATTAACATCGTCATCAATCTCACCATCTTGTTTTACAATTGATCTTAAATATTTAAACTTTGTCACTTGAGGAATTATATCCTCCTCTAGCCTAACTTTCAAATCGTTTCTAAGTTGTTTATTTGTGAAATTGCTATGCATATATTCTGTTTTATTCCTACTTAAACGAAAATCTTTTGACTCCAACGTATTTCTTCATATTTCCAATTTTGTATTAATTTCTTCTCTTGAATCTGCTAAAAGTACTATATCATTCGCAAATAGCATGCACTTAGGTATCTTCTCTGTGATACTCTCGGTTATAGCATCGATAACTAAGGCTTAAAGCTGATCCTTGATGTAGGCCAATTCCTATAGGAAATTTATTTGTCTCACCTCCGGGTGTCCTAACCCTAGTCAATGTCCCATCGTACATATCTTGTATTACCTTAATGTAGGCAACACTCACCCTCTTCTTTTGCAAGGCTTTCCAAAGTACATCCCTTGGTACCCGATCATACGCCTTCTCTAAGTCAATGAAAGATAAGTCTCTTCTCCTACTTCGATACTTCTCCATCATCCCCCTTAGTAAATAAATCGTCTCTGTAGTAGATCTTCTTAGCATGAATCCAAATTATCTCTCAGAAATATTAGTCTCCATTCTCAATTTATGCTCAATCACTTTTTCTCATAATTTCATTGTGTGACTCATAAGTTTAATCCCTCTATAATTTGCACAATTTTGAATATCCTCTTTATTTTTGTAAATAGAAACTAATGTACTTAATCTCCAATCATCAAATAAAAATAAACTTCACAAAAATAAGGAAGGATGCAGAGTGATTTAGGTCTAAAAGTGTTCAACCTAGACTTTAATAAAACCAGGCATCAGCTTAATTAGATAATTTTCAGGTAAATTAGGACATCTAAATTCTATGGATCAGATATAATGTGCATTTGATAGATGGTCATGATCATTGATAATATGCATTCCATGAACATAAGAAGTTAATAGATTTTGACCGTTATATATTAGCCATCTTTACTATCTTTTGAAGATGATATCACACCAAACACACTGACAAAGATAGTAATTTCACTTGGCCAGAAAATTTATAATGGCATTTCCTCAATGAGGGTCAATGCATCAAACACCTAGGAATTTCTTTTGACATCATTAAAATCAGAGAAACCTTGAATTCAGAACAATTGCCTGAGTCTCGATCGAGTCTTAACATATGAATTTAGAATTTCTAGGTCTTAACATATGAAGGCAGATTTATTGGCTAATTTAGGAACGTGCACTTTGTACCTATCAGTTGATTGAAGACGTCAAATTCTTTTCTTAAGCATCTGTTGATTTTTCTGATCTTTCGAGCTGAACTCCATAGCTCCCAAGATGCAGATATGACACTTGCCAACCTGAAAGATCATCAGAATGCAAAGACAAAGGCAATCAACCATCATCTGCATTGATGATCAGATATTATATGCTTCTGGTTGTAGTTAATTGCTAGTTCTTTGATCAATTCTGTAGTAACATGATCTAATAGCATGCAATTTCGAAATCCCAAATTGTTAGAGTTTAGGGAAAGAACATGCACTTGCTCGAAGGTGAAGCTATCAGACCAGCAATTTGAGCGGCGCATGCTACTGAGGTCCTGATCACCCAGTAGGAAGCTATGTGGACCTGAACCTTCATCCTGGCCATTGCCTCGTAGTCTAAGGTGGCATACTGCATGGGGAGGCTCTCAAACTCTGTAATGCATTTTATCACGCTGACCATATTAACAACAAGATGATTCAATGCCTTAACTGAATGACTAAATGCAGTCTGCTGATTACTGCTGTCCCATTTGGTCATTCCCTTGATTGCTGCTAGTGCTGATGCAAGATCATTGGTAGGACGAAGGTGTGTGATAAACCAACACATTCCATAGTTCGTTGCTAATGCTATTAGAACTATGATAAGCTTTGTACCCCATCCATATTTCGAGAGCAATGCTAAGACAGCATCTGTTGTTGCATCCAGGGACTGATCCGTGGAGTTGTGTTGCAGAATCTGCAATTCCATCAGTTAGTGAATCCTTCTACTGAGTACTGACAAATTTTCTTCAATCAAAACTGTAAGAAACATTACTTCATATGACATGTGGTGTACAGTTTCCCCCAATATTTTGATAGCACTGTGAATTCTGGTCTCCTGTTTATCATCTTGTCGCCAAAGCACATCTGTGTGTTGTTTGCGTCCTGGATAAAATTGAACCAATAAGATAATCTTTGATTAAGATCTATACCAATTTTTAATGCTACGAAATTACTTGTGCATTTTGAAGCTGTTTGATGCTTCAAATGTGGGTTCACTAACTACTTGAAGAATCAAGAGTGCACTGGATGAAAAACAACCAACCAAATGCTATTAAAATGTAATGCACCAAATAAGAAATTGCTGCAAATTGAGATTCTGACAGAGAATGCATGGGCCTATACCCTAACGAGATACCCCTCAGGAAGGATATAAGTAAATTTTCCTTCAAAAAAAGAACACGAGTAATAGAAATCAAGCTACCAAAGGAATCTGAGTTCAATAAGAAAAATAAATGAAACGAAGGTGACACAAGTAAAGAATATGAACTAAACCAGTAGATAGTACACTTGACATTGTGATGTATTGAAGGATGCTCTCAGCCAGATCAAGTAATGGAGCAGAATCAACTTGGCAATCTTCTGGCAGTGGCATATGCAATTGCAGCACTCTTTTCATCAGCAAGTCCTCATATTGTGTAGGGAAGCACTCAAAAGAATCAGAGGACTCCATGTTGTATATTTTCTCTGTATTGCATATGATTTTCTGGAAGCAAACTTGGCACTATGAGTATATATCACTAGAAGAGAGGTTCACTTTAGTACAAAATCAGCAGACAAGTCTCAGACAACACTATTTCTACAGAATATATTTTATTTAAGCCCAGTTGCATCATCTTATTCAATGTTTTGAAAATCGGACCGGACCGGCCGGTTCAACCGGTTTAACCGCGAACCGGCTGGTGATCCGGTCCGGTCAAGGCACAAAATCGGTTTTGATGTTAAAACCGGGAAAAATCGGTTGAACCGGACGATTGGACCGGACCGTTCAATTCAAATTTTGAAAAAAAGAATTAAAATAATGACAAAAATAGGAAAATTAAAAAGGAAAAAAAGAAAGAAATAAAAGAAATGTAAGGAAAGAAGGAATATGACAGGTATAACATTAAATAGGAATGGAAATAAAAAAAGTAAGTTTTTGAAATTGCTTAGTATTAAAATAGAAAGTTATTAAAAGACATAAATAAAGGAAATAAAAAGGAAAATGTTAAAGAAATAAGAAATAAGAATAATTTAAGATAAACTTTATTAATATAGTATTTATATCATTAAATAATAGATATTAAATTAATAATAATCTATTTATATTTAAATGTTAATTATTATTATTTATCATTATTAAAATTGTTATCAAATTAAAATTATGTTATATTAATTTTTAATATTATTAATAGGTTATTAGTACAATATTAATATACTACATCATATAACTTATATTATATCTCTATAATTATTATAAATAATATTATTTTAATAAAATTTGGTTCAATCCGATCGAACCCGATCGAATAGGTCTAACCGTGATCCGATAAGAAATCCGATCCGATCGTCGGTCCGGTTCTGAAAACATTGATCTTATTCCATGGCAATGAAGACTTCCTCTTTATCTTTTAGTAAAGTCACTCTAGAACCTAATTTTGATGTACTTAATATCTTATCATGGAAACCAAGATGAATCTTTGTCTTTTTTGCTTTACTTTCCAAAAGTAGTGCAGCTATATGACTGTTGTCTTTTGAAGATGCACCAGTTTTGACTGCTATCAGGGTGCATTCTCACTCTTCCTTCTGTCGTGCTGGGGATTTGCTTAACTTGCGTCGCCATGAAAGAAAAAAACGGCACATGTGGAGCGCCAACATGAAAAAATGAACAATAGATTGCTAGTTCATTACCATTTCTTCTATTCAATTTATATGCTTTATGGCTCCAAGGATGCCAAGGAGCAAATAGAATCAGAGCTTAACCCTTACACAAGCTAGGCAGCTTTAATGCAAAGGCTAAAGGCAAAGTCTAAAGTTATGCTATTTTACCTTTTTCCCTTTCCCTTTGTCTGGATGATACATTTCTGTGCATTTGGTAAATTCACCAATGTTTTTTCCCATTTTGACAAGCTCAAAGCTTGAGCGAGCTACAGAGTGGGTGCATCTCAGAGTAGTAGATCAGTTAAGGGGCTAAAAGTATCTTGTCAAATGACCAGGTTCTCCTCATGAAATTGGCGGTGTCTACTTTGAGATGTGGTTTCCATGGATGTGGGCAAGGAATAAAGGTGAGCCATATTATCATGAAACCGTCCTTTATTCAAAAAAAAAAAAAAGGGTGTGTTTCTAAATGTGCAGGTTTCGAAGGAACTACGGTGTAGCGTTCGAATCTCACTGGTGAAAGCGTATATATATATTTGGCTTATTTCCTTTAACACTTACTAAATTATAACTTTTTTTCATCTAATCATAAACTATATATTTACAAAATTTAGTCTCGGAACTTATCTAAATTTGACATTTAGGTCTTTTATTTAAATTTAATCTAAAGTTTGTTAAGTTTTTTTTCTAATAACTGTAAAATGTAATTTTTACTTTCTTATTTTAACATGAAAAAATATTAAAAAACAAAAACATTGACATAAATATAATATTGTACAAAAAACATTATTATCAATTAGTATTTTTTGCTTGTATTGATTATTTTTTATTTTTAAAATATTTTTATTGTAATATGAACATAAGGGTAAAAATGATATTTCATAATTAAATTTAATAAAATTTAGTTAAAATTTAACAAAAGGACCTAAGTGTTAAATTTAGATAAGTTTGGGGACTAAAATTTGTAAATTTATGATTTAAGATTAGATGTGGAAAAAAGTTATAATTGAAGGGGAAGGAGGTGAAAGGGTTATCATATTTTCAATCTTTAATTTTCTTACATGTAATCCTTTTCAATTTTTAATTTTCTTACATGTAATCCAAAAAAAAGTGCAGGTTTGGAGATCTTTGACATGTACTGAAGAATCTTGAATGTTGTGTACCCTAAAAAAATCATCTTAATTTTGTATACCATCTTAACATTAAAAAAAAAACGGATGAAATCAGTATTAGTTCTCTCATCCAAACCTTTGTGTTAAAGTTGAATTTACCCTTCCGATTTTTCTACGTTATCAATAATCAATTATTTTTATTTTCACTTTTACATTCACCCTATAATATATATTTTATAAATGAGAAAAACCTTAAGATTGCACCTCAAAGGTATTTCTGATTTCTTTTTTAAACTAACCTATTTTGTTTTACATAAAGTGCGTTTCTTTTACTTCTTTTCTCAAAAAGATAGTGAAGAATGAATGGTTTAACTGGATAAATAAGAAAGAAAATAGAGATAAAATGACAAAAGTCTAATAATATACATAAATAATTGTAGCAAACCGTGCTTTATAATTTGATGGTAAATAGAAATATATCTATTCGAATTCCAAAATCGATTATTATTATTATTATTATTATTATTATTATTATTATTATTATTATTATTATAAAAACATTATCCATGATCGTCCAAATCTTCTCTACACGCCCCCAATTTCTCAAAATTGGGCACTCTTCTGGATGCTACTTTGCTTCGCTGGAAGCTAAGCGACAGCCCCCGCCCACACGTCGGCAGAGAAGCCCCGCAGCGTGTCAAGGAGCCGCCCACCCTTCCGCCGCCACCGGCGCCGCCACCGCCGCCGCCGGGCAATGAACGCAGCACTGTGCAGCTCTGCTCCAGGATAAATACGAGATGAGATGAGCGCCATGCCGACCACCTCCTCTGCTGCCTGCGGACGTCGCTGCCCTCTGCCCCGCCCGCTGAAGGATACCCGACGAGGGGTGGCGCTTGTGCCGACGGTGGCGCGATCACTTGCTCTCTCGCCCCCGCTTCGACGTCGCTTCTCCGTCTTCTTCTGCTCTTCCCGGCCTCCGCCCCCCTCCTCGTCTTCTTCTTTCGAGGAAATCTCCAGGCGCTACTCTCCTGCTTTCCACCAGTGGTTACGAATGGAGGTACACGATGTGTTGCCTTTTGGCTCTTGTTTTTGCTTTCTTTCCAAATTCTTGTATTGGTGTCAGGACGTCTCTGTTAGTTCTTTTTGTTTGGTCAAAAGAACTTGGAATTCCCATTTGGCGAGAGCTGTGCAAGTGTTTTCTTGTGCGCGATAACTTTATGCCTTATTATTTTGTTTGAGGCATATTTACATGCAGAAGTAATCATCATCTTGAAGTGGCCAGAGCTTGTCGTTTGTTGTATTGTGCATGTTCACCGAAGTTTGTAATACTTTGTTCACGCTCTTTGCGCAATAACTATTAGATTCAGGATTATAATTGGTTTGCTAGAATTTCTGTTTTCCTGAGTATTTATTCTCATTCTTGTGTTAGATCTTCTTTAGGGGATTCTTGTGTTGATCTTGTTAGAGGAATTCATAAACCCATAGGCGTATGGCAGACACAGCCCTTCGTGAAATTTAGGTTTAGATGCGATTAATAATCTTCTATAGCAAGACTTTCTATAGTTTTCCGTAACTTAATCTTTGGGTTTGATAATTGATCCATCTTGCTTAGTAATTTCTGATGTTATAGCTGTCTATCAAGATTTTTTTGCGGCAACATATTCATGTTTCTATCACAATGGAGGTTTATGGTTGAAGAGAGGAGAACAATAAAGAAAGATCCCGAGTCCCACATTCACAAGATTGTGACAGTTTAGATGATGATGAGTGATAAATTTGACATGCAATAGACGGCGAATGGATAGAGTCTTGAGCTTTTGAGTGGCTCGGTGACGTTTAATGGCTCCAGCTCACTCATTTGTACTAGATGTTTATGATCTGAGGGAAATCCACTTCTCTACTGTAACTCTGAATAACCTGCTTCTGTTATTATTGCACTTTTCAGCGTGTACTCAATAAACCAAGCAATGATGACTGCAACAACCATTTTCATATTGGCACTTGATTTAGATTTTGTTGTACGAGTGATCCTTTTGTCTTAGACATGGCGAGCAAAAAATTGTCTACATTTTTCTTTGGAGAAGAATACTGGTGTCTAATTGCAGTTTAGTTTTATACGTGTCAATGTGTTGGTACTTGAGGGCGCTTCTTGTGTTGCTGATACGGCTTTATGCAGGCAATGGACTAGAAAAAGGCCATGGATGCAAAGGTCAAGATGTCTTTCGTAGTGGCTACCCTTTTTGGAGCATTTATTTCCTTTCTGCTTGTCTGGGTTGAAGGAGATCAAGAGAGGAAGATTGATGTGGTGAATACATGAACTGCTTTAAGTTAGTGGAGTCCAGTAGCAACATGCTCTAAATGGTTAAGGTGTTTATATAGGTTATTGGTGTGAATACATCATGTTAGGGAGACCTTATGTGCCTGGAAATCACGGTCAGAAAATTTTGTTTGAAATTGAACAATATATATTAATCCTATAGATTTCAATTGTTAAGATTGTAAAGTTAAAGATGTTCTTCCAACGGACTTAAGTTTTTGAAAAAATTGAGAGCATGTATAATTTCACTTGGTATCAATTTTGTTGTTAGATATGCTACCAATTTTTCTAAAAATTTAAGTCTATTTTACATATTGTCAGCAGCAAAAATGCTCTAGCTTTGCGACTAACAACATTTTGTTGTTAACTATCACGTATAGGTTAAAGATGTTACACATTGTTAAGTTCAAATATGCTCGTATCAAAGTTGTTAGCGCCCACACCATAGAAAATTTTAAATTGTAAATATAAAAATATTGCTCTTCGTAAAAGCTTAAATTTTTAGAAAAACTGGTAGCACATTTAATTTCACGTCAACTATAGTAACTCTAAAAATATTAAAAATCAATGCTAAGCCAAGAAAGTATAGGATATATGATAAGATCAGTAGTCAGACAGAAAAGTGAGAAATAGTTGCAATCGTGTTAGTTTTTTTACAACATATTAAGTGCTTAGAATTGATGCTTGTGTTACTTCCCTGGTTAAAGTCTTGATATTCCTTACCAATCATAGGATTTAGCTTACAAGTTAAAATATGAAGTAGACTAAACATTCAAATATAGTTCTTTGATGAAGAGTGCTACATGGATCAAGCCCGGATAAAGGAGGAGGGTTGTGTTAGGCCCCGACAGCCAACATAAAATCATGTCGAATCTTATGAACATGGATCAACGAATAGGTTTGGTTACTAATAGAGCGGAATGGCGTCGTATGATCCATGTAGCCGACCCCACCTAGTGGGATAAGGCTTTGTTGTTGTTGTTGTTGTTGTTGTTGATGAAGAGTGCTATAGATAACACATGGTGGGAAGCTGTGTTGGCAGCATATGCTTTGAAATGAATATGCATCTGGTAGGAGATTGAAAACGAGCGCATTAAAATGTTTAAGACACGCCTTATGACAGCCATAAAATATCTAATGAAAGCTTTTGGAAAAGTTCTGGATAGCTTTCTCGTCATCAGTTCAATCTCATATTTTTTATTAACCATTATGCATGGACTGTTAAAGGAAAATTCTACGATGTTAATCATAGAATTCAAGCTGGTTGGTGTAAGTGGAGGAAAGTCACTGGAGTTCTTTGTGATAGAAAAGTACCCAATAAAGTTAAAGGAAAATTCTATCGTACTGCTATAAGACCAGCAGTGTTATATGGTAGTGAATGTTGGGCTATGAAGGGACAATATGAACGTAAAGTGGGAGTAGCCGAAATGAGGATGTTGAGATGGATGTGTGGTCATACAAGATTAGATAAGATTAGGAATGACCATATACGTGAACGAGTCGGAGTGGCTCCTATTAGTGAGAAAATGGTAGAGAATCGTTTGAGATGGTTTGGTCATGTTCAGAGAAGACCATTAGATGCGTCAGTAAGAAGAGTAGATCAAATAATCTGGAGTCCGATTAAAAGAGGGAGAGGGAGGCCAAGGCGGACACTTGGCGAACTAATAGAGCAGGATTTATTGGTGAATAATATACCGAAAGGTTTGGTTACTAATAGAACGAAATGGCGTCGTATGATCCATGTAGCCGACCCCACCTAGTGGGATAAGGCTTTGTTGTTGTTGTTGTTGTATTATGCATGGACTGTTATCTTACATTCTCATTCCTGCATTATTCATCATAGGGGCTTGGTGGTGTCCATGCTGAGTTGGCAGCTTAAGTGTTATCGTGTCTTGTTTTCACAAGAAAAAACTTGGTAAAATAGCTCCAAAACAAGCTGCAATTTGATTGTGACTGTAAATTTATCTAGTGCATGCAAATAGCTAATGTTTCATATTTGTCAATTTGATAATTTCTGTGCGCTTTAGCTTTTCTTTCGACATTTTGCTTGCATCTTACACGATGAATCATCTTGATCTATGTATTGAGGTTTTCCACATCTAGCAAGAGTGCTTTTTGTTCTATAGACAGATGGCGGCTATCCGTCAAGACAGTTTCTCCTGTCTTTCAATTATGTAATAGGCATGAGGTGGTCATACATAATGATATGTCAAATTCTTTAGAAAACACTGATTTGGTGTTGACCTTTTGCTGCAGCAATTCTGGACAGGAGGGTCCATTGATAAGAACAATGGGCTAGTGGAGCAACTAAAGCAATATGGCGTTATAAAGTCAAATAAGGTTGCAGAAGTTATGCAGACCATTGATCGTGCCTTGTTTGTTCCGAAAGACGCCCCAGCTTATGTGGACAGCCCCATGCCAATTGGTTATAATGCAACCATATCGGCACCTCATATGCATGCCACTTGTCTAGAATTGCTGAAAGACCACTTGCAACCAGGCATGCATGCACTAGATGTTGGCTCAGGTACTCTATCAACTCATCATACTAGTATCTTCATTGTGGCAATTTACAGTACACTCCGTCATAAAAAAAGTTACAGCATGCTCAAAATTTCTCAATCAATGTGCATTCCAAGAATATAACTTGGTCTGCATAAGACATCAGAAATTGCAGTTTTTGGTTATGCTAACAGGCTAAAAAATAAAGGTTATTTTAAGAGTTAGATGATAAGTTTACATTGACAGTGAACTAAATGGATACTTGATTGCCATTATTTCAGTTTTTTATGGCAAGTTTTATTTTATGAATGCCTCCTAAAGGGAATTAGTCAGAAGAGAATTGGAAAAGTGGTTGTGAGTTTATGTCGCCATTCCTACGTCTTATTCTGTTTTTACATATGTCTTATTCTGTTTTTACATATGTAAAAATTTTGTCCAGTGTTTATCTACACGGATGGCTAGAACATGCTAGCCATCCTTTTTACCTTCAGAAAGAGTGGGAATTAGCTAGACTCAGACAGCATTCACAAAGTTTTGAATATGTAATTGGTTCTATTTGTGTAGGAATATGTTGTGTACGAAGAAACCTATTTAGCATCTATCTGATAAGGTGAATGTCTAACCTAGATATTTATAGTCGTTGTTACTTGTTGGTTCACTTATGGTGTATGTTTCATATCATGTGGTCTCTAACATGGTCGAAAGATGTGACAACAAGAAAATAAAGCTTTGTTGTTGAAGTCCTAGTAATGTTAATTAGAATCAATTCTTAAATCTTCTTTGCCTAAGATAAATACGTAGCTGTAATAAGTATTCTGTGTACTAAGAAGCATCTCCAGTGGTTATTAGTGGCGAAGAGCGCTCTAAATTTTGAGACGGGTATGTTTGATCTGTCAGCAAGCAATAATTGGAAATGGTTAGTTTCTGAAAGATGATTAATGAACTATTTATAGTTGGCAATTCAGCATACACCATCTGCTTTTGCTCCTAGTTTGTTGTTCCGCAACTCGATCCACCAAGATAACCAGAATGTGACTCCTTGGTGGCTGAAAATCAGATGTGATCCCTTCAGAAAATGTTAAATTATTTTAGCGAACATCATCTCCTGGTTGCAAGAGGGAGTCCTATGGCTAGTACAATGAAAGATGAATAGTCTGCAAGAGGAATCAAGTTTCTTGCCAGTCTACACAGGAGCTGATTAGTTATTAGCAACGTCTTGTATTCATCAATGAGCACATCTTTTGTCCTTGTGTAAAATGTATGCATTCTGATCTTTTCTCCTTGTATAAAATGTATGTATTCTGCAATGGCATGCAGCCTGTTGAACACAAGCCTGAGTAGAAAATGTCTCAAATATCATCTCATTTATCCTATCAATGTTGACTTCTAGGATGACTTGAATACTTGGACGTTTATCTTTTTAATTGTTGAATTGTTGCAGCTACTCAATTATTTTTTCTTCTCTAAATTGTACTAATCTTTGATCACACTTGTTATATCGATTTTATCATATTTTTAAAATAATTAACACTATAATTGCGCAGGATTTGAGAACCTTTTAGTTTTCTTGAATGTTTTTTACCTTATCTTATGCTTCTTTGTCGAACTGATCCGTGCATATGGCTGGTTCATGTTAAGTATGCTTGCTGTAAATCGTGTAGGGACCGGGTACCTTACAGCATGTTTTGCATTGATGGTTGGCACCGAGGGTCATGCAGTGGGAGTCGAACATATACCTGAGTTAGTTGCTTCTTCTATTGAAAGTATTAAGAGAAGTTCTGCTTCATCTTTACTGAAGGATGGTCATCTCTCGGTCCATGTTGCTGGTATGTTCACATATTTATTTAAAAGGAACAAAGTAGAATTATCCATTAATGGAAAGGTCAAAATGATGCTGGCATGTTTGCATAATAGAAGACATATTTCTGTAATAGTAGCAAATGTATATATACCCTTTCTAGAATTGCATACAACACGAGTGATGTAGATCCCTTGTCCAAATGTGCGTAAAAGCCCTTGACGAATTTATACATGTAGACACACTAATGGATCTAGATCTTTAAAGTTGTTGTAATTTGGGTCTTTTTCAATTACGAGTCTTGATCCATCATTGAATCTTATTCTAATGGTTAGTTTACATGTTTAAATATTTATAGGATTTGCACATTTCTTTCACCCTGTCAATGTTGGTCTCAAGATGGAGAAAATATAAGCATAATTTTTTTTCTTAGAAGATTATTTGTGTATTGTTTGGCTTAACTCATTCTTGTGTTGCTGAGTATTTCGATATTCAACATCAGCAGCAGATTTCATCTTACTTAAGAAAAGACCAAGAGGCCTCAATTATCATCTACTCCTTTTGGGGAGATTTGGTCACCTGAGTCACCTATGAAATGTGTAAGCATTTTTATGGCATTAGATAACGGCAGAAAGTGTCATATCATAATTGTTCGGAACAATCGGTGAGAATTTTCTTTATAAAAATAACTTCATTGTTGCATTAGCATAAATCTTAAAGCCCTAAGAAAGTAGAATCAAGAAGTTATCTGGAACCTCAAGTATGAAAAATTTATCCATATTTTCAAATTTTGTATACTTAACTATATATGGAAGCTACAAGTTAAATTGGAATGGTGATTATCGTCTGCAGATGGAAGACTAGGATGGCCTGAGCTTGCTCCTTATAATGCCATCCACGTTGGTGCTGCAGCTGTTGACATTCCTCAATCACTGCTCGAGCAGTTGAAGCCTGGAGGCAGAATGGTAATACCAGTGGGAAAATTTTTCCAGGACTTGAAGGTGGTTGACAAGAACCCAGACGGCTCAGTCACGGTTCATAGCGAAACTTCCGTTCGATATGTCCCCCTGACGAGCCGAGCAGCGCAGCTGCAAGATTACTGATGCTTAAATGGTGCTTTTGTGGGTTTTTGTATATAAATAGCTACAACTGCAAGTCATACGTGTTTGCCATATGAACAATGTGGTTACAGATTTGGAGGACTAGTTGTACGTAGTCTTTTGTGCTTGTATTTCTCTAGGGATAGAATCATAGAATGCATGTGTTAGATTTTCTGACCCAGATGTACATAGGAGGGCAGCCATGAACATGTATGCTTTCAATAGTGCACAATGGAAAATTAGAAATACATGCTTTCCCTAAATAACAAATTTACTCTGTATTTCACATGAATTTATATAGTTTGTCATCGTTGATTTTACTTTTTATTTGCTTCATTTTTTTGTGTTTCCTTACATTTTATCTTTAATTGAAACATAGTGGTAGAAATGTTGAATGTTTCACATTTTACATTTTAACGTAGTGGTTGAGTTGATATTTCTTCTCAAATGTGATCAGAGATTGATACTGGGCGATTGCTTTTTTATAGCTTTCTGCAGCGGCCCTAACTTTTTTATTTTTTCTATTATCATAAAGTTAAATATCATATGGATTTTTCTGCATTCCATCCTAATAAATTCTTATTTTAATATTGTTAATTTTGTCATTTCCATCATCTTTCTATAGCAACATTATGTGCCATGATTTACTTTTCTTTTCCTTTTTGTATCATAAAAAGTTCAAATATAATAGTTTCCCCTCAATTATTTTTCCTTGAACTAGTAGTAATTCATGAGAGAGAGGATGAACGCTGCTCGCAGACTTCCTCTTAGCGGCGCCAACACTAATCGTCGAAGGGAAGGAATGATAGTGATTGGCAGATGATGATCCTATCGGCGCACCATCCGATGCCAGCAACACAACCATTTGAAAGACAAGAGAGGGATTCTAAGGCTAGCAGGAGTTGCAGGAGACCTGCCGTGATCCAATCAAACGCCTTGAATGCAGAGGAGGTGCGGGACACGTTCGCTCTAGATGTACAGCACATCTAAGGCGAGAAAAGGACAAAAGGAGAATCTCAACGGGCATAGTTACATAATATGGAGATCTGCCATGGAGATCAATCACAACCTTGGAGTCCTGGATAAACTGTATGGTTGGTCGTCCACCTTAGACATCGTTTACACAGCGATTCTAGATGTGCTGCCTGAGGAGCAGGGCCGGCTTAATAAGAGAATATAAGACCTCAAGCAAAAAAAAAATAAAAAAAATATATATATTAAAATAAAATAACAATAATGATATATTTGTATCTTCTTATTAATGTTTTATAATAAATGAATTTATGAAGAGAACATCTAAATCACATTTTTATACGTAATATTTATCAAAAAAGTTGGTTTTGATATTGTTATTTTTGAAAAAATTGTATAAAATTTAAGAAAAGTAATAGATTGCTTAATTTAGATGCATCAAAATGAGAAAAATGATAATAGAATTTAAAATGAAAATAAGCACCATAAATTGACTACTAATAACTTAATAGCATTAGTATTAATAAATAATCGACACATTAATTCATATATTAAAATACTTTAGATTCAACTATATATAATATTTTTTTTAAAAAAATATTTATAATATGTTATAATTTATTGAGGAGCCTTAAATTTTGGTGGGCCTCAAGCCTAAGCTTGAGTGGCCTTACCCTTGGTCCGGGCCTGCTAAGGAGACAACCCTACACATATCCCACCTCTGTTATCATATGGAGTTCTTCTACATTGGCAAGGGAGAAACTGTGTAATGCAACTCTCAACCTTACAAATGGAGAAGACATTATAAGCTTTTGCTGGTTGTCCATGGAGGAAGGTGGAACTCGAGGCGCGTCAAAAAAGTCTACCACAATCGACATCCTTGGACTTTCGCTACACCTCTAGTGCAGGGAAACAATCACAGTAATTACTTCATCATTTTACAAAGCATCTTTTCCATCGTTGGACAGCAGGAGGTTTTATATATAAGATCACCATCAAACAGGGGAATCCCCACCAACAATCCTACAGAGAAGTGGTGTCTGGCCATTGGCCAGGCAGGGCCAACGCGGAGAACAGAGACCTACGTGTCCCGGCGACAAATTAGTCTCATGGAAATTATGTGATCACGATAATACTAACCACACCACTACCTAGAAATGAAATCGAAATCCTTCAATAATGCATCCTTCAATAATGGAGACAAAAATACAACTCGACTAGAATACACCAAGGCTAGTGTGATGTCATCAACATGCAGCTCCAAAGGAAAGAAATAAAAGAAATAAGGAAAGGAAAGGATGCAATCAGGATCCCACCTACCATGCTGCCACCCAGAGATGAAATCACAACCCCACTATATACCAAGGATAATATGACATCATTAACAACATTTGCAGGATCAGCTCGAAAGGAAAGTAACAAAAGAAACAAAAAAAGGAAAGGAGGTAGTGCTCGTATAGAGATATATCTAACACATTGGATGATGGATCACAAGTGTCCACCCCACCTAGTCTGAATACTGCCATGCTTACAACACCTCCCTTTCAAACAACAATGAAAATCCTTCAAAACTGAATCTTGGGATAGAACTGTCTTGGTAATGCAATTAGACATGTTTTGGATTTGTCCACTAGAATCCAGGGGTCCCCATCTGGACTGTTACAATTCATTTCAAGGCAAGATCGGGCAATGATCCCATATGGATCATAGAGAGTGAAAGATCAGGAGATGGACATCAGGCGATACATGTCAAGAGAAGACTGGGACGTCCAAGGACAACACAACAAGAGCCACAAAGAATTCTCACAAGATCAAAGTCGATTGGTCAATACAAGTTCTGAATGAAAGTGATCACTTGGAACGTGCAAGGATTGGGTAGTGCAGATCCACTAGCGACACTTGGAACATACCTGACCAAATGGAAGCCTTGGATACTTCTATAGGAAACAAAGCTTGCCTTATGTGATCAGCACACATGGCGACTAATAGGTGGAAACTACCTATCTTCCATCTGAGCTTTGGATGTTGATGGTAGTTCTGAGAATAGAAGGGAGGCTTGACAATATCGATCATACTATCCCAGAGGACAGACAACCTAAGATTCCTAATCTCAGGACTTGTAGGAATAACTACCACAACTAAGGCTTCACTTTAATGATATACCATGGGTACTCGGAGGAAACTTTAATGTCACTTTGGAGGTTGACAATCATCAAAACAAAGGGTTTCAGAAACTTCCTAAATGAACATGGTTTAGCTAATTACCCGACGCCAAAATGTAGATATACTTAGCGAAGTACAATATCTCCAAATGCGCAATCAAAGCTGGACAGATTCTTTGGGTCAAAAGAATTTTTGGAGGCCCTTCCGCTAGCTAGCGTGAAGAGCTTAGAAAGGCCATTTTCATATCACACTAAGATACAATGGCAGTCAAATGATGGTGTCGAGTTCGGGACATATAAGTTTGAGAAAGTCTAGTTAATTGAAGAGGGTTTAAGAAAACGGTGGCAGACCAATGGTCTAGGACTCTAGTGTCAAGCTCGACTACTAGAACCTTATATGAAAGACTTAGGGAGTGTTTGGCTAAACTTATAAGTCAATAAAAATGTCTTATAAGTAGTTTTGAAAAATTTTCCTGTTTGGTAACTGAAAAAGATAGTTGATAAGCACTTATTTTACCTGTTTATAAGTCAGAAAAAATAAGCTAAAATCAGTTTTAGCTATTAAATTACTTATCAACACTTTAACTTATCAGTATTTTGTATCAGCTAAGTCAAACGAACCCTTAACAAACTGCAAGATCTTGCCTCCAAAAGTATAAGAAACAATTGAATGCTAACAAGGAAAGCAAGAGTGTGACCGCATTAGTTACCATTTTATAGCTGGACCAACTTGAGGAAAACACTGTGGAATTAGAGAATCAACAAAAATTTCAAGAGGACATCACTTTAGAGGACCGCAAAGTTGAAGGCCAATTGCGCCAAAGATCTAGGCAACTCTAGTTTCGAGTAGAATATTCAAACACAAGATTTTTTCATCCGTATGCGAGCAGATTGAATGGTATTGACAAGATTAGGGGCGAACCTAGAGTAAAATAGCAAGGGTGTCATGCCCCGCTACTGCACCCTGTCCCAGGACGAGGCTGGGACACAGTCACATGCCTGGTACCTTGAGGACTAAGAAGCATGTGTCATGGCAAGCGCAGAAGGCAGAAGACCATCCCCAAGAGTTTGGGTTGAGTGGAATGGTTTTGGACATGCCTAGGACGGTGGGCGTGCAGGTGGCACGAACTGACGACCAACGGAGCATGAAGGTGGAGTACCATCCCAAGACGAATCCTACTGTCCCAAACGAGTGCTTAGGATGGGAGAAAGAGAGCATGCTATCAAGCCAAAGTGTTCTTGAGGAGAAGAAGACTTTGGGACGAAGAGACTTGGTAGGTAGAAAGTTGGGACGCACTGGGACGCGGAGCAACTTTCAGGTGGACACTACACCAGGGTAGGAGCCATGGGGCAGTCTACAAGGTCAAGCAAGCACCAGAAAATGACAAGGAGGTCATCAGGAGTCTCTCTTGTGAAGAGGACCGAAGACGGTTATGGAAGCAAGGTAGTTGTTGGCCGCAGTTACGGCGGTGAGGTAGTTACCAACGGCATTATGGCGGTGAGGTAGTTACCAGCGACAGTTATAGGCTTACTGGAGACGGTCGTCATGTGCATCCGCCATGCTATGGCCCCGTGTGTCCACGCACTAGGGACGAAGGGCAACTATAAATCTGGCGATCAGGTTCGTGAGGATGCCTTGGCATGAGTTTGGGACAATCAGTTATATCTGGGACGTAGGGCGCGCAAGCGACGCTACCGACGCCCAATTTGGCAGTTACTGGTGGTAACCCAAGACATAACTACTCGTCCCAAATTGGTTCTCTTGATGCAGGATGACGTGGAGGCTACCTGGTCAGAGAGATCTTCGTGCAATAAGATCCAGAACGAAGGCTTGAGCAGTTGGGACGCAGCCAACAGCTCAAGACAGTACGAGAATATTGTGATGGCGGGAAGGTCATTCATGGTTTTTCCTGACATAACACACCAGAGGGTGGGGTGCTTTTGAGAGGGAACATTTGTAATTTGAAATTCAAATGGAATGGTTGTTACCATGACCCTCTTGTATAAATACTCATGTAGTGTGTCCCAATTAGACAGCAAGTCTACTGCAGTGCAGCAGTGGGTTTTGGAGTGTATGGGACGGCCAAAGGGGCACCCACTTGGTAGGCCATTGAGGGTCATTTTGTAAACCAAGGGAGCAGTCATTTGGGTGGCCAATAGAGGCTTTTCCCCTTATTCAGTTCGTGTGTGTCTTATGCATGTTCTATCTTGTGCATGAATTTTGAAGTTTGGATGAGTAGGTGCCCTCTGCAGCGTGTTCTTGGAGGCTGGCTGAGTGTCCTTAGGCAGGAGGATGTCCAGCGCTGCACGGGTTTTTGGTGAGCAAAAATTCAGCCCGTGACAAGTGGTATCATAGCTCTGGTTTGAGTGGAATCTGGGAGCACATTGATAGAACAATGAGAACAGTCACACTTCGACAAAGAAGAAGAACAGTTTGGCAGTGCCTTGGCCGAGGATGTTCATCATTAGGGAGGGAGTAGAGCCATGTCACTCAATGACCCTAGGAGAAGAGGAGGTTCTTCCCCTAAGGCACGCAGGTCTGGAACGTCCCTTGGAAATGGAGTTCAGGGGGACACTTGCAAATGTTGTGGCGTTGAAGAAGCAGGTCACGACTAGCCTTGGTTCAGGGAGGACCAGAGGCGCACTTCTGTGAACTCTGCATCAGAAGTAGCATCCCAAGGCGGGGGTGCACGACGGCGGACTTGGTGGGGGAGCAGACCCATAGTGTTGTGGCCACTCAACTGTAATGGCCACAATTAAGGATGCGACAACCAGAAGGTGCAGTGGCTAGTTCTGGGGCACGCGGGTGCCTTGGTTGTCGTGGCCACATCTACTTCAGTCACATCCTGGATAGCAAAAGATGTTGTTGGGAGACATCCGGGTTAGTAGGAGCATACTACTAACCCCAGACTTCAGCCAAGAAGATTTCAAAGCATGGCAGGTGGCCTTGGGACACAAGCAAGGAGGCCCTAAGACGTTGGAGAGCAGTCCATGTCCCAGAGTCTTCAGCGAGCAAAAGTGGTGCGGTTCATCACCAAAGTCTTCAGGCATGACAAGGCAATCATGTCCATGGCAGGCGGCGATGTCCCTGGGACGCTGGCGGAATGTTCATGTCTTGGGACGTTGGCAGGAGGCCATGTCCCAAGTTCTGCAGTGGAGTGCATACCACAGCCAATCATGCGTGGTGGCCAGGGTGGCACCCTCGGACAACAGGGTGACACCAAGTGATCAGTTCGAGTAGGAACCTGATCAAGAGTTTCCAGGAAGCAAGATGAAGTTTTTTCATCATCTATTGTAGTCTGGACAGCGGCCTGGATCAGTGGTCGTGTCCAGGCCATAGGAGGTAAGGGCGTGGCGTGCAGGCCACATCCCTAGAATGCACACAAGGAGGCAGCGTCCCAAACAGAATGAAGGCAGATCAGTGATCACATCTCATTTTACTCATCTTTATCAATAATCCAGATATCAATTTTGCCACCTTTGCATGAAAACTCTATTTAATTATTAAATATTGACTATTATCTAACCTTTTTGAATTTTAAATTTTTAGGAGAGCAAAAAGAGAAGATAAAAAGGAGCTTAGAGTAGCAAAAAGGGGGAGGACGGAAGGTGAGAGGCTAGGAGAGAGAAGGCACTATAAGAAAATTGGCTGTTACAGACGGTCCGAACCGTCGGTAAAATGGCCAGATCCATCGAAAATTGTTATTTCCGACGGTTCTTTCGACGGATAGTGTCCATGCGAAAAAGGGTCATCGCAAACAATTTACGACGGTTTTTACCGAACCATCGGTATTACAGACGGTTTAGCTGGCGTGCCCGGCCGTGGAACGTTGAGTATCGGTGGCTTGAAGACGGTTCAAGCCGCCGATATATATCGGCGGCTAAAATCATCGATAGTATCGACGGTTCAAGCCGCCGATATGTATCAGCGGCTTTAACTGTCGATAGTATCGACGGTTTTAACCGTCGACAAACTTGTGTCGACGGTTTTACCCGTCGACTCCACAATTAATTTTTGATGGCTATGACTGTCGATAAAGTTTCACGGACGGTTATAACCATCGATAAGTGTTGAAAAAATTGCAATATTTCAACTGTTTCTGACGGTCAGGACCGTCGAAAACCAAAAAATAAAAAATAAAAAAATGCTGAATTTCAAATGTCAGAACAGATAATACAACACATGAAATATCACAGAATGTTATATCATAGAATGTCCAACCATCACAGATACTATCCAAACATGAAATAATACAACCATCACATAATCCAAGAAAATTTAACTATCACATAATTCAAAGCCATTCCAAATTAATTGAAGTCTTGGTCATCACGAAGAGATGAAGAGCTGATGTTATGAAGTCTTGGTCGCAAAACAACTCGAACATCACTGCACAATAGAGATTTCAGAAAGTTAATTAAAATGCAAATAAAACATGAATTGGGTTTTGAAATCTAATGAACAACAATCCATAAAAATTCACAATCCATAAAAATTCTTATACAACAATCCAACTGTTATAAGGATCAGATTATAAACAACAATCCAGCTATTATATTATATTCTTAAATATAGTATGTTTTGTTGATTTGGGTTGACATAATGCGAATTTATTTTGTATTATATTTTTCATCTTTTTGTAATAAGCTTTTGGATCAGATTTAGATTAAAAAAATTCTATTATAAGGATCACTTTACGCAACTACACAATTAAAACTCTATTAAAACTTCCCAAATGACCTTTGGCAAAAGTTCTTTAAATGCAATTAGAAGCAACCTTCGCTTATGACAATCATAACTCTTCATTCCATGTATCATCCCATTGACCAGATTAAAACAACGAGATATGTTTGATATATATCCGTCGGAAAATTTCAATTGCTTAACCCATTCGAAAATCACATTTCTTTTATCATTGCACAAGACATAAATAGATTTTGGCTTTTTGCATTTAACATTTTGAAAATGAATGATATCTAGCTCTGGTCTTTTGTATATAACTTTCATATCTTCGCGCGTCTGTATGCTATCTTTTGTTCTTCCTTTAACATCCATAATAGTGTTGAAGATGTTGTCAAATACACGTTTTTCTTCACATGCATGACGTCCAAGTTATGACGTACCAAGTTTGAAGACAATAAGGCAACTCCCAAAAAATATTTCTTTTCTCCCAATTATGTTCACTTTCAAACCCAATTTGCTTGCAACTACTGGCCTTCAATCCGAATGAGACTTCATTGAGCTTGTTTACTTGCTCTAGCAATTCTTATCCCGTCAAATGAGTTGGAGGCAAAGTGTTCTCGGTTGTATTCTTTTTAATGAGTTTCGATCGCGACGCATCAAATTCTCCAATTGCAAAAACATTTTATGACAATCAAACACCAAACTTTCCTACAATTTTTCAAATAAAATGATTTTGTATTCTTTCCACATATGGGATAAGCAAGTTTACCTTTTGTGCTCCAATGATTCAACATTCCATATGCTGAAAAATCACTTATGGTTCACATTAATGCGGCTCTCATAATGAAATTTTACTTTTTAAATTTGTCATAGGTAACCACGCCATCCTCCAACAACATCTTGAGTCCATCAATCAAAGGTCTTAAGTAAACATCTAAACTTTTACTAGGAGATCGAGACTCGGGATCATACAAGTAAGCAATATGTTCTCTCGTCTTATACTTATGCTTGGAGGCAAATTATAAGGTGTCACAAAAATTGGCCAACATGAATAAGCAAAACTTGATGAGCCAAATGGGATGAAGCCATCGGTGAAAAGTCTTAATCTAATATTATGTGGTTTTGCATAAAAAGCTGTATGAAGTGCATCAAATCGTTTCCATGCATCAGTATCCGAAGGATGTATAATGGAATTTCGATCATCACGCGCCCCTTCTCTGTGCCACCTCATAAATGATGTATTTTTTTAGAAAGAAATAGTCGTTGTAATCTTGGAACAATGGGAAAGTATCTGAAGACTGCATTTGTCACATTTTTTTTGAACTTTGGAGATTTTTTTCGGCTTGTATCTGGGCTCGTCACAAATAGAACAACTCATAAGTGAGTTATTTTTATTGTAATACAACATGCAATGATTGCGACATTCATCAATCTTCTGATATTCCAATCATAAATCTCTCATCGATTTTTTGCACTTGTAAAAATATCCTAGTAATTTCTCTAAAGTTGGAAACAGTCTTAATAATGACAAGCATCCAATCAAAACAACTTTCGCATATATTAAATTCTGATTTTAAGTTCATTAATTGTGCCACTACAGAAGGTGTAGTTTGCTTCACGCATCCATCCCATAAAGATTCATTTGCTTCTTCGAGAAGATTATATAATTTAGAAGTCGAAGGATTCAGATCTTCTTCAATCAATGTTTCACCAATATTTTCTCCTAACATTGCATCTCGTATCATATCCTTGTAAGGATTGCTCGACTCGCCCACATTGGTATCTACATTAGTTTGTATCTACAATTTGTGTGTGTTAGTAAGAAACTATCGTAACATAAATTCTTCTGCACATCATATCTTACTTTCCACTGATAATATTTGCACTTCCGGCATGGATATAAGATTTCGCCATATGAAGAAGCAACATCTTCATTTTGATATGTCACATTAATAAATTCATCAACACCATCCTTATATTCTTCAGTTATAATGCCACGTTTATCCTTGCAAAGACGAATCCAACTACGATTTCGCTTTATCATTTTTGTAACGGACAACATTAACCCATATGTCAATAAATTCTTGTACTTGAAACATGTGATTTTGAAGTTATTAAGTCCAAAATCACATGTTTCAAGTACTTGATCGTCGTATTCAGAATCGACCATAATCTATATTTTGGGTACCAAATACTGATAATTTTGTTTTGTCATTTTCTGATGTCTTTTTTTCCATAATCTCATTTTATTACCAAGAATGTGAATGTACATCCTTAGTAAAATTTATGAGAACATGATCAATGGGGTGTAACAATTGCAGTGTTGTCATAGAAAAGTTTTAATATGGTGGCTACAAGTTATCAATGTTTTGAAATCCGGTTCAGACCGAATGGTTCAATCGGTCCTATTGCAAATATGTTGCAATTCCGATTCGATTTAGAAATAAAATCAGAAAGCACAAAAAATCAGTGCAACTCAGGAAAAAAACGGGTTGAACTAGTAAATCAGGTTCAACCCGTTTTTTTTATTTTTTTTTAAAAATGAGATATATTAAAAGATTTTATTAAAAGATATGAAGTAGTTTTAAAAACATTGGGCCAGTTCCACTTAAGGGTGTTTAAGGGTCAGATTGGACCCGAACCGACGCGGTCGGGTCTGGTCAAAGAGTTTTGGGGGGGGGGGGGGGCAAATCCGACCCGACCTTTTTTTTTAATTTTTTTTACTATTTTTATATTTATTTAGTATAACAAATGGTATTTAATATTTATTTTAAAGCATAAAACAAAGTTTTGAACCATTTAATGTTATTTCTGTACTTAAAATATTTTATTTTAATTTTTAAATCAAATATAAGTTATGTTTAAATAAAAAAAGAAAAAAAATTTAAAAAAATTTGGATCAATCGGATCGGGTCGGGTCAACTCGGGTTGGAAAAGTCCAACCCGTACCCGACCCGACCACGGGTCGGGTCCGACCGTCGGGTCATCGGGTTCGGGGGTCAATCCGACCCGCTGAACACCCCTAGTTCCATTAGTTAACATCTGGTTTAACACAAATATGAACCTTATATATATATTAGAAATTTCTTTCCAATTTCTTTCCAATCCGGTTCTATTTGTATGGAAAGATTCTATTAGAAGATATGAAGTTATGAACCGGTTGGAGGGAGAAAAAAAGGAAAGAATTTAAAATTTAAAATAAGAAAAATAAAAGGAAAGATGTTAGTTGGAGGAAAACGATAAAAATGAAAACATATTAGTAAGAGAATAATAAAATAAAGCAGAATTATTGATGGGATGAGAATAAAATATAAGTATGATTTTATGTTGAAAATAGATTTTGGACTATTACATTAGTAATAATATATTCAATAGAATAAAATTCCTATTTAAACTAACTTTTGGTAATAAATAATATTTATTAAATAGGTTTAATCAATTTTTGTAATAATTTATATGTTATATTACTATCAAATAATAAATAATAATATATAAAAATATGTTTCAACTAATTAATATCTAATTGAACTGGTTGGACCTTGACTCGGTTGGTATGTCCATACTATTTTTGAAACATTGCAATTTATTAATTTTTGTATTGTGACCTTAAACCCAAGACTTTTAACTTCCAAACTCGTAATTTGAGCTGCTCCCTTTCCTTAACCTCTTTGTCGGGTATTCCTTCAATTTCATGATCTCTTGAGCACTACGCCAAGAGATTAGTTATCACCTCAAGCCAAATATCACAATGCTTCATGTAAGAGATAGCTTTCCTTTGATTAGAAAATTAGGTGGAATCAAGTCTTTAGTTTCACCTAGTTCCTCAAACATTCTGTAACGCCTCCAGACCTACGTGACTTTCACGTGCTCAAAGTCGCCTTAGAGACGTTACACAATCTTCTACAAAATATTTTTACGAAATATAAACCATAAATGATAAAAACTTTTTCAATAATAATAGGTAATAATCCATAATATTAAAAATGATTAAAATATTAATAAGTTCACAATTCTAATAAACCCAAAAATAATAAAAACTAAACAACTCGATCTAAAACATGTGCAACATTTGTCTATCACTGAGTATAGCCACTTGCAGGACCATCATTTATAACTCTCTCACTAGGTATAGGAAAAAATCCATAAGTATAAAAATATCAAGTACATTAGGTCTTCTAAATAATTAATATGCTCAATTGAAAGTAATACATAATCAATGAGTCAAATGAGAAATCAATACAATAATAGATTAACAATATAATAATTTATCAATATGAGTAATATATCAAGCTATGGTCAAAATACCAATATAAATCAATAACAATTTTCAATTAACAATTATCAATTACCTTATCAATAAATCAATGTTCAATTAATAATTTTCAATTCGATAATCCATGGTCATTGCCCGATTCAATAAGGCAATAACAATTGTCAATAAAATGCCAATATATCTAAATGACCATGATTTATTCAATTTGATTCGATTTCAATTCAATTCAATTTGATTTGATTTTAATTCAATTCAATTTGATTCGATTTAATTCAATTTAATTTATAATGTTCGAGTTATCCAATTCAATAAGGAGCGCTCGGTCAATTAAAGAAAACTCCATGTCTCTTCCATCTTGGCCAATGGGGATCAATCCACGACAAGCCACCAAATAATAATAGTGCTAATAATGATTCGTTAATGACGGGAGATCATGATCAAATATAGGATAACCATAGCTTCTTTAAAAAGTGATAACGTCTCAAACCTTTAGGTATACTACGTGTCCCATTCAATTCAATTCAATAATAATATGACCCAGGGGTTTGGAGATAATCATAGAACATGAAAATCCAATAACTTTCGATTTTTATCTTATTTGTCTATCTTTTAATAATTTAATTTAGATAAAATAAGATTCAATCGAAAAGACTACTGGATCAGTATTGATAAGATTGGATATGATAACAATACATGATCAAATATGATGAAATAAGATGATTAGATATGTTAATAATATAAACAAGAATTATAACAATATGATCGATACAATAAATAATAATACAACCAAAATATCATATTTCAATAATAATAGCAAAAAGATAATTATGATAAAACTAATAATTAAAAAAAAAATTGATTAATAAAATAACACTAAACAACTTTCCTCGTCCGAAAAATCATAAGTGAAGGAAATTGCATTTCCTTCTTTCCCAGCATGCCAGCTAATCCCTATTTTCCTTTTTTTCCCCACGTTTCTCTCTCCACATCACCTTGCACACACGTTTTTTTTTTCTTTTTCCTCTTTTTCAATTCACTTAGCGCCTCCTTTTTTTTCTTTTTGTCATAATCCTCTGTCTCTACTTATCTCTTTCTTCCATAAACGTATCTTTTTTTTTTCTCTCTCACTTCCTCTCTCCATATTGCACCACAGAAATCTCTTTTCTCTTTTTTTTTTCTTATTCCTTTGGCGCCAGACGACGTGACTGACTTTTTTTTTCCCTTCTTCTCGATTTTTCTCTCTCTTCTCTCTTCTCTCTTCTCTCTTCTCCCTTACTCTTTCTCTCTCTCGACAATGTTATAACTCGGCGCAAAAATGATTCATCTCCTTGCACACAAAGGACTGCGTGAACGTCCACAGGGATCTCCTTCGACGCAAACGCCTATCAACGCAACGTCCCTTGGCGCAAAAAAAAGTATTATTAATAATAATTCTACGAATCCCTCTACATCACGCCTTACCGTCATCGGCGCGCAATGGTCACCAAAAAGCCGTGCACACCGAAATTAAGAAAGAATAACTCACGAGAGATAGCCGACCTTAATATCCTTATTTATAAGATTTTTAAATCCTTAATTACATTCTAACTATAATATCTAATTCCACTCTAATAATTAAATGTGTAAATTCTGAAATTAAAACACCAATAAAAAATCCTCTCCAATTTTCTTTTATTTTCGGAATTATCAATTATAATAATATTAATTACCATAATTTCAAAAACAAAAATATTCTTTTATTAACCATTGAAAATCTGGGTCATTAGACATTCTTTTGCAACTGGGTTATCCAGATAAAATCAGGCCACATTAAATGATGTGAAATTAGGATTCCAAGATTTCAATTCCATCTTTACGTGATAGTTGTTTTTTTTTCTAATTTCATTTTTTTCTTTTCTTATTTTCTCTCTCACACATATTTCTCTTATAAGATAATTTATTTATTAAATATAAAATATTTATGATAAAGGATTAATATACTATTATTTTTTACTTATTATTTCATTAAAAATGTTAATATTTCATTAAATATAATTTATTAAAAATGATTTTTATATTTAAATAATATATATTTTTAACAAAATCTTTTTAATAAAAAATCTTAATTTATACTTTTTTATCTTTTAATAAAATTATATTTTATATTTAAAATGCCTATTTTTTATTCGAATATCATTAAAATTAATCTATCACATCTATTTTTTTTCTATTACATCAACTCCTGATTCTATCAAAATCTTCTTCATCA
Source organism: Pontederia crassipes (assembly GCA_030549335.1). Taxonomy (NCBI): domain Eukaryota; kingdom Viridiplantae; phylum Streptophyta; class Magnoliopsida; order Commelinales; family Pontederiaceae; genus Pontederia; species Pontederia crassipes. Next base: position 54,188,077 of record CM060193.1, on the reverse strand, counting down.
TTCCACTCCATCCAAACATACTCCAAACTAATCTATCAATTCAAATATTCACATGGAACTTGAGAAGACTACAATTCCATTTTCAAACGCAGCCTTATATTTAACATATTTTCTACCACGTGATCATTTCCCCCTTCTCCAAAGAAGGATTTTCTATAGGAATCCTAAAGAAAATTATGTTTGTGACAATAATTTGTTTTGGATAATAGTGACATTCATTTAACATCAAAATGATCTCAAAGGATGGAAATTTTTTTTATTAGTCTTCGACATTGAAACCTGATAAAAAAAATTCCGAGATAAAACAAATAACACTGAAATAGATTGTTGGAAAAACGAAGAATAAAAGTGTCAGAATAAAAAGAAAACACACTCACATATAAAAACTCATGGATTTATATGGTTTGAAACACTACAAGAAAACACATCATTAAAGAAGAAAAATCAGGTCGTATATATTTAAATTTCGATTGTTATTGGTCATTAGCAACCAACATTTCCCGTCGTTATAGATGCTGCCGTTAAAAGTCAATAATGATGGCTTAAAGGTGTCGATCGTTAAAAGTCATCAACGACCAGAAATAATTCGATCGTTAAAACTATATAAGGATCATTTTAGTTGGTCATCGAATACATTAATGACTTGAAATATCTTTGTCGTTACTAATCTTCAATGGCTAGTAATCTCGTCGTTAAATGTCATCAACGACAAGAAAAATTCGGTCGTTAAAACTATATAAGGACCATTTAATTGATCGTCGAATATATTAATGACTAGAAATATCATTGTCGTTAATAATCTTCAATGGTTAGTAATCCCATCGTTATTAATCAATAATGATAAAAAATAATCCGATCATTAAAACCAATATTGTCACGACGGGATAGGCTGAGCGGTTCTATCGGTTGGACAATCGACCGATCTCTAAAACTATCCTAAATCACCCCTAAAATTGGAGTGATTGGACCGTTTTAAACCGTTTCAAACTGGTCAAGAATCGGTTAAAGCCGGTCTAAGTGAAGCGGTTAAATTAAAAATTTTATTTTTAAATCAAAATTTGTGTTGGCCCATTGTCTACTTTTGAGACCCATTTTATAGAGGATGTGTTGCTTTCACTTTTGTCTTCAATGTGTGACTATTCAGTTGTACATATGTTTCTTTTGTTCTACTTATTTAATAACTAAATTTTGTTTTTACTTTTTTATATTATAGTGTAACTTTCTATTGTAATTTTTTTAATAATTCATTTTTTCTATTTATTTAATTTATGAATGTTAAACTATTTTATATACATATTTTTTTTATTTTCCCCTTATTTATGGCATTTAAATTTATAAAACACTAACAATTTGGGTTTTTCTATTCAATTTTATAAAAATTTGAGAGAAATTATATTATATTTTATAACAATTTTTTTCTTTCTATTGGATTTTATCACATGTAATTGAGTTAACTAAATGTATAAACTATTTTTTTTAAAATTGATGTTGCCTGAGAAATTAGTGAAAAAAATGTTTAGTTCCCACCAAATAAAATATTAATTGCATGCCTACTTGATCTTAATTTATAAATAATTAATGATGACAAAATTTAATTATCATTAATAATCACTTTTAACGACCAAAATTTACTTTTTTGAGATGAGCAATTTTCTCTTTCGCTAATAATGTGTTTAATAATGTCCATATTATTTTCTTGCCACTAGTGACTATTTTTAATGATCATTTTTTTATCTCGACATTAATAGTTGGTCATTAAATATCCCTTTTCTTGTAGTGGAAAGGTGTTTAACATCCTCCTTCTTAGTAGTTAAGTTTCAATGTTATCATCAATAGAGAAAATGATTTTTTTTACTTGTTTTATGACTATTAAGATGAAAAAAAAATCAATATTCTACTATGCATCTTTAATTTACCCACTATACATTGAATTTGCTTCAACACCCACTACAAGAATATTGTCATTTTGTGACGGATATATCCATCGCAAAACCTTCGAAATCCATCGCAAATATGCCTTTGCGATGGATTTTTCAATAGATAGTAGTTTGTTGGAAATTTTACCGTGGGAAAGACAGACGTCCCTTCGAAAGTTTTGGTGGATGTCTGCGATGGATAAATTGCCTTCAAAATTTTTGACAAGTAGAATTCGTCGAAAGTTCTGAAGGAAAGGTCGTCCTTCCAAACTTCCAACATATTTTGCCGTCGAAAGTCACCAATCGCGCTGCTGGAATCCGATGAGGAAGTGTTAGCCCTTCGTAGGATTCGACGAAAGAACCCTTCGATAATTTCGACGAAAGCACTCCCGTCGAAACCTTCGACGGGTGTGACTCGTCGAAGGCTTCGGCGGGTCGCACCTCAAGACTTCGACTAGCGAAACCCGCCGAAGCCTTCGACAGGTGCAACCCGTCGAAGTCTTCGCCAAGATCGCATGCACCGACGGAGTGCGACGGATACATCCATAAAAAAGTTTTTAAAAATATTAAAGAAATAGGCCACCTACTGTCGGATCGGCGCTGGCAGCAACCAATCCAGAATAGGTGGCCGCACTCGAGATAGAGAGGGAGGGAGAGGGAGGGGGGATGGGGAGGCGGCCGTTCGATGCACAAGCGGCCAGATACGATCGATTCGGATGCACAGGTGGCCGGATCGGGCTCTCAGGCGGTCGATCTGGTGCACAGGCGGCTAGATCAGGTGCATAGGCAGCGGATCTGGCCGCTTGTGCCCCGGATCGGCCGCCTCCAAGCATGATTCGACCGCTTGTGCGTCGGATTGGCCGCCTACGAGCCCGATCTGGTCTCCTGTGCGCCGGATCGGCGCCTGGGAGCTCGATCTGTCCGCTTGTGCACCGGATCTGACGCCTACGATTGGATCTAGTCTCCTGTGCGTAGGGAATCCCCCCGCCCCTTTCCCTGCGCACACCGGAGTAGGGAAAGAGGAGGGGTGGGGGCGACTTTTAAATTATTTTTTATATTCATTATTATATATTATTTTATGCACAAATAAACTAACACTTAAGGCAGGAGTATAATGGACTTTACAAATGCGAAAAATCAAATATAATGGTGAAGTCGACGGAATTGGACGGAAGGATCAAATTGGAAAAATCGTGATAGTTCAAGGACCCAAAAAATGAAGTTCGTAGTTTGTGGTTAGATCTGAAATATCGTGATAGTTCAAGGGTGGTTTCAGGAAATAACCCAAATATATATAATATAATATTATATTACTAATGTTTATAATACTATATATTAGTGAATATAATTAATATCAGTACATATACTATTATAATGTTTAATTATAATATTATATATGTAAATATTGATAATCAATGATACTATTTTAATTACCGACGGGTGTTTCCTTTGAAATTACTGACGGATGTCAATCTTTCGGTAATCTCGAAGGCATTATCTTTTGGTAATTACCGCGGGTAACATCCTTCAAAATTATCGACGGATGCTAAATCCTTCGATAATTTCAAAGTCACTATACTTCGGTAAATAAAATAATAATATATTATTAATGTTTATAATATAATACATATCTCTCTTCCATTTTTATAAAATATTTATAATATTTATAATATTTAATAATAATTATATATAAAAATATTGATAGAAAATGATATTATTTTAACTACCGACGGGTAATGTCCTTCGGAATTATCGATGGATGCTAAATCATTCAGTAATTTTGACTATCTTTCGGTAAATAAACTAATAATTTAATAATAAAATACTGAATATATAGTTATATTATATTACATATATATTATTATAAATATAATTATCGACGAGTCTAGCCTTCAGAATTATCGATGGATTTAAATCCTTTGGTAATTTTGAAGGCTATACTCGTCGGTAATTTATCGACGGAGATTTTCCGTCGGTAGTAACGAAGGACTTTTTGGCCTTCGGTAATTCGAAAGGATTTTTCTATCCATCGCAACGGCCGTAAAAAATTATTAAGGATTTATGTCCTTCGGAAAATGTGAGTCGCAAATTAGCCATTTTCATGTAGTGACCTATGTTGATGGTGCATGCATCTTAGTCGTACTAACTCATTATCATTTAAATTTCTGCTTTCTTTATGTAATAATGCCCCATTACCCTAACTTCATTTTCCAATTTGATCATGTCTTTATCAAGTTGATTGAACAGAGCGTGGGTTATTTTCTTTGAAGATATTGCAATAAACGAAGGACGTGTCTTTGCCAAGTTGCAACTACTTCTTCCTAAATGCACAGATTTGTATACACAATTCATGGGGTTTGTTCCATGCATTGATGATCTTTAAGTTAATGCCAGCACCAAATCAAGCAACTTAATTTAACAAGCTAATAACAATATAAGCAGAAAAGCTTCCACAACAGGACTCATGGAGGCACCATGTTGTTATCTATGCTAATGCATTCTCGGCATAATAGAATCAATAGCCTTCTGCAATAACCTTCTTTGCCTTAATAATAGGAAACTACAAACATATATATAGATGGAAAGCTATCAGATACATATACTTTGCACCTGTTCGGCTCACAAATTAGAGCTCCAACTCTTGCAATTCACAAGCAAGCGAAGCAAAAGAACGAAGCACTAATAATGTCTTCAGAGGTTTCAGTATCCCGATTGCGTCCTCTTCTTCTATGCATCATCGTCTGTTCTTTGCAGATGATGTTGATGGCCACCAGCACCAGAGCGGCGTTCCCGCTGTTCACCAACTCCCGGTGGATCGTGGACGGCGAAGGGCGGCGGGTGAAGCTGGCGTGTGTGAACTGGCCATCCCACCTGGAGGGCATGCTCGCGGAGGGCCTGGGGAAGCAACCACTGGACGACATCTCAAAGAAGATTGCGGCAATGGGGTTCAACTGCGTCCGGCTCACGTGGCCCACGTTCATGTTCACGAACGAGACCTTGGGGAGGCTCACCGTGCGGCAGTCCTTTGAGGCCATCGGCCTCGTGGAATCCATCGGAGCCATCGTTGTCAACAATCCGACCTTCGTCAATCTCACGCTCATCGAAGCACACAAGGCAAGCTTTCTTCCAAATTTAACTTTCTGCATTGTCTGATTTACCATTTTAATGAAGTCCGCGCTGTCTGCAGAGTGTTGTGTCCAACCTTGGCGACAACAACATCATGGTCATACTGGACAACCACTTAAGCAAGCCCGGCTGGTGCTGCAGCAACACAGATGGCAATGGCTTCTTTGGCGACAAATATTTTGATCCCAGTGTTTGGATCGAGGGAGTAAAAAACGTGGCCACGACCTTCAGTGGATCCAAAGCCGTCGTAGGAATGAGCCTAAGGAACGAGCTCAGAGGACCTCGCCAAAACACCACCGACTGGTTCACCTACATGCAGAAGGGCGCGGAAGCCGTGCACGCGGCGAACCCGAACGTGCTGGTGATACTCTCGGGCTTCAACTTCGACAATGATCTTAGTTTCCTCACGCACAAGCAGGTCCAGCTGACGTTCCAGAGGAAGCTCGTGTTCGAGCTGCACTGGTACGGCTTCTCCGACGGCTCTTCATGGAGGAACGGCAATGCCAACGACGTCTGCGGGCGAGTATCGGCGAGCGTGAGGAGGAGGGCCGGCTTCCTGCTAGACCAAGGGTGGCCGCTGTTTGTCAGCGAGTTCGGAGTGGACCAAAGGGGCAGCGATGTGAACGACAACAGGTACTTCGGATGCATAATGGCGGCCCTCGCCGACTGGGACGTGGACTGGGCGATATGGACTCTGCAAGGTAGCTACTACCTGAGGCAAGGCGTGTATGGTTGAACGAGGCTTATGGCATGTTGAGTTGGGACTGGAGCAGGCCGAGGAACACCACAGTTCTCCGCAGGGTTCAATCTTTGCAGCAACCTTTCCGCGGTACGCACTACTCATTCCACTCCTCGATCGGTGCAGCGTTTCAAAATGACGATTTCAAGCAAATGTTAAGACAAGACAGCAAGTAATCGATGTCGCATGCAGGTCCAGGCGTTTCTTACTTTCCACCATCCATGGTCATCTACCACCCACTGACAGGGTCTTGTGTAGTGAAGGCTCAGATGGGCGTCAAACAGCAGCTCGAGCTCGGAGAATGCCATGACACCAACGGCTGGAGCTACACACTGGGGAAAACATTGGAAATGAAGGGGACGGGTATGTGCATCATGGCGCAAGGAGATGGCGAGCGAGTGGAGCTCGGCAGCTGCAATGACCCATCTTCCAAGTGGAGTTTGATCTCACAGTCCCAGATGCACTTGTCAACTACAACAAACATCGGCGAAAATGGCAACAGTACAGTAGTTTGCTTGGACGTCGATGCCGAAGATCACAGCATCATGACGGTACCATGCAGGTGCTTGAGCGGGGACATGAACTGTGATCCCGTGAGGCAATGGTTTAAGCTGGTCGCGAGCACTAGAGCCATAATTAACTATACGTAACGTATATGTCATAAGTAATACTGGCCTAGTTGATTTAGTTTTCAATCTCTGGCCATGTACTCATTATTTTATTTCTCTTGGTAAGTCTACGAATTAATCTTGACAAGAAATAATATGTTAATTATTTCACCAATAAGGTTAATTCCGGCGCGTCATTGGACAGGGAATATAAGCTACATATCTATGTACTGTTACAATGTTGAATTGCATTAAGTGAATGCAAAATTTACTGAAATTTATTTTTCATTCAGTGAAATTTGACCATGACTAAATGACTCCATACGAGTTCAGGCTCGAGTGCACGGGCAACTCACGCTACACTGTCGCACGCTCTACACAAGTTAAAAATCGACTTATCATCAAGTGCATTACACAACTGAGAGTGTCAAGTGAATATTCTAATAAAATTTTTTGTATTCTCACAATGAATCGAACTCGAAACCTTAATTAAACAAATAGGACTCGCTTACTATTCCATCTCGACATCTAGTCGATTTTTTCTGAGCAGTACATCCCAATTTCAATGAATGTAGGAAAATATTCTCTTCGGTTAATGGAATTAATATAAGTAAAATAATCACCGGGCATTCTTCTCGGCTATCATTCGACGGATTAATCGAAATCCTTTTGTCTATACTTTGTTGAATCCCATGTTTTGATGATAACAAATTAAATGGACCTAAAAATTACTAATCTACTCTCAAGTGATGATAATACAGGTGTAGGATTGATATGAACAGATTCGTAGAAGAATTCGATAAATTAAAAGTTGGAAAAAAAAGTTTTAGACATGACCGATTGACCGACCAGTCGACCGACTATAAGCACCGGTCGACTGATATTCGGTGGAAGGAAAGACGACAAGATGTCGGTCGACGTCGAGACTATACCGGTCGATAGACCGGTCGACAGTAATATAGACCAGTCGACGTCGAGACATTACCGGTCATTGTATCGGTCGTAGGACCGGTCGACCGGACAGATTCAAAGCATAGAAATAAGACAACGATCACGTAGACCGGTCGACCGGCCCATCCCAGTGGTCGACCGATCCTTCAGTCAAATGAACAGTAATTGCTAAAATATTGAGGAGAAAAATGGGAGAGACTTTTTGAACGGATTCTCACCCCTAAGAACCTATAAAAGGAGTGTCAAAGCATGAAAAAAACTCATCTAAGCAAAAATGAACATCCTAGAGCTCCTCTCAAGTTTTTTAGCATAGAATTATAATTTCTTCCCTTTTCTTTTCGTAGCCTTGAGTGTGAAAAAAAAGTTTTGTAAAAGAAAAGAGTTAGAGGGAAACATTCACTTTCTGAAATATAGTGAGATTGAGAGCTCCTTGTAAGAAAGGTGTGCCTTGACTCTTGAGCGGAGAAGAATGCGTGATTGTATTAAGAGGGTTGTCCTCTCCCTACAAGAAAAGAAAAAGATAGTGAATCTCCGCGGTCTCGAGGTCGAAAAGTCGGAGCGGGGACGTAGGCCAAAGCGTTGGGGCCGAACTTCGTCAACATATCGTGGTTTCTTGTGTTTGTTCTTTATTCATCATCTACGTATTATCTTTATTTGCTTGTGGTTGGTTTTATCATTTTTCTCCGAAGGTGAATTTTTAGAAAATTTAATTTCACCAATTCACCCCCCTCTTGGTGCTTTCGATCCTACAATTGGTATCAGAGCCAAGTTGCTCTAGCTTTAAGATTTGAAATATCTTTAGAGCTATGGCATCAAGTGATTTCAGTTTTTCCGAAAGTCAATCTATTAATCATCATCCACTTTTCAATGCCTCAAATTTTGCTTATTGGAAAATTAGGATGCAAGCCTACGTTTGTTCTGTTGATATTGATATGTGGGATATTATTCAAAATGGTTTTGATTTAAGTAAGAAAAAGCCTTCAGAATATACCGAAGGAGAAAAACTTTTAGTAAAACTAGATTGGAAAGCTAAAAATATTTTTTATTGTGCTTTGGATCCAACGGAGTTTAATCGTATGTTGTGAAAGTGCTAATGATATTTGAAAAAAAACTCATTATTACTCATGAAGGAACGGATAAAGTTAAGGAGTTTAGATTAAATATTTTAAACCATCAATATGATTCTTTTAAAATGGTTGAAAATGAATCTATTAATGAGATGATTGTTCGCTTCAATGATATTATAAATGGCTTAGCCTCTTTGGACGAGCCAAGGACTAATCCTCAAAAAGTGAAAAAGTTTCTCAGTTCTCTCTCCTCCAAGTGGCATACAAAGATGACGGTGATTGAAGAAAAAGACTTAAACAAGTTGGACTTTGATGATCTTATAGGTTCACTCTTGACTTATGAGATCGGGATCAAGGAGGATGAAGAAGCAAACACTCCAAAAAGAAAAATACTTGTATTGAAAGCAAACAAAGATGATGAAGATACAAGTGAAGAAGATGATGATCTTGATGAAAAGAAGCTTTTTCTATATGCAAAGAAGCTTGACAAATATCTCAGGTTCGCTAAGAAGAAGAAAGGCTATTTCAAGAGAAGATCATTAAGCAAAAGCCAAATAACTTACTTTGAATGCAAAAAGACTGGACACTAAAAAAATGAATGTCCAAATTTGGTCAAAAAGGAGAAAGATGGAGAAAGCTCAAGAGGGAAGAAAAATGCTCTCCAAGCCACTTGAGACGAAAGTGAAGATGAAGAGAATGACTCAAACACCTCTTCCAGTGATGAAGAGGAAGCCTACATATGTCTAATGTCTAATAGCCATGATGTATCATCTAACTCCTCTAACTATAGTGATAGTGAATCTTTCAATGTGATAAGGAGTTTAGAGGTCTAATTAATAAATATGGATGCCTAAAAAAAATACGATGAGATAAAAATAGAGTTTGAAAATTTGCAAAAGAAAAATAAGAATGTTAAAGCATGTGAAAAGTGTGATATATTGAATAAAGAAAACTCTAGCTTAGAACTCTCAATTGAAGAATTGAAAACGGAAAATAGTGCACTAAAATCAATATGTAAAAGACAAATTGTAGAAAGTGCATGTTTGAACAAAAAATTAATCAATTGAAAATTGAATTTGAAAAATTCTCAAATGTAAGTAAAATGTTAGACGCAATGTTTAGTGGATCTAGAATATTTTCAAACAAAAAGGGACTTGGTTTCACCTCTTTTGAAAAGAATAATGACAAAAGAATTATATTTGTTAAAGCATCACATGATTACACAAGATCACAAATTATTTATTTTCATTGTGGATATGAAGGACATTATTCTTATGATTGTAGAATTAGGAAAGGAATAAGTAAAGGAATGAAGAAAATTTGGGTCCCGAAAAGGACCATGACTAACCAAGATGGACCCAAGCAAGTTTGGGTACAAAAAACATGAAACTCCTAACTTCTTTCTTGTAGGAAGCTTCTATGTACAATGAAAGTAAATTGTATTTGGATAGTGGATGCTCAAGACATATGACCGGCGATGCCTCAAATTTCATCAATTTGGAAAAGAAAAATGAAGATAAAGTCTCTTTTGGAGACATTAGCAAAGGAAGAGTAATTGGTATAGGTAATATTGGTAAGAATGACAAAGTGTATTTAGAAAATATTTGGCTTGTTGAAAATCTAAAACATAATCTAATTAGCATAAGTCAAGTTTGTGATAAAAATTATTTAGTTAAATTTGAGAAGGACAAATGTTTGATAATAGATGAAAATAACAAAGTTTTACACATGGGATTTAGGTACAATAATGTATACAAAATTGATTTTGATAATTTGAAAAATGAAAAATGTCTTAGTGTCATGAATGATGACATAAACTTGTGGCATAGGAGATTAGGATATGCAAATTACAAATTGCTAAATAAACTCTCAAATTATGAATTGGTTAGAGGCTTACCTAAGATCAAATTTGAGAAAAACATTGTTTGTGATTCATGTTTAAAAGGTAAACAAATCAAGAGTTCTTTTAAATTAAAAGGAGTTATTAGTACGCATAGGGCCTTGGAACTTTTACATTTTGATTTGTTTGGGCCTATTGATGTGACTAGTTTAGGAGAAAAAAGATATGTATTTGTAATTGTTGATGATTTCTCTCGTTTCACTTGGACAATTTTTCTCGCTAGTAAAGACGAGACACTAAACATGTTTTCCAAATTTGCAAAAAGAGTTCAAAACGAATTTGAACAAAAGATTTCAAAAATTAGAAGTGACCATCGAGGAGAATTTGAAAATCATAAATTTGAATTATTTTGCGAAAAAAATGGAATTACTCATAATTTTTCCACTCATAGAACACCTCAACAAAATAGAGTAGTAGAAAGAAAAAATAGAACTATACAAGAAATGGCTAGAACTATCTTAAATGAAAGTAAATTACCAAAATATTTTTGGACGAAAGTCGTAAACACATCTTGCTATGTTTTCAATAGAATTCTACTTAGACATCTTGAAAAGAAAACATGTTTTGAAATGCTATTTGGTAAGAAACCAAACATCTCATATTTTAAAGTTTTTGGATGTAAATGTTATATCTTGAACATTAAAGATAAACTAGGCAAATTTGACGATAAATGTGATGTTGGTATTTTTCTTGGTTATTCTAATACAAGTAAAGCCTATAGAGTATACAACAAAAGAACATTAGTTGTTGAAGAGTCTATTAATGTTAAATTCAATGAAACTAATGATTTTTTGAGCAAACAAGCACAGGATGATGATGAAGAAATAGTTGAAGTACAAAGAAAACTCGAAGTTGTGGACATAGAGAAAGCAAAAGCTTACACTCCAAAGGTGGAAGAAATGGAAGTACCTCAAAGGGAAGAGAATCAAATCATCCCAAAAAATTAGAGACATGCCTCATCACACCCACTTGATTAAGTTATAAGTAATTTAAATGAAGGCATAAAAACTAGAATTTCTTTAAAAAATCTATGTGCTTTTTCGACTTTTCTTGCAAATTATGAGCCCAATAATATAGATGAAGAGATCCAAACTGGATAAATGCAATGCATGAGGAATTAAATAATTTTGAAAGAAATCAAGTGTGGAAACTTGTAGAAAGACCCAAGGACCATCCTATCGTTGGAACCAAATGAGTCTTTCGAAACAAGTTAGATGAAAATGGTGTCATTGTGAGGAACAAGGCTAGATTAATGACCAAGGGTTACTCACAAATTAAAGGGATTGATTTTGATGAAACTTTTACTCCTGTTGCTAGACTTGAGGCAATTCGAATGCTTTTGGCTTTTGCATGCGATAAAGGTTTTAAACTTTTTCAAATGGATGTTAAATAGGCTTTCTTGAATGATTTTATAAATGAGGAAATTTATGTCGAACAACCTCAAGGTTTTGAAAATTCAGATTTTCCTCGTCATGTTTTCAAACTCTCAAAAGCTCTTTATGAATTGAAACAAGTCCCTCGAGCTTGGTATGAAAGATTGAGTTCATTTTTAATTGAAAATAGTTTTCAAAAAGGGAAAGTTGACACCACATTATTTTTAAAGCATTTTAAAAATGATATTTTAATAGTTCACATTTATGTTGATGATATTATTTATGGTGCCACTAATGAAAGCCTATGCAAAGAATTTGAAATTCTTATGCAACAAGAGTTTGAAATGAGTATTGTAGGAGAGCTCACTTGCTTTCTAGGCCTACAAGTAAAATAATCCAAGAAGGCATCTTTTTCAATCAAGGAAAATATACAAGGGAGCTGCTTAAAAGATTCGGGATGAACGATTGCAAGCCAAGCACAACACCTATGAGCACTACTACAAAATTGGATAAAGACGAAAAAGGCAAGTCCATTGATAAAAAAGGTACAGAGGTATGATTGGTAGTTTGCTCTATTTAACGGCATCTAGGCCAGACGTAATGTTTAGTGTGTGTTTGTGTGCTAGGTTTCAATCCGCCCCCAAAGAATCGCACTTAATTGCTGTAAAAAGAATATTGCATTACTTAAAGCATACAAGTGACTTAGGCATTTGGTATGATAGAAATTCCCCATTTGAATTGCATGCCTACACCGATGCAGATTTTGGCGGGTGTAAAGTTGATAGAAAAGCACTAGTGGGATGTGTTATTTTCTTGGCAGTTCTCTTATTTCATGGGCTAGCAAGAAACAAAACTCCATCGCACTCTCTACCGCCGAGGCCGAATATATAGCCGCCGGTAGTTGTTGTGCACAAATACTATGGGTGAAACAACAATTGCTTGATTATGGAGTAAATTGTTCAAATGTACCCATGAAGTGCGATAACACAAGTGCTATAGAAATGACCAAAAATCCAATTTAACACTCTAAGACTAAACACATTGACTTACGATATAATTTTATTAGAGAACATGTGACCCTTAAGGATATCGCCATTGAACATGTGTCAACCGAAGTTCAACTTGCAGACATATTTACAAACCCTTGAGTGAAGAACGGTTCTGCATGCTTAGAAGGGAATTAGAAATGATTAACTCTTGATTGCATATCAATTCAAAGTAAAAGTGACTTGGTTATACAATATCACTTTTAACATGAATTGAACATTAAAAGTGTTGCACAACACTTATATTTGTATGATCCTTTTTGAAATATGATTTTTATGATTTTTAATATTTTTAAATGGTTCAAAATATGAAAAATACAGGGATCGATCGATCTACTTACAGGACCGGTTGACCGCCTGAAAGGACCGGTCGAATGCAATAGAAGGTTCAAAAAGCATACAAACGATCGGTCAACCGATATGACAAAACTGGTCGACCGGTATATATTGCGACTGGCTGACATCGAATCGACCGCTATATGATCTGTTTGGAAAAGAAGTGTCCGATCGACCGGTATATGCCAAAATCGTGAACTATAAAAATGGACCGCTCGATTCGACCGACCTAATTTTCGAATTTTCGCGCGACCACCGCCCTCTGCGACCCTCTGTGATCGATCCTCCTCCGACAACATCCCCTCCTCCGGCAACACTACGATCGTCGGACTCCAGCGACCGGCCGCCGCATAGGTCAAACTCTCTCTCCCTCTTTACCTTCGACTCTCTCTCCCTCTTTCTCTCTATCTTCGACCCCCCTCTCTCCGGCCAGCCGCCCTGCCACCGCAGGCCTTCTCTCTCTCTCCCTCGCCAGTCTCTCTCCGACCAGCCGCCCTATCACCGCTGGCCGACCGTCCCGCCAGGTCTTCTCTATCTCTCTCGGCCGATCTCTCTCTCCGGCTGACCACCGTCTCTCCCTCTCTTCTTCGGCCAACTTTCCCGCTCCAGCCGCTCTATCCTTCTCTCCTTATTTCCGGCCGTTCACTCTCTCCGGCCAACTCTCCGGTTGACCGTCCTGCCGGCCACATCTCTCTCTACCTCCCCTCTCTCGCTGTTCGTCGAAAACACAAATTCCGGTGACCCGCTGACCTTTTGCTCTTTCTAGATTTTCGACCCTCTTCAACCTCGGCAGCCCGACACACTCCTTCCGACATTCGTCTCAGTTCTGTTCCAACCTTTCGTTCACTTCAGACCACCATTGTTGAATCCCATGGCCGACGACGATGGACATTCTCATGTTCGGATGGTCTTTTAGCGTCGTCGTCGCTTCCCCGATTCCGGTGCTACCATTCATATCCTTCCACCAGAATCTGAACCCGAACCCGAACCCGAGCCTGTCCAACGTGGACGAGGCCGTGGACGAGGACGATCCTGTGGACGTACTCGTCAACCATCCTCTTCCGAGTCTCCTGAGTTTGATAGTGATTTGTTTGTCACTCGGGATGTCTTTGTTAGGTTCGAAACCTTGTACGCCTCTCGCGAAGTCCGACGTGCCTATACCATTGATCGGGACGCTCTGAACATTCCAGATGTTCAAGAGATGTTCGCAACCATCGGTTGGTTGCCACTTCTCTTCCTCACGGAGCGTATGTACTCTCGTCTTGTTCGTCATTTTTATGCGAACATGACAATCACTCGAGAGGTCATTATTACCTATGTCCTTGGCATGCCCATTCGTTTTGATCCAGATCATATTTGTCGCATCTTTGGGGTTGCGTGTCCATTACCTGGTCTTTATTCATTTGTCACTCATGGTTAGCCTTCCGACTATCTTCCCATCTTAGATGGCATTCAGACCGTCTTTTCTGGACAAGACATCCAATATACTGTCGAAACGGCCTATCGACATATTCATCCACTGATGAAAATGGCCCATCATCTCCTTAGCCGAATGATCACTCCTCGAGCCGGGCACTATATAAAGGTCACTCACTTTGATCTCCTCTTTCTTCACTGTCTCTGTATCCGTGATGCCTCCTTTCTACATTTCGGTCATTATGTGTTCTATCACATGGACTACACCTTTCAGAAGATCTCTTCTGCTGCTTGTGAATAGCACCACTTATATTTTGGTGCTTGGATCACGAAGATTTTACTCTATTTTGGTGTTGACATCCCTGCTGACGAGGAGTACATTCGACCCCGTTCCACTGACGTCATTGGTTTCGGGACTTTACACTGGATGGGTCTTAGATTTAGTGAGCAGGCAGCGCCAGATTCTGACGATAGAGATGGTGCCACATATGGCGAGCCTGCACCGATGGACACTCAGGAGGCTGGCCCTAGCTTTCCTCCACCATCGGCGCCAACTGAGCATATTGGGCCTTCTCAGCACAGTGCTTCAGACTTCCATGGCACCTACGACTTCACGGCTCTTTCACAGCATGTGGCCGCCATAGACCATCATATGACACAGATGGACCATCGTGTGACCCAGATAGATCGACGTGTTCGACGGATGGAGCGTGACTCCCGCTACCTTGTTGGATCGCTACAGGCCTATTATGCATCATAGGGATTTGTTCCGCCTGTAGCTCGTGAGGATGATAGCCCCGATGAGGAGTAGTTGAGTTGTCTCCCTCTTTGATGATGTCAAAAGGGGGAGAAGTCTAGGACGATATTATATGTGTCTTAGTATGTTACACTTGTATCGTGCACCATTTTGTAGTGACTTCAGTCACATTTGTTAGTGCATGATGTATTATTAACTATGTAATGGAATGATTTTTATTATGTGATGACTTTTGATTTTTTTCTTATGTGATGACTCTTTGATTTCACCTTTGATATCATATTTATTTTTTGCCATATGTTCATATCAATTATGAGAATATAAATGCCACTTATTTAGGGGGAGAAAAAGTAAAATATGCATAAATACATGGGGAGCTTGTTTATTACTTTCTATGTAAAAATTACATTTCATTCCTTTCTTTATTCTCCCTATCGTCCAATTAATTTGTCATCATAAAAAAGGGGGAGATTGTTGAATCCCATATTTTGATGATAACAAATTAAATGGACCTAAAAGTTACTAATCTACTCTCAAGTAATGATAATACAGGTGTAGGATTGATATGAACTGATTCGCAAAAGAATTCGACAAATTAAAAGTTAGAAGAAAAAGTTTCAGACACGACCGGTCGACCGACTATGAGCACCGGTCGACTGATATTCGGTGAAAAGAAAGATGACAAGATGCCGGTCGACGTTGAGACTATACCGGTCGATAGACTGGTCGACAGCAATATAGACCGATCGACGTCGAGACATTACCGGTCATTGTATCGATCGTAGGATCGATCGACCGGACAGAGTCAAAGCGCAGAAATAAGACAACGGTCACATAGACCAGTCGACCGGCCCATCCCAACGGTCGATCGACCCTTCAGTCAAATGAACAGTAACGACTAGAATATTGAGGAGAAAAATTGTGGAGACTTTTTGAACGGATTCTTACACCTAGGAGCCTATAAAAGGAGTGCCAAAGTTTGAAGAAAACTCATCCAAGCAAGAAGGAACATGTTAGAGCTCCTCTCAAGTTTTTGAGCATAGAATTGTAATTTCTTCCCTTTTCTTTTCGTAGCCTTGAGTGTGAAAAAAAAAGTTTTGTAAAAGAAAAGAGTTAGAGGGAAACATTCACTTTCTGAAATATAGTGAGATTGAGAGCTCCTTGTAAGAGAGGTGTGCCTTGCCCCTTGAGCGGAGAAGAATGCGTGATTGTATTAAGAGGGTTGTTCTCTCCCTACAAGAAAAGAGAAAGATAGTGAATCTCCGGCGGTCTCGAGGTTGAGAAGTCGGAGTGGGGACGTACGCCAAAGCGTTGGGGCTGAACCTCGTCAACATATCGTGCCTTCTTGTGTTTGTTCTTTATTCTTCATCTACGTATTATTTTTATTTGCTTGTGATCGGTTTTATCGTTTTTCTCGGAAGGTGAATTTTTGGAAAATTTAATTTCACCAATTCACCCCCCTCTTGGTGCTTTCGATCCTACATACTTTAATACCCATTGAGTCGACTCACACTTTTGATCCCTTTGCTGAACAATTGGACTAGGACAGCCCGTTCCCCAGCTCTCGAAGCAAGGTAAAACTTAACCATCACGCTTTTTAGAGAGAAGCCACAAGGCGGCCTTGTTCCAAAACATAAGCCCAAAATTTGAGGTGCTCCCTTGCGTCAACTTCTTCTCCCTTCGGTATCAAGATATGCTTGAGATATGTGACTCAAATTTGTGCCTATCACCTCCTGCGATAACTCCATAGTGCGAGGGTGCTTTTTGTTTCAGAGTATTTTGAGGACCAAATGCATTTTCAGTTGGAGTGGAATTCAAGGCATTATTAATATATCTCCACCTTGAGTTGAATCCTCAAATGAATATTTAACAAATATTGGACTACTGTTAACTCCGAGTTGATGAACATGTCAATAGAATTATCTTTTGTGCCGACCTTATTTACCTTAATCCTCTATGGGTGGGCAGACTGTAGCGTCTCGATTGCAGCCATATTTTCCCTTGTTTGAACATATTAGGCTATTTTCTTTCTTATTTTGGCATTATTTTGACCCTAATTTGTGGGTTCTATAAAAAGATATTTTGGGAATGATTTTAAGGGTTCGAGACTTTATTTTTGGGAGATCAAGATGGCCAGGATGAATTCCTATTTTTCTCTACATTTAAATACTTTTTTAGGTTTAATCTCATTCTGTTTTAATACAGTCGTGCGATTTGATGATGATTTCCTTCTCTTTGCATGGCAAAACTCTTTTTTCTAGGATTTGATGAAATTTAGGTTGTAGAAATAATTTTTGTATAATTTCAGGTGCTTTTTGTCGTTCATGTATTCATGATATGTTTTCATTGTCTTGACCATCTAGTTAAATAACTTAAGGTCTTGTTGAGTACGAAAGTATTTCATTAAGATTGGTTAACATGAATGACATGAGATGCATTATTTCATAAAAATAAGGATAATCATTTTACTCATGAATATTGATTTATAATGTAATTAAAATAATTTAAATGAACACAAAAGTCAGTGTTTATTATTTTAATTATATAATTGTGTTTGTCTAAAAAGGAGATGCATGATTTTTGAAGATGAGTAGAACAATCATGATTTTCTTATCTCTAAAACTACTAATGATAGGTGATGCGTAAAATGATGTAGCAAAATAAAATCGCTAGCACGTGCACTAGTCGCTCAAGTAATATAGTAAAAAGGAGTAAAGAGTGTCGAACCCACGAGGAATATTATTAATTTAATATCTGATTTTATAAATTAATAAGAGAGAAGTAAACATGAAATTTTGGAAAAGAGTTTCTAATTATAAAATAAAATAAAAAATAAGATAATAATAATATAATATAGTGGTGCTGAAGTTAGGTCTTAGGATGAAAATAAATCAAAATAAATATTTGAACCATAAAAGATAAATTTAATCTTTAAAGATGGATTAGAGTCTTCCTAAAATAGTAATTTAACATTATTAACTTGCGGTCTCCGCAATTAGCATCCCCTCAACCTAAGTATGCAGAACTATCTTAATTTAATAAGAATTGAAGTCAAACTTAATTATCCACACACTAGCTATCAAATTTATGTCAATTATTAATCTTAAATAAAATTAATTAAAATTAGTATCATGAATTTTGAAATTCAACACTCCACAAACTGGTATAGCCTAATTCAAAAATTCAATTAACTAACATAAAAGCATTAAGCATAATTAATAATCGATCAGAAAAGATTAAAACAAATAAAATAGGATTAAAATAATTTTTCATCAATTAATAATTTCCAAAAATAAAAGATCTAAACACATGGAGTTCATCCTAGAAATTCTGGAGAAATAATAAAATACAAATGATGAAAATCGGAAAAATTACACCCAAGACAAAAGTAAAGATCTCATATTTGTGCAGACAGTTGGCAGTATCTCGGATTTCAACCATAGCACATCTCTTCTCTTGGTCGTAGCCTTCAGAGCTCACGACTCCACTGTAGAAGAAACCTGGACTTCAAGGCACACCTTGGATGATGTCTTCCTCCTCTATTTATAGGTGCGGACAGTCTTCAAGTCGATCACGGTCGATAATATCATACGGCTGAGTTTAACTTTGGGGAGATAAACTTTACGTCCTTCAGATCTCGGACAATAATGCTGATAAAACTTTGGTTAATGATAACAACTTATTCGTTTGGCGCCTGGTAATAAAATCCTCTTTATTCTCGGCCACCAAATGTATCATCGCCTTGGTTACTGATGGTCTTTTGTGCCCAATGATAGGTTAATGGACGATGATACTTACTAAGTATTGGTTAAGGATAAAACTTCTTCGTCCAATGATTCTCTTCATGGTTGGATATTACGGGCCGATAATCTCCATAAATCTTAGTTAATGATGATGTCTTGCGCCCAATGAAATTCCTCTCCTTTGGCTTTTCGGCTGCTAAAGATAAATATTGGTTAATGATAAGATTATTTCATCCACTTTTACGCCCGGTAATCTTTATCTTGGATATGCTTCACGACTGATATCTTCTTGAGTTTGGCACCCGGTAATTCAACTTGGTAAAATTAGTTGATCATGAATTGGTGTCCGATCATTAGGTGAATTTGGCGCCTGTGATTGAAGTTCGAAGTGATAATCCGCTCGATAGGCATATACTCGGCTTTTTCTCCAAAAATAGTTATTAAAATTTAGTTAATCCATCCATAATTAAAATATTCAAAGAATTAGCAATTAGAATTGATAAATCCAGAATTATGACTAAAAATGACCTAAAATAATGCATGGCATGATCAAATTATAGAAAAATTAGCTAAAATAATAATCTAAAATATGTTATCTTTTGCATGCATCAAACTCCCCCAAGCTTAACGTCTTGCTTGTCCTCAAACGAAAATTCCAAAACTATCCTCAAGAGAGTTCCATCATAGCCTCCATATTATCAGCTGATTAATTTCTCACATAATTCTTCTATACATCTGCTACTCGGCATCTCACCATTTTTCATGCACTTGGCTTCATAGAGGTTCTGAATGCTACACATATTTAAACAATATCAAATTTAGCCTTGTAAAAAAATAAACAGTCTATCAAGTAATAGCACTAATATTGAGCATATAAGTACTAATTGAGCTTAAACTTTTTTTTCTTTTTTTCACTTATATTTTCAATCATTTTAAAAGTTCTAATTGGATTAATGACTCCCAGACCAAATTGCCTTAGGGCAATAGGTGATAAGGCACCCCTCGAGTTTACTTGCACAAACAACCAAGGTTATGAACGAATGTTTCAAACTTAGCTATGATTCAGTACGCATGTGCTTCTCCATATTCCACTAGGTGGTTCTTGTAGTAAGCTTTCGAAAGAATTAGAATTATCCATATACCAGATATCATTTAAGTTGAAAGAATTAGAATTAATTACGGCACCAAAACACTTCAATAATTAAGAGCATGTTCATATTCAAATTAAGCTATCAAATAATGCTGCAAATCCAATAGGGCGTTAAAGTTGAATCCGACAATTTTCGAGAGTAATTATCTTAATCGAAAACCTGTTGGACGCCAAACTTTAAAGAAATTTATTCGGCGTAAAAGAAAATTCGAAAAAACAAAACCTTATCTTCGATTGACAGGCGCAAAACTGAAACTGTTAACATTATGGTCGAAACAAAGTCAAATCAACATAATTCATGGCGTAAAAATTAACAATTGTCGAGCGCCAAAGTATTATCAATTGATGTTATGACCAATATGGAATTAGATCAACACTTGGGTGCCAAACTCAAGTACTAATCGAATGCTTAAACATTAACCCCAAGGTGCAAAAGAATAACAAGAAATATTTCAGAGAGATTTAACCAGTGTGATCATAGTTGGGCGCCAAACTTCTCTTAATATTATTAATGGATGCGGCGACCGAAAAGTGAAGACAGAAACTATTTAGAGATTTAAAATTTCTGCCCGTAAAATTACTAAAAAGTAAAAAATGTCTTATGACCGGTGCAAAAGTGAAGAGATTACAGGTCCGACCCGAAACCAAATATGGAGCAAAACAAAAAAATGTTCAGAAAATTAAGGAGTTATGATCGCCAAACAGAAATTCATAACATCACTGCCAATAATTAAATCAATAGGTTTGAAGTTAAATAATGGCAGAGAATGTTAAGACGCTCAACGCCAAACACGCAACGAATTCAATGCTCAGAATATAAACGAATGATTGTAATCTAGGCCGACATTGACAAGAATTAGGAAGAATTTCAGATTAAATGATAATTTATTGCCGAGAGCCACAAAAATTTATCAAAAGTCTGTGACCTTTTATCTGCTAAAAGGAAAACTATCAGATTATTTACAGAAATAAGATTTACAAAAGAAAATTACAAATACATAATTATAGAAAATTTATTTACAACTTTTTTTATATACATCTCCTAATAGCTTATAAAATAAGAAATTAAATAACAGAATATTCCCTGGCAACGGCGTCAAAAACTTGATGCGTAAAATAATATAGCAAAATAAAATTGTTAGCAAGTGTACTAGTTGCTCAAGTAATATTGTAAAAAGGAGTAAAGAGTATCGAATCCACGAGGAGTATTATTAATTTAATATCTTATTTTATAAATTAATAAGAGAGAAGAAAAACATGAAGTTTTAGAAAAGGGTTTCTAATTATAAAAATAAATAAATAATAATAATAATAATAATAATAATAATAATAATAATAATAATAATAATAATAATAATAATAATAATAATAATAATAATAATAATAATAATAATAATAATAATAATAATAATCTTCTATTTTGATGCTGAAGTTAAGTCTTATAATGAAAATAGATCAGGATAAATATTTAAATCATAAAAGATAAATTTGATATCTAAAGATGAATTAGAGTATCTCTAAAATAGTAGTCTAACATGATTAATTTGCGATCTCCAAAACTCGCACCCCCTCAATCTAAGCATGCAGAACTATCTTAATTTAATAAGAATTAAAGTCTCCGCAACTGGCATCCCATCAAATTATATTAAAATTAAGATGCATTAAATTGAATTTCCTAGATTATTAATTACACCACGAACTGATATTGTTTAACAGACCATACAAACTTGATTCTCCACATACTAGTTATCAAATTTATGTCAATTATTAATTTCAAATAAAATCAATTAAAATTAGTATCATGATAGCTGTGGAAGAAACCTAGACTTCAAGACACACCTTGGGATGATAGCTTCCTCCTCCATTAATAGGTGCGGACGGTCTTCAAGTCGATCACGGTCGATAATATCATACAGTCGAGTTTAACTTCCCGAAGATAAACTTTACATCCTTCAAATCTCGGCCAATAATGCTAATAAAACTTTGGTTAATGATAAAAACTTATCCGTTTGGCTCCTGGTGATAAACTTCTCTTTATTCTCAGCCACCAAATGTATCATCACCTTGGTTAGTGATTGTCCTTTGCGCCCAATGATTGGGTTAATGGCCGATGATACTTACTAAGTATTGATTAAGGATAAAACTTCTTCGCCCAGTTATTCTCTTCATGGTTGGATATTACGGCCGATAATCTCCATATATCTTGGTTAATGATGATGTCTTGCGTCTAATGAAATTCCTCTCATTTCGCTTCTCGTCCGCTAAAGATAAATATTGGTTAATAATAAGATTGTTTCATCTACTTTTACGCCTGGTATTCTTCTCTTGGATATGCTTCATGACTGATAACTTCTTGAGTTTGGCGCTCAGTAATTCAACTTGACAAAATAAGTTGATCATGAATTTGATGTCCGTTCATTAGGAGAATTTGGCACCTATGATTGAAGTTTGAAGTGATAATCGGCTCGATAACCATATACTCGACTTTTCCTGAAAAAATAGATATCAAAATTTAATTAATCCATCCACAGTTAAAATATTCATAGAATTAACAATTAAAATTGATAAATTCAGAATTATGACTAAAAATGACCTAAAATGTTGCATGTCATGATCAAATATAGAAACATTAGCTAAAATATGTTATATTTTGCATGCACCAATAGGTGGATTCAAAATCCTAGAACTTTTGTTATAATTTGTACTCCTAATCAATTATCATTCTATCTCATCGTTCTGACTTTCGCACACTTATTTCTTCATTCAATTTGCACTACAAGAAAACTGTCCATTGGCGACACCATCAAATGTCTCTAAAACGGCGTTAAAGATAGTAGCGATACAATAGCATCGCCGTAGCGTTACAATGACCGCGACACAAGAGGTCTGGCGCTAAAGACAATAGCGACACATTAGTGTCGATGTAGCGCCTAACAACTCTCTGTGCTATAATGGGGCTAAATCCCATTACTCACGCCAACTTGTGACGTTGGCGCTAATGGTGTACTATTAAGTAGTCGTGAGCAACGACTGTAGCATCACACTTGCCGTCGCTAAAGAGGTGCTAAGAGTTGTGAGGCTATATTGATGCTAATGTGATGCCAATATCTCTAAAAGTTCGGTGGTAAGACGACATTATTCTAAATATTTCCCCACTCGATCATCCCCATTTCTTCCCTTCCCCTCTCATACAATTTACAATGCACATACATATGTATTCAACACATTCATAACAATATAAACTAAAGTACAATGCTTCAGAGTAACAAAATTATCACAAAACTCATAATATATAGTCATAACATTACAAAATAAATTCATGTTCAAAGTTACAAAAATATCTATCATCCTACATCATGATAGTGTTTCACGTCATCCCTGATCGTTCAAGTAATAAAATGATGAGTATGAGTATCGTTCCCACGAGAACAAAAAATAATTAATAACTTTTCTTTACATATAAACTGAGAAAAGATAATAATTTTGAGTTTTATGAAAATAAGAAGGATAAATAATATCAATATAGTGTTATGATCAATGGGGTTTAAAAGTATAGAATTGATGAATATGATTTATCTTGATCAATACCACTACTCAAGTATGAATTCTTAGACAACGAATGATGAATTAATAAAGTAAAATTTCCAAGCTGATTTAACCAATATTTAAGGCTTTAAATTCTATTTTGAAATTAACAAAAGAGATTAATCATTTCGATTTTTAACCTAATTTATTAGTTCTCAAAATGCAATCAACTGAAATATAAAGTTAAGGACTTTTTCAAGTCACCTTAACAACAATACAATTGGGTATCTTGCGATTTTCCCAAAAAGTGGCATGCAAGAGAAAAATCAAAGAAGAATTCTAGATAATCATAAAACTTTTTTTCAGATAATAAAAATATTCAAAGGAATAAATCTCAGGCAACAATTAATGAAATCATCAAACATGCAATTGATCCATCAACTAATTGTATGAAGAATTCATAAAGAATAGAGTTCAATCAAGAAAATCCTAAAGAATTACTCCATAAAACTAGAGTACATTAATCTAAATAATGTTTCAGGAAAAGGATAGAGAACAAGAGAAACTATTCCTAATTCTACCGTCCTCTCTCGAGTTTCTGGCAGAACTTTGTTGTAGCCTCTGATCGCTTTACTAAGCCTTCAACCTGTGATTTCTACCCTCCAAAGATGTTCTTCCGGTTGATTTGGGGTCTCCTTATATAGTTTTCCCCATAGCATGCCTCAACAACCCGAAATCTTATAAAATATGTGGATAAAAATGGCCAGAATTACTACCGTCACAGTCGTGACGTTCAAGTGGCACGACTGTGCCAGAACTTGGTTCTTCCAACATAAAGCAGCAAAGCTGTATTTCTCATATGCACGGCCATGACAGAACATAATTTTCCAACCTTCATCTCGCACGGCCGTGAACATCCTCTGCCCAGGCATGACATAACATGATTCTTCGTCAAAGGACTGCACGGGCATGAAGCTATACAACATGTCCATGACAGAACAATCTCCAAGCCTTCATGTGGAACGACCGTGATAGTGTATGGCACGGCCGTGACAGCTGCTGGAAGTAGTATTCCTCGACTTTTTCGTTCAAATTCCAACGCATTTCCATTCCCTGTCATAAATTTAACCAAGCTTATGTAGTAATAAATCTCAAGAGAACTTCTTTGTATTTAAAATAATTTTCCACTTTAAAACACAAAAGGCTCCTAAACTTAGAATCAATTGGCGTAAAAATTATACATGAATTTCGTGCATCAAATTCTCTCAAGCTAGATATTTTGCTTATCCTCAAGAAATTTTGTCATACAAGCCCTCGCTTCATTGCAATATCCAATACTTTTCTCCTATTATCTTTTACACAGTCATCACCGCAATATCTTTTCTCAAACTAAGCCCAGCCTTACAAAATCCTCAACCTTCAACCATGTCCTTCCTGCATCATTTACATACAATATTCATCCATCTCATAAAAGTATCAACATTGAACCACAAGTCTTTTATGAGCTTATTTTTATACTACCATCACTTCACATTTCATCATTAATATTTTTATTTATTATTTTTTTCAAGAATTTAGTAATCCTCTATGTTGCACAAAGTGGTACATGTAACGAGTTTCGACCGACAGATCCCAGAGCAGATGCCCTTAGGTTGCCAGACAAGAATCCCCTACGGGTCTAATTACCCAGACACACTAAGGTTCAGAGGGTACTTTATACTTTTCACTTAACTGTTGAAACTCAAGTAGCCCTCTTTTCATTTTCATTTCAACATTAAAATTATATAGCATAATTATAAGCTCCAAAAAGACTTAATGTTTTCAAGAAAGATATAAATATAATCAGGACTCATATCATAGTAGATAAATTTAGAAGTGCATGATTAAAGAGTAGATTCGTTTGCTCGGTAACAAACTCCTATCAATTCCCATTATTCTAGTGATACCTGATAAAAAGGGCAATAATCGAATTTCATAGAATAAGCAATGACCTGACACTGAACTTTAAGACAATTAAAACATGTAGCATGAGAAAGAGAAATGATGCACCGAACTAAAACAAGACACTGACTATATCAAAGAACTAACATAGGACTATAAATCAATACTAAACTAAACATGCCATGCAAAAAGTTTCCCCAAGCTAGAACAACTAAAAGTGGAAAAAATGTAAAATAAAGGAGAAGAAATGACCAAGACTTAGTCTGACGAATAGTGCACAGTGGTCCTGGCTGAGATGATATGCATACATCTGATGAATCATGTGTGAAGTTGCTTGTTGCTATGTGGCAAAGTTTGTGATCTGGCCCTCTACATCATGTGTCCTGAGGAAACAGAAAGATGGTAAGGCTTGGTCTCGGCCGTGATCAAGATAGAATGAATATCCTTCAGTCTTGAGAATGATCGTGAAAATGGCCGTAACCGAAGTTTGTTCTGAACATGAGCACAACTAAGTTAAAATCAAATCTATTCCACAACTAAGAAACTAAAAGAGGTAAAGAGAAAAGGATTGCAGCAGTGTAGTTCTAAATTATAGTCGTTAGCTTGACTTTCAGCCTTGTCATCTTCAAGGGTCTAATAGAGGCACTGAGTGGTCACTTATTAAGGTGATTGCATTCGCTTGCTCTCTTGGATTTTTCTCTGTATTGCTAGGCAAGCTCCCTAGCTATCTTCTAGATACCATGTTTGCCAATTGCCTAATATGTGTTTCTAAGTTTCTAATTGATGCATCTTGATTAGTAAACTTGGTCTCCATAGTGAGGATGAACTTTGATAGGACATTGTCCAAATCACTCTTAGGTTCAGTATACGGTTGATAAGTAGGGGTTGTGCTGGAACCCTATTATTCACCCAAGAGTAATTAGGAGGAGTCCTTAGCCAAGTGTTGTAAACATTTCCTCCCACATTTTTCCTAAAAGCATTATTAGAAACAAAGTTAGCATCCTCGAAATTTTGTTTCTTAAAATTCATACCTGCTTGGCATTCATGATTAGGATGTACTTTTCCATACACGTTACATATGATGTTCAAAACCTTGTTGACAGGTCTTTGGGTCATGAGCATATCCATCTTCTTTGCTAGGGCATCTAATTGGGCTTGAATGTGAGTAGTCTTATCAACTTGATAAAGTCCAACCTTCTTTGCCTTTGAGTTTTGACAATTGTTCAAAGCAAGATTATCAAATAACTTGTAAAGTATTCAGGAGATTTGTCAGAATGGTTCCTCCAGCCGTAGTATCGATCTTTTGCTGGTAAAGGGGAATGTTATGATTTGGAACTTTGCTGACTAGATCCTTGAATATATCCCAAGCTTCATGACTCTGT
Organism: Pontederia crassipes; assembly: GCA_030549335.1. Taxonomy (NCBI): domain Eukaryota; kingdom Viridiplantae; phylum Streptophyta; class Magnoliopsida; order Commelinales; family Pontederiaceae; genus Pontederia; species Pontederia crassipes. The sequence goes on along the minus strand of CM060193.1, from coordinate 54,161,101 downwards.
ATCCTTCTAGCAAAAAGAAGAAACTTCAAATACCGCAGTATCGATCTTTTGCTGGTAAAGGGGAATGTTATGATTTGGAACTTTGCTGACTAGATCCTTGAATCTATCCCAAGCTTCATGACTCTGTATCCTTCTAGCAAAAAGAAGAAACTTCAAATAAGCATCTAGCAGCTTTTTGTCGTAGACAATACTTGTTAATGAATGCTTGACCTATGTCGTCCCAAGTCCTTATGGTGCCAATGGGTAATGTAGTAAGCCAAGTGCAAACTTTTCTTCTCAGAGAAAAAGGAAAAAGGCTTAGCCGAACTGTAGCATCAGTTACTCCTTCAAATTTGAAAGTTGAACATAATTGAATAAATTTGGTGATGTGGTTAAATAGATCCTCATCTCTATCTCCTCCAAATTGTGTGTTTGATATCATTTGAATTGTCCCCTGCTCAATTTGAAAATTGTTAAGCACCATTTTCAGGAAGTTTAATACTCCCTCTTTTACTCCCTCTTTCATTAGCCAGTGGTCCCATAGTGTAGTCCTTCATGGTTCTGTACACAGGTGAAGGTGGTGGTGGTTGGTTCTCAATCTGCGTTTGTTGCTCTGCCATTTCAACAATAGTAGAAATTTTCTTCTTCAATCTTCTGGCAGTTCTCTCTATCTCAGGGTCGGTTCGCTTGAGCTTCGTGTATTACGCTTATGTCCCAAGGCACTAGAGCGAGAACCCTCCAAGATTTGTGGATTATGAACTCTTCAATTCTTGCGACCACACCAATGACAATGAATAGTAATAATTCTCAGATTAATAAGTAAGATAAGCAATCAATTATTAACTAGTTCCCCGGCAACGGAGCCAAAAACTTGATGCAGACTTAAAAACACTAGCAAGCGCACTAATCGTTCAAGTAATAAAATGATGAGTATAAGTATCGTTCCCATGAGGACAAGAAATAATTAATAACCTTTCTTTACTTATAAACTGAGAAAAGATAATAACTTTGAGTTTTATGAAAATAAGAAGGATAAATAATATCAATATAGAGTTATGATCAATGTGGTTTAAAAGTATAGAATTGATGAATATAGTTTATCTTGATCAATACCACTACTCAAGTATGAATTCTTAGGCAACGAATGATGAATTAATAAAGTAAAATTTCCAAACTAATTTAACCAATATTTCAGGCTTTAAATCATATTTTGAAATTAACAAAAGAGATTAATCCTTTCGGTTTTTAATCTAATTTATTAGATCTCAAAACACAATCAATTGGAATATAAAGTTAAGGGCTTTTTCAAGCCACCTTAACAACAACACAATTGGGCATCTTGCGATTTTCCCAAAAAGTGGCATGCAAGAGAAAAATCAGAGAAGAATTCAAGAGAATCTTATAACTTTTTTTCAAATAATAAAAAGAATCAAAGGAATAAATCTCAGGCAACAATTAATAAAATCATCAAACATGCTATTGATCCATCAACTAATTGTATGAATAATTAATAAAGAATAGAGTTCAATCAAGAAAATTCTAAAGAACTACTCCATAAAACTAGAGTACATCAATCTAAATAATGTTTTAGAAAAAGGATAGAGAACAAGAGAAACTACTTCTAATTCTACTGTCCTCTCTCGAGTTTCTGGCAAAACTTTGTTGTAGCCTCGGATCGCCTTCACCAAGACTTCAACTTGTGATTTTTGCCCTCCAAAGATATTCTTCCAGTTGATTTGGGGTCTCCTTATATAGTTTTCCCCATAGCATGCCTCAACAACTCGAAATCTAATTATAAAAAACGTGGATAAAAATGACCAGAATTACCGCTGTCATGGCCGTGATGTTCAAGTGGCACGGCCGTGACAGAACTTTGTTCTTCCAACGTAAAGCAGCACGGCCTTATTTCTCATATGCATGGCCATGACAGAACATAATTTTTCAGCCTTCATCTCGCACGGCCGTGAACATCCTCCGCACGGGCGTGACAGAACATCGTCAAAGGACTGCACGGGCGTAAAGCTATACAACACGGCCATGACAGAACAATCTCCAGGCCTTCATGTGGAACGGTCGTGACAGTGTATGGCACGACCATGACAGTTGCTGGAAGTAGTATTCCTCGACTTTTTTGTCTAAATTCCAGCGCATTTCCATTCTCTGTCATAAATTTAACTAAGCTTAGGTAGTAATAAATCTCAAGAGAACTTATTTGTATTTAAAATATTTTCCACTTTAAAACACAAAGGACTCCTAAACTTAGAATCAATTGGACAAAAAATTATGCATGAATTTCGTGCATCAGTACGCTTCCTAAAAAATTTAAATATTGTACATTTGAGAAATATTTTACACTAATGCGGACAAATAAATAAATTATCACAATGCGATGGGCAATGGTGTGACCATATCATTGGTCTTTTTACTCTTGTGCATGTTCTCATAGATTGCGTTAAAATCAACTATACCACCTTCCTTTTTTTTCCTACAACAACATTTCAAATTTTGCCGAAAAAGTAAATATAAGATAAAAATTTGATTAGTAACTTTTTGTATATACATTACCATGCGTCGCCGATGTTACTCAAGTCGAATTGGCCGGCCAACGTGGATGTGAGCCTCGGGCTTCGAAAGCCTTTTCACCTTTGCTTTTTCAGACTTTGTTTGCCAATTTCATCCATTGTGTATCAACATTAAAAAGTTATACTTTATAAAATTATAAAGTAAATAAAAATACTTTAAATGTAAACTTACATTTCTTACAAAGTGACTCTCAAATTGGGCGTCTGATATGCCTTGGGCATCTCTATATGTCCCGATCAATATTGAGGCCGGTGGATGTGACGACCATGCAAAATTTATACACACGATTTCGAAGGCGTTCGAAGTCACTTCCTCAAAATCTCTTCGGATTGTCTCCAAAGAAACTTATTTGAGTCCTTAAAAAATATGAAAATTAGTAATTCACAAATATAAAATAAATTATATAGCACAAAATAACATAAATCATACCATAAATTTGTGAAAGATGTCAGCCTCTTGACAATGGAAATCATTCAGTCAAAACAACTTTCACTCATATTAAAATTCTGATTTCAAATTCATTAGTGCCACTTAAGAAAGAGTACTTTGCTTCATGCATTCATCCCACAAAAGTTCGTCGACTTCTTTGAAGAGATTATAAAACATAAAAGCTGAAGGATTTGAGCCTTTTTCAACAAAGGTTTCGCCAACATTTTCTGCTAGCATTGCATCTTGTATCATGTCCATGCATGGATTGGTCGACTCGCCCACATTAGTATCTCTATTCGCATCGACTGTTCTTTCTTTAGTCCATTTGTTTTGCCATGAAGGAACCTATTTGTGTGCTTCTTTAAAAAGCCATTGGAATATAAATCCTTCTCCATATCATATCTAACTTTCTACTGATAGCTTTTGCATTTCTAACATGGGCATAGTATTTCACCATCTGCAGTAGCAACACCTTCCTTTCCATATGCTACCTTAATAAATTCATCGAGACGATCTTTACATTCTTCTGTTATAGTGCCACATTTATTCTACCAATCACGAATCCAACTACGATCAATTTTTGTAAATGATAGCTAGTTAATCTTCTTGCATATGGATATTCCCCGTAATTTCCACTTCTTTTTAGTAAATTTGAGATTAGACTCAACTTTTTCTAGTAAATTATTGTCGGACTCAAGAGGGGTACCAAATGCTTCCTAATTTTATTGTCATATTCTGGTATCTCTTTTTTTATCATATTCTCATTTTATTTGCTAAGAATGTGGATCTACATTCTTAGTAAATTTTTTGAGAATATGACTAAAAAGAGACACCATAATCATGAAACAAATTATCACTATTTGATTTCAAATTGAGTTTGAGTCTAAATTTACTAGTAAATTGCTCCATTTCTATTATGATGACTACTTATGCTATTGAAAAAAATTCTCATTATAATATTAAAGATGTTATCGTCCTATTAACCCTTAAACATATGATTTCTTGCATGTTAATTTCTAGCTATACTAATAACATCTATATAAAAATGTAAGGACAAAAAATTAATATAAGAAATTATTATTATTACAGTTGTCAACAAAGAAACTACTTTCAGCAAATAAAAAAATAGTTGAGGTTGTCACTTAGGTATTGAGGCACAAGATTACTAATTCAAGGTCCTTATTAAGCAAATAAAACGGAATTATTGACTCAAGGTCCTTAGTAATCTGATGCGTAAAATAATATAGCAAAATAAATTCGTTAGCAAGTGCACTAGTCGCTCAAGTAACATAGTAAAATGAGTAAAGAGTATCGAACTAATGAGGAATATTATTAACTCAATATCTGATTTTATAAATTAATAAGAGAGGAAAATATGGATTTTGAAAATATGTTTTGTGACTATAAAAATTAAATAAAGAAATAATAATAATATAATATAATGGTGATGAAGTTAGTTCTTAGAATGATAATAAATTAAGGATAAATATGTGAGCCAAAAAAGATAAATTAAAGTTCTTAAGATGTATTAGAATTTTCCTAAGTTATAAATTTGACAAGATTAAAATCAAGCAAATTAAACTATCTTAAATTTAATCAAAACTGAAGTCCCAATACTCATATAGATGAGATTAAAATTAAGATGTTTTAATATGAAAATCCTAGACTATCAATCACTTCATAAACTAGTATAGACAAACCACATAAATATAATTTTCTACACACTAGGTATTAGATCTATGTCAATTTTTAATTTCACAATAAATCATTTAATTTAATTAAATAAAATATAAAATTAAGTAATCCACAAAATTAGTAATTACTTAACTCAGAGATTCAAATAACTAAATCAAAAGCATTAAACAATTAAAAATTACAACAACAACAACAACAACAAAGCCTTATCCCACTAGGTGGGGTCGGCTACATGGATCATACGATTATTCGTATGATCCATGTTCATGATATTCGACAAGGTTTTACGCTGGCTGTCGGGGCCTAACACAACCCTCCTCCTGTATCCGGGCTTGGGACCGGCTATAAAACATAGGCGGAGTTAAACAATTAAAAATTAAGCAAAACAAATTCAATAATAAAATAAGAGTTCACAATATTTCCCTTGAATAATAATCTCCTAAAATAAAATAACTAAAACATGGAGTTCATCCTATAATTGTAGAGAGATAATAACAAAATAATAATAATGACTGGAAGAATTACACCAAGAATAAATTAGGATCCTCAACTATCGTCGAAGCATCTGGATCAGCCGTCCAACTCTCTCTCTCTCTCTTTCTCGGTCGAAGCCTGTAGACTCTCGACACTCCCTAGAAGGAAACCACACATCAAGACACACCTCGAGATGGTGGTCTCTTCATATATTTATAGGTGTAGCACGGTTTCACGGTAGTTCAATCATATGGTTGATTTTAAATCTGGTTGTTTCTTCAACTTCATGCCCTTCTTCTAATCTCGACCAAAATTCAACCGACTTGGCCGATAAACTTTAATAAGTCAAGCTCTAGGCCAATAAGATTTAGCCATGTAGACTTCCATGCAGTAGCGCCCAATGAAATCAAACTTATGACTCTTTGGCGCCCAATAACATCTCTGATCTCTTTGGCCCCAATAAAAACTTCTCTCATATGATTTTTGGCCGATAACAACATCACTCCCAAAAATATCTTGGCATGATAAAACTTATATCTCGTTCACTCCCAATAAAATGATAAAACTTGTATTTCACTCCCAATAAAATCTTGGCACAAGAACTTGGCGCCCTACGATCAAAGTGTTTATAGCCCTGTTTTGTGCCCAATATGAATATCCTTGATCAGTTTGGCTCCATAAATTTCACTCCTTATGTGTTTGGTTCCTTAGATTTCACTCATCATCAATTTGGCCCCCAATATGATAAAGTATGAGTTTGGCTCCCAATAAACCTTTTAGCACTCAAGCTTTGGCTCCTTAGATCCGTGTCAATTTGGCTCCTTAAATATTTGTCCCCTTCGGATTTAGATGAGTTTGGCGCCTTGCACTAAAATTCATATAATTCATTTGCATCTAGATTCATCTAAGCCGACAATTTTCCTTTATCCTTCCAATTAATTAAACTAACGAAATTAATCCTCCCATAGTTATAATACTTTGAGAACTAATAGATAGAATCAATAAATCCAGAATTATGATTAAGACAGACTTAAAATGATGCATGAAATAATCAAATTTCAAAAAAATTAATTAAAATAATAAACTAAAATATATTGTATTTTGCATGCATCATAATCAAATTAAATTGTAACACAAGAAGAAATCAATCTATGATTTGCATAGTTTGATGTCATAAACTACATGAACTCAAATGTCTAATCATGATCATTAGCATAGCAAATGCTAGTGTAATCCCAAATGCAAGCTTTTGGAGGAGGGATCCTAAGGACTTACCTCCGAATGCGATCGAGAACACGGCAGGCAGTAGGTGGTGGCGGCAAGCAGCGCGGTAGGAGGCGCGACGACTGCGACGACGAGGAGGATGATAACAATGACGACGAAGGCAGTTAGGAAGGAACAGGCAGCAAGCGGTGCAGCGACTGCGATGACATCGACAATGATGAGGACGACGGTGACGATGATGGCAAAGGAAGTGAGGAAGCGACAAGTGGCAGGTGGCGCCGTGCAGCGCGACGACTATGACGACTATGAGGACGATGGCGACGACAACGACGAAGGGAGGAAGGGGACGATTTACTAAAAAGATTAAAATAGAAAAGAGGGGTTAGGGTTAAAAGTAATTATTTAGCGTCACAAATACACGAGACACTAAATAGATGCCGAATTGGTGTCAAAGTGAAAAATTGACTTGTGACGCTAATTCGACACTACTGCAGTGCCACTAAAAGAATTCGGTTAATATGGCAGGGCTAAGGAGACATTGAAGTGACTCTAAATTAGTGTCACAAACTGGCGCGCTAATTAGAGGCTACTTTGACGCCGATAAGTTAATTTTTTTTATTTTTTTCTAATTAAACTTTGGAGAAAATTATATCCATTAATTCAATTCTCATGATTTATAATTAAGGATATAAAATATAATTTATAGATAATTAATATGATAAGAAATTTGGATTGATAGATAATTAAGATATCATATGATATATGTTGTATATATTAATTATATATTGAAGTACATGCGTATATGTGTAGGTATTAAGATTAGATGAACTATTTTATACATATATATATAATATTTATATTAACAGATGTATATATAAGTAATTATATTTCCTAATTATATCAACATATAATTATATTAATGATCACTTGCTGATCACTATATGATTTTAACCCATTTTAGATGCAATTCATACATATCGAGTCTCACTTTTGCCTATTTTTGGGACAATTATACTTGGAATGCAAACATTGTGATAACTAGTTGATATTCCTCATTTCATACTTAATTCCATGTGCATAGAGGTTCTGAAATGCCAAAATCCATTAATATTTAAATTCTATGCCAAGTTATCATTTTGAGGACAAGTTATCATTCCTAAGTGTCAAGTTATCATTATTTTGAATGAACTTATTTTCAATGGTTTTCTTGCCCTAAATCCATCATTATTATGTATAAATCATATTTGGATAGTCACATCTCAACTTGTGCAAAGTTTTAAGTCCATTTGAACAAGTTATCATTTTTCAAGTGCCAAGTTATCGTTAAAGGGCAATTCTGTCATTTCGACATGCAAAACCATTAATTCTGCACAAGGACCTTAAGCAATCATCTTATTATTGTTCTAACTCATTGCTGGTCAAATTTCATCACATTTGGATAATCAAAACTCAAGTTATGACAAGTTATCATTTTTAAGTCATATAAGTTATCGTTTTTGGGGCACTCAAGTTATCACTTTTAGGAATCTCCTTCATATTTGATTTTTGACCTCACTCACTTGTCACTCTAATCAAATTGATGCCTGAAATGCTTTGAACCACCCATATTAGGACATTTCCCAAGATTTCCATAAAGTTATCATTCCGGGCCCTTGAATTCATTCATATCGATATCGGTTTTCATTCTTGCAACACACCAATTCCCTTTTTGCTATAGATCTGATTTTAACTACTGTCCTAATCCTTAGTTGTTTAAATATTATTAGAAGACTTTCATGTTTGATGTTTTGGCCCTTGTAGCAAGTGGAAAAGGTGGCCAAAAGGAAGAAAAAAAAGGAGGGGGGACCACTAGCTTTTTGGCTGTCCAAAAAGCTGTCACTGCTGGAATTTCAGGGCCAGGGGACACATGGCTGCAATCAAAGCACAAAGAATGTTCTGATGTTGATCCAAAGGTGGGGAGAAGTGATATAAAAGCTGGATTTTTCTGGAGAATGAAAGGGGGGAGGTCATTCAAGGGTTTGGAGGAAGGCAAGGCTGCAAAGGATTCTGGTGGAGGAGTTGCTGGCCAGGAAGCTTCAAAGGATCCATGAATTGTATCTGTTTCTTACCCCAAATCCTAGAAGAACCTTCCTCATAGATAGTTAAACCTTTTTAGACTTCATTCTAGCATTTATAATTCAGTTTTGATAAATTTCCAAAACCCAAAAATCTGTTATCATTTCACTTTCTATAAAAAATCTGTTTTCACTATTCATTAAAAATATGTTTTTAGCCACTTAAGTAGAACTAATCTAAATTGTTTTAGGGTGTCTTAGACTTCAAATTCTTGTGGATATGACAACCTGAGTCTACTACAACTTACCTGTGCACTTGCAGCTAGTGAGTTGGGAGACCAAAAAAATGAAAAATTGACATTTTCTTTAATTTCAGCAAGTTATCACTAGAAAACCCAAATATCACTATCAATTAACATATATGTATACCTAATTATATCAACATATGAATCTATACACACATACGTATATATCCACATAATGATATCAACATATATGTATGTGTGTGCGCGTGTGTGGGTGTGTGTTTGTGTATAGCATAATTATATCAACATATGCATATGCACGCATATACATGCATAGTTGTATCAGATATGTTTATATTACCTAATTATAAGTTTATATTACCTAAATATATCAACAAATACATATATATACACACATATATGTATATAGTATATATACACACGCGCGCACACACACATATTATACATATATATAAATATGTCAAACTATAGTATATATAGGTAACATATATAGTTATACAAATTAACATTACCTACTTAAATACATATCAATATATGTATATATATGACTTTCTATTTAATTATATGTGTGTGTGTACTTCTATTTATGTACATTCAATGAATTTATTAACAAGTTTGTGCCACATTAGCATAGCAAATAGCTACATATTGAAGATAACATTTCTCGTATTCTTATACTTATATACATACATGTATATTTGTATTCATATACTTCTATGAATACATAACTAATATATAGTTATTTTATTAATCAATGTAAGCATTAGCATCTCCCTAGCGTCACATTAGCGACGACAAAAGATTAGCGCTACAATGGCGTCACAAGCCTTGTGACGCAATAACTTTAGCGTCACAACGGGCGGCGCCTAATGCAATTATTTTATATAGCGCAAATACTAGAAAGAGTACTAGGTTGAATCAAGTAATAAAAAGTGAGAAGAGTGTAGGACCCACGAGTACTAGTCTATCTTTTATCTTATTTTAGTTACATGAGGAAAAAAGATAAGATTTGATTTAAAAGAATTAAAACAAAGAAGAATAAAATTGATCTAGTCTAAAGTCCTAAAATAGATCAGCGATGTTCATATAAGGTGAGAGTAAAAATATACTTGAATGTAAAATTTGAAACAAATCCAAATTATCTAATGGAAAGGATGCCAAAACGTGTTGTAGTTCAGGGAATGAAATGGTAATTAAAGAAAAGATATTGATAACCTAATATTAGTATACCATTTATAATCATGCGATCTATCTAACCATTTTCTTTAATTTACTAGACAATATCTTAGTTTTATGGCAAAGAATGACGACGACGAAGGGAGGAAGGGGACGGTTTGGTAAAAAGATTAAAATAGAAAAGAGGGGTTAGGGTTAAAAGTAATTATTTAGCGTCGCAAATACACGAGACACTAATTAGATGCCGAATTGGCGCCGAAGTGAAAAATTGACTTGCGATACTAATTCGACACTACAGCAACGCCACTAAAAGAATTCGGTTAATATGGCAGGGCTAAGGCGACATTTAAGTGACTCTAAATTAGTGTCACAACCTAGCGCGCTAATTAGAGGCTACTTTGCTGTCGATACGTTAATTTTTTTATTTTTTCTAATTAAATTTTGGAGAAAATTATATCCATTAATTCAATTCTCATGATTTATAATTAAGGATATAAATATAATTTATAGATAATTAATATGATAAAAAAATTGGTTCAATTGATAGATAATTAAGATATCATATGATATATGTTGTATTACATATTGAAGTACGTGCGTATATATATGTGTAGGTATTAAGATTAGATGAACTATTTTCTACGTATATATATAATATTTATATTAACAAATGTATATATAAGTAATTATATTGCCTAATTATATCAACATATAATTATAGTAACATATATGTACAACTAATTATATCGAAATATGCATATATACACACATAAGTTCATATTACCTAATTATATCAACATATGAATCTATACACACATACGTCTATATACACATAATGATATCAACATATATATATATATATATATATATATACATATATATGTGTGTATGTATGTATGTATGTATGTATGTATGTATGTATGTATGTATGTATGTATGTATGTATGTATGTATGTATGTGTGTGTGTGTTTGTGTGTATTACCTAATTATATAAGCATATACGTATAGCTAATTATATCAACATATGCATATACACACATAATTGTATCAGATATGTTTATATTACCTAATTATAAGTTTATACTACCTAAATATATCAACAAATACATATATATACACACATATATGTATATAGTATATATACATGCACGCGCACACACACACATATTATATATATATATATATTTATTTATATGACAAACTATAGTATATATAGGTAAAATATATAGTTATACAAATTAACATTACCTACTTAAATACATATCAATATATGTATATATATGAATTTCTTTAAATATATGTGTGTGTACTTCTATTTATGTGCATTCAATGAATTTATTAACAAGTTTGTGCCACATTAGCATTGCAAATAGTTACGTATTGAAGATAGCATTTCTTGTATTCTTATACTTATATACTTATATACATACATGTATATTTGTATTCATATACTTCTATGAATACATAACTAATATATAGTTATTTTATTAATCAATTTAAGCATTAGCATCTCCCTAGCGTCACATTAGCGACGACAAAAGATTAGCGCTACAATGGCGTCACAAGCCTTGCGACACAATAACTTTAGCATCACAACAGGCAACCCCTAATGCAATTATTTTATATAGCGCAAATACTAGGAAGAGCACTAGGTTGAATCAAGTAATAAAGAGTGGGAAGAGTGTAGGACCCACGAGGACTAGTCTATCTTTTATCTTATTTTAGTTACATGAGGAAAATAGATAAGATTTGATTTAAAAGAATTAAAACAAAGAAGATTAAAAATGATCCAATCTAAAGTCCTAAAATAGCTCAGAGATGTTTAGATAAGGTGAGAGTAACAATATATTTGAATGCAAAATTTGAAACAAATCCAAATTATCTGATGGAAAGGATGCCAAAACGTGTTGTAGTTCAGGGAATGAAATGGTAATTAAAGAAAAGATATTGACGACCTAATATTAGTTTACCAGTTTTAGTCATGTGATCTATCTAACCATTTTCTTTAATTTACTATACAATATCTTAGTTTTATAGCAAAGAAACAACGATGATAAAAATCATAATGTATAAGAAAGCAAAAAATAAAAACAAAATAATTTTTTTGCGATTGATCACATACAAAATCATTTTATGATAGGCTAAATGATATGCATGTGGCAAAATTTTATGATAGGCTCAAATCAGATGGCCTAACTATGTTATCTCAATATTAGATAGAGAATGTTCAACTAAATCAATCTCTAACTAACTTTTGATAAGATGCCTTCGCAATGCAATCCTATCTCAAAAACGCCTCAACTAAGTGAGTTAATGACCATAAATCTTCAAATCTCAACCAAGTAAATACAGATTGGATATGAAATGCTTATCGAAAAGAGTGAAAGATAAATCAATTGAGAGAGGTCAAAAGAACAAATCTTGATAATACCAACCGGTTAAAATTGAATACTTAGAAAAAAGCATTAAAGTCAGCATACATATTCAAAAATTTCAAAATAGTAAATCTTATTCAACAATTTAACAAAGTCCAGCATAAATTGATCATAATTAGAACTCTATTACATAGATAGAGAAATTATTAGGATTACAATAGAGAGATAAAAAAAGAGACTAAAAGATATAAAAAGTAGAAATAATCTCTTCAAAAAATATTTAAACTCTTCTGATAGAATCTCCACCGAGTAGATAACTAGAGGCTCTCTTTTTCTACCCTTGCAATGGATTTTGAATTCTAGACTTGGATGATTAAGTGACGTGATATGGACCCCATTTTATAGTAAAAAATGCATATGCCCTTTAAGAATCAACATGGATTGTGTCATCAATGATACATGCTGCATTAACCAAAATATAATTATTTGGCCGAGAAAATCTGGCAAAATTAATAACACAGACCGTGTTATTAATACCATGGGCAGTTTTATATATTGTTAGAGTGATTTTCGCCTAATCTATTAGATTTTGAAGATATGGTGATTGTTGACTAACATGGACTATGTCGAAAGAAACTATGTTGCTGGCAAACGCAGACCATGTTCGAGCAATGCAGACTGTGTTAGATGGACAACGTGGACTATGTTGGAATGGCGTAGACCGTGTTGGCTGCTGAAAAAATAAAAAATAAGAAATTAGGCAAGCTGATTCCTTGAAAAGTTTTAATTAGAAATGAGGAAAAGTTTATATATGTAGAATTAAATTATGAAAAATAGACTGAATGATATGAAATAAACATGTATAAAATGTCATGCATTAAAATTCTCCCAAGCTTGAATTATTGCTTCTCCTCAAACAAGTTTCAAACTAAGAACCGAGTGAAAATAGTTCCATCATAAACTTCACCTCATAAGTAATACTTTTCTAACACTGTTGTTTTGCACATTCATTGCCAAAGCATATCTCCTCTTGCCATTTGTCCATGCCTCGTAAAATTTAAAAATAAGAAATTAGGCAAACTGATTCCTTGAAAAGTTTTAATTAGAAATGAGGAAAAGTTTATATATGTAGAATTAAATTATGAAAAATAGACTGAATGATATGAAATAAACATGTATAAAATGTCATGCATTAAAATTCTCCCAAGCTTGAATTATTGCTTCTCCTCAAACAAGTTTCAAACTAAGAACCGAGTGAAAATAGTTCCATCATAAACTTCACCTCATAAGTAATAATTTTCTAACACTGTTATTTTGCACATTCATTGCCAAAGCATATCTCCTCTTATCATTTGTCCATGCCTCGTAAAATTTCTAACACTTAAACATATTTAAACATTTCTAGATTCAGCTTGATAAAAATGTATATATTATCATATAATATTCTTAATATTGAAAATATAAGTAAAGGGCATGGTTCAATTTCTTTCTTTGAAGATATAAAAATAAGGGAAGGATGAGTCTTTGCAAGTTGCAACTACTTCTTCCTAAATACACAGATATATATGCATACACAATTCATGGGCGGTATTCCATGCATTAATGATTTTTAAGTTATTGCCAGCACCAAGTCAAGCAACTTTAACAAGCTAATAACAATATAAGCAGAAAAGCTTCCACAACAGGAATCATGGAGGCACAATACTGTTATCTATGCTAACGCGATCTCGGCATAATTGAATCAATAGCCTTCTGCAATAATGTTCTTTGTCTTATTAAGAGGAAACTACAAACATATATATATATAGATGGAAAGCTATCAGATACATATACTTTGCACCTGTTCGGCTCACAAATTAGAGCTCCGACTCTTGCAATTTGCAAGCAAGCGAAGCAAAAGAACGAAGCATTAATAATGTCTTCACATGCTTCAGCATCCCGATTGGCTCCTCTTATTCTATGCCTCATCATCTGTTCTTTGCAGATGATGTTGATGGCCACTAGCACCAGAGCGGCGTTCCCGCTGTTCACCAACTCCCGATGGATCGTGGACGGTGAAGGGAGGCGGGTGAAGCTGGCTTGCGTGAACTGGCCATCCCACATGGAGGGCATGCTCGCGGAGGGCCTGGGGAAGCAACCACTGGACGAAATCACAAAGATGATTGCGGCCATGGGGTTCAATTGTGTCCGGCTCACATGGTCCACGTTCATGTTCACAAACGAGACCTTGGGGAGGCTCACAGTGCGGCAGTCCTTTGAGGCCATCGGCCTCATGGAATCCATCGGAGCCATCGTTGTCAACAATCTGACCTTCGTCAATCTCACGCTCATCGAAGCATACAAGGCAAGCTTTCTTCCAAATTTAACTTTCTGCATTGTCTGATTTACCTTTTTAACGAAGTCCGCGCTGTCTGCAGAGTGTTGTGTCCAACCTTGACGAAAACAACATCATGGTCATACTGGACAACCACGTAAGCAAACCTGGCTGGTGCTGTGCAAACACAGATGGCAATGGCTTCTTTGGCGACACATATTTATATCCCAGCGTTTGGATCAAGGGACTAAAAAACGTGGCCACGACCTTCAGTGGATCCAAAGCCGTGGTAGGAATGAGCCTAAGGAACGAGCTCCGAGGACCTCGCCAAAACACCACCGACTGGTTCACCTACATGCAGAAAGGCGCAGAAGCCGTGCACGCGGCGAATCCAAACGTACGGGTGATACTCTCGGGTTTCAACTTCGACAATGATCTTAACTTCCTCATGCACAGGCAGGTCCAGCTGACATTCCAGAGAAAGCTCGTGTTCGAGCTGCACTGGTACGGCTTCTCCGGCGGCACTTCATGGAAGGCTGACTAAAAAAAATATCGCACATAAAATTACTCTGAACTCTTGTGGAGTTATTTAGTCATGGTCAAATTTCACTGAATGAAAATTAAATTTCTGTAAATTTTTGCATTCACTTAATACAATTCAACATTTTAAGAATACATATATAGATATGCAGCTTATATTCCCTTTCCAATGACACGCCAGAATTAAGCTTATTGGTGCAATAATTAACATTATTGCTTGTCAAAATTAATTAGTAGATATACCAAGAGAAATAAAATAATGAGTACATGGCCAGAGATTGAAAGCTAAACAAACTGGGCCAGTATTACTTATGACATATACGTTACGTATAGTTAATTATGGCTCTAGTGCTCGCGACCAGCTTAAACCATTGCCTCTCGGGATCACAGTTCATGTCCCTGCTCAAGCACCTGCATGGTACCGTGATGATGCTGTGGTCTTCGGTATCGACGTCCAGGCAAACTACTGTACTGTTGCCATTTTCGCTGATATTAGTTGTGGTTGACAAGTGCATCTGGGACTGTGAGATCAAACTCCACTTGGAAGATGGGTCATTGCAGCTGCCGAGCTCAACTCGCTCGCCATCTCCCTGCGCCATGATGCACAGACCCGTCCCCTTCATTTCCAATGTCTTCCCCAGTGTGTAACTCCAGCCGTTGGTATCATGGCACTCTCCGAGCTCGAGCTGCTGTTTGCTGCCCATCTGAGCCTTCACTACGCAAGAGCCTGTTAGTGGGTGGTAGATGACCGTGGATGGTGGAAAGTAAGAAACGCCTGGACCTGCATGTACCATCGATTAATTGTTCTCGTGTCTTAACATTTCCTTGAAATCGTCATTTTGAAACGCTGCACCGATCGAGGAGTACAATGAGCAGTGCGTACCTCGGAAAGGTTGCTGCAAAGATTTAACCCTGCGAAGAAATGTGTTCCTCGGCCTGCTCCAGTCCCAACTCAGCATGCCGTAGGTCTCGTCCAGGCCATACACGCCTTGCCTCAAGTAGTAGCTGCCTTGCAGAGTCCATATTGCCCAGTCCACGTCCCAGTCGGCCAGGGCTGCCATTATGCAGCCGAAGTACCTGTTGCCGTTCACGTCGCTGCCTCTTTGGTTCACTCCGAACTCGCTGACAAACAGCGGCCGGGCAACTCGCACGAAGCTATTGAGTACAATGTACATAAGTTAGAATTTGATTTACCATTGAGTTCATCTAATTCGATTAGGTCATTCCGTATCACAAAATTGACAATGACAAGCGAAGATTTCAATAACAATTTTCTGCATTTCTCATTTATGAATCGAACTTGAGACCTTGATTAAACATATAGGAGTCTGTTTACTACTCCATCTTGTTCATATATGTCATTTTTTTCTGATCAGTTATCTCAAGTTCAACAAATGGTGGAACATATTCTCTTCGCTTAATGGAATTAATATAAGGAAAACAATCACAAGGCATTCTTCTCGCCTATCATTTGACGAACTAATCGAAATCATTTTTTGTTATACTTTAATACCCACTGAGTCCACGTGCGCTTTTGATCATTCTACTAAACAATTGGACCAAGACGGTTCCCCAACTATCAAAGCAAGATAAATCTTAACTGTCATGCTTTTTGAGAGAGAAGCCACAAAGCAGCTTTATTCCATAACATAAACCCAAAATTTGAGGTGCTCCCTTCCGTCAACTTCTTCTTCCTTCCATATCAAGATTTGCATGAGATATATGTAACTCAAACTTATGCCTTTCCCCTTACCCATAATCCCATTGTGCAAGGGAGTTTTGTACTTCGGAGTGTCTTGCGGATTAGATGAATTTTGAGTTGGAGTAAAATTCAAGATATTATTAACATATCTCCATCATGAATTGAATCCTCGAATAGATATCTAATAACATATTCCACTGTCAATCCTAATATTGGACTACTGCGAACTCTTATTGTTTAATAAGTTCAAATAATGTTGAAACTTCCTAATAAGAACCGATTTGTTGAACATGTCGGCTAGATTATTTTATGTGACGATCTTCCTCATATTGATCATCTTCTTAATATAGATAAAGTGATACTTGATGTCGATGTGTTTGATTCTTTCGTGATGTACTTATAAGCATATTGCACTTAAACTATCACATTACACTATAGTCTAATCTTAGTATAATCCAAAATCTTCAACATGGTGCCTTACTTAACAGCTTCTATCAATCATAGAGTGTAGCTTTTCAACTGATAACAAAATTATCAATAGTGAAAACATAACCTGTCACTGAGTCTAAATAACCTGCAACCAAACACCCTTTGCCACTACTCTGAGGTCAATATCAAAATATATGCTTTACTGTTTGTTAATTTTTCTTTCTAGAATTGCTCATGAATCTAGTGACCACACAAACCACATGGGCAATATCAGATCTTGTGCATAAAATAGCATATGATGCATGCAGTTTACAATATATAATTAGGATTGCATTTAAGTTTATTTTGAGTAATTTGATCATAGCATGCATCCATTTTTATATTTATTTCATTAAATTCTTTGAAGTAGAAATCTACTTCTAGTTTGTGTTATTTTGTAGAAAATATTGATGAGAAACGACAAAGAGATAAAAGAAGAATCATGCAAAATGGACTCAAGTCTATTTCTAAAAAATAAAAATATGATTCTCATGCCTCGTGATACACTCTTCATGGTTGTTATAAGGCTATTTCACGAATCAAAGACCTAACTCTTAGGGTTCTCACAGAGTTGTACTACAAGGGTTATGATCTCACAGGTCTTGAAATATTAGTCACGACCGTAACAACAGGCACTAGCTACACCATTTCACAGACCAATCAACCTTACACGAGTTCCATATGTCTTGAGAATGTCCATCCCTTTTTACTAATATGTCCAAGCTGCATGTGTCTATCTTGGATTCTTATTTGGTTGAACTAGTTATTGCAGCTTCTTTGTAGTATGTACAAGGACTTTTGTCTGATTCCTTTCATGACGCCAAGATCATCCTTGGTGATTGAGAGAACACCTCTTGCAGCATCAATTCAACATTCTTTGGAGTCAATAACTACTAATGGTATTTTTTGCTCAAAGCAATGGGAATCAAAGCAATTTTTGAAAGGGAATAAAAGAAGAATCACATGATTAGAGTCAAAGCAATTTTTGAAAATTAGAATTTAACTTTTCACGGGTCGTTATTCTCTGCTCACATGAAATGGCTATCTCACGCCTAGCATCCAACACTCATGGCCCTCATAGAATTGCTTCACACATAAATATGCATTTCACGGGCTATTAAATTTTTCTCACTACTGTGAAGATGGAATATCACGCGCCAGCTTGATCATTTCATGGATCAAGCGATTTTTATTCTTCGATTGAGAAACTTATGGGCGGTGACGATGGCTCCTCCAACGAATCGGAGAGAAAGAAAAGTCATCACGGGTAGTGAACATCTATAACGGACCATTACGTGTTGAAGCATCTTGAAGACGAATACCTTACAAGCCGTGATGATATTCTAACGGTCACAAAATGATTGGAGGAAATTTTTATCACTTAATGGGATGTGAAATAACCATAATGGGTATCACAAAATGTTAACAGATCAAGAAAGTAACTTTCACGGGCCGTTACAAGTTGGTTACGGGTGTTAAAGTGTTTAAGTCAAACGACTGAATAGAATAATGGTTGAATCAAAGCCATGACTTGTTCTTCACGCCCCATGACAGATGCAAAACAAACTTCAAGTTCCATTCTGATTTCCATGAAGAGCTACTTAGGGGGTGTGGCGGATGCAGATTTCAACATTCAACATATTTTCAAAAAAATAATCAATGCATGATGACTCCAACTCTTACCATATGTCCTAGAGATCAATTGGAAAAAAATTAGGCCAAAAATTACAGAGTTTTTCAAGACAAAAAATTCAAAATCAATAGGACCCCGAATTTACCTTATTTTACAAGAAAAATATTTTCGTTTCTTCTAAAATTACATGGAAACTTGAGCCTCTATAAAAAGGGACCTCTAGCTGACATAAACAATCATGCTAGGCCTCCAACTGAAACTTTCAAGCCATGAACAAATGAGCACTTCTAAAGAACGAAGGAGAAGATTTCTACGTGGTAGACTCGAGCAAGGACGGCGCAGCGGTTCATCATTGTTTATGAACATTACTAATTTTTACATATTGTCGGGATGATATTTTATATTTTCATGTTTAATCTATCTATCTCTATAATTTGGATTATTAGTTTTGTTTTAGATTTCTATTTTAGTTACAAGAGTTTTATTGCTAGAATAAATTCTGAATTTTGTTAATTGATGATGCATAAAATGATGTTGCAAAATAAATCCTCTATCAAGTGCACTAGTCGCTCAAGTAATATAGTAAAAGGAGTAAATAGTGTCGAATCTACGAGGAATATTATTAATTCAATGTCAAATTTTATAAATTAATGAGAGGAAAAAAAGGTTTTGAAAATAGGTGTTTATAATATCAAATAAAATACTAAAAATAACATAATAATTAGATTAGATAATGGCATTAAAGTTAGGTCTTAGAATGATAATATATTAAGGATAAATATGTGAACAAGAAAAGATAAATTAAAGTTCTTAAAACGGATTAGGAATTTTTCTAAGTTATTAATTTATAAGATTAAAATCACAGAGTCCACAAACTGGTAATTCTATTATTTAATCAAGCAAATCAAACTATCTTAAATTTAATCAAAACTAGAGTCCCACAAACTGGTATACATGCAGATGAGATTAAATTTAATATGCATTAATATGAAAATCCTAAACTATTAATCACTCCACAACCTCGTATAACTAACTTATTTTCTCTTCTTTCTTGTAGGAAAATGGCGAGGGGTGGTGCTTCACGAAGAGGACGAGGGAGGGGTGTTGGTGGTAGAGACATTGACACTGAAAGAACTAATGAAATAAATTCTGGCAGGGATTCGACAAGTTCAACTTCTCAAAATGTGGTTACTTCAACACCACCACAATTAGCTCAAGAACGATCTATCCAAATCGACAATGAGGATCAAGTAGGAGCTGATTTTCATGATTCCATGTCATCAAGGGGTGTAAATCATGGCTTGGACGCACCTAATAATCAAGCTAATTGAATGTTTATAACATTGAATTGTGACAGGTTAATTCTTCACTATTGTGCTATTTTTTAAAGTTCATACCTATATTTCACATTTGTACATCTAATGATTTATTTTTTTATTGTATCATGTAGTTTCATTCTTAATTCGATTACTCAAACAATTGGTATGTTTGTGAAAGATTTTATGCAAACTGCTTGTATATGTTGGAAAAAAAGTACCGCAAGAAACTCTTGAAAGAATGTGGAATGCGTTTAAGGTATTATTTAACAATCAAGGTCAATAATGTGATTTGTATGCAATAAATTTTTGTAATGTTTTAACATTAATTTGATTATTTTCAGGCAATGGGAGCAATCAAACATTCTCATTAAGGAAATATTTATTAAGAAGTGTAGTGATCTCTACTTTCCCACACTATATCATGCAAGATATCATGTAATAAAGAGACATAATAAGATGCATATAAGAGGTTTTGGACCCTCATGGATGAGAGGAGATGTTTGGAATGGCATGATTGATTTGTGGATGGAAGATGAGTGGCAACAAAAATTAGAGGCTGCAAAACAAAATAAGCTTACTGAGAAAGAGGGTGGAATCATAAAGCATACCACTGATTCTATACCTGTGACAGAACATTGGATAAGACTTGTATGTTAACTACACTATTTGAATATTTAATTTTTTCAAGTCATGCACTATTTTCTAGTCATATGTTTTATTTTCTTTTTGTAGGCACAAAAGTTAGGCAGACAACCAACTTACTACAAAGTTTTTGAGCATTGTCATAAGCATCGAGGCACACTACAAGAAAACATACTTTCTGTGATGAATATTTTGTGACAAAATAATTCTGTCACAATATTTAATAGATTTGTGAGAAATTTGTGATTGATTTGAATTTAATATTTTAGTGACCGATATGTGACGATAATATTTGTCACAAGATCGTCCGTCAGAAATTCGTCATAATTTTGTGATGTTTTTGTGATCACTATTTTAATTAAAATATTTAGTGACGCAAAAGTGATAAATATAAAATCGTCACAATATCTTTGTCACATTATGATCACATTTATTTATTTATCTTTTCTTTGGTCACAAATTTATAACAAGTTTATTTTTTTTTATCCACCAAATATTTTTATTGCTATATAAAAGAAGCAAAGAATTACCTAATTCTACCTAGGGCAACAAATTTTCAGAGGTAATTTTTTTTCTTCTCCTCTTCGTCTCTAAAACATAGGGGGCTGCTGCGTTTGCCATTGTGCGCCCTGGCGCACGGCTGTAGACGCAGCCGCCTTGCGTCAAGGACGCAGGGCAGCCCTGTTGTGCCAGCCCTGCGTCTGGCACAAAGGGCTTTTGCTGCCCTCGTCAGGTAGACGCAGGGCTGCGTCAGCGCCTGACGCAGGGCTGCAAAAGCCCTGCATCAAGCCCTGCATCAGGCGCTGCCTGACGTAGCAAGCCCTACGTCAGGCAGCGCCTGACGCAGGGATGCAGGGATTGCAGCTAGGCGTCTGCTGCCGCAGGGATTGCAGCCAGGCGTCAGCAGTACGGCGCCTGACTTAGGGCTTGCATATTTTATTTTTTTAATAGAAAAGAATAATAAAATAATTTATTTGATTGTATATTTTTCATGAAAAGAGTTAAAGCTTCGTGTCATTCTGACATAGGTACGTGTTACTTCTTCTTTCTTAATGGTAAATAATCTCATAATTATTATTTTTAAAATTTATTTGAAAATTATACAAATTTATTGAAATGTATTTGTCGTCTGAATGGGAAGTGTAATAATAATCATTTGTTTATTATATATGTTTTATTTGTTTAATAACTTTTTGCATGTTAATTATATTACTTTATATTTTAAGTAACAATGTTGTGGTGATGTTAGCATATTTCATGTTTATATCATTGTTCAAAATTCACATGCTAACATATGTAATTATGCATTTTTATATTCATTTTGGACAATTAATTTTTGAATGTTTATAACACTGAATTGTGATAGGTTATTTCTTCACTATTGTGCTATTTTTTTAATGTGATTTGTGTGCAGGAAACTTTTGTAATGTTTTAACATTAATTTAATTATTTTTAGGCAAGATATGTGTGGGAGCAATCAGATATTCTCATTAAGGAAGCATTTATTAAGAAGTGTGGTGATCTCTACTCTCCCATACTATATCATGCAAGATGTGATGTGATGAATAGACATAATAAAATGGATATAAGTGAAACCAAAGGTTTTGGAGCATCATGCATGAAAGGAGATGTTTGAAATGGCATGGTTGATTTGTGGATGGAAGATGAGTGGCAACAAAAATCAAAGGCTGCAAAACAAAATAAGCTGAAAGAGGCATAATATTAACTACACTATTTGAATATTTAATTTTTTTCAAGTTGTGCACTATTTTCTAGTCATATGTTTTATTTTCTTTTTGTAGGCACAAAAGTTAGGCAGATAACCAACTGACTATGAAGTTTTTGAACATTGTCATAAGCGTCGAGGCAAAGAAAAAACTGGTGAATATGTTGATGGAAAATCAAAAAAAGTTTGTCTAGGTTTTTTTACAAAAAAATATTTATTCATCCACCTTATATATTCTTTTACTTTTTCTAACATATTATGTTTGTGTTGAATTCAGGAAGATTATAATGCATCTCTTAACATCAAATATGGTTCAGATGTTAGCTCTCAACTAGGATTTGATGCTGCTACGTGGATTGATGCAGTAGGAGCTTCAACAAAAGGAAGAGTATATGGATTTGGTGCTAGAAAATATGCTCAATCACTAGTAAATAATTTAAGTTATGGTGTATCAAAGCACATGGGCGACTCTTCTTCAAATGTTGCTACTGAGGATGATTTGCAATGCATAAGAGAAGAAGTGCGTGAAGAAGTATGACAAGAATTAAATGATTGCATTAAAAAAGTGAATGCTGAAATATAAGAACGTGTTCGTGCACTTGTATTATAAATTACTCAACAAGCAAGTAGTCAATCACCTTCTGGAGATTCTGTTTCACTATCTTATGATGCTTCATTATTTTAATATTTCTCTATTTAAATCACTAGATTTTAATATTTTATGTATATATTTGATTACAGGTTTCAACTTTTTCTATGGAGAGGATATCACAATTTATCAAGGAAAAAAATGAATATGCTGTGTGGCTACAATTTGCTTAAAGTTTCATTCTTAAATTTGGATAATGAAAACTTATATAGCGGATTTAATATTTTGAATATTTTAATTACAAATGTTTGAACTATAAGGTCTTTGACATGTTTAGAAATGAATATCTTGCGTTGTATTATTTTTATTGTGTAATTATTTATGTGTAGTAGTATATTTAGAAAATAAATTGCCACATAATTGTTGATTCATTAAAAAATTTGTAAATTTATTATATTAAATAATTACATAAAATTTTGTCACAACTTCATCAAAATAATTAATAACGAATCATCACAATTTTGTTACAAAATGTTGACTTGAAATTTGTCACAACTCTATCACAATCGTAATCGTCACAAAATGATCACAAATAATCATAACAAGTCTGTCATAAAAATCATCACAACGTATATCCGTCACAAATTAATAGTCAGTAATCCATCATAAAATCATCACATTTGTGACGGAATACTCATTTTATTAATTATTTTATCAAATTTTTGTGACAAAATTTTTTTAATTTTGTGATAATTGTAGCCGTCACAATTATCTTTGTGACGAAAATAATCCGTCACAATAGAATTTGTGGGTCAAAAATCAGTGACGGATGCAAATTGTCACAAGTACAACACAGAAGAGCATATGTGACGGAATACACTTATGTTGTGACGGAATTATCTGTATACCTTGTTTTCTTGTAGTGACAAAGAAAAAACTGGTGAATATATTGATGGAAAATCAAAAAAAGTTTGTGTAAGTTTTTATACAAAAAATTATTTTTTCATCCATCTTATATATTCTTTTGTTTTTCTAACATATTATGTTTATCCTGATGCTAGGAAGATTACAATGCATATCTTAGTACCAAATATGGTTCAGATGTTAGCTCTCAACCAGGATTTTTGATGCTGCTACGTGGATTGATGCGGTAGGAGCTCCAACAAAAGGAAGAGTATATGGATTTGGTGCATGCTCAATCATTAGTAAATAATTTAAGTTATGGTATATCAAAGCACATGGGTGACTCTTATTCAAATGTTGCTATTGAGGATGATTTGAAACATACAAGAGAAGAAGTGCGTGAGGAAGTGAGACAAGAATTGCAACGAGAATTAGATGATCGCATTAAAAAAGTAAATGTTGAAATGGAAGAATGTGTTCGTGCACTTGTATTTCAAATTACTCAACAAGGAAGTAGTCAATCACTTTCTGGAGATTTTGTTCTACGTTAGTAAGGTAATTTATCTTATTTATATATCACTATTTATGATGCTTCATTATTTTAATATTTCTCTATTCAAACCACTATATCTTAATATTTTATGTATATGTTTAATTACAGGTTTCAACTTTTTATATGATGAGGTAATCACAATTCATCAAGGGAAAAAGCGGATATGTTGTGTGGCTACAATTTTCCTAAAGTTTTATTATAAATTTGGATAATCAAAACTTATGTAGTGGATTTAATCTTTTGAATATTTTAATTACAAATGTTTGAACTATATGATCTTTGGCATTTCGGAAATTAATATCTTGCATTGTATTATTTTTATTGTATAATTATTTATGTGTATAGTAGTTTATTTAGAAAATAAATTGTCACACAATTATCATATTAATTCATTAAAAATTCTGTAAATTTATCATATTAATTAATTATATAAAATTCTGTCACAACTTCAATAAAATAATTAATAACGAATCATCACAATTTTGTCACAAAACGTCGATATAAATTTTGTCACAATCATAATCGTCATAAAATGATCACAATTAATTATTACATATCTGTTATAAAAATCATCACAATATATATCGTCACAAATTAATAGTCAGTAATCCGTAAAAAATCATTACATTTGTGACAGAATACACATTTTATTAATTATTTTATCAAACTTTTGTGACAAACACTTTTTAAGCTTGTGACGATCTTAGCCGTCACAAATATCTTTGTGACGAAAATAATCCGTTACAACAAAATTTGTGGGTCAAAAATCAGTGACGGATGTAGATTGTTACAAGGCTATCACAGAAGAACATCTATGACAGAATACACTTATGTTGTGACAGAATTATCCGTCACATATGCCTTATTTATTGTAGTGTTAACAGATCACACAGATCTAATTCTACACACTCGTTATTAGACCTAATTCAATTTTTAATTTCATAATAAATCATTTAATTTAACTAAATAAAATCTAAAATCAAGTAATCCACAAACTAGTAATTACTTAACTCAGAAATTCAAATAATTAAATCAAAAGCATTAAACACAATTAAAAATGGATCAAAAGAAATTCAATAATAAACTAAGTGTTCACAATATTTTCCTTCAATAATAATCTCCTAAAATAAAATAATTAAAAACATGGAGTTCATCCTAGAATTGTAGAGAGATAATAACAAAATAACAATAATAATTAGAATAATTACACCAAAAATACATCAGGGTTGTCGAATGTCGTTGGAGCGTATGGATCAGTTGTCCAACTCTCTTTCTTTCTCGGTCGAAGCCTGCAGACTCTCGACACACCGTAGAAGAAAATCAAACTTCAAAGCACCCACGTAATGAATGATTCATCACGTATTTATAGGTGTAAAAAGTGCTTCGCGTTAATTACGACCGTTAATATCATCACGCCCTTCTTCTAATCTCGATCAAAATGATAAATTCTTCTTATCTTCACTCACTTCTATACGTTATACGTCCGATTATTGACCAATAAACATCGGTCATGTAGGGCGTAATCTTTATCTCACGCCAACCCCAAGGAAGTTGGACGTAAGATTTTATCCAATTAAATGATAACCTCAATTTGGCACCCTAGTTGTGATGCTTCTTGGTGAATAAAACATGTGATAAGATCTTGGGGTAAAAATTCATTCATCCTTATATCGCCTAACAAACTCCTTTTGGCTGCCAAGTTTAATACCACCTTAATGATAGTGCTCCATCTCGCCCGTAATATTTCTCTTGTTTGTTTCTCAACCGATAACAAAGATAAGTCTTCGATAATGATAACAACTTGTCGCCCTCTAAATTCTTCCAATTATGCTTTACTAAAGCCTCGGATAAATGTCACCCAATTATGCTTTTACTCCTTATCTCATTTGCTGCCGTGACTGAATTAATCCATCCGATAATCCACCATATGATGTTAATTCAGCTTTCCTTGCAAAAATAATTATAAAAATTAAGCAAATTTCTTCTTAGTTAAAATATTCTAAGCATTAATAACCAAAATCGATAAATCCAGAATTATGACTAAAAATGACTAAAATGATGCATGCCATGATCAAATTACAGAAAAATTAATTAAAATAATAAACTAAAATATGTTATATTTTTCATGCATGAATTGAATAATAGTCAATTTAGTATTTATGAACATGGTTGTTATACTTAATGTTTTTCTTTAGATTTGAATGACTTATGAGTTGATTATTAACTAGGTAGTGTAATAAATTCTTACTTCATAATTTTTTGTTCAAATTGATTGTTAACTTTTATGTTGAAATAATACATGTCATAATTTATTAGAACCAGGTGGAATATCAGATTGTGTAGTCTATTTAATTGACCCGAGCGGGCGGCTAAGTAGTTTAGGAATTACAGCACATAATACTTTAATTTCAATTTAATCTAGGGTAGATTCGGATGAAGTACTTTCATATTACTATTGTCTTAAGATAGTTGATTTAATTGCTTAAGGAGATTATATATATATCTACAGTGTTCAGAATCCATATAAAGACCGATTAAATTTATTGTTACAATTAGTTTACAAAAGTTAAGATTGTTCTAATCATTATAAACCATCTTAAGGACCTATGCATTATTAGTTTTAAATTTTTATCTTACTGTATTTTTATTTTATGCACACTTTTATCCCAAATTGTATGTCATCTTCTATTAGCCTCTAAAATTCGATAGATAAATAAAATAGTTCATTGTGAGATCGACAACCTTTACTCTTACACTTTATTACTTGAGCAACTAGTATACTTGCTTACTATATCGTTATTAATTTTTGCATCATTCAATGACTAGACTCTTTGCAATATTTGTAGATATTCTTTGGATTGATGTTCTTCTTCGGCTTGCCCTTCTTAGGATTCGAATGATGTTCCTTCTCTTTTATTGTCATCATTCCTATGGTCTGAATCTCCACAGTCTTGCCAAATGATCTATGTCGAAGTTCATGGTTGAGTATGTAGACTCGATTTTACTTCTTCTAAACTTATTGTGTATCTTCCAATAATAACAGATTGAACAAAATTTTCGTATAAAAGACACCAACAGAAGTAGGACAATATTTCATCAATTTTTACATCTATATTTCGTAACTCCATCAACAAAGTATTCATATGATCAAGATGATCTTTCAGAGAGACTTGTTGGTTAGAAACTTTGTCATGTAGAAATATCAAGCTCTGACTACTAGTTGTCATCTCTTCATTGGTTATTTCAATAATCACCTAATCCGTCAAGTACGACAACATCAGAGTGCATCTTTTCCTCCGGTGCTGCCAAATCGTCAAGATCAATGTCTTTTGCTTTGCCCTTCGAAATGTTCACGAGCAACGTCCACACTCTTGTTATTTCAGAAATGTCCGCAAATATGTTGTTTCATAATGTAGGACTTATGGAACATAATGCAGGAGTTATGGCATTTCACTAAATGCTTTACTGATTTTAAATGTACTCAGTGTTGTAACAGGCTAATTGTGTGGACGGGGCAAACCTCTCTTGGCAAGCACTTTTTGATATTTTTTGGGGTGAGAACCTACCTAACGAGGTTCTTCAAATTTTGTATCACTAACCCATGAGTTACTTTTCTAAAAAAAGTGGCAATTTTCTGAAACAACAACCAAAATCTAGTTAATTAGCACAACTAACAGTTTAATGTACATACACACAAATATATATGTTACATGAGAATATGAGATCAAGATGGAGAGTTCAAATTTTATTTAAACTCGTTTTGAGGAAATAGATTCATATCATAAATTTGGTACCCAAATATTGAAAGTTTAAATGTGATATTATATATTTTAATTTTTAGGAAAACCTATCTTCAAAATGACGAGGATGATATGAATCACAAAGTTCAATCCAACAGTAATCTCATTAATTTTATATGCACAATAAATATATATATATATATATGAATATATTATATATATATATGAATATAAAATTATCAGCATGTTATTATATGATATTTATGTATCTTCTTACGTACTATCATTTTATTGTCAGCGCATCTTCATCCTATACCAAATATTGGTGTATTATGATAATATCTATAATATTATAAAATTATAATTTAAGTGTTGTAGTTCAGAGAATGAAATGGTAATTAAAGAAAATATATTGACAACTTAATATTAGTATACCAGTTAGGAGGCGTTTACTGCATTACCTTTTCACATTTTCTAGCAATCTGCATTGCCTATCAAAAAAATTGTCACTTATTAAATTATCAGCAATGTGCATTACCTTGTTTATTATGTACAAGTAATCTTTTAAGTAATTTAAATGTCACTATATAATTTTTACTAAAATACCCCTTATCATTAATATTAAATTAAATATTATATAATCTAAGTAAAAACTCAAATAACATTAATAAATTAAATAAATATAACTATAAATATTTCATATATATTTTTAAATGAAAATACGGTAATATATATAATATTTAAGATAATACAAAATAATAATGTGCAATTCATGTGTATAATAATAATAAAATAATATTTTATATAAATTAATATTATTAATTATGATGGTAATAATGTTATTTGTTGTTGTTATATAAATTTTTATATTATTTTTATGATTTATTTATCTAAGATTGAAAAGGACAGGAATGAAAAGAAAATAAAAATAGATTATCATTTGGGTGGCAATTTGGATGGACACCCCCCTCCTAGTCAATGTGGATTGTCACTTCATAGGCAATCTGTATTGCTAGGCAATTTAGATTACCTGCAAATTAAAACAAAATAAACAAGATAATCTGATGGGCTCAAATAATTTAACTTCGGATTATCAGTAATTTAAAAAAATTATTCGTTGGGAAACACCCCCTTATAGTCATGTGATCTATCTAACTATTTTCTTTAACATATTGACATGTTAAGTAGATCCTTGTGATCCAACGTCTTCACCTGATCCTAAATCAATTCATATTGGATTCGGAGCTTAAATATGTGAAATCCTGTAGTTTATTTGACAACTGTGCATCAGTGTTCCAGTACTGTTCCATTTTTATTTTCTCTACAAAGGAAACACAAAGACAGATATCATAAACAAAAAAAAAACAAATTGTCAAGAGTGTAGCCAATTCCCATGGATCATGGTCCCATGAGACTGTAATTAAATCAATGGGCCTCCAAATTAATGCTACTAATTAGAAACAAATCAAGCAACTTCGAACCATAACGTTATATACGGGTAGAATGACAATGTAACCAAAGATGTTTCAACGACAGTACTCATGCAGAAAATAAGATAGAATTAAATGGCAATTTCCTGAAACAACAACCAAGAGCTAGTTAATTAGCACACCGTGCTGTCCACGCAAGAAGCAACGGAATTATCTGCACAAATGCATAAATAGCTTTAATCTAACAGTTTAATGTGTAATTAGAGCTGCACGAGCACATAATTCTTTAGATGGAATGCTATGGCATGCATATAAATATAATATAAGTACCTTAATCTTCTTGCACTTGTATAACTCAGAAAGCTGCAAACACTGCAAACAAGAGAAGCAAATTAGGCAGACGCACAGATGTATTCCTTTGCTCAAGTAACCAAAACACCTCCTCTTCTTCTTCTATAACTCGTCGTCTGTTCTCTGCAAATGATGATGTTGATGACGACCGCCAGCACAACAGCAGCGTTCCCGCTGTTCACAAATTCCAGGTGGATCATCGACGGCGACGGGCGACGTGTGATCATCAACAGAAGCCGTGCACGCGGCGAACCCGAACGTGCTGGTGATACTCTCGGGGTTCAACTTCGACAATGATCTTAGTTTCCTCACGCACAGGCAGGTCCAGTGATCACTAGTTGATCATACTAAATTTTCACTTCATTTACACTTAATTTCATATGTACTAAGTCCCTAAAATTGTCTACATTTGATTAATTATGCCTAGAATGTATGCATTTATCATTTCTGCATAACATGCTGAAAAAGGAGGGGGACCACTGATTAGCTGTGCAAAAAATAAAAGAATCTGCTGAAAATTCTGCTGGACAGAACAGATGGCACAAATCAAAAGCTTTGGAAGCTTTTGATTTGCATCAAAGGGTGATTAAGGATCATATAAAAGCTGAAAAATTTGGAGCAGAGGGGGGAGCCTCCATTAGCAAGGATTGCTGGACCAGGGAGCTAAGGAAGGAGTTGAAGAGAGACGGCTGCAATCTGATTTCCAGTCGACAGATTTTTACCCTTTTGATTTCAGAATGTCTTGCATTGTTATCTCTTCCTGTTTTGTATCAAACTTTATATCTATGAGGAACTAAATTCCAGCTCTCCTAGGATAGGGTAGTAGTCTAATTACATGTTATGGATGAAGTTTGAATAATGCTGATTTTCTTCTCTGATATTGATACTATTCTGATATTCTGATTTCCTGATTTCTGTGGAATCTGTTTTGTCATTGTGAAATCCTAATTTTATAGGCAACCGAGAGGTTGATTTATGGTTTCTTTCTTGTTCAGAAATGAATCAAGATGCAATGATAAATTCTTAGATTCCTATTCCAATATGTGATTATGTGTTTAATGCATCCAATCAACTTGTGTTAATGTGGACCTCATTTGCATTTGCAATCGAGAGGTTAATTTTATGTCCCCTTGATGTTTAGAGATAAACCAAAAGCATTAGCATTAGTATTGGATTTAATTTCATTCATGTTTGGTTAATTAAGTCAATTGTTCCATTATTATGAATGTTGATTAGTTGTGGTATCAATTTTAGACTTACTGATTTGCCAAATTTGAGAGAATTTTGGCAATATCAGTAAGGTGCTAAATTTTGTGCTTAATGATAACTTAATATGAGAATATTCAACCTAGCTAACATTCATATGAGAATATGATAATTAGTCTTGATTTAATTATACTGTAAGAACAGTCATATTTCAGGTTGAATTAGATTTGACTTGCATTGCTGCAAATGTTCCAATCCATCCATAGCTGAACTAGATGAACCTCATTCCTACGAGAATTTCTCATTAGTTGATAATCCTCTTAAGTTTTCAGTTTAGTAATTAGATTTCAGTCCATATTAATCACCAAAAATAGCCATTGCTTATTCATAGTTTAATTTTGTTTTTATCTTTTCTCCATTTCACTATTTTAACTACTTAGTCTAGGATTAATCTAATCTAAATAGTGAGTCTTTAGCTCTCAAATCACTGTGGATACGACACTTGAGTCTACTTCATCTAATCTGTGCACTTGCAAGTAGAGTGAGTTGAGAAGTTTGATCACATTTCATAAAATTTCATTTTATCGCAATTCTGACCTATAATTCAGCAAATTAACCATCCAGTTGACATTCCAGAGAAAGCTAGTGTTCGAGTTGCACTGGTACGGCTCCTCCCACAGCTCTTCATGGAGGGACAGAAACGCCAACGACGTTTGCGGCCGCATTTCGGCAAGCGTGAAAAGGAGGGCGGGCTTCCTGCTGGACCAAGGGTGGCCGCTGTTTGTCAGCGAGTTCGGAGTGGACCAAAGGGGCGGCAACGTGAACGACAACAGGTACTTCGGCTGCATAATGGTCATTCTCGCCGAATCGGACGCGGACTGGGCAATATGGACTCTGCAAGGAAGCTACTACTTGAGACAAGGTGTGTATGGCTTGGACGAGGTTTACGGCATATTCAGTTGGGACTGGAGCAGGCCGCGGAACACCATAGTTCTCTGAAGGGTTCAATCTTTGCAGCAACCGTTCCGAGGTACGTACGCACTACGCACTCAAATTCTACACCCTATTGTTGCAGCGTTTCAATTAATTATTAACAAACGATTTAGGTTACGACTAGAGATATGTTGTATGCAGGTCCAGGCGTTTCTAACTTTCCACCATCCACAGTCATTTTCCATCCACTGACTGGATCTTGCATAGCGAAGGCGAACACGAGCAGCAATCAGCTCGAGCTCGGAGAGTGCCGTGGCTCAAACGTAGGCTAGAATTACACACTCGGGAAGTCGTTGGAAATGAAGGGGACGGGTCTGTGCCTCCGGGCGCAGGGGGATGGCAAGCGAACGGAGCTCGGCAGCTGCGATGACCCATCTTCCAAGTGGAGTATGATCTCCCAGTCCCAGATGCACTTGTCAACTACGACAAACTGCAGCAAAAATTGTAACAGTACTACAGTAGTTTGCCTGGACGTCGATACCGATGGCCACAGCATCATCACGACACCATGCAGGTGCTTGAGCGGTGACAAGAACTGTGATCCTGAGAGCCAATGGTTTAAGCTGGTTACCAGCACTAGGACCATTAACTATATATATATATATATATATATATATATATATTATAATCTTGAGAGGCAATGGTTAATTGTTGCACCAATATGTCTAATTCCTCTTCGCCAAACGGGCTGGGAATATAAACTACATATAATCTTACTGTAGCAATTTCCAATTGTATTAAGTGGATAAAACATTTATGTCGACCTCTACTGAAAAATAATACCTATATATCCGAAAAAAATAAAATGAATAAATGATTAGTAACAAAAGTTATGTTCTCGGTAAGATCTCTACGCACTATTAGAAATATGTTATCTAGGAGTGACACTTTGTCTCTGGATATAGAAATTGGTAACGTCATGATTTTACTAACCCGAGGGGTTAGTTCCAACTCGGGCCAGATTTTGAAAAAATTTTAGTTTCGGACAGAAATCGACTCAGAATCGAATTTTAACTCTAACCCGGACCGGATATAATGGCAACCCGACCCGGATTTCTCTAAAAGTTGTCCATATATCTTCTTCTCGCTCCGTTTTGCGTGCTTTTCTGATCCGATCATTTTGCGCCTTCAAAATGATGATCTGACAAAAGAATTAAGCACAAGTGAGTAGCTTTTGACTCAAAAGAAATTAATAAAATAAAAAAAATATATACATGCAATGATAAAAAACTTATGAAAATTAGCCTAAATGATGCATGTAAAACATGCATAAAAATGCACACATCACTTTCATATATATCACCTTCTTTGGTCATAGTAATTGATGAATATTTTGATTTAATGTTGTCTTTTTTATCATGTAGGCTTGAATAAATCCATTTGAAAATGTATTCTCGAAAAGCTTGATGAAGGTCCAAATAAGAAAGTGAATTGCTACTCGATATATTTGTTAATGATTATAACTGTGGATTGCACTTTAATTAGATACACAATGAATAGTGAGATTTGTTGATGTTGACTACTATGGTCACATTCAAAATATTATTGAACTTGAATATGTTGGTTTACCAATAAAGACAAAGATATTATTTAAGTGTGAATGGTTTGATCCCAAGATAGATATATATATGAAGGTACAAACAATACAAATTAGTTGATGTCAACCAAGGACGACAATATGCAAAATATGAGCCATTTGTCTTAGCTATGCAAGCAAGTCAAGTTTGTTATGTTTCTTATCCAAGCTTCAAAATGATAAAGTGGATTGGTTGAATGTATGTCACATAAAGCCAAGGAACATGGTTGAATTGCCAAAGATGTCCAAGAAATTATTTCTACAAATATTTCCCCATTCCAAGAAGAAGTGGCTGAGGCCCATGAAGTTTATATGGAAGATGATCAAGTTATCTTGAATGACTCCTTAAATGATTTAATAGAGATAAAATTCTAATGCAAGAATTCATAACAATTAAATACTACCAAGTGCACTAGTTTCTTAAGTAATAAAGTGTAATGAGTAGAGTGTCGAATCTACGAGAAACTAACTTACTTAACTAACTAATTTCATGGGCTAATAGGGGATAACAAGATTTTGGGTAAAATATGTGCAGAAAATAAAATTTTAGAAAAGTAAAGACTAAAACTAAATTAATTTAATATAATCAACTTATGCATAAGGCTTTGGATGATAAAAGGAATTGTAGACAAACTGAATTGACCAAATATTACAAGTTAGTTTCTAACGAAGAATTAGACTATACTCAAATTATTGATTCTCGTCTAGGATCAATCTATCTATCTTAATTCAAATTAGATTAAACTGCTCCGTCAAAGATCATAATCTAATCTAACATAAGTTTAAGATGCATTAAAATGTACTCTCTAAACTATTATCACCCGTACCATGATAATGATTAATAGACCGCACAACTAATATTTTGTCAATGATCATACGAATTGTGACATGCAATACTTGGACTTCAAAGTCAAGAATCAATTTCAAGTAACTACTCCTACAATGAATAGCTAATTATAGATGGTAATTAATCTCTAAAAAAGCATTAATAATAGCATGCATATTCGAAAGAAAATTGAACTATAATCGATTATGAAATAAAGTTTAACAGTTTGCCTTTATCAATTAGAACTCTTACAATTGTCTTGAATAGAAAATAAAACTAAAGTATCCAAATTACTAAAGATAGAAAGATGTATCAAGTAAGCATGATATCATTCCAATGTAAAATAGAATAGAGAATACTCTCAAGAAATCATCCCAACTGTTGTTCGATTCTTCTCTAGAGTCAATCGTGCAGAAATCATCTCGGCGAGCCTTCTGAATTCTCTCACATTCATGGCTTCAAAATTCTCGTTGCAGGACCTAGCATGCTCTCTCCAGTTGGTAGAAAGACTATTTATGGAGATTCGAGTTTCCATGTGATTGGAGAAGAAATAGAAATCTTTTCCTATTCAAATAAAGAAAATTCGAAGTATAATTGATTTTGAAAATTTGGCATTGTCAAACTCTGAAATTTGGGCCTTAATATATTTTCAAATCATCCTAGATCATGTAGTATGAGTGTGAATCCTTGTGTATTTGAAATCTCTTCAAACATTTGTCCAAAACTCGAATTTGGCCTTCGTCATGGGTTATTTTAACGGCTTAAATAGTGTCTGAATCGGATTAGAAATGGATTTTCACGATTCGTGAAAGCGTTTTCACAGCAGCCCTTACAGTGTCCAATTCGCATAAAAAGTATGAATTTCATGCCCCATGATGGGTTGATCACGGTCGTCCCTCAGATAGATTTCTAATATAGGAAATGCATTTTAACGACTTGTTAAAGTGGTTTCACGGTCTTGTTTAATGCACTACAATAAAAATGACTTTTAGTGACCATAATTAATGAAGAGATTCAAATATGGTCGTTAAAAATCATTATTAACGATCAGAAAAAATTTTGGTAGTTAACAATAACGATCAAAAAAATTCTGGTCCTTAATATTCTTATGATTGGCCGTTAAAAGTCAACAATAAGGACCAGAAAAAAATCTGATCCTTAATATTCAAATTAACGATCATCATCTTGTCGTTAAAAATATAACGAGTCAAATAAAAAATATCTCTTAAGATGATATTAGTGATACTTAAAATATATACTTTTTTATTTTGTTTTCTTATTTTAAATTTAAAATAAAAATTAGAATTATACTTTATGTTTTAATATTATAAGATATGGTTGAAAGTTTAACAAATACTAACTAGATGAAAGAAGAAAAGAACAAGTAGGTATAGAAACATAGTCCCACATTCATTATAGGAGTACGATGAGAACAAAGATACAAGTATCAATAGAGGAGGAGACTAACGGGCTAATATAGAATTTTATTAAGAAGGTCCATCTTTGGATCTTTTCCAAATTTAAAATAACATTTTTTATCAAATTATTTGTTCACAAAAAAAAATACTTTTAAAAATTGGCCAATTCATCCAAAACGCGGTTCAATCCAATTTTGGCCAGTCTAAATCGATTCAACCTGGTCTAATTACAAACCTAATTTTAGGGCTTGTAATAGACCATTGTGAGGGCTGATCAACAGTTGGACCGGTCCGACCGGCTGGTCCAATCTGTCCCTCACAACATTGATTGACAATCATATATTTATTCTCAAATAATAATAATAATAATAATAGAGATAAGAAAGTGGTCCTTAAAAAATTGATTCCAACACATAAATAATGTCTTTAGCAACTGTGAGTGGTCCTTATAAGTTATATAGGGGACCAGCATACTAGTCGCTATTGAATTTTTAGGGAAGAGGATTATAGTGGTCCTTAAAAAGAATCACGGCCAATTATTCACACTGGACGCTAAAACCTTTCAGCGGCAGGACCTATAATGAAGGGCCGCGACCAGTTTTTTCTTGTCGTTGATGAGTATTAACGTCACAATGATAACTTTTTGACGACTATATATCTCTTCGCTAATGACCTAATTTCTTGTAGTGATGGTATGTGAAAAGCCTTTGACGGACCACCTGTGACAGTCAATTTCCAACTTTTTTTCACTTTTTTGCACCGTTTTAACTCCGATTTGAGCGTGATTTTCTCAAATCGATTCGTAATTCAATTTTCTTACTTCCCGATTTTACAAGTATATTGCCAAATTATCTACCAACAATCCAATATCCTAACCTTATAAAAAAAATAATCAAAAAGTTTAAAATTTTTTATTTCAAATTTTTGCAAGAAAATATATAACATATCTAATAATAGCATTAGTGTTGCCAATAAAAGTATAAATTGATATTATATTTTTATTTATTAGAAGAAAAATGAAATAGTTATTTATATTTTCATGGCTACATAGTTATTTAACTACTCATATGATTCTTCATATTGCTCACAATAATCATATAACAAGTTTTTGAATGCAGATTCTAAACCAATTAACTTCGGATCGGTCGACCAGTATAGCCTCAACCGGCTTTCTTTGCTTCTATCGGCAGGTTGACCGACCTGCACTATTTTAAACATATCTTTTTGCACAATTATCCAAATTAGATAATCTTGAATTCTATGAATAGATAATAGGATTCTCTACAATTTTGATATTCATCATTCATCCAGAATATATTAAGATCATAGTCAATTATTTAATCAAAGTTTAGTGCATAAAGTTATTCCTTTTTCCTTAAACCTTTTTCAGCATATAACTATAATATTTCGAGTTTTGTATCATCAAAATATAATTTTATATGTGTAACGACCTAAAGTCTAATGACCAAGATGGTTTGATGAATAGTCTCACATGGACAAATCACGGAGGTGGTCATGGGCTTATATGTAGCTACCCCCTTCACCTATCAAGACGCGTTTTAAATTCGTGCGGGCCAATGAACCGAAAGCGAGCAATATCATGGTTGGGCTGGGGGGTATTACAATATGATATTAAAACTTTGCTCCAACAATATCAACATATGAATATATACTATCTAATTATATCTGCATATACACACATAATCGTATCAAGATATGTTTATAGTACCTAATTATAAGTTTATAGTACCTAAATATATCAAAAAATACATATATATACACACATATATGTATATCAATATATATATATATATATATATGCTTATGTTAAACTATAGTATATATAGGTAACATATATAGTTATACAAATTAACATTACCTACTTAAATACATATCAATATAGGTATATATATGAACTTTTATTTACATATATATATATATATATATGTGTGTGTGTGTGTATGTGTGTGTACTTCTATTTATGTACATTCAATGAATTTATTAACAAGTCACATTAGCGCCGCAAATAGTTACATATTGAAGATAGCATTTCTTGTATTCTTATACTTATATACATACATGTATATTTGTATTCTTATGCTTCAATGAATACATAACTAATATATAGTTATTTTATTAATTAATGTAAGCATTAGCATCTC
This sequence comes from Pontederia crassipes, assembly GCA_030549335.1. Taxonomy (NCBI): domain Eukaryota; kingdom Viridiplantae; phylum Streptophyta; class Magnoliopsida; order Commelinales; family Pontederiaceae; genus Pontederia; species Pontederia crassipes. The sequence goes on along the minus strand of CM060193.1, from coordinate 54,122,754 downwards.
CATAGTGTCACAATTGCGTTACATTAGCGACAACAAAAAGATTAGCGCTACAATGGCGTCACAAGCCTTGCGACGCAATAACTTTAGCGTCACAATGGCTGACGCCATCACGGCACTGGACAATCAACGTCGCATTGGCGTCAACGAGAGGTACGCGATGCAACCACTTTAGCACCACTAATGTCCAACGCCAAAATGACACCAACTACAACATCAAAATTCAGTATCTATTTGGCGTCGCCACATATGCGACGCTAAACTGGACAACTACCACACATTTCCTTGTTTGTGTGCAGTATTACTGTCAAGATAGCGTCGATACGGCGTCAACGTGATGTCGCCACGTTTTAACACCATCACAATGAGAAAGCAACGCAAAGGGGAGGCTATTGGCAACGCTATTGCCTCACTAATGCATCGATTTAGCATCGCAATTAATGTAAATAAGCTCATAAATTGATGCATGCAATAAGAAAATGATTCGAAATGAGATTAAATGCATGTTTAAATATATGTTGAATTTCGTATGCATCACTCGCCGTCTCTTGCTCACTCATCGTCGTCTTCTGATAGAGAGGGGGCAAAATCTAAAAATAATCAAGTTATTAATGACTAGACGAAACCAAGAAATAACCCCTTATGTGCAAAATTATAGATCATCTCCATTTAGATCCAACAATTCCATTGAATTGAGTATGACTGTATGTATGATAGAATTTACTATTTCATTGCAATTGCTTAGGATGCTCTCTTTTAGCTTCGAGGTTTATTTCTTAGTTTACTAACTAAAAACCTTATTATTTTTTTAAAAAATAATTATTATTTTAAATACAATTTTTATTTATTTTATTTTTAATGGCTTGTTATGTAAGCAAAATTATCACTAAATTGCCTAAATCCGATAAAAAGAACAATTAGTGAAACAAGTTAATAGTTATAGGACATTTTAGAATTGAGAAAGCGTTAAAATTGGAGGGCATTTAGGGCCTATTTGATTGGGGGTAAAACGATTATAAACAAGGGTAAGGGGATAAGAGGGGAATGCATTCACCATATTTGATTGAATTTAAGTTAGAAGGGGAAGATGGGAAAGGAAGGGACTTTCTCCTCTTTTCTCCTCTTATTTTTCTTTCCCCTTCAATATGGGTGTAAAGGAGAGGAAATAACTAATGGACATATATTTTCTATTATAACCATACCTAATTTAAATATAATTACATATATGAAAGACATAATTGTCTATAAAAAAATTACTAAATAGTTATTTCTTTCCTTCCCTTTATTTACACTACCCAAACAAGGTGAATACTTTACTCTCATTCTCTTTCTTTTCCTTCTCCTAATTTTCCTTCCTGACTATTATCTTCCCTATCCCTTCATGAAATTTGAACTAAACAAGCCCTTAGTGAAATTTACCCACAAGAGAGCTAATTAGACTATGCCAAGAGAGTCTATATTACATTAAGGGCCCATATAGGTTTGCATCCCGAGTCATATCATGTTTCCACTATCATTATAGAGAGATAAAAAAAAGGTGTTTAACATCCTCCGTAGTAGTTAATGTAACACTCCCTTAGCTCCGTCAAGATACTATTCATTTTGGACTGAAGGCCCGCACGAATTTAAAACATGTCTTAATAGATAAAGAGGATGTCACTTATAAGCCCATGACCTCCTCCGTGTTTTGTCCATGTGAGACTAATCTTCTCCCATTTGGTCCTTTCACCTTGGGGCGTTCCAATTACCCCCTTAGGGATTCAACGTCCTCGTTGAGTGGCCCGTGGGCCGGGTTCATGTTCATTTCCCACATGGTTCAAGTGAGCACGCGAGGTAGGCTCTGATACCTTTTGTAACACCCCTTTAGCTCCGTCAAGATACTGTTCGCTTTGGGCCTTAGGCCCGCACGAATTTAAAACATGTCTTTATAGGTGAAGGGGGTAGCTACATATAAGCCCATGACCATCTCCGTGTTTTGACCATGTGGGACTATTCATCAAACCATCTTGGTCCTTAGACCTCAGGTCGTTACAATCTGTGTATGACCATGATGCCAGGCTTGCTTACGTGGTTGTCCAGAATGACCATGATGTTGTTTTCGCCAAGGTTGGATGCAACACTCTGCAGACAGCGAAAACTTCGTTAAAGAGGTAAATCAGACAATGCAGAAAGTTAAATTTGGAAGAAAGCTTGCCTTGTATGCTTCAATGAGCGTGAGATTGACGAAGGTCAAATTGTCGACAACGATGGCTCTGATGGATTCCACGAGGCCGATGGCCTCAAAGGACTGCCGCACTGTGAGCCTCCCCAAGGTCTCGTTCGTGAACATGAACGTGGGCCATGTGAGCCGGACACAATTGAACCCCATGGCCGCAATCATCTTTGAGATGTCGTCCAGTGGTTGCTTCCCCGGGCCCTCCGCGAGCATGCCCTCCATGTGGGATGGCCAGTTCATGCAAGCCAGCTTCACCCGCCGCCCTTCGCCGTCCACGATCCATCGGGAGTCGGTGAACAGCGGGAACGCCGCTCTGGTGCTGGTGGCCATCAACATCATCTTCAAAGAACAGACGATGAGGCATAGAAGAAGAGGAGCTAATCGGGATACTGAAGCATGTGAAGACATTATTAATGCTTCGTTCTTTTGCTTCTCTTGCTTGCAAATTGCAAGAGTCGGAGCTCTAATTTGTGAGCCGAACAGGTGCAAAGTATATGTATCTGATAGCTTTCCATCTATATATATATATATATGTTTGTAGTTTCCTATTATTAAGACAAAGAAGGTTATTGCATAGATAACAGCATGATGCCTCCATGAGTCCTGTTGTGGAAGTTTTATTCTGCTTATATTGTTATTAGCTTGTTAAATTAAGTTGCTTGATTTGGTGCTGGCACAAACCCCATGAATTGTGCATTTAGGATGAAGTAGTTGCAACTCGGCAAAGACACGACCTTCGTTTATTGCAATATCTTCAAAGAAAAAAATGACCCACGCCCTGTACAATCAACTTGATAAGGACATTATCAAATTGGAGAATGAAGTTACGGTAATGGGGCATTACATAAAGAAAGCAGAAATTTAAGATGATATTGAGTTAGTACGACTAAGATGCATGCACCATCAACATAGGTGTTGAAGCAAATTTTGGGTAAATTAAAGATGCATACTAGAATATTGATTGTTTCACCTGACTACAAATAAAATAAGTAAAAAAAATCATTTTCTCTATTGATGATAACATTGAAACTTAACTGTGACGTCCGAGAATTATGTTAAAAAAAAGGAAAAATAAATAAAAAAAGAAGAAAAATAAACCTATTTGACCCATTCCTGTAACTGCCCATTACCCCCTATAATTGCTATTACATCGGATATGGACGAGGGGGGTTTTTGGGTTGCTCATTCGTGTACTGCAGCAGGAGAGGAAGAAAGGCCTGAAGGAAGAAAACGCCGTGGTCGAAGAAGATGTGGAGGCCACCGACAGTGACATCAGTTCTTCTCCCTGCAAAGGTACGAAAAGAACTCCTATAGATATGCAAATATCTCACGTCTGACATATCGTGATTCTAAAGATCAAACAATTATAGATCGTGCGACTGTGTTAGTTGCATTTATTTTCCAAATCGAGACTTAATGATTTACCCATGTCCGTGTAAAAGTTCTTTGTCGATATGTGATCATGGATTGTATTCGTTATCTCGTGAATGATTCATGGCTGTCGTCAATTCGTCTATCGATCGCTTCACCATCATTTAGATATAGTTTCGAGTAATAACTATTCGAATATGGATTATCTACACATTGTGGGATAATTGTGGGTTCCCTGATCATTTCTTTTTATTTCTATAATCTTACGGATTATCATTTTAAAAGTTTAAGACCTGTATAACACTTTGCTTGAAAATTTTCATAAATAAATATGAGTATTTGTATTAATATCCTGACCGTATCTATGCATTAAAATGCCAAGGTCATATGCACATGTGAAAAGAATGAAAATGTCGTCGTGTGCATCTTGGGTGCAAAGCCAATTAATTTTCACTTCATGTCACATGTTAACCACATGTCAAGGGTGTAAAAATGCACTCATATGACAGATTCTTTAAATGCATCAATCTTGTTTATATGTCACAATCAGTCATGATGTGTACTCATGCATGATCTTCACGGGTAGTGGACTATGGCTAAGGTGAAACGTGACACTGTAGTAGCAATCCCAGGTTATATGATCTTGTGATTTATCCGTTCAGGATTTAATTAATTGCTTCCTTAATTATTTATCCATCTCACTATTGTGTCACATCACAATTGCACTCCTGTTATTATCTCTTTACGTGCCGAATCTTATCATATCATGAACTTTTTATCTCAATTCAACTATTCTTATATTTTGTTATTTATTACCTTTGATCCAATTATAAAATAAAAAGATAAAAGACTAATAAAAATGTAAATGGAAGAGCTCTTCTTATATTTCGTTGGCGACGGTCAACCTGACCAAAAGGGAGTCGAAAGATACTCCACCGGCCCATATTTGACGTTGAGGTACTCCGCCCTGGCCAAAAGGGAGTCGAAAGATACTCCACCAGCCTATGTTAAAGGGAGTTGAAAGACACTCCAAAACAAGTGTAACATAATGAAAATGAAAAGATGACTATGATTATGATGATGGGCAATGCCCAATGATTTTCATGATAATGATTCTAAAGCCCATGATCGATTATGTCATATGAATTTAAAAATGATTATGCTATCCTTCTTGTTACACTTATCATATTATCATCAGTCATGTCACTCTAGTTCATGCCTCTTGATCATGATGTTATTGTATCAATTATATCTGCATGACTCTATCATTTATGATTATGTTTATTTGATTATCTTTATGATGTCATTGTTGCTTATATGTCATATCATTATTATGTACTGGGCATCAAAGCTCACAGGAAGGTTCACCTTCCCTGTGTATTCAATGTCACAGGTAATAACCTTTCTCCGTAAAAAGGATGATGGCGCAAACGACAGATCGAGCTAGTGATGATCTTTGCACATGAAATTGAGTCTCTTCAGCTTCCTTTTTATTTTCATTGAGTTGTATTTATTTATGAAAACTATCATGTTTAGATTACGTGAGACTTAGTTATGTTATCTTGTTAAGACTTCCGCATTTATTTTAATTATGCCTCTTTTTAATCAAATGATAGCTATGTTTCCTTCCGCAATTATGCCTCTATTATGTTAACCAGTCAAAGTCTTATTTTGGTCAAATTATTGTACACGTAAGTCATGTCTCGTAACGTTCCCGGAGTGTATTCGGCCACGTGGCAGGGTGCATTTCAGGGGCGTTACAGTTAGGTATCAGAGCCTAAAGTCAGAACATTCTTATGTTCTGAAATGTCAAGTATGTAATCCATGTGCAAAGAGCCACGAGCAATCACCGCGCCAACCAATGCTAAATCAAGTAAGAAAGTTATGTTTTTATGATTTAAATGTTTTATTAAATGTTTCCATGATGTGCAATATTGTAGATGCCTCCACGATGCAGTACCATTAGTAGAGGTCGTGGTCGACCTCATCATGATAGAGTAATCGAGGTTGAACAAGAAGGGATGAATCAGAATGAAGTTGAGTTTGGACAGCCTCCACCGATACAGCCCCCACCAGTTGAGCCTCCACCGATGCAGGAGCCTCCACTGGTCCAGCCTCCATCAGTGCAGATGCCACCATTTGAGCCTCCACCAGTGCAGACACAGTCAGTTGAGCCTCCACTGGTACAGGAGCCTCCATAGATGCAGGAGCCTCCACCAACGCAGACACCACCAGTCCAGCCTCCACTGGTGCAAACACCGTCGGTCCAATCTCCACCGGTGCAACCTCCACTAGTTTATCCCCCACAGATGCAGTTCTTGCCTGTGCAGCCTCCACAAGGGCAGCCATGGCCGATGCAGCCTTGACCGATGCAGCCTCCGATGGTGCAGCTCATGCCAGCGCCACCACTGGACACCTTACAAGAATTCTTGAGGTTGCATCCGCCACAATTCGACGGCACAGGTGATTTCGATATGGCGGAGAGGTGGATCACAAGTATAACGGAAACTTTCCTCGCGATGCATTGTGCTGAGGACAGAAAGGTCTTATATGCCACTAATCGTCTGACTGGTGAAGCCCTTGATTGGTGGAGAAGTACCAAAGCAACTCAATTTGGAGGGCAGAACATGATTCCATGGAATAGCTTTTGTGAGGCATTTGAGGCGCACTATTTCCCAGAGCACGATCGCATTCAAAAATAGCGGGAATTTCTACAGCTTAGTCAGGGGAAGATGACTATTGCTGAGTATCACTTTCAGTTCATAAAACTAGAAAAATAAAATACCATGCGCATGAGTGAGAAGTAGAGGGCGGATCACTTTGCTCAAGGTTTAAACACCACTATCAGGTCCAAGACTTTATCCGGAAAATTGCAAAATCTGAAAGAGGCAGTCGAGCTTGGAAGAATTGGAAGAGACCACTTAAGAGAATTGGAAGAACAAAAAGGGAAGGCCCCTGCACAAACCCTTGAGCATGGTCGTCACAGGTGGAATGATAGACGTTCAAACTGGAGGGACCACCGACGTGATAATCGTGTGAGGCCATATGAGCCTCGCAACGCCCCACGTCAGCCACCACAACAGCAGCAACCTTATCGTCAGCCTCAACAGTGACAGGCACCGCAGCAGCCCTAGCAAAATAATAAAGTCTGCCAACATTGTGGAAAGTTTCACTCAAGAGAATGCCGACGAAGAACAAGTGCCTGTATCCATTGTGGTCAGCAGGGACACTTTATCCGTGAGTGTCCTAAGAAGGCAAGGGAGGAACAAGCTCAGCGTAGCGCTGGAGGTGCTAATACCTTAGTACAAGGCAGAGTTTATAATATGCAGACGGATGCTACACCAGCTGATGCCGATGTCATCAGAGGTACCTTACTTATAGCAGGCATGCCTACTACAGTATTATTTGATTCGGGTGCGTCACATTCATTTATCTCTCAAAATTGTACTATTGCTTTGAGTTTGCCTATGCATGATATGACATGCTCCATGAGTGTGGCAACCCCTATGGGTACTCTCTACACTACAAAGTACATTCCAGAAGTACCAGTGACGATTGATGGTAAGAATTTCTCTGCGGATCTGCTCATGATTTCCATGATAGATTATGATGTCATACTTAGTATGGACTGGCTGTCATACCATGATGTTGTAGTAGTATGCAGGCAAAAGAAGATTATCATTGGTACTCAAGGCAAACCAAAGGCTACTGTGAAGGGCACTACTGGCAAGGAAGGTAAGGTGATCATTTCTGCAATAAAGGCAAAGAAGATGTTGCATAAAGGCTGTAGAGGCTATCTAGCTAGTATTGTGAAAATAGATGCCCCAGTTTCGGACCCACGACAGATGGACATAGTTAGAGATTTTCCGGACGTCTTTCCAGAAGACATCACTGGATTGCCACCACGACAGGAGATAGATTTCCGCATCGACCTCCATCCGGGCACTATTCCTATCTCCAAAGCCCCATATCGAATGGCTCCAGCTGAAATGCAAGAACTCAAGAAGCAAGTCCAAGAACTTTTAGATAAGGGATTTATCCGACCCAGTGTGTCACCATGGGGTGCACCAGTGCTCTTCGTGAAGAAGAAGGATGGCTCCCTCATATTATGTATAGATTACAGAATGCTAAACAAGGTCACAGTGAAGAATAAGTACCCGCTGCCACATATTGATGACTTGTTTGATCGACTGTCCAAAGCTTCTGTGTTCTCCAAGATAGACTTGCGGAGTGGTTATCACCAACTACGAGTTGCAGAAGAAGACATTCCAAAGACTGCTTTCCGGTCGAGATATGGGCATTATGAGTTCTTGGTTATGCCTTTTGGGTTGATGAATGCGCCTACAGCATTCATGGATCTGATGAATAGGGTGTTCAAACCTTATTTTGATCAATTTGTCATCATCTTCGTTGATGACATATTGATCTATTCAGAGAACCCCGAGCAACACAAGGAGCATCCGAGGATCGTATTGGAAATACTTAGGCAAAGCTGTCGAAGTATGAATTCTGGCTAGAAGAAATTATGTTCCTTGGACACATTGTCTCTAAGAAGGGTATTTCTGTTGATCCAGCGAAAGTAGAGGCAGTGACAAATTGGGCTCGACCGAAGAATGTGACCGAGATACGCAGTTTTCTTGGATTGGCCGGATACTATAGGCGATTCATAAAGGACTTCTCGAAGATAGCCTCTCCAATGACAAAGTTGACAAAGAAGGGTGAGAAGTTTATCTGGTCACGACAGTTTGAAGATAGCTTTCAGGAGCTGAAGACTAGATTGACTACAGCACTAATACTCACCATCCCTTCTGGCAGTGGTGGGTATGTGGTGTATAGTGATGCCTACGACATAGGATTGGGATGTGTACTGATGCAGCATGGTAAGGTGATTGCATACGTATCAAGACAGTTGAAGAAGCACGAGATGAACTACCCGACTCATGATTTGGAGTTTGCAGCGGTGGTCTTTCCTCTAAAAATCTGGAGACACTATATGTACGAAAAAAAGTTCGAGGTGTTCACGGATCACAAGAGTCTAAAGTATGTCTTCTCCCAGCGAGATCTTAACATGAGACAGCGCAAGTGGATGGAATTTTTGAAAGATTATGAGTTTGCCATCAATTACCATCCAGGTAAGACGAACACAGTTGCTGACGCATTGAGTCGGAAGTGGGAGGGCTCTTTAGCATTCATGAGGCTCCGAGTGTTTGAGATGATCGAAGAACTCAATACATAGAATCCAAGGTCGGGCAGAAATGGAGCTATATTGATGATGCACCAGCTTCAGCTAAACTTGGTTGACAGAATCATCAAGGCACAGCCAGAGGATGCAGAATATGTCAAGATGGTCAGTAGGTGTGAGAAAGAAACAGAAGACTTCAAGATATCAACTGATGGCGGAATCAGATATAGGGACCGCCTGTGGGTCCCTAATGATGCTGAGCTAAGGAGAGAGGTGATGGACGAGTGTCACAAGTCAGAGTTTGCCATCCATCCAGGCAGCACGAAAATGTACAAGGATGTACAACGAAGTTACTGGTGGCACGATATGAAACAAGAAATCACGGAATATGTCTCTAAGTGCCTGGTATGTCAGCAAGTGAAGATTGAGCATCATAGGCCATATGGCAAGCTTAGCTCTTTAGGAATCCCGAGGTGGAAATGGGAAGACATTTCCATGGATTTCATATCATGTCTATCCCGCACACAGAAAGGACATGATGCTATCTGGGTAGTGGTCGATCGATTGACAAAATATGCACACTTTATACCGATCAAATGGAGGCAGTCAATCGAGAGATTGATGGATACATATGTTCAGGAGGTTATCAGATTGGATGGTATTCTAATTTCCATAGTGTCATATCGAGATCCTCGCTTTATAGCTAGGTTTTGGAGAAATCTGCAGAATGCTTTTGGGACAAGATTAAACTACAGCACGGCCTTTCATCCTCAGACAGATGGCCAGTCAGAGAGAATCATCTAGACAGTAGAAGACATGCTGAGGGCATGTGCTTTGGATTGGCATAGCAGTTGGGATGATCACTTGCCTCTGATCGAGTTCGCTTGTAATAATAGCTATCATTCCAGCATCGGCATGGCTCCATTCGATGCCGTGTATGGGAGACCATGTCATTCCCCTGCTTGTTGGAATGAGGTTGGCGAACGAAAGTTCCTAAGTGCTAAAGAATTAAAGGAGACTGAGGGATATGCCAAGAAAGTGGAGTTAATACAACAAAGAATGAAAGCAGCACAAACTTGCCAGAAGACCTATGCAGATAAGGGCCGACCTGAGCAGATCTTTCAAATAGGCGATCAGGTACTATTAAAAGTCTCCCCGATGAAGGGAGTCATGAGATTCAGTAAGAAGGGAAAGCTCAGTCTGAGGTATGTGGGTCCGTTCGAAGTACTAGAGTTAGTCGAAGAGGCGGCAATGCAGATTAGCATTACCCCCATCATATGGACGAGTGCATAACGTTTTTCATGTATCTATGCTCCGAAAGTATAAACATGATGAGGCAAACATTATCAGGTATGAGGAGCCAAATCTTAAAGAAGATCTAACATATGAAGAGTAGCCGCTGAGAATCTTAGAATCGAAAGTTCAGCGTCATAAGAATAAAGTTGTGCCACTGGTTAAAGTCGCATGGAGTCATCATCAGGGCGATGAAGCGACTTGGGAACTAGAGTCAGAAATGCGTCAACAATTTCTCAAATTATTTGGTAAGCTCATACACTATACATAATTCGAGGATGAATTTTATTTTAAGGGGTTTATAATGTGACGTCCGAGAATTACGTTAAAAAAAGAAAAAATAAATTAAAAAAAGAAGAAAAATAAACCTATTTGACCCATTCCTATAACTTCCCACTACCCCCTATAATTGCTATTACATCGGATATGGACGAGGGGGTTTTTGGGTTGCTCATTCGTGTACTGCAGCAGGAGAGGAAGAAAGGCCTGAAGGAAGAAAACATCATGGTCGAAAAAGATGTGGAGGCCACTGACAGTGACATCAGTTCTCCCTCCAAAGGTATGAAAAGAACTCCTATAGATATGCAAATATCCCACGTCTGACATATCGTGATTCTAAAGATCGAACAATTATAGATCGCACGATTGTGTTAGTTGCATTTATTTTCCAAATAGAGACTTAATGATTTACCCATGTCCGTGTAAAAGTTCTTTGTCGATATGTGATCATGGATTGTGTTTGTTATCTCATGAATGATTCATGGATGTCATCAATTCGTCAGTCGATCGGTTCACCATCATTTAGATATACTTTCGAGTAATAACTATTCGAATATGGATTATCTACACATTGTCGAATAATTGTGGGTTCCCTGATCATTTCTTTTTATTTCTATAATCTTACGGATTATAATTTTAAAAGTTTAAGTCCTGTATAACACTTTGCTTGAAAATTTTCATAAATAAATAGGAGTATTTGTATTAATATCCTGACCATATATATGCATTAAAATGCCAAGGTCATATGCACATGTGAAAAGAAAGAAAATGTTGTCGTGTGCATCTTGGGTGCAAAGCCAATTAATTTTCTCTTCATGCCTGTTATGGCTTTAATCACATGTTAACCACATGTCAAGGGTGTAAAAATGCACTCATATGGCAGATTCTTTAAATGCATCAATATTGTTTATATGTCACCATCAACCATGATGTGTACTCATGCATGATCTTCACGGGTAGTGGACTATGGCTAAGGTGCAACGTGACACTGTAGTAGCAATCCCAGGTTATATGATCTTGTGATTTATCCGTTCAGGATTTAATTAATTGCTTCCTTAATTATTTATCCATCTCACTATTGTGTCACATCACAATTGCACTCCTGTTATTATCTCTTTACGTGCCGAATCTTATCATATCATGATCTTTTTATCTCAATTCAACTATTCTTAGATTTTGTTATTTATAACCTTTGATCCAATTATAAAATAAAAAGATAAAAGACTAATAAAAATATAAATGGAAGAGCTCTTCTTATATTTCGTTGACGACGGTCAACCTGACCAAAAGGGAGTTGAAAGATACTCCACCGGCCCATATTTGGCGTTGAGGTACTCCGCCCTGGCCAAAAGGGAGTCGAAAGATACTCCACCGGCCTATGTTAAAGGGAGTTGAAAGACACTCCAAAATAAGTGTAACATAATAAAAATGAAAAGATGACTATGATTATGATGATGGGCAATGCCCAATGATTTTCATGATAATGATTCTAAAGCCCATGATCGATTATGTCATATGAATTTAAAGATGATTATGCTATCCTTCTTGTTACACTTATCATATTATCATCAGTCATGTCACTCTAGTTCATGCCTCTTGATCATGATGTTATTGTATCAATTATATCTGCATGACTCTATCATTTATGATTATGTTTATTTGATTATCTTTATGATGTCATTGTTGCTTATATGTCATATCATTATTATGTACTGGGCGTCAAAGCTCACAGGGAGGTTCACCTCCTCTGTGTATTCAATGTCACAGGTAATAACCTGTCTCAGTAAAAAGGATGATGGCGCAGGCGACAGATCGAGCTCGTGGTGATCTTTGCACATGAAATCGAGTCTCTTCCTTTTTATTTTCATCGAGTTGTATTTATTTATGCAAACTATCATATTTAGATTATGTGAGACTTAGTTATGTTATCTTGTTAAGACTTCCGCATTTATTTTAATTATGCCTCTTTTTAATTAAATGATAGCTATATTTCCTTCCGCAATTATGCCTCTATTATGTTAACCAGTCAAAGTCTTATTTTGGTTAAATTATTGTACACGTAAGTCATGTCTCGTAACGTTCCCGGAGTGTATTCGGCCACGTGGCGGAGTGCATTTCAGGGGCGTTACAGTTAGGTATCAGAGCCTAAAGTCAGAACATTCTTATGTTCTGAAATGTCAAGTATGTAATCCATGTGCAAAGAGCCACGAGCAATCACCGCGCCAACCAACGCTAAATCAAGTAAGAAAGTTATGTTTTTTATGATTTAAATGTTTTATTAAATGTTTCCATGATGTGCAATATTGTAGATGCCTCCACGACGCACTACCATTAGTAGAGGTCATGATCGACCTCGTCGTGATAGAGTAACCGAGGTTGAACAAGAAGGGATGAATCAAAATGAAGTTGAGTTTGGACAGCCTCCACCGGTACAGCCCCCACCAGTTGAGCCTCCACTGGTCCAGCCTCCATCGGTGCAGATGCCACCATTTGAGCCTCCACCAGTGCAGACACAGTCAGTTGAGCCTCCACTGGTACAGGAGCCTCCACTGGTACAGGAGCCTCCACAGGTGCAAGAGCCTCCACTGGTGCAAACACCGTCGGTCCAATCTACACCGGTGCAACCTCCACCAGTTTATCCCCCACAGATGCAGTTCTTGCCTGTGCAGCCTCCACAAGGGCAGCCATGGCCGATGCAGCCTTGGCCGATGCAGCCCTGGCCGATGCAGCCTCCGATGGTGCAGTTCATGCCAGCGCCACCACAGGACACCTTACAAGAATTCTTGAAGTTGCATCCTGATGCGTTGAAATGATGTAGCAAAATAAAACCGCTAACAAGTGCACTAGTCGCTCAAGTAATATAGTAAAAAGGAGTAAGAGTGTCGAACCCACTAGGAATATTATTAATTCAATATCTGAATCTTTAAATTAATAAGAGAGGAAAAACATGGATTTTGAAAATGAGTTTATAAAATAAAATAAATAAAATAAAATAAAGATAAGATAGTGGTGTTGAAGTTAGGCCTTAGGATGAAAATAGATCAGGATAAATATTTGAACCATCAAAGAAAAATTTAATCTTTAATGATGGATTAGAGTCCCCTTAAATTATTAACTTGACATAATTAAATTGCGGTCTCCACAAACTGGCATCCCCTCAATCTAAGTATGCAAATTAAACTATCTTAATTTAATAAGAATTGAAGTCTCCACAAACTGGCATCTCATCAAATCATATTAAAATTAAGACGCATTAAATTGGATTCCCTAGACTATTAATCACTCCACAAACTGGTATAGGTTAACAGACCACACAAATTTGATTCTCCGCACACTAGTTATCAAATTTATGTCAATTATTAATTTCATATAAAATCAATTAAATTAATTAATGAATTCTGAAATTAAATAGTCCACAAACTGATAATTACTCAACTCAGAAATTCAATTAATTAAATCGAAAGCACTAAACACAATTAACTAATTGATCAGAAAAGATTAAAACAAATATTGTAGAGTCCAAATAGTTTCCCTTCAATAATAATCTCCTAAAATAATAATCTAAAAAAAACATGGAGTTCATCCTAGAAATTCTGAAGAGATAATAACATAATAACAATAATAATTGGAAGAATTACACCCAAAATAGAAGGAGAGCTCTCGAATTGGCCAGACAGTCGGACAGCCTCTCGGACTTGATCAGGATCGCGATCAACCTCCAGCCGTCGCACCTCTCTCCTCTTGGTCGTAGCCTGCAGGCTCACGACTCGTCGTGGAAGAAAACCTGAACTTCAGAGCACGAATTGAAACGACGGATTCTTCCCGTATTTATAGGTGCGGACGGCCTTCAATTTTATCCCGGCCGTAACATCGTACGGTTGACTTTAAATTTGTGAGATAAACTCGGCCAAAAATGATAATTCTTCTAACTATTACGCCCAAAAGATAAATATTTTTATCTTTACCCCCTTTGAATCTCGGTCGTAAGGAAGACTTCTTATCATTACCCCCTCCATATCTCGGCCAAAATGATATCTTTACTCCTTTTCATTACCCCCAAAACGATGACATCTTCTAATTTTGGCCAAAACGATGAGTTTTCTTTCCGTTGCCCCCTCCAAATCTCGGCCAAAACAAAGAAGAGTCCTCATTATGCCCAAAACCATGAGTTCTTCAATTTTGGCCAAAACGATAGGCTTCTTATCTTTACCCCCTCCAAATCTCGGCCAAAACAGACTTCTTCTTGTAATCTCGGCCAAAACGAAGAAGAGTCTTTGATCGTTACGCCCAAAACTTAAGTTACATTCGTTTTTACCCCCAACGAAGTAAGATGTAACTTATCCAACCATGAGATCATCTCAGACAAAATATAATTCTTTACGGCCGAGTCATATTGCCTGCAAAATAATTATAAGAATTAAGTAAATCCCTTTTCAGTTAAAATATTCAAAACATTAATAAATAAAATCGATAAATCCAAAATTACGATTAAAAGTGACTAAAATTGATGCATGCAATGATCAAATTATAGAAAAATTAATTAAAATAATAAACTAAAATATGTTGTATTTTGCATGCATCACATCCGCCACAATTCGACGGCACAGGTGATTTCGATAAGGCGGAGAGGTGGATCATAAGTATGACGGAAACTTTCCTCGCGATGCGTTGTGCTGAGGACAGAAAGGTCTTATATGCCACTAATCGTCTGACTGATGAAGCCCTTGATTGGTGGAGAAGTACCAAAGCAACTCAGTTTGGAGGGCAGAACATGATTCCCTGGAATAGCTTTTATGAGGCGTTTGAGGCGCGCTATTTCCCAGAGCATGATCGCATTCAAAAACAGCGGAAATTTCTACAGCTTAGTCAGGGGAAGATGACTGTTGCTGATATCACTTTTAGTTCATAAAACTGGAAAAATACAATACCATGCGCATGAGTGAGATGCAGAGGGCGGATCAATTTGCTCAAGGTTTAAACATCACTATCAGGTCCAAGACTTTATCCGAAAAATTGCAAAATCTGAAAGAGACAGTCGAGCTAGCGACTACTATGGAGCGAGACCACTTAAGAGAATTGGAAGAACAAAAAGGGAAGGCCCCTACACAAACCCTTGAGCATGATCGTCATAGGTGGAATGATAGACGTTCAAACCGGAGGGATCACCGACGTGATAATCGTGTGAGGCCATATGAGCCTCACAACGCCCCACGTCAGCCACCACAACAGTAGAAACCTTATCGTCAACCTCAACAGCAACAGGCACCGCAGCAGTCCCATTAAAATAATAAAGCCTGCCAACATTGTGGAAAGTTTCACCCAGTAGAATGCCGACGAAGAACAGGTGCCTGTATCCACTTTGTTCAGTAGGGACACTTTATCCGTGAGTGTCCTAAGAAGGCAAGGGAGGAACAAGCTCAGCGTAGCGCTGGAGGTGCTAATACCTTAGTACAAGGCAGAGTTCAGACAGAGGCTACACCAGCTGATGCCGATGTCATCAGAGGTACCTTACCTATAGCAGGCATGCCTACTATAGTATTATTTGATTCGGGTTCATCACATTCATTTATCTCTCAAGATTGTACTATTGCTTTTAGTTTGCCTATGCATGATACGACATGCTTCATGAGTGTAGCAACCCCTATGGGTACTCTCTGCACTACAAAGTACATTTCAGAAGTACCAGTGACGATCGATGGTAAGAATTTCTCTGTGGATCTTATCGTGATTCCCATGACAGATTATGATGTCATACTTTGTATGGACTGGCTGTCATACCATGATGTTGTAGTAGTATGCAGGCAAAAGAAGATTATCATTGGTACTCAAGGCAAACCAAAGGCTACTGTGAAGGGCACTACTGGCAAGGAAGGTAAGGTGATCATTTCTGCAATAAAGGCACAGAAGATGTTGCATAAAGGCTGCAGAGGCTATCTAGGTAGTGTTGTGAAAATAGATGCCCCAGTTTCGGACCCACGACAGATGGACATAGTTAGAGATTTTTCGGACATATTTCCAGAAGACGTCACAGCATGGTAAGGTGATTGCATACGCATCAAGACAATTGAACTACCAGACTCATGATTTGGAGTTGGCAGCAGTGGTCTTTGCTCTAAAAATCTGGAGACACTATCTGTACGGAGAAGAGTTCGAGGTGTTCACGGATCACAAGAGTCTAAAGTATGTCTTCTCCCAGCGAGATCTTAACATGAGACAGCGCATGTGGATGGAATTTTTGAAAGATTATGAGTTCGCCATCAATTATTATCCAGGTAAGGCGAACACAGTTGCTGACGCATTGAGTCGAAAGTGGGAGGGCTCTTTAGCATTCATGAGGCTCCGAATGTTTGAGATGATCGAAGAACTCAATACATGGAATCCAAAGTCGGGCAGAAATGGAGCTATATTGATGATACACCAGCTTCAGCTAAACTTGGTTGACAGAATCATCAAGGCACAGTCAGAGGATGCAGAATATGTCAAGATGGTCAGTAGGTGTGAGAAAGAAACAGAAGACTTCAAGATATCAACTGATGGCGGAATCAGATATAGGGACCGCCTGTGGGTCCCTAATGATGCTGAGCTAAGGAGAGAGGTGATTGACGAGTGTCACAAGTCAGAGTTTGACATCCATCCAGGCAGCACGAAAATGTACAAGGATGTACAACGAAGTTACTGGTGGCACGATATGAAATGAGAAATCGCGGAATATGTCTCTAAGTGCCTGGTATGTCAGCAAGTGAAGATTGAGCATCAGAGGCCATATGACAAGCTTAGCTCTTTAGGAATCCCGAGGTGGAAATGGGAAGACATTTCCATGAATTTCATATCATGTCTACCCCGCACACAGAAAGGACATGATGCTATCTGGGTAGTGATCGATTGATTGACAAAATCTACACACTTTATACCGATCAAATGGAGGCAATCAATCGAGAGATTGATTGATACATATGTTCAGGAGGTTATCAGATTGCATGGTATTCTAGTTTCCATAGTGTCAGATCGAGATCCTCGCTTTATAGCTAGGTTTTGGAGAAGTCTGCAGAATGCTTTTGGGACAAGATTAAACTACAGCACGGCCTTTCATCCTCAGACAGATGGCTAGTCAGAGATAACCATCCAGACGGTAGAATACATGCTGAGGGCATGTGCTTTGGATTGGCATGGCAGTTGGGATGATCACTTGCCTCTGATCGAGTTCGCTTATAATAATAGCTATTATTCCAGCATCGGCATGGCTCCATTCGATGCCTTGTATGGGAGACCATGTCGTTCCCCTGCTTGTTGGAATGAGGTTGGCGAACGAAAGTTCCTAAGTGCTAAAGAATTAAAGGAGACTGAGGGATATGCCAAGAAAGTGGAGTTAATACAACAAAGAATGAAAGCAGCACAAACTTGCCAGAAGACCTATGCAGATAAGGGCCGACCCGAGCAGATCTTTCAAGCAGACGATCAAGTACTATTAAAAGTCTGTCCGACGAAGGGAGTCATGAGATTCAGTAAGAAGGGTAAGCTCAGTCCGAGGTATGTGGGTCCGATCGAAGTACTAGAGTTAGTCGGAGAGGCGGCATGTAGATTAGCATTACCCCCATCATATGGACGAGTGCATAATATTTTTCATGTATCTCTGAAAGTATAAACATGATGAGGCAAACATTATCAGGTATGAGGAGCCAAATCTTAAAGAAGATCTAACTTATGAAGAGTAGCCGCCGAGAATCTTAGAATCGAAAGTTCAACGTCATAAGAATAGAGATGTGCCACTAGTTAAAGTCGCATGGAGTCATCATCAGGGCGATGAAGCGACTTGGGAACTAGAGTCAGAAATGCGTCAACAATTTCCCAGATTATTTGGTAAGCTCGTACACTATACATAATTCAAGGATGAATTTTATTTTAAGGGGTTTATAATGTGACATCCGAGAATTACGTTAAAAAAAGAAGAAATAAATTAAAAAAAAGAAGAAAAATAAACCTATTTGACCCATTCATGTAACTGCCCACTACCCCCTATAATTGCTATTACATCGGATATGGACGAGGGGGTTTTTGGGTTGCTCATTCGTGTACTGCAGCAAGAGAGGAAGAAAGGCCTGAAGGAAGAAAACGTCGTGGTCGAAGAAGACGTGAAGGCCACCGACAGTGACATCAGTTCTCCCTGCAAAGGTACAAAAAGAACTCCTATAGATATGCAAATATCTCAGTCTGACATATCATGATTCTAAAGATCGAACAATTATAGATCGCGCGACTGTGTTAGTTGCATTTATTTTCCAAATCGAAACTTAATGATTTACCCATGTCCGTGTAAAAGTTCTTTGTCGATATGTGATCATGGATTGTATTTGTTATCTCATGAATGATTCATGGCTGTCGTCAATTCATCTGTCGATCGGTTCACCATCATTTAGATATAGTTTCGAGTAATAACTATTTGAATATGGATTATCTACACATTGTGGGATAATTGTGGGTTCCCTGATCATTTCTTTTTATTTCTATAATCTTACGGATTATCATTTTAAAAGTTTAAGACCTATATAACACTTTGCTTGAAATTTTTCATAAATAAATAGGAGTATTTGTATTAATATCCTGACTGTATCTATGCATTAAAATGACAAGGTCATATGCACATGTGAAAAGAAAGAAAATGTCATCGTGTGCATCTTGGGTGCAAAGCCAATTAATTTTCTCTTCATGCTTGTTATGGCTTTAATCACATGTTAACCACATGTCAAGGGTGTAAAAATGCACTCATATGACAGATTCTTTAAATGCATCAATCTTGTTTATATGTCACAATCAGCCATGATGTGTACTCATGCATGATCTTCACGGGTAGTGGACTATGGCTAAGGTGCAATGTGACACTGTAGTAGCAATCCCAGGTTATATGATCTTGTGATTTATTCGTTCAGGATTTAATTAATTGCTTCCTTAATTATTTATCCATCTCACTATTGTGTCACATCACAATTGCACTCCTGTTATTATCTCTTTACGTGCTGAATCTTATCATATCATGATCTTTTTATCTCAATTCAACTATTCTTATATTTTGTTATTTATTACCTTTGATCCAATTATAAAATAAAAAGATAAAAGACTAATAAAAATGTAAATGGAAGAGCTCATCTTATATTTCGTTGATGACGGTCAACCTGGTCAAAAGGGAGTCGAAAGATACTCCACCGGCCCATATTTGGCGTTGAGGTACTCCGCCCTGGCCAAAAGGGAGTCGAAAGATACTCCGCCGGCCTATGTTAAAGAAAGTTGAAAGACACTCCAAAATAAGTGTAACATAATAAAAATGAAAAGATGACTATGATTATGATGATGGGCAATGCCCAATGATTTTCATGATAATGATTCTAAAGCTCATGATCGATTATGTCATATGAATTTAAAGATGATTATGCTATCCTTCTTGTTACACTTATCATATTATCATCAGTCATGCCACTCTAGTTCATGTCTCTTGATCATGATGTTATTGTATCAATCATATCTGCATGACTCTATTATTTATGATTATGTTTATTTGATTATTTTTATGATGTCATTGTTGCTTATATGTCATATCATTATTATGTACTGGACGTCAAAGCTCACAGGGAGGTTCACCTCCTCTGTGTATTCAATGTCACAGGTAATAACTTGTCTCAGTAAAAAGGATGATGGCGCAGGCGACAAATCGAGCTCGTGGTGATCTTTGCACATGAAATCGAGTCTCTTCAGCTTCCTTTTTATTTTCATCGAGTTGTATTTATTTATGCAAACTATCATGTTTAGATTATGTGAGACTTAGTTATGTTATCTTGTTAAGACTTTCGCATTTATTTTAATTATGTCTCTTTTTAATCAAATGATAGCTATGTTTCCTTCCGCAATTATGCCTCTATTATGTTAATCAGTCAAAGTCTTATTTTGATCAAATTATTGTACACGTAAGTCATGTCTTGAATGTTCTCGGAGTGTATTCGATCACGTGGCGGGGTGCATTTCGAGGGCGTTACACATATGGCAATGGCTTCTTTGGCGACCAATATTTTGATCCCAGCGTTTGGATTGTGGGACTAAAAAACGTGGCCACGCCTTCAGTGGATCCAAAGCCATGGTAGGAATGAGCCTAAGGAACAAGCTCCGAGGACCTCGCCAAAACACCACCGACTGGTTCACCTACATGCAGAAGGGCGCAGAAGCCGTGCACGCGGCGAATCCAAACGTACTGGTGATACTCTGGGGTTTCAACTTCGACAATCATCTTAGCTTCCTCATGCACAGGCAGGTCCAGCTGACGTTCCAGAGAAAGCTCGTGTTCGAGCTGCACTGGTACGGCTTCTCCGGCGGCACTTCATGGAGGAACGGCGACGCCAACAACGTCTGCGGCCGCATCTCGGCGAGCTTGGGGAGGAGGGCGGGCTTCCTGCTGGACCAAGGGTGGCCGCTGTTTGTCAGCGAGTTCGGAGTGAACCAAAGAGGCAGCGACGTGACCGCCAACAGGTACTTCGGCTGCATAATGGCAGCCCTGGCCGACTGGGACATGGACTGGGTGATATGGACTCTGCAAGGCAACTACTACTTGAGGCAAGGCGTGTATGGCCTGGACAAGACCTATGCCATGCTGAGTTGGGACTGGAGCAGGCCGAGGAACAACACATTTTTTCGCAGGGTTAAATCTTTGCAGCAACCTTTCCGAGGTACGCACTACTCATT
Organism: Pontederia crassipes; assembly: GCA_030549335.1. Lineage (NCBI taxonomy): Eukaryota > Viridiplantae > Streptophyta > Magnoliopsida > Commelinales > Pontederiaceae > Pontederia > Pontederia crassipes. The sequence goes on along the minus strand of CM060193.1, from coordinate 54,101,695 downwards.
GTACTCCTCAATCGGTGCAACGTTTCAAAATGACGATTGCAAGCAAATGTTAAGACACGAGAGCAATTAATCGATGGTACATGCAGTTCCAGGCGTTTCTTACTTTCCACCATCCACGGTCATCTACCACCCACTAACAGGCTCTTGTGTAGTGAAGGCTCACATGGGCGCCAAACAGCAGCTCGAGCTCGGAGAATGCCATGACACCAACAGCTGGAGCTACACACTGGGGAAGACATTGGAAATGAAGGGGACGGGTCTGTGCATCATGGCGCAGGGAGATGGCGAGCGAGTGGAGCTCGGCAGCTGCAATGACCCATCTTCCAAGTGGAGTTTGATCTCACAGTCTCAGATGCACTTGTCAACTGTTGGGCTTTTGGAATTAATCCAGGTAAATATATTTAAGTTAATTAAACCTAATTAACTTAAAGAGCTTCTCTCTCTTCAATTGGGCTGGCCGTACATGAAGAAGAATTTTCTTCTTTTTCTTGGCAAGCCGCCGATAGCTTTGAAAAAGAAAAGAAAAGAAAAGAAAAGAAAAGGTTCTTGAGTTTAGAGTTGATTGAAAAAGGAAAAGGAGTTTTTCTTTGGTCAACGGATAAAGAAAAGAAGAGAGAAGAGGGCTGAAAAAAAAGACAAAAGATTTCTTTTTGAAGAGCAAAGAATCAAGAACATAGTCAGATTGGGAGAATCTCTGAGGTTTTGCTAATACTACAATCACAGAGAATTGTAGTAATCAGGTGATATTATTCCTACTGTTATTTCAGTATTTTTTAGAGAAGAATTATTTATCCCAGTGAATTATTATTATTTGGGTTTGGGCAAAACCCGAAAGACGTTGTACTCTATTCTTGAATTAGTGATATTGCTCTGTGATTATCCTGTGATTTTTTCTTTCTCATTGGAGGGTTTTTTCACATAAATTTGGTGTCTTTTTTGTCTATTATTATTTTCTTGTGCATCGTGCTTGGCTTGTATCATTTGATTCAGACATAAGAAGAGGGATTAAATTTTCAACAAGTGGTATCAGAGCGAGGTTAATTGAAATTTCTTTTGTATGAATTAAATGGAAGATAACTATTTTAACGGGATGATCAAACTGACATCGAATAATTATTCAGTTTGGAAAGCTAGGATGGAAGACTTTCTTCACTGCAAGGACTTGTTTGATCCGTTGAATTAGGAGATAAAAAACCGACAGGGAAAACTGATGAAAGTTGAAAAAAGATGCAAAGAAAAACTATTGGGATTATTAGGCAATTTATTAATGTTAGTGTTTTTCATCATGTTGCTCAAGAGACAGATGCACAAGTTTTTGGAAGAAGTTACAAGATTTATATGAAAGGAATACTGCTCAGAATAAGCTCAGAATAAAGCTTTCATGATCAGAAAATTGGTGAATTTCAAGTTTAAAGATGAAAATTATATTGCTGAACACTTGAGTGAATTTCAGGAAATAATAAATCAGTTGGGAGCAATGAAAATAATCCTTGATGATGAGATGCAAGGATTAATGCTCCTGAGTTCTTTGCTATATTCATGGAAAACTTTGGTGATAGCACTTAGTAACTATGCTCCTAATGGTATGCTATCACTCACCATGGTCAAAGATTGTTCAATGAAGAAACAAGGAGGAAGAGCATGGGAACAGATACTACACAGGTCTTATCATAAAGAATAGAGGTGGAGACAAAAGCAGAGGATCAAAAGGCCGTGGCAACAATAGGTCATAGTCAAGAGGAAAATTTACATGTTATCATGTGGCAAAGAAGGACATATCAAGAGAAATTGTAGAGATTGGAAGAAGCAACAGAATGAGAAGAATCAGGAAGATACAGATGATCAGAGTACTGTAGTGGCATCAGATGAGGATCTATATTACCTTACAGAAGAAAATGAAGAATGCAATGTCACAGACTCTTCAGTTGAGTGGATCATCGATTCAGGAGCTTCGCATCATGCAACTCCATTAAAAGAATGCTTTAGTGTGTACAGGACTTGTGATTTTGGCACAATGAAGATATGCAATAAGATAGAGTCTAAAATTGTAGGAATTTGAGATGTATGTATTCGAACAGATGTTGGTTGTGAGTTGATTCTGAAGGATGTCAGACACATACCAGATTTACATCTGAATCTGATTTCTCCTCGATTTTTGGATTCACATGGGTGATATAAAGTGGAAATGTATCAAAGGATCTATGGTTGTTACTAAATGAAAGTTATTAGGAGTCTTCTACAAAACTCAAGTGAATTTGATTGGACAGTCAATAAATGTAATAGAGGAAGAAGCTTCACCAGACTTAAGGCACAAAAGATTAGGACACATGAGTGAGAAAGGAATGCAGGTTCTGGCGAAGAATTCTCACATCACTATTACCAAAGGTAAATTTCTAAATACTTGTGATGACTGTCTATTTGGTAAACAGTGCAGGGTGTTATTTGTGTCCAATTCTAAGAAGAAGGAAAATAAGTTGAATTTGGTGCATTCAGATGTATGTGGTCCCATTGAGGTAAATTCTTTAGGTGGCAATAGATATTTTGTTACTTTTATTGATGATGCTTCACGAAAATTATGAATTTATTTTATGAAGACAAAAGATCAAGTATTTCAGATTTTCCAAAAGTTTCATGCCATAGTGGAAAAGGAGGCAGGAAATCATCTGAAGTGTCTTTTCACAGACAATTGTGGTGAATATACGTCTCAGAAATTCAAAGAATATTGCGCAAAGCATGGCATCAGATATGAAAAGTCAGTACCTAAGACTCCACAGCACAATGGTGTTGCTGAAAGAATGAATAGAACCATTCTGGATAGAGTTAGGTGTATGCTGAGGACGACTAATCTACCGAAGACCTTTTGGAGTGAAGCTGCGAATACTGTGTGCTACCTGATTAATAAATCTCCATCAGTTCCTTTGAATTCAGATACTCCTAAGAAAGTGTGGACTGGTAAGAATGTGTCTTACTCTCACTTGAAGATTTTTTGTTGTAGAGTTTCTGCACAGTTGAGAAAGGAACATTGACAGAAATTGAATGAGAAGACTCAAGAGTGCATATTTCTGGGTTATGGAGATACATACTCTGAATATAAGTTGTAGGATCCAGAGAAGAAGAAAATCATCAGAAGCAAAGTTGCGATTTTTCATGAATTAGAAACTTTGGCAGACTTCAGGAAATCAAAGAAGTAGAGCAGTGATTATGTACAAGATGAACTTGGAAACAATGCGCTGCAGATGTGGAGGATTTTGTGTAGGGGGAGCAAGATGCTACTCCATCTCGCAGATCTACAAGAGAGCGACGTACTTCCACTAGATATCCAAGTTCTAAGTACTCAGTGATTACTGAAGAGGAGGAGCCAAAGTCAAATCCAAGAAGAAAGCCAAAACGAGGTGCCGGATTGGCCGGCATGAAGATTAAGCGATGATTCTTGATGGATGATCTCCTTCTCATGGGCTGGAGGGGGAGATTGTTGGGCTTTTGGAGTTAATCCAGCCCATTAAAAGGTAAACATATTTAAGTTAATTAAACCTAATTAACTTAAGAGCTTCTCTCTCTGCAACTGGGGTGGCCGTACGTGAAGAAGAATTTTCTTCTTCTCCTTGCCAAGCCGCCGATAGCTTTGAGAAAGAAAAGAAAAGGTTTTTCTTTTCTTGGGTTTAGAGTTGATTGAAAAAGAAAAAGGAGTTTTTCTTTGGTCAACGGATAAAAAAAAGAAGAGATAAGTGGGCTGAAAAAGAATATAAGAGATTTCTTCTTGAAGAGCAAAGAATCAAGAACAAAGCCAGATTGGGAGGATCTCTGAGATTTTGCTGATACTACAATCACAGATAATTGTAGTAATCAATGTTTTAAAAATCAGTTCGGACCGGCCGGTTCAATCGGTCCGATCGTGAACCGGTAAGAAAATCAGTCCGGTTCATTAATAAAACCAGAAATAATGAATAATCGGGTTGGCTCGGAAAAAACCGAAAAAACCGGGTTGAACCGATGAATCCGGTTGAACCCAGTTTTTTTATTTTTTTTTTTTCAAAAGTTATGATATATGGAAATAATTTATTAGGAGATATTCAAGTTTAAAGTTACCAAATTTTTTTAAATAAAATTGGAAGGTTATGAAGATTGAGGGAGAGAAAAAAAAGGAAGGAATTTAAAAAAAGAAAATAAAAGGAAAGATGGTAATTGGAGAGAATCAATAAAAATTGAAATATATTATTAAGATAATAATAAAATATGGAAAGCATTTATTAAGGGATATGAAAGTTTAAATAAGTTTATAAAATTGGAAAGTTTTGCATGAAAGGAGAGAAAAAAGGAAAAAATTTAAAATTTAAAATAAGAAAAAAAAGGAAAGATCTAAATAGAAACATAATATTAATCAAATTAAGTAAAAAGATATATATGTGGAAAGAAAATAAAATATGGTAATAATATATTAGTAATAAATTTAGATTGAAATTAAAATTAGATTATTATATTAGTAATAATAAAAAGAAAACTACTAAAATAAAAGAGAGCTAAAATTCGGTAATAATATATTAGTCAATAAATTTATATTGAAATTAAACTTATACAATTATATTAGTAATAATAAAAATAATCTATTATTTAAACTAACATTCTTTAATTGGTTTAATCATTTTTATAATAATTTATATATTAAATTACTCTTAAAAATTATAAATAATATTATTATATAAAAATTTGGTTCAACCAGTTGACTCCCGGTTAAATCGGTCAGACCTCAACTCGGTCGGCACGCCGATCCGATCTCCGGTCTGATTTTTAAAACATTGGTAGTAATCAGGTGATATTATTCCTACTGTTATTTCAGTATTTTTCAGAGAAGAATTATTTATCCCAGTGAATTATTATTATTTAGATTTGGGCAAAACCCGAAAGACGTTGTACTCTATTCTTAAATTAGTGATATTGCTATGTGATTGCCTTGTGGTTTTTTTCCTTTTCATTGGAGGGTTTTTAAACATAAATTTAATGTCTTTTTTGCCTATTATTATTTTCTTGTACATCATGTTTAACTTATATTATTTAATTCACACATAAAAAGAAAGAATTAAATTCCCAACATCAACTACAACAAACATCGACGAAAATGGCAATAGTACAGCAGTTTGCTTGGACGTCGATGCCGAAGACCATAGCATCATCACGGTACCATGCAGGTGCTTGAGCGGGGACATGAACTGTGATCCCGAGAGGGAATGGTTTAAGGTGGTCGCGAGCACTGGAGCCATAATTAACTATACGTAACCTATATGTCATAAGTAATACTGGCCAAGTTTGTTTAGCTTTCAATCTCTGGCCATGTACTCATTATTTTATTTCTCTTGGTATCTCTGCTATTTAATTTTGACAAGAAGTAATATGTCAATTATTTCACAAAGAAGCTTAATTCCGACGCGTCATTGGGCCGGGAATATAAGCTGCATATCTATGTATTGTTACAATGTTGAATTGTATTAATCATTAAGTGAATGCAAAAATTTACTGAAATTTATTTTCCATTCAGTGAATTTTGATCGTGACTAGATGACTCCAGACGAGTTGAGACTAACTTTATCTGCTGACTTTTCCTACTCGAGTGTATGGGAAACTAGGGCGGCACCATTGAGCGCATTGTACACAAGTTAAACATTGACTTATCATCGAGTAATTCAGTTAGGTCACTCAATATTATATAATTGACATTGATAAGTGAATATTCTAATAAGAATTTTCAGTATTCTCACACTGAATCGAACTCGAAACCTTGATTAAATGAATAGGACTTGTTACTACTCCATCTCAATAGTCGATTTCTTCATCAATTATCTCATGTTCGATGAATGGTGGAAAATATTCTCTTCGGTTAATGGAAGTAATATAAGGAAAATAATCACCGGGAATTTTTCTAGGCTATTGTTCGTTCGACGGACTAATCGAAATCCTTTTTGTCTATGCATTAATACTTAGGGGTGTTCAGTGGGTCAGGTTGACCCGTGAACCCGATGACCCGATCCGAATCAAATTCGGGTTTATGGTCGGGTTGGACCCGACCTTGGGTCGGGTCAAGCATGGGTCAGAATTTTCTGACCCGACCTGAAGATCCGATTTTTTTATTTTTTTTATTTTTCAACCTATATTTTATACTAAAAAATTAAAAATATTGAAAAAAAAATTTTAATGTGTAAAATAATATATAAATGTTTTTAAAAAATATTTATGCTTTTAAAATAAATATTATATCATATTTTTATATTAAATAATAGAAAAGGTAAGAAAAAATTTAAAAAAAGAAAAAAATGATGGTTGAGTAACCTGACCACCCGACCCGATCCAACCTGACCCGAACTGGATCAGGTTGGATCGGATCCAACACTCCAAAGAGGGCTGACCCAACACGGGTCAGGTCCGGGGTTGGGTCGGGTCAAACCCGACTAGTGAACACCCCTACCATTGAGTCGACTCACGTGTTTGATCAATCTGTTGAACAATTGGACCAGGACGTCGTGTTCCTCAACTCTCGAAGCAAGGTAAATGTCTCGCTTTCTGAGAGAGGAGCCACAAGGCGGCCTTGTTCCAAAACATAAACCCAAAATTTGAAGTGCTCCCTTGCATCAACTTATTCTTCCTTCGATATCAAGATCCACTTGAGATATGTGACTCAAACTTGTGCCTATTACCTCCGGCGATAACCCCATAGTGCGAGAGTGCTTTTTGTTTCGAAGTATTTTGAGGACCAAATGAATTTTCAGTTGGAATGAAATTCAAGGCATTACTAATATATCTCCACCATGAGTTGGATTCGAAAATAGATATTTAATAAATATTGCACTACTGTTAATGTTTAACAAGTTTAAATAACATTGAAACTTACTAGTAGGAACCGGGTTGATGATCATGTAATTATTTTTTGTGTCGACCTTCTTCACCTTAATCCTCTTCTTAGTACGGGTGAAGTGATACCTGACATCGATGTGTTTGGTTCTATCGTGATGCACTTGATCCTTTGTAATAATAATGTAATTATTAAATTACTTTCATATGATTATCGTCAAGATTTTTGTGCTTTATATTATTTCATCTTTAGTCATCAAATATTTCGGAATCTACACTATTATTTGATGTGTTTCAGGAGTCATGAAAATTTGACAAAAGTTTGGCATAAATACATCAATAGAGATTCGATACGAGCAACTACTATTAAAGCCTTCCAACAGTACTAAATCTGCTATGTCATATTCAACTCACACTAGAAAATATTGGCAGGATGTATTTTTATATGCCTTTCAGCCCATATTGGAGACCCCGAGATAATATTCAGCTCACACAAACAAAATACGGGAGACCATATTTAAGTCTTCAAGCCTGTATTAAAGCTCTCCAAACTATATCATACATGAAAAATACATGGGCATACCGTAGTGTCTTGACTGCGGCCATATTTTTCCTTGTTTCACCGTATTAGGCTATTTTCTTTCTTATTTTGGGCATTTGTGAGCCTAATTTGTGGGTGCATAAAAAATATTTTGGGGATGATTTTAGGGATTCGAGACCTTATTTTTGGGAGATCAAGATGTCCGGGATGAATTCCTATTTTTCTCTACATTTAAGTACTTTTCTTAGATTTAATCTCATTCTCTTTTAGAAAAGTCATGTGACTTGATGATGATTTCCTTCTCTTTGCATGGCAAATTTCTTTTTTCTAGGATTTGATGAAATTCAAGGTTTTGTTGTAGAAATGATTTTTTATATAATTTCATGTGCTTTTTATCATTCATGTGTTAGTGATATGTTTTTATTGGCTTGACCATCTAGTTAAATAACTTAGGTCTTGTTGATTACAAAAGTATTTCATCAAGATTAGTTAAAATGATGCATTGTTTCATAAAAATAAGGATAATCATTTTACCCATGAATCTTGATCTACAATATAAATAAAATAATTTAAATGACCATAAAAGTATGTGTTTATTATTTTAATTATATTTGTGTTTGTCTGAAACTTGAGTAGGTGGTAAAAACATCAATCAATCGGTCAAGTACTGGTCGATCGATCAGTCCAAAAAATGTAGAAATCAAGTCATCACACTGTCAAGTCAGCACCGGTTGATCGATCGGTCGACCTGGCAGTACGAAATTTACCAATAGTCATAGTTGTTTTAATGAATACGTGGATCGTCGACCGGTGGGCAGAGCGGTCGACCGGTCAATGTGCAAAATGCACTATAATGGTCATATTTTGGTCTAAAAAGAGGGAAACAAGTTCCAATGGCTAAATTGAGTTAAGAAGGCTATAAAAGGAGTCCTCAAGGTGTAAGAATGATTGAAACTTCTAAGAAAAAGTGGAAAGAACATTTATGAAGTCCATTTGAGCTCTAAGTTACAAATCTTTCATTTATTCCTTTCTTTCTCTTGTGTGTGGTTCCAAATTGTAAAAGAGAGATTGTGGAGTGTTCTTGTAATATTATAAAAGTTATTTAACTCTTGAGTGAAAAGAGGTTGTGTCTTACCTTTTGATCGAAGAAAAGACGGGTAAAAGCTTACGAGTGAAAGATGTGTGCCTTATATCTTGAAATAGAGAAAAGGCAAGAGTTGTAAAGGATTTCTTCCTTACCCTATTTCAAACGAAGGAAGGGTGTTAATGAAATCTTTGGCGGTCTGAAGGTTGAGAAGTTGGAGTGGGGACATAGGCCAAAGTGTTGCCAAACCTCGTCAATAAACTACCATGCATCTTTGTTTATCTTTCTCTCTCCATCTCCTTCCTACTCTATTATGCATGTGATTTGATTGTTATTGTGTTGGTTTATATTAACGAATTGATTTTAAGGTTTCATGAGGATTTTTGTAAAATCGATATTTTCGGTTTAAACACCAATTCACCCCTCCCCCTTCTTGGTGCCTTGTAAAGTTTTAACAATCTTTTATGCCATGGTACTATTTCTGGAAGAAGGTCATTCCATTTTTTACCCACTGAAGCTTATATATGTTCTATTAATTTTGATATATAGGAAGTTTTACAAAATGATTTTGAAAAGCCAAATAAAGTTATAAATGATGTTTCTATTGATCTTCTATTTTTTTAATATGATAATTTTCAAACAAAAACTCGACTACAACGTCAAAAATGTATTTTATTCCTCTTTAAATTCTTATGCCATGAATCTTATTTCTAAATGTTCTACTTCTTATGAAATTTGTCAAGTTTTATTAGAAAGGTATAAACGTAGAAACTTTGACAAAAAGGACATATGAGATGTGAATAATGAAGAAAGTAATAGTTCTACATCCACGACATCCAAGAATGAAGTCTTATACTTAATGGCAAAAAGTGAGGACAATGAGGTAACCTCAAATTCATCTTATTCCTCTACTAGTGATCGATAGTTATGATGATGTTGATATTGCCTTTTATATTCATAAAGGATTTTCATCTCTTATTTAAAAGCATCTTTCTCTTTAAAAAGATAGATCATTAATGAATGAGTATATTGGTTTGAAAATGAGCTTGTAACTTTGAAAGAAGGAATATATGGTTGTCTAGTTCAAAATGAAACTTTGATGAATGATTTCAATATTATGAAAAATGATTTTGAAAATTTGAGATGAAAAAATGCATGCTTAGTTCAAAATGAAATTTTGGAAAAAGAAAATAGTGCATGTATGAATGAAAGTAGAATCTTGAAAGAGAAAATTACTTCTTTGCAAAATGATTTAGATCATAAATTTTCTATACCTATGAAACATAATAGGATTGTTCAAAAGCCTATTAAAACTTTTGCAAAATCTATTGAATATAGAAAGAAAATGAATTTGTTGAAAAATGGTTTCATTAAAACATAAGCATGATGCCAATAGTCAACATTTGAAGCATAAAGATTTTTACGATTACTCATTTAGTGTCAAAGACTTATCATAATAATGCTTTGAAACTTGAATATGCTTTATGATCATTTTGATAGATCATCTATTACTTGTTATTATTATGGTGTTCATAGTCATTGTGCATTTGAGTGAAAAATTAGAAAATTTATAAATGTTGGGAAGAAATTAATATGGATTTCTAAAGGAACCAAAGTTAATCATATTGGACCCAAACAAGTTTGGGTACCAAAAGGTGCACACCTTTCGAAAAAAGTATCATTGAAGTAAAATTTTAAATTTATTTTGCGCATATGTGATTTTAATTATGACATCTCATATTTAAAATGTGCATTTGACTTGCATGCGCCCGTTCTTAATCATGATTATTCACAAACTCAAATGCATAAAATCCTTGAAATCTTCACGCTGACAAAAATGATGATACTTTCTATTATTAAGTTTGCATGTGCATTTTCACTTGATACATTAAAATTTTGATGATTTTGTGACTTGAATTAAATATATCATATGCAAGTTGCATTTTAATAAATATTTTGATGATAAATACTTTTGTATAAAATTAAGATGATCTTACTTTTCTTATAAAGATTTAAGATATTTAAGTTTATCTTGACGTTCTCAAATATTTATAGGGAATACATAATGATCATATTTTAGACTTGTGTTTTGAATTTGGTCACTAGTTATCACAATTTTTACACAAGACTTTGATTTTTGGAAATTTTTTTTTTTTGCATAGTAGGATAATTTTACTTTGAAAATGATTATGCCTACATATGCTTAACTTTTGAAAATATTAGCAAGTATATTTGATTATACTCTTATTAACTTTTATTTAAACATTTCATGCATTATAATATTGAAATTGAAAAGAACTTATAAACTTGGAATTTATACATAAGAACAATTTTTTGAAAATTTGATAACAAAGTTGGAGAGAGTTTTAAATTGGTCGGCGGACGTGAGCGAAATTTGTCCAATCGATTTTGGAGTCGTTTCGCAGCTACCTGCTCAAAAGCTCTTCGGCTCGTCCTAAGATCAGGATGAAACTGATTTGCCTCCTACACAATACTATAAAACTTAGTAATTTAAAAATAATATAAAATAAATCATGTAACCCAAATAGAATATCGTACCGTAAATACTCGAAAGATGTCATCCCGCACTTGAATTGGGACATCTTTCAACGATCCTACCACTTCCGGCAAGTGAAAAAGAACGAGAGCACTAACATCCCGCAGGGTACTAGCGGGTACGAAAGTGGTCCTACAAATTATAAAGAAAAATTAATTTTCAATAATAAGCAAAACTATAATAAAATTTCTACAACATATTTAACTTATGGCCGAACAATATTATTCACAGTGACCACCCCATTATCGTGTAATCCCTCTTCATCTATCAAAGAAGAATCATCATCCGGTACAGCTGGAGTAGGCTGAGAAGGTCCGACATCATCGACGGGCCCAATTACAAAATAAATCATTAGTGTCATACCAAATTAAACTAGTGATAATTAATATATGTATAGTAAAGTTCTCACCTCGAGTGATGTCTATCGCTGCATGATCCGTGGCAGTCCGCTCGTCAGAATGTGACAAGCCGAGTGCTTGTGCTATTAGCGGCTTAGCAACTGACATTATTAAACAAAATGATTAATGTAATTAAATAAGAAATATAATTTTAATAATAATAATAAATATATCACCTGGGGTAAGATGTCGCTCACCAACGCTAGAATGTGGTGAAGCGTCTGATAATCTCGGCGGTGGCGGTGGTGTAACAACTATCATTATAAAAAAATACATAAAAAATTTGCCTCCTATTTAAATTTATGGAATATATAGAAAATAACCTGGTGTGACATGTCGATCGTCATCGTGTGATCGAGAAATCCCTATTATTTGCCCCGTCGATGGTAGAGCAATTGTCACAAGAACAAAATATTTAGAAAACGGTATTGCCTATTACATGGTTGGCAGACCCGGCTCGGCCCGGCCGGTCAGACCGGTGTCCGGGACCTAAAACGGCCCACGAGTTGGCCAAAACCTGGGGACGGGGTTGACCCGCTTTGACCCGGTCAAACCCGATCAAAACTCAGATTCAACCGGCCGACCCGGCCGGGTCAATTGTTAAAATAAAAAAATTGAAACATAAACAAAATTATTAAAATATTTAGACATATTATATATATTTCATGAAATTTATATTTTAATGTCCTCTTGTCACATATATTTTTTCACTATTTTTTATTTATAATTACCTCACAATAATTTTTTATTTATGTTGATGACTTAATTTATGTTAATTTATTATATTATTTAATCTGAATTATTTTATTTTACTTTATTATACTATATTTTATATTTTTGTTAAATAAGATATTATATATTAATAAGATTATAACTATCTCTTTAACTTATTTTATTCTTTTATTAATTTATATTATCCGGTCCGACCATCCGGTTCGACCCGATCCAACCGGTCCGACCTGACCCGTTGATCAATCCAGGTCGACGGTCGGGTCGGGTCTTATAACATTGGCCTATTATGTCTCGCCTACTATGTGACACGTACTTGGAATGATACATGGAGCCGTCCCACCAATGGATCGCATATTATGTGACGATCCGGCTACGTACCCTATCGACGACGGAGCAACTGACATTATTAAAAACTGAATGTAACTATTATAATTAACTAGAAATAAGCAACTGACAATAATTATAATACCCGGTGGTCATGATGGCTCACTCATCTGGAATGAATGCCTAGAAGAGCGAGATGACCCAGATGCTCGACCTCTAGTAACCATGAATTAAAAAATAATAATCTTGTGTTATTATCAGTAACCATATAACTGAAAAAAATGTAACAAGCTTGTGTCATTAGAATAAGTACGAGATTCATTCGCTTGTTTCATATTCTAATTTATTTTCATCATCTTCGTCGTCGTCGCTATAATCTTGACTCGAGTCATCGTCAATGAAATTGTCAAAGTTCACTTCTAAGAGGTCATTTGAATTGAACTCCTCCATTAATTGAATATTCTCAACTCCATCGGCCACATCAATCGTCTCATTCACTCGATCTTCTTGATAGTAATCATCCACGAGCACATCTTTGTATACGGATGGATGTTTCATTATCATCTACCATCGTTTCTACTAAGAATAGTCTACTTCTCACTTTGCATGACGCCCACAATTCATCCTTGATTTTTTTCGATGGATACTTAGTGTAGGTCACTTGTTGCGCTTGTTCCACCAATACGAATGGAATGTATGACTGAAGTCTCGATCGAGGGTTAATATTTACCAATTTAAACTTTTTATCGAACCGAACTCCTTTCTCTTGATCGAACCAATGGCATTTTAGCACCATGACTTTGTTTGATTTTTCCAAATAAGACAATTCTATGATGTCTTCTATAACGTTGTAGTAATCAAAGTCATTGTCCCCGTACATGCTTCCTAGAACACATATGTCGCTATTAACAGTTGAACGTTGTCGACTATATTTTTTGTATGGAATCTATATCCATTAACTATGACGCCACAGTAGCTAAGAACTTCTTTCTTCGGTCCATGGCCCAAATCTCAAATTTTTAAATCTGTGACTGAGTCATGAATAACCTATAACAAAACTTTATTAAAAGTTACAAACTTAAGTAATAATTATGCACAATTGGAAAGAATTCTCACTTCACATCTCAACCAATCGACAAATTGTTCATCTCATAGTTTTAATAATTCATCGTTTGAAAGTAATGGATTGATTTCTCATTGTAATTCTTCGAATTTCCTGAATTGATAGTTCTCAATTAATGAGATCACATAGCAACGATGTGTAATGGAATTTTGATCATCACGTTTTCATGCCTCAGGATCTGAAAGATGTGTAATGGAATTTTGATCATCACGTGTCCCTTCTCTGTGCCACCTCATAAATGATGCAGTTTTTTCAGAAAGAAATAGTTATTGTAATCTTGAAACAATTGGAAAGTATCTGAAAACTACATTTGCCACATTTTTTCGAATTTTGGGAATTCTTTCTCGGCTTGTATTTGGGCTCACCACAAATAGAACAACTCATAAGTGAGTTATTTTCCTTGTAATACAACATGCAATGATTGCGACATGCATCAATCTTCTAATATTCCGACCCTAAATCTCTCATCTTGATTGCGACATGCATCAATCTTCTAATATTCCGACCATAAATCTCTCATCAATCTTTTGCACTTGTAAAAATTTTTCGATAATTTCTCTGAAGCTGGAAGCATACTATTAATAATGGTAAGCATCCGGTCAAAATAACTTTCGCTCATATTAAATTTTGATTTCAAGTTCATTAGTTGTGACACTGCAGAAAGTGTAGTTTGCTTCATGCATCCATCCCATAAAGGTTCATCTGCTTCTTCGAGAAGATTATAAAATTTATAAGCCGGAGAATTCGAGTCTTCTTCAATCTCCTTATATTTTTCTGTTATAACGCCATGTTTATCCTTCCAACGACAAATCCAACTACGATCTGGCTTTGTCATTTCTATAATTGACAACATTAAGGCATATGCCAATAAAATCTTGTACTTGAAACATGTGATTTTGAAGTTACGAAGTCCAAAATCACATTTCAAGTACTTGATCGTCGTATTCAAGTCCAAACATGTGATATTTTTTTGTCATTTTATGATGTTTCTTTTTTTTCATAATCTCATTTTATTACCAAGAATGTGGATGTACATCATTAGTAGAATTTATGAGAACATAATAAAAAAGATGTATTAGAATTATGAAAAAAATTATTAGTATTTGATTTCAAATTGAGTCTAATCTTAAGAGAGGTGTGGAACAAAGCAGCATGCAGCCAGAAATCAATCATAAATGTTGAACGTTATGATTAACCAAACCATCTATAAAACTAGGAATTAGATTAATTTCAAGTAATTAACTAAGAATGAGAATAATTTCAAGTAATTAACTAGTAATTAACTTAACATGGTATTAGTTTAAAAATAGAAAATTAACTAGGAATTAGATTACTTTCAAGTAATTAACTAAGAATTAGATTAATTTCAAGTAATTAACTAGTAATTCATTTAACATGGTATTAGATTAAAACATAGCAAATTAACTATGGCATGCTAGTACCTTCTTAAGCGGAGAAGGATGGTGGCCCATGGCGGAGGAGGGCAACGGAGGGCGATGGAGGAAGGCGGCGGGCGGCACCCGACGTAGGAGCACAGATGACGGAGGAGGCGGAGGGTGGGCCGCGGATGGAGCGGAGGCGGAGGGCGGGCCGCGGAGGAGGCGGAGAGCAGGCCGCAGAGGCAGAGGGCGGCAGGCCATGGAGGAGGTGGAGGAGGCAGAGGTAGAGGTCGGCGCTCCGCGGAGGAGGTGGAAGAGGGCAAAGGAGGTTGAACAGGGTGGAGAAGGCGGAGGGCGGCGAGCCACGGAAGAGGTGGAAGAGAGCAGAGGAGGCGGAGGGCAGCGGAGGAGGTGGAAGAGGCCGGCGGTCGCAGTCGGCAATTGAGGGCAGTGGCATCGGAGCACGGCAGACGGTCGCAGTGGGCAACCGAGGGCAGTGGCGTCGGAGCAAGGCCGACTGTCACAATCGGCAACCGATCTGAGGGCAGTTGACAATCGGCGGTCGCGATCGCGGTCGCGATCACAATCGAGAATCTCAATGGTGGTCGCGGACGCAGCCGACGGAGGAGGTGGCGGTGGCGTCGGAGCAAGGCACCGGACGATCGTCCACAGTGGAAGTGGAAGAATAGTAAAAAAAGTAAAAAAACGGGGAAGAAGCTAGGGATTTAAGGTCAAGTTTTAGCGTCGCCAAGGTTGCGACGCTCCTTAGCCGCTGATGTGACTCCATATTGGCGCCGCATAAATATCGACGCTATTTCGATGCACTATTAAGTTTTTTTTACATATCCGCGTAAATATATAATGTATGTATGCATGTATGTTAGTTATATATATAAACTATAAATGTATATTCATATGTAGTTCATAAATACATGTGTTACATCTATATTACAAGGTTATAAGTATATATGTGTGTGTATATATATGTATATGTATATGTATATGTATAATGTATGTATTTATATATATTAATTTTTTACATATCTATATAAATATATAATGTATATATGTATGTATGTTAGGTCTATATATATAAACTATAAGTGTATATTGATATGTAGTTCATATGTAATACATGTGTTACGTCTATAGTATAAGTTTATAAGAATATATGTATATGTATATATATACATATAGATACATGTATATGTATATATATATAGTATATACGTGTATCTATATGTTTTTATATGTGCGAGATTAAGTGACAATACGTATATATGTATATGTATTAAAGGTATATATGTGTGTATACATTTATATGTGCGAGATTAAATGATAATAATATATATATGCATGCATGTTATATATAATATATATGTGTATTTATATGTCACAGCCCAATTAAGTGGGTGTAATGAAAAGTTGGCCACGGAGGCGCTATAGAGACGCTAACGTGTGGCTAAGACATATTAGCGACACTCTAGTGCCGACATAGCATCTCTATGATCTTAGCGTCTCAAAGGTGCGACGCTACGCCAATAGTGCCTATGTAGTGTCGACAAATATTGCGGCACTGTTGTAGCGCCACGTAGATGCTATTGAGCCTAAATGTGGTGTTAAAGTGGGATATTTTGTATGCATAAGTGGGATATCATGTCACTTAATTCAACCATCGTAATTTCATGATTAAGAATATAAAAATAATATATGTATAATTAAGATATGCTATATATTGTATGCATAAGTAACATATATAATATAATAACATATACAAATTATATATTTAGGAACACTCCTATGATATAGGTATATATAAGTAATTATCTAGGAATACATATTATATGTTGAAGGTACACATATAATATTTAATTTATTTATTAGTTAAAGTATAGTATAGATAATATATATCAACATATATGGGGTTGCGTTAAAATAGATAACAAATATAAATAGCATATGTATAGTTATTTATTTCTTAATTAACATATATGTTCCTCAAACATATATAGTTATGAGACGCCAACTAAGTGTTAGAATATGTCGTTACGTTGACGTCTACATAGCGTCGCATTATACATGATGCCACTTAGCATCGCATAAGTCGGCGTCAAAACTGCACAAACATACGGCGCCCATAACGGTTCCTATCTAGCGTCGAGATAGCGTCTCAGTGTCTGCGACACTCGAGTCGCGTCGAATGATGTTGACACTAGAACAACGCTAGGTTCTCCTACGCAGTTTCGCTCTATGGTGCGCACTAATAGCGGCTAATTGGTGTCGCTATGGCGTCTTCGTTAACGTCTATTTTTCGAAACGCTATAATAATGCTAATGTGACGCTATATTGAGAGGCAAGTAACGTCTCCAAATTGAGACTCAACTGTTGATATCTTTTACACAGTTTGAAAATGCTCGGTACATCGGATTTGCTTCTCTTCCAAGTTCCAATAATAATATAAATTTGGAGAGTTCACATGCGAGACCTTTCATTTTTCTTTCCTTAATTCCTTTGTTACTACGTTTTCTTCCCATTATAACCAGAAATCAACTAATTGATAAGGAAACAATTAGATATCTCTTCCTTTCTTTCCTTCCTCTCTTCTTCTCACCGGTTCTTGTTGTCGTGTTCTTCGCAGCTTCTAAAACAGGCCAGACCACGAGTGGGGTAGCAATCTAACCTACATAATTATGATCGCTTTCGGTGGCACTAATTATAGTCAGTGCTTTGTCTCGTAAGGGTTGCAATCGAGCTTGACAAGTTTAATTATTTCCCGGTGTTGTTTTAGTTACCATTTGAACCCTAACATGCACACCATAATAATATTTGAGAACCAGTTAGGTGCAGTCAGCCATTTTTTTTTTTCGATGGGACAGTCAGCCATTTTATTGCCACGCATTACATGTACATTATGGTAGCTCTGACAGTCAAAGAATAAGAAGAACGTGTAGGAATGCACCCATAGCATTCGGCTCTCTACCTATACATATTACTTTAGTTATTCATTACTTGCTTTTAAATATATGAATCATATTTTTCTTTTTTTTTATCAATTGCCACTTAAGGAGTACATAAGTCACAAGTTGAAGTCTCGACTCATCATCAAGTCCGACTAATTTGACGTCATCCGGATGCTTAACTATGGCAGGTCAGTGAAATTTTTTTGTATCCACAAAAGTTCGAACTTGAGACTTTTGTTTAAAAATGTGAGAAGCTGTTATACACTCCGCCAAAAATGGTTGGTGAATTATTTTTTCTTCAAATTAATTAAACAACATATTTTTTTCAATAAATTATAACACTTTTTATGTGCGAATTCAATGACGTGCCATTGCATCACATTGTTATTCCTCCTTTCCGAATCAAGGAATTTGAATTGTATGATTTCTCAAATTATATAAATATGAGTTTGTAGTGGTACACCCTAAACTCTTTCAAGGAATAGCTAAAGAGTATATATAGATTCAATCGGTCCCCAAACAACGCCATTCATAGGTCGAGAAAAAGCTGGCTCAGTAGATACAGCTAGTTAGGTCATTTACCCAAGAAACACATGCAGTTCCCCATGCCATTCACGGTACTGGAATATAAATGCTCCTTCATATCTTAATGGCAAACCATGCATCCTCCTTAATTAAGTCCTAACCAATTACATACCCTCTTCTCATGATCCCATAGATCACGTGGAAACTGATACATAGCTAAATAGATTGATCAAATCACATATCACCACAGTGACAGGAACATGCACACCTTAATTTCCATCCATTCCCCCCAACAATTTACCCCTGCATTAAAATTCCCTCTAAGTTAGATTTTACACTTGAATGAGGTCAAGGAAGCAGTTGGAAGAATTTGCCCCTCTCTCACCATCTTGTGCCACTGTCATCCTCCTATGCACCACCACCCTAAAGAAGTGCTGCATGCAACCTGCACCTCCTCCCCTCGCCCTATAACCTCGCACCAAAGCGTACAGATCGCACTGCACAAAGAGAGGGAGGAGGGAGAAAGAGAGAGAGAGATCTTGACGATGATGGTGTCGATGTTTTGGACGGTGGTGACCAAGCAGCTGAGGTTGTTTGACCTCGCTGCGGCCACGCTGGGCTTGTTCCTGTTCACTGCCGCAGTCCAGCGGCTCAGCTCCAAAGGTCCGATGCTGTGGCCCGTCTTCGGCATCCTCCCCACCCTCTTCTTCCATCTCGAAGACGTCTACGAGTGGGCCACCGAGGCCATCAGGCGCGCCGGCGGCACGTTCCCCTACCGCGGCATGTGGTTCGGCAGGTGCCACGGAGTCATGACCGTCGACCCGGCCAACATCGAGTACATGCTCAAGACGCGCTTCGCCAACTTCCCCAAGGGGCGATACTACCGTGAGCGCTTCACGGACTTGCTCGGCGACGGCATATTCAACGCCGATGACCAGGCGTGGAAGGACCAGCGCCGCGCGGCGACGGCCGAGATGCACTCGGGGCGCTTCGCAGACTACTCCGCCGACACTATCAGGCACTTGGTGCACGCCAAACTGCTCCCCCTGCTGGACAGGATTTCGAGCACACGCGCCAGCGTCGACCTCCAGGACGTGTTCCTCCGCTTCACCTTCGACAATATTTGCTCCGCGGCGTTCGGCGTCGACCCGGGCTGCCTCGCCATTGATCTGCCCGAGGTCCCTTTCGCCAAGGCCTTCGAGCTGGCCACCGAGCTTACTCTGTTCCGCTTCATCGTCCCCCCGTTCGTCTGGAAGCTGATGAGGCACCTCGATGTTGGCTCGGAGAAACGGCTCAAGGCCGCCATCCAAACGGTGCACAAGTTCGCTGAAAAGACGGTCTCGGACAGACGGGCTGAGTTCCAAAACCTCAAAGGCCCGAACGAGCGGTCCGACCTCCTGTCGAGGTTAATGGAGGCCGACGTCGCCGACGGCTGCATCGGCGCCAAGTTCTCTAACAAGTTCCTCAAGGACTTCTGCATCAGCTTCATCCTGGCCGGGCGGGACACGAGCTCGGTCGCGCTCGCATGGTTCTTCTGGCTGCTTCAACGCCATCCCGCTGTCGAGTCCCGCGTCCTCGACGAGATCAGGGAGACCATCAAGAGACGTCAACCGGCGGAACGCTGCAACATCGAGGATGTGGTCTTAACCGTCGACGAGCTCAAGCGGATGGAATACATCCAGGCGGCTCTATCGGAGGCCCTCCGGCTCTACCCGTCCGTTCCCTTCGACTTCAAGGAGGCCCTGGAGGACGACGTGTTCCCGGACGGCACGGCGGTGCGGGCGGGCGGCAGGGTGGTGTACTCCATATACTCGATGGCCCGCATGGAGTGCATATGGGGTGCGGACTGCAGGGAGTTCCGGCCGGAGAGGTGGGTGAAGGACGGCGTGTTCACCAGCGAGAGCATGTTCAAGTACGCGGTGTTCAACGCCGGGCCGAGACTGTGCGTCGGGAAAAAGTTCGCCTACATGCAGATGAAGATGGTGGCGGCGTCCATGCTGCTGCGCTACCGCGTGGAGGTGGTGGCCGGGCAGGAGGTGGCGCCCAAGATGACCACCACGTTGTACATGAAGAATGGCCTCAAGGTCACCTTCAAGAAGAGGGAAGGACCCGGTGGTGCAATATCTGCTTATAGACCTTAAATGGTTAATTAACTAGTTAAAGGAAGCATGAAAGCATGCACGAGGAGTCTAATTAAGCTATTAAAAGGTGCATAAGTATGGCAAAAAATATAAGGTTAATCTTTCCTGCATGCAAAGATGATGTAGTCCTTGTCCACACATATTGCATGGTGATAGATTTAGGCTTCCTAAGACCATGCATGGAATATTATGTTACGTGCGTGTGTGCATGTATGGTCGATGAATGTAGAAAGATGGTATGAAAACGTGTGATGTGATGTATATGTAAGTTCACCACTGTTGTGCCACTATTAGTATATATATGGGGATATAATTTAGCATCATATTTACAGGGTAGGGGAAGTGGATTCAATGTCGTATTTTTCATGGTGATGCATCAATGCTTTTTAATAGATAAATGTAGTAACTTTTTTTCCTGATACATATTAGTAGTCTTGTAGAAATAAGATGGAAAATTTTGTTTTAAATATCATTTAAGCTTTAATAAGACCGAAAAGTTAGCTAAAGATTTTTTTGCCTCGAATGGACTGGTAAAAGTAGCGCCATAATAAGATACCTTACTTTGGTTGCTGCCATAGGTGAAATTTTGGTCTCATGACATAAAAAACACACGTCACTCCATAATATTAAAAATATATTAATTAAAATTTTATTCCTTACAGCATAACTTTCCTTTTTACTGTCCTTGTAATAATGAAGGATAAAAAATATTGTAAGACTATTAAAAATAAAATTAAGAGAATTATGAAGAAACTTGTACTACAAATAATACTTGATTTGTGTAGGGGTGTTTCACCGAATCGGATCAGATGAGATACGAGTTAAAAATTTTCAACCTGAGTCGACCTAACTCGACCCAATGACCTAAATTTTTTTATTTTTTTTATTTAAACATTAGCTTATATTTGACTTAAAAGTTTTTAAATATTAAAATAAATTATTTAGGTGTGGAAATAATATTTAGAAATTTGAGAAATTTAATTTATGCTTTAGAATAAATATTAAAAGATATTTTTTATATTAAGTAAATATAAAATAGTGAGAAAAAAGAAAAAAATGATGGCTGAGTAATCCGACTCAAATCACATTGAGTTGGATCGGATTTGGCTCTCAAAGCAGCATCGACTCAACTTGTTGGTCGGGTTGGATGAGGTTTGCTCGAACCGGATACATGAACACCCCTAATTTGTGATAGATATTAGTTTTTTGCTGGATAAGAAAAACTCTCGTTGCAAAAAAAAATTTGAAAAATTATAATTTCTTTCATAAATTTTAACGGATAAAACCAATGTTTTAAAATCTGTTTCGGATCGGCCGGTTCAACCGGTGTCGGTCCGATCATGAACCGGTAAGAAAACGGTCCGGTTCATTAGTAAAACCGAAAAAAATGGATAACCGGGTTGGCTAAAAAAACCGAAAAAATCAGGTTGAACAGGTGAATCCGGTTGAACACGATTTTTATTTTCAAAATTTATGATTTATGAAAATAATTTATTAGGGGATATTCAAGTTTAAAGTTATCAAATTATTTTAAATGAAATTGGAAGGTTATGAAGATTGAGGGAGAGAAAAAAAAGGAAGGAATTTAAAATAAGAAAATAAAAGGAAAGATGGTAGCCGGAGAGAATCAATAAAAATTGAAATATATTATTAAGAGAATAATGAAATATGGAAAGCATTTATTAAGGGATATGAATGTTTAAATAATTTGATAAAATTGGAAAGTTTTGCACGTGAAAGTGAAAGGAGAGAAAAAGGAAATATTTTAAAATTTTAAAATAAGAAAAAAAAGAAAGATCTAAATAGAAACAGAATATTAATCAAACTAAACAAAAAGAGATATATGTGGAAAGAAAATAAAATTCGGTAATAATATATTAGTAATAAATTTAGATTGAAATTAAAGTTAGATTATTATATTGGTAATAAAAAAGAAAATTACTAAAATAAAAGAGAGTTATATATGAAAATAGAATAAAATTCTGTAATAATATTTTAGTCAATAAATTTGTATTGAAATTAAATTTATACTATTATATTAGTAATAATAAAAAGTAATCTATTGTTTAAACTAACATTCTTTAATTGGTTTAATCATTTTTAATAATTTATATATTAAATTACTCTTAAAAATTATAAATAATATTATTATATAAAAATCCAGTTCAATCAGTTGTCTTCTAGTTGAACCGGTCGAACCTCGACTTGATCAGCACGTCGATCCAATCTCCGATCCGATTTTTAAAACATTGGATAAAACTGTTAACAACATACAATTCTCAACTTGCAAAGGACGATAGTATGTGAAGGGCGGCATAGCCTTCGCAACTCCTGACGGATGCATCCTCGAAACTTTTTGAAGGATGCATTACCACTCAAAATTTAATGGCGTTGAAAGGAAAATAAATAATTTATTTAAAAAATAAATTTATTTAGGAAAAAATAAAATTATTCAAGAATATATATAAATATTAAAATTATATTTATAATAAGGGACGATGGATGTACATCACACTATAAGAAAACATGAGTTTAGTGTTGGATAATAGTGGCAGATTGCAATCTGTCACAAAATAATTACTAATTGTGTCGGATCCTCCCATCCTCCACTAAAATAAAGCGTCTGATTCATGTCCGATGCTATGATGCCCATATTTTGTGAGAGATTTGTGATCCGCCGCACAAATTTCACCAACGGATCGATAGCCACCGCTCATCCTCTCTTACATGATTGGATAAAGGGTCATTAAAGGGAAGAGAAGAAAATGAGGAGAAGATAAAAAGAGGGAAGGGGAAGAAAGGAATTATTACACTTTAATTTGGGGTTGAAACGAAATAACACCAATGAAAATAAAAAAATGAAAATTCTCTTTCATTAAAATTTTATTCAAATAAAAAAAAACTCTTTACCTTCTCATCTCCTTCTTTACCCTAGTTTCACATCAATTCAAACGTAGTGTTAGTTATTAGGATTCAACACTTTCAACTTTTTTTTACTCAACTTTGTTCATTTCTCGCCGGCGATTGTCCCAAAACCCCCCATCACCCGCAGCATGTCCTAAACTCTTCCAGCGAACTCCTCATCTCTCTCTGATGTCGCCTGCATATGAACTCCTCATCTCTTCTAGAGATCCCACGATCCCTGAGTTTACAAGAACCATCGCTGCCATGAAATCCAGCTTCCCTCTCTCCATCTCGTTGAAGGTGAAACTTTGTCCACTTGGTTCACTCACTGCTCGAAGGCCTCTAATATAATAGTTCTGCGGATTGTGATCAACGCTCATTTTCTAAACTTTATAGATATGCCCAGGTGAGATTCTAATTTGTGCTCCTCCCGCTTCTAATATGTGGTTTTGAGCCAAACTTATTATCATATGATTTGTCTTGTCGGCTAATATTTCATATCAAAATCTTTGAATTGGATCCATGCACATTGATTTTTTTTCCTGATGGTGATGTATCCAAAACTTCACTAATAGTCGCAGTGACACAGAGATCCTCCATTGATTATCTTTTTTATGAAATAAAAGGCACACTTATGACATACATCAAATTGCCTGCGTTCTAGTTGATAAAATTAACAACTAATAAAGTTAAGCACAAGTAATCTATCTCCTTCAGTTAAAAACCCAACAGGTACAAAGAAAGGCAATAATATAAGAAATTAAAAACCAAAAGGTTCCACAGGGCATCTCTTATTAATCTCTCGATTGAAGAATGCTTGAATGTGATTAATTTCTTGTTTTGATGCGTTGTGATGCTTAGTTGAGGTTAACCGTAAGCTATAAATCATTAGGGATATATGAAGTGACAACTTATGCATATGTTGATCACTCTTCTTTAATTCTTTTGTAGTCACCTATTTTTCATCTCTCATGCTTAAGAATGCTGAATATGAATTTCAGTATTTCATACCAATATTTGAATTTAATTCACTATTTATTTGACTACAAGATTTTCCAAAAAAAATTGCATTTTTTAGAACATACATTATGTAAAGTATATCCAGATGGTTGTTGTGCTATTGATGTCCAATAGTACATATTTAACCATACACATGGTAAAGCAAAATCGTATTCATGTCCATGCAATTAAATTACATATTTTTCCATATACATGATACATGTATAGTTTGAAATAATTATTTAAGGCTAAGTGCAGGGAGAGAGAACAAATGTTACTGTTCAAGGATGGGGATTGATTGAGTGGCTGATAGTGTATTTATTTCTGATGCCCTCACTCTGCTCAGGTACTGCCCTACTTGTCTAATGCATAAGGTTTACTTATCTAATCATTTTTTTAAAACCATGTATTTTATTATTGCAGTTATCATGTTGACATAGCTATTTCAAGGACGCATCTTCTTGAGAGTATTTTGAAGTTTTTTCTGGAGTTAATGGTACATGCATTTGCATGGGATTGATGGACGGGTGGAATAAACTCCAGCTTTGGTTCCATAGGCGTGCTGCCAGATTGATACGTATTGAGATGTAGTAAAAGTGTAGATCTGTAAAGTAGTAATTCTGGTTTTTGTTTCTAAGGCTTTATTTCATTTGAAATGTATAGTTACTCAATGATTTAGGATTTGTACAACTTAATGACAACACTACCTTTTTCAAGGATGTTGACAGATCTTGTATGCGTTATGGTTCATAATATTTCTTTTGATCCATTTTCTAATTTCAAAGTTTAGAACCACATTTATATTTTTCTTTCAATTCTATATTGAAGTAGCATAAAAATATACAAGCAGATTTCTTTTTCCAATTTTTCATGTTTTGTGAAGGATATTGTGTCAGATATCCCGTTGCTATTTGTGCACTTTGTGGCGGATGCGTCTTGCCACAAACTAGTGGCGGAGCTTGCGTGCCAGGATTTTGTGTCAACCATATTACCACAAAAGCTTTGCGTCGGATGGATTCTGTTGCAAAATAATTGCTTCCAAGGGTTTTGTGGGGAAGTATATCTGAAATATTTGCTTCCAAGGGTTTTGTGAGGGAAGTATATCCATGGCAAATTCTTCGCAAATGAAGAGTTTGCGCCAAATTATTTATGTTTTGTGATGGATTACTCAGTCACAAAATTCAAGTTTCCTTATAGTGTCATGTGTATTAGATTGTAAAAAAGTTATACCAATTAGATCTAAATGGCCAATATCTATTTTTCTATTTTGGAACGGCCATGAACTGAGCTGCTAAGTCTGTAACGATCCGAAATTCATGCTAAAAGTTTTGGGCATTTAGGACAATTTCGCACCGTTAGTCCGTTCGTCATACATTATTTAACAGCGGAATATTTGACAATTTAGAAGAAATCATAATAAATAAAAATTTTCTATTAAAAATCACATCATAACTGATACTTTAAAAAATATCAAATGCCTAAACCTTCAGTGCATCGTTAACCCAATGTTCAAATAGAATCTTAGAACTTATTTAACCCTAAATATGTGCAACACTTCGTCATGAGCTTGAGATGTCATCCATCACTTAATCTTAGTTACATGCACGGATTCAGAGTGTAGGATTTTCCAGTTAGAACAGTAAAGGTCATACATGTCATGCTATTCTATCACATAATACTACATACGATGCATCATCATCATAATAACAAGAATATATGAACATGCATGCCATGAACTATATCATAAACCTTATATGACAATACATCATGCTTACATTCATTCATCATACAACATTCATACAATATAAACATCATGTCATACTTGTTTTACTTCGGATTCATCATCTGCGAGTAGCATACAATAGAAACATACGCTTATATCATTCATCACATGCATAACGTATCATTTCATTTCACATTCATTGTTATATACATTCTAAAAGTTTCTTCATAACTCATTATCCTTAGTTCTTGACTTCTTTCATACATTTCATCTCTTCGAAGTTGTTTTATAACTCTTTGGATCTTATTTCATTCTTCTTTTCTTTCTTTATTACGTGATCATTCATGTGTCATCTTCATCCTTCATCTTTATCACATAATATCATCTTGACTTTCATTCCATATCATAAGTCATACTTTGGAACACACATATCATAATAGTGAGGAACTTTATTCCTAATCATATTTAGGAATACACACACTTTATAATGGGGAACGTTGTTTCTTGAAAAGTACATACACAAACTTTCAAGCTTAGGTCCTCTTGAAGTACACACATAAGTGTAGGACATTACTTTCCGTCTTTACTTCATCATCATCTTAATTTTGATCTTAACATAGTTGTAGAATCATATCGCATCATCACATTAGCTAGCTATGCCACATCATTGGGAACACGCACATCATAATAGTGAAGAACTTGATTACAAAAATATACACACTATAATAATGAGGGACTTTATTCTACGAACACACCTTCTAATGAGAGATTTTGTTCCTTGAAAAGTATATACACAGATGTAGAACTTTTTTTCTCAGGCTTGGGTCCCCTTGAAGTACATACACAAGTGAATGATATGAATCATGAAATGCTTATAATTGCAGCCGACAATAGAAGAATCTTCTGCCAAAGTTGGATGATTAAGATAAAGTTGTGAATCTCAGACATAAATCAATCGAAGATAATCAATAATATCTATTATTTATAATTGATCAAATTACAAGATCAACTTGCATCAAATCCAAATTTCCAACGAGTTACAAATTGGAGCTGCATGAAGATTCAACAAAACTCAGGCCAAATAAATAATGGTTTAACCTTATTTATTTGGAATTTTTGAAATTAATTATACACTATTGAGATTTGCAAGAGGAAATTGATTTGCTTATTTCAAGAAACTAGTTACCTTTCTTATAGGCTAAGTTAGGGTATTTTCTTCCAGCCCAAATTCTATTTGTATGGCCTATAAATACTAGTGTTCATTGTTATTGGAGACATCTTTAAATCTATTGAATTATGGCCAAAGTTGGATGATTAAGATAAAGTTGTGAATCTCAGACATAAATCAATCGAAGATAATCAATAATATCTATGATTTATAATTGATCAAATTACAAGATCAACTTGCATCAAATCCAAATTTCCAACGAGTTACAAATTGGAGCTGCATGAAGATTCAACAAAACTCAGGCCAAATAAATAATGGTTTAACCTTATTTATTTGGAATTTTTGAAATTAATTATACACTATTGAGATTTGCAAGAGGAAATTGATTTGCTTATTTCAAGAAACTAGTTACCTTTCTTATAGGCTAAGTTAGGGTATTTTCTTCCAGCCCAAATTCTATTTGTATGGCCTATAAATACTAGTGTTCATTGTTATTGGAGACATCTTTAAATCTATTGAATTATGGCTTAATTATTTTTGCTGTGAGGGAACTTCTGCAACCCGTTCTTCGAGAACTTCTGCCATTAATTACAAGGCTGGCTATCTTGTGATTAAGTTCATTTATTTATAATATTGCTTGGTTTATTTGTAATCTTGAAGTTGATATTTCGCTACCTTGAAAATTTGTTTGATCTCGTTTCTTTGATTATTATATATTGTTCCGATCACTCAATGCATTGTTCTTGAGCATCGTATCAGTTGGTATTAGAATCGCATTTTCGATATTTTCTAGTTATCTTCCATTATTTTGTTCTCCCCTGTTTCGGTTTCTGAAAAAAAAATAACACAAAAAAATCTGGTTGGTTTGTTCTTTAAATCCTAGTCGTCTTTCTTATTTGTTTTTTTTTTGTTTTTCAAATCATAGCCGTCATTCTTATATTCTTCAAAATCTGTTACAATTTTTTTAAAAAAAAAAAGAAACCACAAAAAATTAACTTATTTGTTGTTGAAATTCTAACCGTCATCCTTTTTTGTTCTCAAATTTGCTGCAGTTTCAAAAAAAAAAGTTGAAAAAAATTTCAAAAAAAAGGACTAAAAAGGAAAGTGCAAGAAAGGAGGAAAGAGAAGAACAGGGAAAAAGAAAATTTCTGGAAAGAAAAAAATCCAAAAAAACTCTAAAAAAAAGTGAAAGAAAGGATTCAAAAGAAAGAGAAAAGAAAAAAAAGGAAAAATTATTTCTGGAGAAAAATGTAAAAAAAAAATTTAGAATAAAGTAATTTAACTCAAGGAAGGGTGACTTTTGATTTCATTTCAATTATAAATCTTTGATATCTATCCTTATTTGACAACTTCTTCTTGATTTCTCTTCCAATTTCAGCTTCAAGATTTCTCTTGCAATCATATTGATAAATTAGATTGATTTAATTGCTCACTGCCTTGTGTTGACTTACATTAGTTTTTTTAGAAATTGTTGGAGGGTTCAAGAGAGAAAAAAAGGCTGAGTTGGTGAGTACAATTCAGGAAAAAGTCAAATAGAGTTGAGGTACAATACGAGACTCACCACGTGAGGTATTGAGATTATTTTATCATTAGCATTTGCTGCAAAAATTTTTCACAATGTCAACAAGAAAGGACAAAGAACATAATCCCAAAAAAGAAGCAATTAATCAGAGAAGAATGATGAAGGTCATGACACAATATTTTCAACATCTTGACAATATGATTACTGAATTTCACTACGAGGTAGATGTGCAGAATGATCAAATTGTACAACTACAACAAGTTATACAACCAAATCAAAGAAGAGATCGTCAAAAACACCGTGTTGTTAATGATAAAGAGATGGAAGAGAAAGTTGATGA
Source organism: Pontederia crassipes (assembly GCA_030549335.1). Classification (NCBI taxonomy): domain Eukaryota; kingdom Viridiplantae; phylum Streptophyta; class Magnoliopsida; order Commelinales; family Pontederiaceae; genus Pontederia; species Pontederia crassipes. The sequence goes on along the minus strand of CM060193.1, from coordinate 54,072,438 downwards.
AGCCTCTGTTATAAATTAGAGGTAGAAGAAATGAACGAGAAAGGGAACAAGATAGAGATGTTACTGATCGAAACATAGGTTCAATTAAACTATCTCTCTATCTTCCAAGATAAAAATGATCCTGATGTTCATATTAAATGGGAACAAAGAGTATAAAATATATTCCATCGTCATAATTACTCTGTTGAGAAATATGTTAAACTTGTCATTATATCTTTTGTTGATTATGCTATTACTTGGTAGAATTCATTAACCATTAATAGGCGCAGAAATCGAGAACCTCCAATTGAAAATTGGAATGAGATGAAAACCATATTGAGGAAAAAATTTGTTCATCAATCGTATTGTTGTGTCTTACATATGAAATTGCAGACTATCAGACAGGGATCAAAGATTGTTGAAGAGTACTAAAAGAAATGAAAATGACACTCATCCGCGCCAACATAAATGAGGATTCCTGAAGACACAATTGCAAGATTCATATGTGCGCTGAATCGAGAGATTTTCAGAGCTGTGAAATTGTAAGAGTATTTGGAGTTGGATGAAGTTCTACATAAGATTATAAAGGTTGAGAAGCAATTGAAGAAAAATATTCGTCCACATAGCAAATTTGAAAGTTCAACTTCTGTTTGGAAATCAAAATGACGTGTAAATTCCAAGTTAGTTGATAAGCCAACTCAAACATTGGAGGACAAAAACAAAGCTGAAAATTTCAACTCAAGGGATAAAGGTATTGTCTCTAATAGCTCACAAATGACTCAAGATATTAAATGTATTCATTGTCTTGGTTCAGATCATATTAGTTCACAATGTCCAAATAAATGTGCTATGATCATGATGGACAATGATAATATTGCATATGAAGAAGAGTTGTCATGAGACTAGGAGAAGAAAGCGGAAAAGAAATTAAAGAAGTTGGGAAAAGTTTGGTTGCACAATATCACTTGAAGAAATATGAAGCTGATTGTACAGCAACCCCAAACATTTCTGAGAGTTGTGAGAAAGACAAAGATGAAAAATATGAGTGTCACAACTTGAGTGATGAAAATAATAGCCACACAATTTTTGAGTGCTTAGAAAGGTCACCTTCTATACAATATTTATATGTTGAATATTATGAAAGTTGTAAGAATCAGAGAAGATTAGATCTTGAGTGTTTAGAAAGACACCTCTAAAGATATATGAGAAAAAAGACTTGAGTGTTGAGACAAAAGAAAGATAGTTCAGTATCTCTTAACACTAACCATCTTTTGTCTTTTGATTCTGACTTGTCCATGCGGATATGTAGGAGTAGAGTATATGAAGATACAAATTCTATCATGCAAGGAATTGAAAGAGATTGTATTGGATTTATGATGATTATTTTGAAAAGTTCATCTTTTACCTTTGAAATTTTATATTTGTTTGATGTGACTAACTTGCAGGATTCAATTGAGAGAAGTATCGAATGACATGCAAACATTAGATCTAAATTTTCTACTCCACTTTGTTCTTCATTGAGTGCTGAAACACTTTATTTGAGCCATATGTTAAAATTTTGGAATGAATATTTTCTAGTTCTGAACACTTTTGATTGGTTGATTATGATTTCAAGATTTTCTTATGATTCTACAATCGTAGTCATTTCTTTAAATCCACCTTTGTTCTTTCCTAGGATCATTTTTGCGGATGGTGGTTGCAAATTTTTATATAGTTTTCACATCATGATTCGAAAATTCATTGCATTTGTATTAGTAAAACTTTTATGCATTTCTCATCGAAGATTTGAGATTAATTTCTTTGGAGATATTTTCATTTATAACAATGATTTGGATGATCATTTTGGTGATGTTTTGATTAGCTGCAGGGACTTGCATTATTCATTTCATGAGCCGAGTTATTTGCTTGATTATGAATCTTTTTTACAATATGTCACTATCAGATATTAAGGATTCATTTTATTTCATGAGAATTGACATTTTTATCTTGAAACCACTTGACAACCTCCATATAGAATTCCTAGTTCTTTGGAATGTACTGCACACTTTATTTGATAGGATTCTTATGCAGAAAGGAATGTCCCCAAAGTTTCATGATTTATTTTTCCAAACACCATTGTCTCATGGGCATAAAATATTTCATCCATGTGAGTATGAGTGAGACTATTTTTCATATTACTTATCTTGTTCTTGCTTTACACTTGCAGGATCATAACATGATGGTATAATTGAGGAATCATACTTGCAATCCTGATAGAGATACACCGTACAGGTCATCTGACACATGAACAGGAAGTATAAATATATTCATTATACGTATCCTAAATTATTTAATAAATTCATATATGTAATAGGTTATATTCTCCTTATTGTAAATGCATATTCGAGGATGAATCCTTTTCAAGAGGAGGAAAATGATATGAACCTGGATATACTCTCCTTATTGTGAAGGCATATTCGAGGATGAATCCTTTTGAAGATGAGGGGAATGATATGAACCAGAAAATGCTTATAATTGCAGTCGTCAATAGAAGAATCTTCTAGCAAAATTGGATGATCAAGATAAAATTGTAGATCTCAGACAAAGCAATTAAAGATAATCAAGAATATTTATGGTTTATAATTGATCAAATTACAAGATAAAGTTGCATCAAATCCAAATTCCCAACGAGTTACAAATTAGAGTTGCATGAATATTCAACAAAACTCAGGCCAAATAAATAATGGTTTAACCTTATTTATTTGGCATTTTTGAAATTCTTGATTTTTTAAATTAAAACTCCAATAAAAATAATTTAAAATAACATAAATATTTCAGGTATAATGCCTTTGCATTTATGCATCATAGAACACATTAAAACATGCAATTTTCATTCATTAACAAGATTTAGGACTTTTTCCTAAAAATCCATACAACTATAATAATCTATTCTCAACAAAGTATTCTGGTAGCAACCACTAAAATATTAATAACTTAACTTATACTTATTCTTTTCGGATGATTATAATTTTCACAAAAAGATAACACAAACCTTTAATTTCTGAATAAATTTCAAACCCTAATTCAGTATTTCTAATTTATGATACTTTTTACAATTTCATCTCGTTGTTACCCGAGACACCATGACAATAGTTCGGTATTTGGATCATACTATTTTGATACATCTTCAAATCAAATGAAACAAATTTCTCTGAACACTAGACTTCGAGGGTTTTCATCCATATATTATTTGAAAATTTTGGATAAGTAAAACTTATCCAAATAATTATTACAAAATAGTCACGAATTTAACAGATTATGCAACATAAATCATGCAACTATAATCAAAATCCCTATTAAGAACATGGTATTCTTGAAACTCTCAATCCAAACAAAAACATCATTTAGAGAGAAAAGAAGAGTTTGGATCCCCTTTACATACCTTTCATCATCTAGAAGCCTTTAGGTCTTCTTGTCATTTTTCTAGAAATCTTGATCTTCTCTTTGTTGATTTTAAAACATAGCAACCATCAAGACTAGATCTCCTAACCTTAGGCTTTTCTTGGTGGAGAAGAAAAAGAGAGAAGATGAGTTGACATGTAGATTTTTAGGGAATTAATAGGGTTGTTGGTCGTTTATGTAGGATTTACATTAGAATTTTGATCAAAAGATCCAAATATGCCTAAAATTTTGGATTATTACAAAGTCCCTCTAGAAGACGAATGAACTCCGTGTAGCTTTGATAGTAGTGTTGTTTGGGCCGAACCGAATCGCCTCAATTGTCGATCGGCCAACAACACGATATACTAGAAGTCCCAAAAATGGAACCCTAGTCAAATCAAATTGCACTAGTCAATACCGATAAAAAAATCGATCAAAACTGGCCAAAATCTATCAAAATTGAAAAAAAAACTAGGTTGAACCGTGTTTTTTGGACCATCCATTTTTTTATTAATACTTTTGCTAACAGATTATTTGATAAATTTTATTATTATGAAAATTTAAAAATATTTAAAGATGAACTTTCTTCATAAACAATTATATTGGTCCATTAGTCATCCCTTCTTTATTTATTTTTTGTCCATTTCCCCTTATCTTGCTATTATTATCAACATGGAACTATTTTTGTACACTTACTTACTCCTTTTTCCTTCATTTAGTATAGAATTTATTATACTTTCAACTTTAACTTATTGATTATGATTTTATTCAAATTTATTATCATAAATGTATATTATAATAATAAATTATTTATATAATTTATATTCTATATATTATTTATCATATTAGATATATTAGTTATGGATGAATGGTGCAAACTTATTTGTTATATGCACAATATACAACAATACTATAATATACTTAGTATAGTATAGTATTATATAATAATATATAAATACAAATTTCATTTTCTACAAATTTTCATTTTCTTTAGTATGTAATAATTTCAAATTAAATAGTTAACCACTAATTATATTATATATTTATTTATAGATAGAATACATACTCTTGTAATAATATTTTGGAAAATGTTACTCATTTGTTGCTTCTAACATAAAACAAATATATGAAATATTAAAAATTTAATCACTAGAAAATTTATATATAATAATCAAATTCAATAAGATTTGAATTTATTAAGTGTGCAATAATTTTAATATCAAACCTTAAAATTAATTTTATAAATTTTGTGATTTATTATTGTTATTTAGTCTTTTATGTAATTACATTTTGGCATCATTCGTATTAGTATATAATCAAAATATCATAGCCTGATTTAATAAATCATATGAAATATAATATTTTATTATCATCTTGTCCGACATGTTTGATCGATTCAACTTGAAATGGACACTTGTCCGAGTCATTGAGCCAACCTTATTTTTTTTTTTTGGGGGGGGGATATAAATATATGGATGTTGCCTGGCTTCGTCCTTGGTCCGATCCAATCCTGACCAATGTTATCAAAATCGGACCAAACTGGCTGATTCAATTTAATTGCGAATCGACCGGTGATCCAATTCGATTGCATGTCAAAATCAATTTTGAAGTTGAATTGGAAAATTTTGGCTGAACTTATTCAACATGGTTTAATTCAAATTTTGAAAAAAAAAATAGAAAAAATGACAAAAATATGAAAGTTAAAAAAAAGAATAACAAAAAGGAATATAAGGAAGGTTAAAGAGGAAAGAATGACATGTATAAAATTAATAGGAATTGAAATAAAAAAAGGTAAGCATTTAAAATTGAATAACATTAAAATGGAAAATTATCAAAGGGCATAAATAAAGGAAATAGAAAGGAAAGTGTTAAAGAAATAAGAAATAAGAATAATTTAAGATAAAATATATTAATATAGCATCTATCATCATTAAGTTAGATATTAAATTAATCATAATCTATTTATATTTATATGTTAATCATTATTATTTAACATTATTAAAACTTTTACTAAATAAAAATTAGAAATAAGAAATAAGAATAATTTAAGATAAAATTTATTAATATAGCATCTATCATTATTAAATTTAGATATTAAATTAATAATAATCTATTTATATTTATATGTTAATCATTATTATTTAACATTATTAAAACTTTTACTAAATAAAAATTAGGTTATATTAATTTTTAATATTATTAATAAGTTATTAGTATAATGTTCATATATTATATCATATAACTTATATTATATTTTTATAATGATTATAAATATTATTATTTTATTAAAATATGTTTCAATTCGATCGAACCCGCCGGATCGGTCTTAGATAATGAATCTGGTCTGATCGTTGATCCGATTATGAAAACATTGATCTTAACAACATTGCTCGATAGTGAGCATCAAGAGATATTCAGATGTCAGGTTCGTTGAAATGATCACAAGCTTCCATGCGAGTCTAGGAGGATTGGAGATGAAAATATCATGGTCGTGGAAATTAAGGGCGACTCTGACAATGGGATTATGGGAGCGATGAGATATGACGAAATTGTACAAAACGACAAGCAGGGACGGAGCTAGGAAAATAATCTAGGGGGGGGGGGGCCAAAAAAATCTAAATACATGAAGTTTGTTTTCCATTAGAAGAATCAACCTCTGGACCTGTCTAAGATTGAATGATGACATTTCCACCATACTAACATTAGTTTTTTTATATTTGAAGGGGGGCCAATCTATATATAATATAACTTTAAAACCTTAAAACATAGATAAAGTTGTATGATCTCAAAATGTTTGGGGGGGGGGGGGGGGGGAGTCTACGTAGTTCCGTCCCTGACGACAAGAGTGGTAGAGGCGAACCTACATATATGCTAGGAGGGCTCCCGACTCCAGTGAAATTTTGAATATTAAATAGTTCTATATATTAATATATAAATTTTATGATTAAAAATTAAGTTCATACCCCTTTAAATGTTTTTAGTATGACATTGTGACATTATATATATATATATATATATATATATATATATAGGAAAATGGATATGTAGAGCACGCGGTCTACACCAAGGTGTAGAGCGGCATCTCATCCGTCCATTTGTGTATGAACGTTTGGATTTAAATTGACTTAAGTTGGAGGTGGAGGCTCGATCGTAGCCGTCGGAGTGAATGGACACTCGAGATTGTAGCAAAAAATACAACCAAATAAAAACCCTAATATGAAGGCGGCCGTAGGCAAGATGAGATTTATTTTCACCAAAAAATTCTCTCTCATCGTCGGCGGCTTCTCCTTCGTCGATGATCAAGGAGCTCTGGAATGAACACGATCAAGCAATGAATCCTCTCTCTTCGAACGGACACGAAACAAGCAATGAACACGTCAGGACATTTGAGAGGTCAAAATGCTTCGCTTTGATTATCTAATGCTCATTGTAGTCATTTGTTTATCCTTTTTATTCACCCTTTTCATTTGATTTATATTAGATTCATATGGCTAACAGAGTGATTGGATATGTCCTACATGTAAGTATGTCAACTTCGGCCGCAGATCAAATTGCAACATGAAGAAATGTGGAACTCCCGTGTGCTTCTCTATCTCCCTCTTCTCTCTCAAAGAAGAAAAAACTCTACCATCCGTAAAATTGAACTTCCTGTATTGAAGTGTAAATTTGTAATTTTTTTTCTAATTTTAAACTCACGTCATCTTATTATTTTTTTCTGTTTATATTACTTTTGTAGTGCATGATAACTAATTATTGAGTTATCTCCTAAAAAAGTAGTAAGTTGTAATCAAAATAATTTATGTTTATCATCGTCGTTGTGCATGCTTTTCATTTTAGACATTGATTTTTACATCTGTGATTCGGGTTCCTTTTTTTCCAGTGACAAGCCCCGATATCTTGCACTATTTTATTGCCAGGTTCATGCTCCAAAACATAGTAACAAATATGATCCACATGCTCCTCCTCGTAGGAGTTTGTTTTGCCGAAAATGTAAAAATCTCAATTGCCCTATCTGAACTTCGTGCAACCAAAAAGGATGTGGCGCTTAAAGCTAACACATTGAGCCAATTACTGTCGTTTTACTTTTTGAATTATATGTCATTCCTTGTAAACATATGACTATGAAATACTTATTGAAAACAAAGCTTTGTCATTCATGTTCAATTTTGGTGTTGTCCTTTACATTGCTAGTAGAAATTTATAATTAATTGATCTACTTGGGATCTCGCCCTTCTGCATTTTCATTTTTTTTTCTTACATGATAAACAGTTGCATAGAAATTGATATGCAACATCCAAAGTGATGCAAATTGTCATTAAAAAAACATTATCCTAAAAAATTCTTAAATTCAACACACTTCATTTGTTAAGTTAAAAGCATGAGTTCAGTTGCCAGATTAAGCGCATTATCCTCAAAGTATCTGAGCAGTAATGTGCACATCCAAATTGGCAGCAACATGATATACACAGCTTGAAGTCTCGACTCCAAGATGGAGAAGGGATCAGTATGGTTTGGTGAATGGCATGGAGCTTCTTATACTTTTGGATGAAGGTGGCAAATGTCAATAGAGAAATTACTGATTATAGATCGGATGATAATGCACTGCACATTCAAAAGCCAAGATTGAGTCAATCAATAATTACTATGGGATAAATTACTATTCACTATGATAATTAAATATTAAAACATTGGCACTGCAATAATAAGCTTAAAACAAAGAATAAACACTTGAATCAGATGGCCATCTGATCAATCAAAAGTAACATGACGAGAAAAAGGTAAACATTCACGGATATCTTATAAGCTATGCAGCTATGCTATCCTAGACACGTAGAAATATGCACTAAAAATATTCAAGTGGTTGACATATAAATGATATCTAAAAGTTTTGTGATTACAGAAAAAATCTGAAATTTCCCCTAAAAAAATCTAAACCGAGGATGAAAAAAATTGCAAAAAGAAAAGAAAAGAATGACAGAGAGAGGAGTAGCAAATGATGGCAGAACGATGGCGACGACAGGCATGGAGATGGAAATCCATCGAGGGAGGGAGAAAAAAAGGCAAGTAATAACTACAGTGCTTTCCTTGTCTTCCAACATCCATAAGGCCGTGGGGTTTGATATATCTAAACTTTAGGTACTTGAGCCGGAATAGAAATGAATGTGAATATGAGTGTTTGAGGTCGACAAAAAGCACTAGTTTGAGCTTCTTCCTCACTGCAGCAAAAAATAGCAGCAGTTGTGGACCAGCAGTTGTTACCTGTGACCACTGTTCGAAACTCTACACTTGTGTTCTCCTCAAGGAGATCACTCACAGCAGTCTACCCAAAATGGCCACACGAAGATCACAGATAGCAATTCAACCCAACATCCGAGCAAAGATTAATCCACCCGTCAGTTGTGTGCTCATCTCTCCCTTCACTATGGGAACCTACCAGGTTGCGTTGATCATTCGAGTGGATGGGGGGGATTCAAGCTTGTCAGAGGACATCCACGTCGGTTTCCAAAGCTTCACCAATGATGACTAAGATGACAAGGAATTATATCTATTTATCAAGAATTTAATATTGATCAATATTCGTCAAAGAGCAATGAGAAGTAGAGGAAGAAGGTTCCTCGGAGGATGGGGTTGAGGCTAGAGTAAATATTTGTTAAAAATTGGCTCCGAGTCCTCAATGTCTGGCGACACCCCCCCATGGATGGTTCCCCTCCTCCACATGGCGAGATGCCTCTTAAAGGCAATGGGGGAGATCCAGGTCCGATCTAAGGTAGACAGTGCATCATTCAGCCAGAAGAAGCAAATGTTGCAGACTTTTGGAGCATCCAAGATGAGCTCACGATTCACGACGGGATGGTGGAGTACCGAGCCATCAGATCCTTTATATACACTTTCGGGACACACCTTGATTTTTAGATTTCACTAAGACAGTATTTGCCTCTTTGGATTGAGAATCTCTAGTTTCCGTTAATTCTTGGAAACTAATCAATTTGATATAAAAATTTAGGTGTGGTACTTATATGAAAAGTGTAATGATAGAATTTTAAAAGTTGATTTGATAGATAAATTTTAGTAGATGCTTGGATAAAAAATAAGAATTAAGGATATATTTTATTATTTTATAAAGTGTAAAATTATAATAAATTAAAATTTTATTTATTTATTTAGTTATAATAATTTTTTATGAGAAATATTTATATTAATATTATAATTTACAAAAAATATTTGTGTTAACATTATAATTTATAATTTACAAAAAATAATAATATTGTACTTTATTATTTTCTCTGTGTTATGAATATTATAATTTCCAAAAATATTTATATTAAGTTAAAGAGTTTATTTTATACACTGAATAATATTATATTAATAAATTAAATATTATAATTGATTATTATTTAAGATAATATAAAAATAACTTAATGGATAATATTAATATTAAATTCTCGCCGGAGGCGAGAACTAGCGAGAATTTTAAGGGAGTGTTTCTCTAGAGATAATCTATGCAGATTATCAAATAATATTATATTAAATTATCTGGATCCATCACATTAACGTAATGAATAATTTGCATTACTCAGGCAATCCACATTGTTATATAGATTATCAGATAACTTACTTATGCATAATAAATAAGATAATGTACATTGCTCGTAATTTAATAAATGACAATTTTTTTAAGAATCAATTTATATTATTAGGTAATGTTAAATGATATTGCAATGAACGCAACACCCTAACAAGTTCTTCAAAATGGAGAACTTGTATCACCCGACAAGAACTTGATCACGTAATACGTTTGATAAAATATTTCGAAACTTAGACCAAGTTCTAGCTCAAGCTCCAATGCCAAACACACTATTCTCTTGAGATGGAGGTATCCAAAATGCACCTAGGAGACAACCAATAGGAGCGATGTAGCTCTGTTGATGATCTTACCTTTCAGCAATTCCCATGACAAGGCAATTTATGAATTGTCTAAGAAGATCTATGGGCCTAAAAATACCGCACCTGTGGTGAATTTGATGGAAGAGGAGGCTGAAGAGAATGAGAGCAATGATTCAGCTCGTGATGTAAATGCAAAACATGTAGAGCATGTCAGAAATTATCATAAAAATGGACGAGGAGGCTCCATCCGGTCTTGGAATAAAAAGGTCCCCTGAGCTTGTGAATCTTATCATCAATTATCAATAGGCTCTCGAGATATTTTCAAAATGAAATTGCTCCACCAGTGGGTGACAGTTGGGCTTTCTTTGACAAAACGTGTATTTGGTCCTTATGTTTCTCCATTTTGTGATCAAAAGCACTTCAGTATGCTACTGCTATTAATATTGTTTGCTATTGTTAGCTTACCATCCTTTGTCTTTCTTTACCATCTTTAATCTTTGATATCACCCTGCATAAACAAGACTTCTCCTTCTATCCAATGTTATTTCACTAAGTACATTAATCATCAAGTGCTATGATCTTGTCTTGTGTAATTTTGAACTCCCCTCTCAAAATAAAAAATTTTATTTCAATCAATAAGTTGAACCCTTATCTGTTATTATCATAATGAATGAGGTGCAAAATGAATGAGGTGCACTTTATTCTCTTACTTGCCCTTGAAATTTTTGCTAATCTCACTAGATTTCAAGTTCTCTCGTGTTTGTGCTTGGAGCTTTGTGAAACATGGTAGACTATCTTTGTTGGTAATTTATAGAGTGCCCCTATTGCCTCTCCAAATGCATTAATATCACTCACTTTTTATTAGTGCCGGATATTTTTATCCCTATCTAATAAAATACACGGACAATAGAGACATCCTAATTCACAATAATGGTTTTTGCATTCAATCCTTTTTCTTTGTTTATGCTTGACTCTTCTTTACATGTATTGAAATTCCACATATCTTAAATCACACTCTCATCCTTTGCCTCCTTAAAACATCACCTGTCAAGAGAAATTCAACTATGTCAAGGTGGTTTTTGTAGTTTCTATTGAAATTTCCTTGAAGTGGATGAAAATCTTGTCCATCCCTCCAAGTGCAATTTAGGCTGCGATAATTGCGTTGAGAAACACAAAAACTTATCCAATGCCATGTCACATAGTGTCCCTTTTGAAAATTCACAATAACTTTATGTGGTGATTTAAACAAGAATTTGATTCACTTACAAATTGAGGCTTGGTGTTTGATTGTGCTGGAAGGTCTTAGAAGAAAAGTTTAACAACAATGAAAATTGGAGACATAAAGGTGGAAGTCTTAGGCAACTAGGCATTATCTCATTATTGCTTCAAACAAAAAAAAATGAAATATGCTTCATTTGTTGTCTTGCTTACTTGTTTTAAAGACCTAAATGTCGAAGCTTTCCTTCCTAAATTATAGTAGACTATCTAGGTCATCTTGAAAAATCTTTTTTTTTCTGAATCATGTAGAAAACTATTATTTTTTAAATTAAACCGAATATCGAACCAGCGTGCAAACGGAGTCTTCGATCAATTTTACTGTGTTCAACTAGACTGAACTGATTTTTTATTAAAATATTATTTTCTATGATTTTAAATATATATTATGAATAATATTCTTTAAAAAATACTTGCAACATATTTTCTTAATATTAAATACTAATTTAAATACTTTCTTATTTTCTAAATGATATTTGCAATAAATGTTTTAATAGATTTATCCAAAATATAATCTAATTGTGTATAAATTTAATATGTTTGAATGTAAATATAAGAAGAAAACCTAGACTCGTTATACTAAAATAATATGATAATGTTTATATTATTATAAAATATGTCAATTCTTTAGCTCATTTCATTATATTTAAAGGGTATAAAGTTGAGTAATTTAAATTTATTATTAGTTTAATAGTATACTATGATTGAATACTTGACATTAATTTACTGATTTAAATATGTTTAGAATTATAGTGATATTGACCTCTATTCTTTTGATTTAAATATTTTGCTCTTTGTTTTATTTTAGTTAATTTCTCATTCTTTTAGTTACTGTTTCCTTTTTTCATATTGTTTCTATTAAATTATTTCTCCTTTCCTTTTTTGCATTAATTATTACCATGTTTCTCTCACTTCCTCTTTTTCTTCTTAAATTTCTCACCTCGTTTTTCTCCTTAAATATCTCGCTTCATTATACACCATAGCTTTAATTTTTTTCCCTTTCATAATTATTTATTTTCTTTCCTTTTTTGTTTGATTCTATCATTCAAATTTTCAATTTTACATTTTTTATACAAAATTAAAAAATCAACTAAAGCCATTCTTTCGTTCCATTTTTATTTGATTCTATCTATCAAAATTCTAATTTGTTTTTTAATGCATAAATAAAAAAGCATATTGAACTGATTCAACTCAGTTCAATCTAGTTTTTTTTTATCATTTTCATTTTTCAAACAAAATCGATCCAAACTAATTGTCGATTCATGGGCAAACCGATAGTTCGATTTTGAACACATTATAGAAAACTTATGGTATCTTTTACCTAATAAAACTGCATTGGCAATCAATGTTCTTCTTATTGAGATATTGGAGTATGATACATGATGTTATGTGCTTCTAGAGGCGAATGTTTTGTCTTCCCAATTGTGACTTTTTTGTTACCAGAAACATGTTTCCATGAGCTAATTAGAATGTATGGTGTTCATGCATGTTGTTGCTTATCTCTAGGGGGCAGGCGAATCCAATGGCCAATAAATGAGAAATTCTTTTCCTTGCACTTAATTTTATAACAAATACAATTTATTTTATTATAATATGATGCGAATTAGATTAATTATTATGAAAAATATTATTTTCTCTCTTAACTTATGTATTTCCTTATTATATTTTTAAAAGTATTATAGTATTGTATAACAAAATAGAATAATATATTTCATAATTATCTTTTATCTCAATTAGCTTAACTTATATAATTTCTTATATAAAAGGTAACATTTATATATGAGTTGGAGAATATATTTCATGGTCCCATTACTTGAATAGGCTAACACATCATTTTTCTTGCTTTTCATTTGATATCATCATAAATAATATGGTGCATACTATATCAATTATCATGAAAATATTATTTCTCTCTTTTGAATTATACATTTCTCCTTACTATCTTTCTTATAGAATATTATTATATTACATAAAAAATAGAATAATATATATAATAATTATATATAGTCCTAATTATCTTAAATTATATAATTTCATGATAAATATCATTTATTTGTATTATGTATATCATTAAGATAATATGTTTTATGATCATACACTTAACATGGTTTTATAACATCATTTCATGCTTATTTATATTATACATTTTTTGGATTTAGATACAAATTTGATATAATTTTGGCAATTAGAATTAATACTTTAATACATTATAATTAAAAATATAAAAATTCTATAATTTATGTTAATAAATATTTTAGAAATGATTATAATTGGGTGTGAATCCACTGAATATTTAGTCCGACTTCGTCACCCGGCTTGCGGTGGGGTGGTGGTGTTTGAATTGGAAGTGTTTGGAAAAGTTGAGGAGACACAAAATACATATAATTAAAGTTTAGGTAATTAGAAATATACCATACTTTAAGGATGGAAAATGGAAATGATGTCCCAAGGTTACACAAATCAATCAAACTTATTTTGTTTTCTCCATTGAGAATGGTGTTTTGACTTTTGACTTTTTCACTATATGTGGCCGATCATCTTCGGACAAAATGAGATAAGATAAGATATTTTTATCACCTATCATCGTATATGTAATGCTCCCAAAATGCACACTACCACGTGGCAGAATATGTCTCGGTGACGCTATGATCCTTATGTAAATATCATATTGATCAAAATGAAGACTTTAACTGATAAACTCAACATAAAATAATAGCAAAAGACTATTAATCATAGAAGAATAATCAAATGAGAGTATAATCATCATATTGTGTAGAAGACTAATAAAAGAACTTCATATGAGTAATGAATGACCCAACTAATACATTAATCTAAGCATCATGAAAAAGGAAATTTAAGACATAAAAATAAAAAGACGACGCTCATACGCAGCCACCACGAGCTCAATCGATCACCTTCATCATTATGACCTGGTCCCACATATATGAAAATATAGGAGAGATATGTCAGCATGCAAATAAGGTAAATACATCATAAGATCATAATATTACCGAATAATCATATAAGCATCATCATCAAATAAGAAAGGAAAACATACATGATCACAATACAAGTAAGAATAATCATGAAATGTAGCATGTTATAGAAAATCAATGATATCATAGGATAATCATCGTAAAGAAGTTTCATGGATTAATATGTTTTCATTTTCTTCATCATCTTATTATTCATCTTTGATTTATCATGGAGGATATTTCAATCCAAGAGAAGGAATATTTGAATAAAAAATCATCATCATCATAACTGACATAGTCAACTTATAACTAACAAAGATTAGCCTTAATTGACCGTCGTTAGTTCGTCATCATAAGAGCTCTTCATTTAATATTTTTAATCTTTTATCTGCAATTTTTTAATTTATTTTATTAGGACATAAGAATCTGAGAAGATCAAAAGGTCAAGAGATTATGAAACTGAGTCCTAATTGATCATTATCATCATAATCATACAAACTTATATTAGGCTACAAGATAAGGATATGGAGAGTAATAATCACAATCATTATTATAGAATAGGTCATGATTAAGGATAAAATTAGAGGTCACACAATATTAGAAAATTAGCATCATAAGGTTGGAATCTGGGATGACTGTAGGTAGAATCCATGACAAGTTCATAGGTTGTCTTCCCGAGAAAATTGTGCTTAAATTCAGGTCGGGTTTGGGTTACACTTGGGTCTGGTTCGGGCGTTCGGATGGGGAAAGGTGTGCTCGATGCGATATCATCATGTGTATAGCCCAAGCTAGATCATCATCAATTCGGGCCGTGTTCATCTTGTTGCAGAGCTTCGAAGATCTCAATAATGATGGGTCCGGGATGAGTTCAGATGAATTCGTTCCGAGCAGGGTACTACTCGGGCCGGGTTATAGTGAATTCGGCTCGAGTTCTATCACATGAAAAAACTATGCAAGCACGTAGAGGACTTCTGACGATTGCCAACATCATACATTAGGGATTAACTAGAAATACTAACAACATGCTTCAAACTTAAAATCAAGATTCTATGATAAATTTATCATAATTCTATATCTTGCAAGTCTCTATCCAAAAACTACGTCGATCTTTATTTGGAAAACTATTCATTCTTCTTCATCTTCCTCTTGGTCCAAGTGCTTGGTTGCCACCGTCCACGTACTCTGGTTGGTCCCCTGTCATGCAGCAACTGTCAGGTGCAAACAAACTCGAGAAAGATGGGAGAAAAAGGGGGAAGAAACTTGGGCAGCACGCAAGAAAAATTAGGGGCTGCTCGGATGCATTTTGATCTTCTATTAACAAGGGGAAAATCATTCGTGCGATTTGTTTCTAGTTTATCTTTTCCTATTCGATTTTTAATCTCTTTTTTTTTGTTACGTCTTGGGTGTTACAATATAACCCAAGTTTCTATTACTCTTGGTTGAAAGACATTTGAAGTTTTAATTGTTCTTGGTTGAGAGATGCAAATTTGATTTGAATTGCAGGGCTCATTCTTGGAAGCTAGATGTCCTCCTATCTCTAGTGCTTTACAAATTGTACAACTTATATCACATTGGCTGCCAGATACCTTTCTCCTAAAATGAGTACTATATGAATAATCCCATGGAATGCTAAAAAATAATATCAAAGAATGCTAGTTTCAACTTAGCACCACTAATAGCTTCTATCCCAGCGAGTCAATTCCTAATGGTTAGAAAAGAAGTTGGTTTTGATCTTTGAATTATAGTAGATATAGTGCCCTTCTTCCTAAAATTTAATTGGAAGTAACACAAGTGTATCTCCAATGCAATATAATTTATTATGATTTCAAGCACAAAAAAAAAATCAAACCTTGAATTTTTTGGTACTTGAATTATTAGGAATTTTTATATTATCTTCTGTTCTTTTTATTTAAGACCACCGATGGTATTTCATGTCCATGCCCATCCAATGATAATTTACATACGTATATATGTTTTTTTGAGTACCTATAAGGATGTCCTCTTCCTTTCAAACATTATTTTATTTTCACGGATTTTTCATCAATTACCGGAACCAATTTTGAATAATACAGATAAACATGTCAGAAAAAAATTTATTCTAAGTGAACATGTGATTTCATGATTAAGTGGTTAAATTTTTATCCAACCTTTTCGAATAATTATAGTGATAAGAGAAAAAATGGTAAGAAACATTATATGAAAACTGACAAAAACAAAGATTCCTTACCTATTAAGCATTCATTTCTTCAAATTAAATTATTGAGATGAAAATAGAAAAAAAAACGAGGCCCACCAATATCACTTCGTCACCCAATTAAGATGTACCACCACATTACACCCTTCACTTTAATCATTACTATATGTTTCCATAGTATATATATAGATGATGCAAATTAAAATTTATATTAGATAAATAAATATTTTCATTTATGTTTGTGTTTTTTAAATAATCATATTTTATTTCAATATTAAAAATTATATATATTTAAATATATTTTATTTATGTTTTTTAAATATATATTTTGTTCTAAACGACAGAATATCGATCATATTCTAGAAATACATCTAGACACAAGGTAGAATATGAATACTTTGGTCGAAAATTGGGAAACCACGTCAAAACTCATAAAATCGTTGTTTTTAATCTTACAATAATATATATATATATATTCCTTCCAAACCATAGATTATCTCCATTCTCATCTTTCATTTAAATCGATTGTTGACCGACTTAATCCTATTCTCCTACCTGCTTGGCCATATTCACTCGAATAAATGTTTATTCGCTACTTTATTCTTCAATCAAACGCCGCCTCATATTAGCATTAGGCACTATTGCTTTATAATTTACCAAACATTTAATATTCACACGGAGGGCTACATATTAGTTAACCTTATTAAAAACACAGTGTATAAAATTAATGAGTTAAGAATATATCCCCAAATTTTTATTATTAATGTTTCCAAGTTAAAAGCCTTTGAACTATAGGCACTTTTATGAATGATTTGGCAAGTTCAATTTTTTATACAAATTAGATACATTATTAAAAAGAAGGAAATTATAGATATGAAGATGCCCGGCCATACTTTTAAAATAACTGAACTTAAGATGATAAATGGCTGTTAGAATGTTAAAATTCTTACCTTTTATTGAACAAAAATAATAATTATAATTTAAATTAGGATGATACCATCACATAATTAACCAAAAAAACTGATACTTATTATGACAACTATATTTTCCTTTCAAAAGATATAATATCAAGCTTATTTATCATCAATCAAACGTAAATACTTGGCTAGAATTTATTTTCCATATAACTCACTTATCTTAAAAACAATAATTTCTTCCGGGCAAAACATAGCTTATACTTGTTATTTAACTCATAAAGGCATCACGTGATCATCACATGACAATGCTGCCTACTCGAAACAAAATGAGTTAATAATTTATCAATTAAGAGATTGACCATTAGATCGTATCCATATTCTATTCGATATTTCGAAACTTATTAATTTTTTTAAATCTTTAATCCATTATTCTCTATTATATTTTCGAAGAAAAAAGTTTATATTAAGTTGAATAAGTCAAGCCAATGTGCTAATGAACGAGGAGAGAGAAAGGCAACAGACGAGGAATACGAAAAGCCCCCAACAACGTGAACTCTTCACTTTCTCTCTCCTCTCTTTCACCGAATCGATTGCAGTTTCACTTTCATCTCATAAATCTTATTCCCCCTCCTCTCTCTCTCTCTCTCTCTCTCTCGCTCGCTCCTCACTCCTCCCTTATTATAATTATTGTTATTATATTAATAACAGTTTCCTGCGGACTTCCCCCAAAAACTACATTGCAAAAACCCTTCGACTCTCTCTTCTCTCCCTCTCTCTCTGCCCTCCTCACTCAGATTCCACCGTCTTCTCTTCGCGCTCTCCTCTGCCCCCCTTCGAACCAACTCCAGGGCTCTGTAGCTAACTCTTCTGCGTCTCGCGCCGCGCCCGCCGAGGTTTCCCTCCCTCTCCGCTTCCATGGCGTCGGGGTCGCAGCTTGAGGCCATCGAGGTACTGCTGCTCGCTTCGGAAACCCTAATTAGCTTCCGACCGTGCTCTGCGCTTCACGGGTTTCGTTCTCCCTTCTTTTCCTTAGCAGGGAGCGAAGGTGCTAATGGTCGGGGCAGGCGGAATTGGCTGCGAGCTGCTCAAGACCCTCGCTCTCTCCGGCTTCAGGGACATACACATCGTAAGCTCCGCTGCAAATTCGGGATTCTCTACTACTCTCTTCGTCTTCGATCTTTGGTCGATTTTGCACTGTTTCCCGCGTGCATATTGAGTTGGGGAAGCGAGCATGTTTCCTCCCTTGTTGGGAGTTCGTTTGGGTGTTTACTGATGCAAAGTTTTTTACTTTTGGGGGATCTTGTACTGCTTAAGGCAAGTAAGGAAGAATTTCACTATTAGGGATTGCGCATGTGTGAATTTAAGTATCTCGTATGTGTAAAGCGGTTGGTCTTCAAGTTTGGGATTCTGTGTGCTCACAGTTTCTGTTTTTGAGTTCTAAACAAAAAGTTTCTTTTTGAAATGGGCACCAGAAGTTGTGAGCACCATGTTCCGCCCTTTCAGAATTTCTATCAGCAATCCATTTGCATTTCCACCGGCAAGTAACGGAAGCAAGTTTCACGCTACTAAAAGTAGCTGAGACAAGTTAAAAACACAGTTTTTAATTAGAATTCTGTTTCCAACAACTCCAAGAATTTTTATTGTTCAAAAGAAATGAAGTTGGCAAGGTTTTAGTTACTGAAGGAGATATTAAGAACAGATGGGAAGAGTATTTCTATAAGCTATTTAATGATGGATGTGAAGGTTCCCGTTGTGATTTGGAGGACTTGACAGTTAGCGAATGCGAGCTTAATAGGTCATTTTATCGTAGAATTAGAGTCTCGGAGGTTAGCGAAGCTCTTAAGAAAATGGAGAATGGTAAAGCCGTTGGACCGGATGGTATACCGATTGAAGTTTGGAAATGTTTAGGAGAAAAAGATGTGTTGTGGTTATGTAAACTATTTAATGAGATTTTACGATCGAAAAAGATGCCTGATGATTGGAGATTAAGTACGTTAGTTCCTATTTACAAAAATAAAAGGGATATTCAGAATTGTGCAAATTATAGAGGGATTAAACTTATGAGTCACACAATGAAATTATGGAAAAAAGTGATTGAGCATAGATTGAGAATGGAGACTAGTATTTCTGAGAGACAATTTGGGTTCATGCCAGGAAGATCCACTACAGAGGCGATTTATTTACTAAGGGGGATGATGGAGAAGTATCGAAGTAGGAGAAGAGACTTACATATGGCTTTCATTGACTTAGAGAAGGAGTATGATCGGGTACCAATGGATGTACTTTGGAAAGTCTTGCAAAAGAAGAGGGTGAGTGTTGCTTACATTAAGGTAATACAAGATATGTATGATAGGGCATTGACTAGGGTTAGGACACCCGGAGGTGAGACAAATGAATTTCCTATAGGAATTGACCTACATCAAGGATCAGCTTTAAGCCCGTATCTATTTAACTTAGTTATCGATGCTATAACCGAGAGTATCACAGAGGAGGTACCTAAATGCATGCTATTTGCGGATGATATAATACTTTTAGCGAATTCAAGAGAAGAGATTAATACAAAATTGGAAATATGGAGAAATACGTTGGAGTCAAAGGGTTTTCGTTTAAGTAGGAATAAAACAGAATATATGCATAGCAATTTCACAAATAAACAACTTAGAGACGATTTGAAAGTTAGGCTAGGGGAGGATATAATTTCTCAAGTGACAAAGTTTAAATATTTAGGATCAATTGTAAGACAAGATGGTGAGATTGATGACGATGTTAATCATAGAATTCAAGCTGATTGGTGTAAGTGGAGGAAAGCCATTGAGTTCTTTGTGATAGAAAAGTACCCAATAAAGTTAAAGAAAAATTCTATCGTACTGCTATAAGGCCAGCAGTGTTATATGGTAGTGAATGTTTGGCTATGAAGGGACAACATGAACGTAAAGTGGGGGTAGCCGAAATGAGGATGTTGAGATGGATGTGTGGTCATACAAGATTAGATAAGATTAGGAATGACCATATATGTGAACGAGTCGGAGTGGCTCCTATTAGTGAGAAAATGGTAGAGAATCGTTTGAGATGGTTTGGTCATGTTCAGAGAAGACCATTAGATGCGCCAGTAAGAAGAATAGATCAAATAATTTGGAGTCCGATTAAAAGAGGGAGAGGGAGGCCAAGGCGGACATTTGGCGAACTAATAGAGCAAGATCTATTGGTGAATAATATACCGAAAGGTTTGGTTACTAATAGAGCGGAATGACGTCGTATGATCCATGTAGCCGACCCCACCTAGTGGGATAAGGCTTTGTTGTTGTTGTTGTTGTAAAAGAACAAGAAATTTTTTTTTGAGAAGGATCAAAAGAACAAGAATTAACTTACCACTGGCCAGTGCCTTGTGGAATAGTGGACCTCGTGAAATGTGAATTTAAGGTGTATCTGGAAAACAAAAAATGCTGCTTTTTTTAATATGAGAAACTAGTCAAGTTATTTTGTCAGCGAACAATTACGTGAGCTTTAACAGCAGAATCTTTTGAAATCTGATTATAACCCTTGTCACTAAGAATAAGTTGAGGATTTTTTTTTGATTTTTTGTGACGGCATCTTACGGGTTTTGTGCGCATGCTGTTCATTTGTGATAATCTACTCCTTTTTAGATCATGTTTTTTTTTCTGAACTTCTTATTCCGAACTAGAAGAAAATACAAATTGAAATAATTAAGGGTTTACTTTGGGACGATTGGGTATTAGTCTCCATACTTGCCAATAGTTTTAATCTTTACTTAGGTTTTGTGTTCCTTTGAGAGATAAATGATGATATGTAAGCAGCAGGGTCGGCTCATTATCTAATGCTCGTGAGGCCTTCCCTTGGTCTAAACAATTTCTTTTATGTTATTGTTACTCCAAATCTAATAATGATTATGATTTATGTTTCTAAATACAGATTGACATGGACACTATTGAAGTCAGTAACCTGAACAGGCAATTCTTATTTCGACAGAGTCATGTGGGGCAATCTAAGGCCAAAGTATGTGATGGTTTTATTACGATTTGTGACCTTCCTGTATGTTTGCATCGTCTGTTATTAACAAAATTGCTTTCTGTTTCAGGTTGCTCGTGACGCTGTCTTAAAATTTCGACCTCAAATTAGTATAACACCATATCATGGAAATGTGAAGGATCCTGATTTCAATGTGGAATTCTTCAAGCAATTTAACATTGTTTTGAATGGACTTGATAACTTGGATGCTAGACGACATGTTAATCGCCTTTGCTTGGCTGCTGAAGTTCCCTTGATTGAAAGTGGAACTACAGGGTTTCTGGGGCAGGTTTGATCCCATATTTTTGAAGAGTATTTGGCATGTTAATATGTGGGGTCTTGTTATATTTCCTTGTATATTTATATGTACTAGCAACTATGAGTTTTGTGGTATAAACTTTATAAAAAATGGTGCATCCAAATTATACACTTTTCTTATTGCAATCCCTTGAGCTCAATGGAGAAGAAATATACTTGCATGTTTTGAGACACTCAAATCACTTGTTTGAGCACTAGCGTTGTGCCATGAAGGTTGCACTTCTTTGCTGAAAAAAGTTGAAAATAAATTATGCAATTTCTTTCTAGAAAATTAGTTTATTTTCTTGTGTTTGTTTGTGCAGCAAAAACATATTCAAGAAATCTAGACCAAAAAAATATGTTCAAGAAATATTTATTATTTTTATACACATGACTTAAAAGGTGAAGGGAAAATGTTGTTTTCATAGTTACGTACAACTTCTTGTTGAGAATTTTTTTGGTGACCAATATTTTCTTGGTTTACAACATAGGAAAATAAAGAAAATGTACATTTTTCCTGAAAACAACTTCTTTTAAACAAACATAGTAAGTGCGTTAATTTAAGATAAATCTTTTTTTAATGTTAATTTAAGATAATCTGTTATCCGAAACATAGATTCAAGTGGTATAGTTGAACAAGATATGAAAGAAACCACTCCCAGTCTCACCTAGTTAAGTTTACAATAAATCTTTTGCTCATTGCTCATGTGCACCTTATCCCTAACTCTTCTTATACCTATTGGAAAATGGCAAAACCTGTGAGTTGTAGTATAAAGCAGAATGACCCATTTGAAAACCAATGTAAATTTTAGTAATTCAACTTTTAATTACTTACAATTTAGTCCATATAACTATTTAGTGAGGCCCCACCTTCAAGTCAGCTTCAAGCCAATCGTGATCATGCTTCCTCCTGTGGTTGGGAGGTGCTGCCCAAGAAAAAGAAAAGGTGACTTTGGGATCAGGGGATAATAAAGAAAATAGAAACCTTTAGTGGCTTTCTTGGATGGCTGCGTGAGATAGGTTTCACCTTTCAAGAGTATGGAAATGTTGCATGCAAATCACTGCTCGAGATGACCAAACAAATTGAAGATTTTACATACTCTATTTCCGTATGTTAAATACCCATGAAAGCTAGTATGCCAAACAATGTCTGTATTACTTATTTTTGCTTTGAATGGTTGAACAAGATGGACATCTATGATGGTTGTCTAGTTAATCATGCATGGTTCAGTTTCAGTTCCCTTTCTTCCTGTATCTTCTTCCTCTGTCTCCCTTTTGTTGGAACTCTTTCTCTATCTTCTTTTCTATTTACTTGATCACTCTTTACATAGACAAATGAATAAGATTTTACCTAATCCATTATTTTATAGTCTTGATCTATTAACTATAATTTTTTCGTTTAAAAAAACTATAATTTTTCATGTAAAAAAAACTATAAGTTTTGGAAGAAATTAGTTACATGCCATATTCCTATGGAGGCTTGTATGCCGAGCTAAGCCTGCAATACATCTCTTCATGGTTGAACTACTTGGACCTCCATGATGACTGTATAATTCTTCATGCATGGTTCAGTTCAGTTTGGAACCTCCTCTTCTTCATGCATCCATTCTGTTTCTCTTGTTTTTTTTTCTGTTCGGGTTACATAACAGAGAAATGCTTTTCTGAACAGTTTTGTTATAAACCATAAGTTCTTTTTATGAATAGCAGCCTGTTTAAACTCTTATCATCACAATTAATTCTGGTGCTTGCTGAATATTAACTGTAAATTAGTAGTTTTGTGTCAAACTTTGTTCTTTTTTTTTTCCTCTGTAGAAAAAAAGTGTGATGTTTTTGTGGTCTTCTAATGATTGTTTGATCCTCTAAATTCTTGAACCTTTTCACTGGCTCTACATTTATTTTCTATTTGTACATATGATCTATTGTTACTTGATTTCTTGATGCTTATGTTTCCATTGATGAGCAGGTCACTGTCCATGTCAAGGGTAGAACAGAATGCTATGAGTGCCAACCAAAACCAGCTCCTAAAACTTATCCTGTTTGCACGATCACAAGTACCCCATCAAAGGTAACAAGTTCATAAAGGCTTATTGTTATCATTGAGGATCTTACAAATATTTGTATGAGATGAATGTCATCGTGCTTGAGATACAATTTACCTTCTTTTTTTTGAGAGATACAAATTACCTTCTTAAAAGTTATTTAAGAAAACATTTTATGTCAATATAGAGACGGCAAATGAATGAATTTTGAAAAGGAATGAATAAATTGGTTTTGGATGACTAAATTCTGGATAATCATTCTTTTTCTTCTTCTTAAAAGAACCTTTCTTTTTTAGCAGATGTAGGATGTTCACTTGATTGACAATCCTGTTAGCCAAAAATATTGAGAGAAAACTAATGTGGCATGCCAATATATGGTTAGCAACCAAGTTGTTTAATACTTGAGATTTGAGCGGTGGCCATTTGCAGTTGATATTTTTTATAGGAAAAAGAAATATGTGCAAATTGTACCATTTCCAGTTGATATGGTTATTGATTCTCATACTTATCTTTTAGTTTCTGGTTCTGTAAATATTATGTCCCAGGGGAGTATTTAAAATGTCATTATACCAAATATGGAATAATATTACATCTCTTGTTGATTTTCTCGATAGTTTCTGTATATACACAATAAGAGCACTTCCATTTTTATGGTTGAATTTAAGATCAAGAAAAGGAAACATCTTAGTGGTTGAAAAAATCAAATTAAGATCAAGAAGACAATATTTTCTCTTGTTGGATAACAGTAAAACATGATGTGGGCTTCTCATAATTCTACTTCATCATATTTGAAAGTTCTTATGATATTTTGTTGATCTGGTCATTATATTATGCGCATGTATTTCTGTTTTGTCGCAGTTTGTTCATTGTATTGTTTGGGCAAAGGATCTGCTATTTGCAAAGTTATTTGGCGATAGAAATCAGGATAATGACCTTAATGTGCGTTCTGCTGATGGCTCTGGTTCAGAAGAACATACAAAGGATGTGTTTGAGCGGCTCTCAGATGAGGATTCTGAAAAGTATGGTCAAAAAATTTTTGACCATGTATTTGGATATAACATTGAGGTTGCATTGGCTAATGAAGAGACATGGAAAAATAGGAGGAGACCTAACCCAATCTACATTAAAGATGCATTGCCAGAGAAAGCCACCCTACAAAATGGCAATGCTGAAAATGGAAATCTGGATGATTCCGAATTGTCTGCAATGGTATCTCTTGGTCTAAAAAATCCTCAGGAAATATGGACTCTTGCTGAAAATTCAAGAATATTTTTGGAGGCATTGAGATTATTCCTTGAGAAGCGAGAGAAGGTGCTTATTGTTTTATGTTAATCTTCCTTGCTTTGAAATTTAGATGTTGCAGGTTTCTTAATTTTGTTCTATATGTCAGGAAATTGGGTATTTAACTTTTGACAAGGATGATCAACTGGCTGTAGAACTTGTGACTGCTGCAGCAAATATTAGAGCGTCCTCTTTTGGCATACCTTTACACAGCCTCTTTGAAGCTAAAGGAATTGCTGGCAATATTGTGCATGCTGTTGCAACCACAAATGCTATTATTGCTGGTTTAATTGTAATTGAGGCTGTCAAGGTTCTTCAGGGTGATTTTCAGAATTCAAGGTGTGCTCTCTTGAAAATGTTAATAAGTTAAATCTTGCTTGGTTATTTTTATTTTTTGCTCATACTGTTTGTATCTCGGAGTTAACTTATTGATGTAGGCCTTCTCAAAAAAGAACCTATTGATGTAGGATGACTCACTCATCTTATCAGTCTAATGATTAGCATCTTTACTAGACTTTGAGTTGCATGTGATTTCACTACAAACTGATGCATATATCACACACCTAACACACATAATATTTCGGGTTGCAAACTGGTTTCTTTTAGTGTATCAGCAAACTGTGAAATAAACTTCTCTGACTGACTTATCAATTATATTGAAAAGTTTTGGAACAGTTCAAGTTTCTTTAGGACCCAATTGCAGTTCTCTTTGTTATACAAGGAAGGTTGTCTAGCAATATGGTTGATACTTGATGCTACTTTCCATATAGGCAGTTGTTCAAAAAGACATGTTTACATAGGAGGGTTTGTCTTTTAAGAGTTCGTCCGAACCTGCCATTATGTGTACCCTGATGATTTATGCAGTTGATGTGTTTTGTACCTGTTTTCATGATGGTGATTGACATCATCGAGGATTTCATATTACGCTTCAGGTTGAAATTCTGAGGTTTCTTATGCTTCAGGCCTTTTTTCTAGGATCATTATTTAAAACCTTTTTGAGGTCTTCTTATAAAAGAAACTGAGCCCAGCCATTATACCACTCATCATATTTTTCTCACTCAATTCCTGCTGATGTCCACTTTTTCTTCAACAGTGGATATCCCCCTGTGACCCTCCGGTTTGGAGGAAAACTCCATCCGGCCACTTTCACTTTCATATCAGGAACAATGATTTGCTAGAGAGCTAGACAGCAATGTGAGAATCTCTGAAATGGAAGAAAATCTTTTATCCAGATTTTATTACTTCTTGGTCAACAAATGTTAACCTTCTGATGCATCGTGATGGCGGAAAAGAAACTTCTGATGTTGATAATGATTTTGTAAAGAGGACTCTTTCACAAGATCTTAATCGACATGCTGCTGTTGTCCTTGAGGGGAGGACACTAGGTAAGATACATTTGCATCCATTTTAGTCACTATGTTCTTGTTAACAACTCCGCCTATGTTTTATAGCCGGTCCCAAGCCCGGATAAAGGAGGAGGGTTGTGTTAGGCCCCGACAGCCAGCGTAAAACCCTGTCGAATCTTATGAACATGGATCAACGAATTGGCGTCATATGATCCATGTAGCCGACCCCACCTAGTGGGATAAGGCTTTGTTGTTGTTGTTGTTCTTGTTAATAAACTCCGCCTATGTTTTATAGCCGGTCCCAAGCCCGGATAAAGGAGGAGGGTTTTGTTAGGCTTCGACAGCCAGCGTAAAACCCTGTCGAATCTTATGAACATGGATCAACGAATTGGCGTCATATGATCCATGTAGCCGACCCCACCTAGTGGGATAAGGCTTTGTTGTTGTTGTTGTTGTTGTTGTTGTTGTTGTTGGTCAACAAATGTATATGTTGAACTTGGAATCTATCATTACCTTAATTCTATATTTCTTCTCAAAAAAAAAAAAAAACAAAATCCATATTTTTCATTTTCAATAAGTTAACCTTCCTCTCCAAAACCAAATGAGATTCTATTTCTTTCCTTTTCTTCTTGAGCTGCTATAGCTTCTTCGGAGAGAATAGTTATGCTTCGATGCCATGTTTTTCAGTGAATTTTTCGAATTAGTTTTACCATCAGAACCCTATAAATTTAATGCTGGGATTGTCTCAAGCTTGAAGCGCTGAACTAGTTTCCTTGAATCTTGTGGTTGAATGAAATTACAAGGCATACAATTTCTTTTATCTTACATAATGTAAAGAGATCAACCTGTAATCCCTGTAGATCATTGTCCTTGTTGGACATTGAAGTCCTTATTGCCCAAGGAGTCTGGCATAAGTTCAAAATTCCAATTTTTTCTTTCAGCTTAGATACATGTAATGTGGATTGAAAGAGGCAGAAGAAAATCAAAAGCCCTGGTCTTGAAGTTCATGCCCATAATTTCCCGTAAAGATTGGCCATAATTACTTGATATCGGAAAGCATGCTTAGGAAAATGAAAATGAAAATCTTTTTAATGAACGAAGTCAGGGATCACCTTATTTGCATGTGCTACCCATGTCATCATTGTGATAATGTGCATTGATTTTTTGGAGGTTCTTTTCTTTTCTTGTCATCAGACAAGATCTTCATGAGGACTGTTGTTAACCTTTTCTTTTTCCAAACTCATCTTCTACGTACTTTACTAGATTTCCTAACAAAAATGTGTCTTAAGATGTGCTATATTCAATGACTTCTATTTTTTTATTTAACAATTAAAAAATAACAAATTTAGAACTTATTATTCTTTTAGGGTTAATTTTAAAACTTCTAGTGTTCTTAAATGAAATATGACTTCTTTAATTTGTGTAGACTGGTCCCTCTCAAAAAAAAAAAAAAAAAAAAAGTTTAGACTGGTCTGCTAGTCAAACCTCATAACTTTGACTTAGAAATTTATGTCATAAGATTGATTATCACATTTTCTGAGTTTTTGTAATTGAAAAGATCTTCTTACCAACTAATTAGGTAGGTTTAACACGTTAGTGTTTTTGGAGGAAGTATGCTAATATATGTTGTCCCTGCCCCTGGAAAAAAAAATGTTCTTAAAAAACTTGTTAATATATCTTAGTAACAATTCAGAGTACCACAACAAAATTTTCTGCTGGATTATTTCAAACTTTCTGCCAAGTTTATATCCACAAATGCATGTAGTTTGGGAAAATTCTCATCCTACATCAGAAAACAGTTTGTCATATGTTTTTGTCTACTTGTTTATGTGATAGCCAATTATCTCATGAAATTATTTTTTTCTCTTACCATTGTTGAATTTGGAGCTTTGTTTTGTTTGCCTTCATGCATTTGAAATACTGCACTACTTTCTTCTAGCCTATTCTTTTTATTTTATGTAGAGAATTAAGAGGATGCCTAAGGGTGGTTCTAGACATTCTGTAAAGAGAAAGTGATGAAGTTGCACAGATAAGGGACATTATAAACAATGAAACCCACACACATTTTGCCATATGTACTGCTTGCTGGGTGATATTGCCCACGTAACAGTGCTCTCCCCTGAACACAACCGATCCTTTATAACTAGATTGCCCACTAGAGAGCTAGTGGCAGCATTCTTTTACAATTTGGTCCACGTATCATTACTGCCTTTTATCTTCCACCATACTGAAAGGATTGCTATTGACATTGGGTACCATACCAAGCCTCTTTAGAAGACAGTAAAACAACAGATGCTGAATATCCACTTCTTCACCTCCACATAGACAACATGAGACATCAGATGAAGGAAGCAATCTCTTTCCGTAATATCATCCTCTTCACCTGCAATCAATCTTTAAGTCGCTAGTTTGCTATCTCCCTGCCCAGGCAATGAGCTCAGAGCTAGAGATGCTGTCTTTGTGGAGAAGCTGCCTGAAGATCAAATTCACACATCGTACTTAGCAGCAACAAGGCATTGATTTTCAATTGGCCCCAATAGATTAAGGAAATCAGCAGTTCTCTGATGAAAGAACGCAACCAAATACCTACTGATTCTCCTACTGACGGCCAGTATTCTGCGACACATTTTCTCTTTTCTATAGCAAGGGCATAGAGCTATGGAAACATGTCAGCTAAAGGTCTCGAGGACGGTCAAGGGCCATTTCAAAATAAGAAGTGTCTTCCAGTTAGGAAGGACGAAATCTTTGGAACATCACCCCCTTCCAGAAGGACAAAGCACCATTTGGAAACATCAATTGTGAATGCCATGACAGGTCTTTTCCACAGCGTGCAAAAGTGACGATTGACCTAAATCTTCAACATCTCCCATAATGCGACATGCCCATTTAGAAAGGAGGGTTTCATTCATTTGCCGACCTTTTGAAATTGGTCAGCAAGCATCCTTCCAAGCAACCAAATGTGTCGGTTTGATTAGCGGTACCCTACCGGAGAACAGATTTTAATAGGTTAAAACGACCTCCATGTAAGAGGAGTTTTGAACTCCACCCCTCGCTGCTGTTCCACCACCACTAGTGTCCAATCTCTAGAAAGAGTTTGTTTACCCGTTACTGGCAGTCCCAAGGACTGAATAGGTAACTATTGTTTGATGTGCTATGGAACATCCATGAGCCTTCGAGTTGTCCATTCCGAATGTTATGAAGGAAGATTTAGATCTGTTTATATGCAAACCAGAGAATTTTCTTTGAATATCCACCAAAGTTGAAATTTTCTTTGTCGCCTCCTGAACCTTGCATGAGAAATATGGTATAATCCACGTACTGTGATATGGGGATTAACATGTCATGACAAGAATACCCAAAAAACCTATTGAGATTGGATTAGGATTATCTTACCTACATATTAAAAAATAATTTATTATATAAGATTATATCCATTTTTTTAATAAAGTTATAATTGTTTAGATTATAAATAATATAATTGTTTAGATTATAAATAATATCCAGTAATAGAGCGCATCGAAAAAAGATTGGAGGGATGGTCTTCACGAATCTTGTCTAGAGGTGGAAGATTGATTATGATCAAATCTGTTCTTTCAGCCATTTCGATATACTACATGTCAGTATTTCGGTTGCCGTTGCCTGAAGGAATAATATTGCGCATTGATGCTCTAAGGCGAGGATTTCTATGGAGACAAGCCGGTAATGGTGGAAAAGGTTTACATATGGTGGCATGGGCAGAGGTATGTCATTCGGTGGCAGAAGGTGGACAGGAATAAGATCTCTTCGAAATATGAATGATGCTCTTCTTGCAAAATGGTTGATGAGGTTAATGAGCAGCTCCAACCCTGAAGATGTTTGGCTCTCTGTAATGAATGCTTGTTATGGTCGCACTTTATCATGGGAACAAAGGTCTATAAATCCACCAAGATCGTCTTATTTTTGGAGGAGCTTCACATATGTTATTCCAAGAAGGTCCGTGACCTTATGGTTCCTTCCCTTGGCTCGGGGAGGGATTTCTCCTTCTGGCGGCATGCCTGGATAGCTAGTGGCCCTCTTGCTGATGCTTTCCCCCATATTTGGGCCCTCTCGACTTTCCCCGAAGCGACGGTTGCGGACACCTGGTCCGAGGAGGGGAGTCAGGCTCCAGTGTTTGGTCTCCCCATTTCAGAGCACATTTGTCGGATCAGCGCTT
The DNA here is from genome assembly GCA_030549335.1 of Pontederia crassipes. NCBI lineage: Eukaryota > Viridiplantae > Streptophyta > Magnoliopsida > Commelinales > Pontederiaceae > Pontederia > Pontederia crassipes. The sequence continues at coordinate 54,041,612 of CM060193.1, read as the reverse complement.
CACCAACTTACTGGCCCTTCACCAGCGATTGGCCGGGATACGTCCGGACCAGTCCAGGTCAGATGGTTGGGTTTGGTTATCGGAGTCCTTTTCGGTGCGCAGCCTCTATATTCGCTTTCTTCCTTCCTCTACACTCCCCGAGCTTCCTTGGGTTTTGTCGCTTCCTTGGGTTCAGGAATGAGCTTCCGTTTTTGGGAAGATCCATGGATTTCGATTGAGCCTTTTTCAAGGATGGTTCCGAGATTATATGTTCTAGTTCAAAATAAACATGCAACTGTGCTGGTCTGGAGATCCTCTAGAAAATGGAGTTTGGATGCCACATTTTGTTTCTCACCTCTCTGAACAGCGGATGAGTTACCTCCTTTTAATTTTGGAGTAACTTGAAGGGGTGAAGCCGAACAACTATAGACAAGATTCTTGGGCATGGGCAGTTGGAGACTTTTCATTCAATAGAGTCTTCAAGATCATGGATAGCACAAATACAACTAGTGACCGTTTGCTGTGTATAGATTGCTGCCTGATTTGGGTGCTTCGTATACCACTAAAGATAAAATTTTTGGGTGATTGTTAAGGCGTGGTCGACTTCCTACACGATGTTACAGACAAAGATGGGATCGAGATGCGAGTACAACTTGTGTACTATATATTCATGCAATGGAAGACTTAAACCACGTATTTTTTGAATGCCCAGTATCAAGACTGGTATGGCAGGGTTCCCGATGCTCGTGGCTTGATGTGACTTCTACGAACAACTTCTGGAGATCATTTCGGCATGGTGGGCCAAATTTCAACATTCAAACATATGTACCCCGGCGACAAGTGTGACCTTTTTTTAAATAAAACTGGATGAATGCAAAAGGCATCCATCCTTTATGCTCTTAAAAAAAAAATCTTAACTAAAGGCATCCATCCTTTATCCTCTCAAAAAAAAAAAAGCTTAACTACTATCCTATTAATACTTCCTACAAGTGCATATGTATTACTTATATGATTGTAATTTAATATGAATTGTCAAAAATGACAATAATATGATTAATATAGAGTACCATTATATACATAACTGTTAATATGCATTAATATTAAAGTTATTTTGTGAAGAAAATATTTTTAAAATTTTAATTATAACCAATCTTCTTTTTGATAATTTTATTTCTCCAAAAATCATGTTGCACTTGGTGAAAATTTAAAAGATTTAAAAAATGGATGCTTTGGATCTTACAATCTATATTTTACAATCCTACCGATCTATATTTTACAATTCTATTGATCCTACAAGTTGAGATCGAGACTACGGATCCCATGTGGGATAGCAAGATCAAGATTCCAATCTTGATAACCTTGCATGGGAGTTTTCAAGAGTTTCAAATGATCTCCGGTGTCAAAATTATATTTGTTGAAGAGGAAATGAATTGGTCAGGAGACTCTACACCGCTCTTCTCTATTCTGTGTTTATCTCATCTATAGGGATTAGATTTCGAATGAATTTTGAAGTACTAGTTTTCAATAGAAGGATACTTTTTTTTATTGACTATATGTTTCAAATGAGTCCTATTGCCACACGCATTGGATAACTTCTTTTTTGGGAGGAAAAAGGATGACCATCAGGTTATATTGTTGTCATCCAGGTATCTATAACTAGGAACCTAATTTCCTCAAAGAACTAGGTTTCTACTTTAGGTGCAGTTAGTGTTATTTCCTTGGTAAGTGTTATTGGTTTGTTGAACATTTATGCTGAAGTATCATTTTGGTTTTCCAGGATGACTTATTGTCTGGAGCATCCATCCAGAAAGATGCTTCTGATGCCTGTAGAGCCATTTGAGGCTAATAAGACATGTTACGTTTGTTCTGAGGTATGCAAAATCCACGTGCTGAAAATATCTGTTTTGTTGCCTTTTCATGTAAAAAAGTCTTAGAAGTTTGCTATGAATGTGTAAAACAGACACCCTTGCTTCTGGAGATCAACACTAACTCATCAACACTGAGGGATTTTGTTGATAAGGTAGTAAAAAATATACTTGGAATGAGTTTTCCTATTATAATGCATGGTGCAACCCTTCTCTATGAGGTGGGTGATGATCTTGAGGAGGATGTTGCTGCCACCTATGCATTGAACCTTGACAAGGTTATACTCTCTCTCCCTCCATCTATATACGTATTAACGTATCTATATTTTTACTAGTCTTATCTTTGATTGGAATATATTATCCTTGTACCAAAAATATTGTTGCAGGTTTTGTCTGAACTTCCTGCTGCTGTTACAAATGGAACTATTCTCTCAGTTGAGGATCTTCAGCAAGAACTGACATGCAATATCAATATTAAGCACAGGTCTTTTTCTATGTTTTCTTTTTCCTTTTTGTTTTGCACTGATAATCATGTGCATTTTCTAATGTTATTTTGGAGGTTCCTCTAAAGAAAATGTTATTTGGGAGGTGTCTTATTTATTGCTGTATTTGTTTTTCTCGACATAGAGTGCTTTCTGTATGTTACATATAATATTTTGTTTACTTATTTAAACTTTCAATCGTTCCATTAGTGTGCATATTTGGATTCTTTTACTTGATTCACGAAAGAAACTTTGGTTGCATCTATGAACTTAGGTTTTCATAAGGAATCAATATGCAGAAGATTTGCTCAAAAAGAAAGAGATCGCTCCTCTCTAGAAGGCTAGGGCACGCTGCCCACATGGCTTCCCATTGCCTGGGACTCCATTCCGGCAGTGCCACCTCCCTCGCCAGCGGCCCTTCTTGCAGCCACTCTTTGCGCCGCTCCAACCCCTCCCCATCCCTCTTTTCCCCGCCCTCTTGCCTATCATGCCACATCATTCCCTCTGCCACCACCTGCCGCTAGAACATCCGGCCTGCCCCTCCATCCTGTGATCTCTCTCTTCCTCCTCGTTATGACATCTGCTGCTGCAACTTTTCCTCTATCCCCTATGGCAAGGCTGAACTGGAAGGTGGATGATACTGGATTGTCTCACTGGAATAGCTATCGGCAATCTGAGGGAGAATCAATGATCCAATGCTATCAATGTCACAACTAGGGTCCCGCCTCTGGGCCCTGACGACATCTCCCGAGGCCACAGTAGCGGAGACTTGGACGGAGGAGGGTATCACACCTATCTGACCAGCGCTTCACGGAGTTTCTTGCACTCCAGCAGCGTCTGGCAGGCCTATGCCCGGACCAGTCCAGGATGGACGGTTGGGTTTGGCTGTCGGAGTCCTTCTCCACCCGGAGTCTTTACATCCGCTTCCTCCCCACTACCACTCTGCCAGAGGAGTTCACGACTGACTGTAGACTTATTTGGCAGACTCGTATCCCGCTGAAGGTCAAGATTTTTGTTGGCTTCTGCGGCGCGGTCGCCTCCTCACCAGGAGCTATAGGGCGAGATGGGCACCAAACAGTGACACATCGTGCGTTCTATGCGGCGCGGCAATGGAGGACATACCTCACCTTTTTTTCGACTGTGCGACATCGCGGAGTATCTGGCAGCGGACGAGCATTGCGAGCCTTCTTGTTTCAGGCCTTGAGACCATGTGGCAAACTCTCTGGGGCCTCATCCGGCAGAGGCAGTGTTGGAGAGTGCCACTGGCGACTTTTGTGGCCGGTGCCTGGGCCATTTGGCTGCAGCGCAACTGGATCATTTTTGTGAGGAGAGTTGCCAGCTTGAGCGCGTTGTACACCACATCTCCTATCTTATAAGGGAGTGGGGTTTTGGTTAGGTTGGGGTTCTCTTTTTATTCCCTTCTTGCTCACTACATTTGTACACCTTTTCACAGTATATATATATAGCTGTATGACAACCACAAATCTGGTGGTCATCCTTTTTCTTCTAAAAAATAAGGGTCATTTCCAAATGGATTGTAGAAATCCGGTCACATGCCTGGTGTGCAATGGAGTTGGTCACAAGGTGGCGGAGAAAAGTCCCGCCATTCGTCAACATCCAGAGAACAGATCTCATCATCACAGAGGGGTGCCAGCAGTTCCACAGAGGAGGGACACATTGGAACAAGGTTCAAAGATGATCGACGTCACCTGGACCCAACGCTCCAATGAGATTTGAGTTATTGTGATGTTGTACAGCTGGAAAGCTCGAGGGTAATAAGATCACTCTAGAACAAATCCGTATTGAGATGAAGAAAGTTCTTGTATAGGAGGTTATGTTACGTGTCTCCTGGTTGACAACAACCGAGGTGTTCCTCTGGACCAATATGCCAAGGACAAGAGAGCATATTTTGACCCATCCACTGATGGTGATATGTGGAACTCGAATCATCTGGAATCCATGGTCGCTGGCAAGCTACGTCTGAAATTTTGGAACTTCCGGTTGTACTGTTTCATCTTTGGTACCCTGAGGCGATTAAGGCAGTGATCTCCTTTTGCTAGACAAAGAATCTGGTGTTTCCTGCTTTGGACACCATTGTTGTTTCTCCGATCTCCCCAATGGTCAGATTCCGGTGTGAGGGCTACGAATACAAGATTAAAATCTCAGCCATTAGTGGCCAGCGTCGATATCCATCATGGGCAGCAATGGTGTCAACATTGGCCGAAACATCACAGGAGAATAGCCAAATTTGGAAATCGGAAGTCCCTTCACGAGATCCTGATCCAAGTTAATTTCATAGGTCTCCAATGTAGCTTCCTCCAATAGTGGAGAAGGTTAAAAAACATTGGCGAACAACAGTGCCGAACAGTGGCAAGCAGCAGCAATGGCAGGGAACAGAAGCGACAAGCAGCAGCAATGACGGCGAACGGCAGCTGATGATGAGCAGTTTGGATTTGGGGCTTGAGTAAGCGATTAGGGCATCGGTGAGTCATGAACTCAGGTAACAGGGAAAAAAGTTTTGGGTGGACTTGGCTGGGTCATGTTCACCGATTTTACGAGCCAGCATGGGATTCTATCGCGTAGAATCGCATGCTGTTGAAAATGACTTTTCTTATGAGTTGACTTGCTTTCCTTGGATGACATTGTAAAATCGTCTGATGCCATGAGTCAACTCACGATTTTGACAACATTCTACACAGTATAGCAAAAGGTTCATTTCATCATTGCTGGGCTACATATGTTTGAATGGTGAAATTTGGTCTGCCATGCCAAAGCGATCTCCAAAAGTTGTTCGTAGAAGACAAGTCTAGCCACGAACATCGAGAACCCTGCCATACCACTCTTGATAGTGGGCATTCAAAAAATAAATGGTTTAAGTTTTCCATTGCATGATTACTCGCATCTCTATCCCATCTTTGCCTGTAACATTGTGTAGGAAGTTGACCACACCTTAACATCCACCCAATTTTTTTTTTTTTTTATATCTTCAGTGGTATATGAAGCACCCAAATCAGGCGGCAATCTATACTCAGCAAACGATCATCAGTTGTATTTGTGCTGTCCATGATCTTGAAGACTATTGACCGAAAAGTCTCCAGCTGCCCGTGTACAAGAATGTTGTCCATAGTTGTTTGGCTTCACCACGTGGTTGAGGCGATCTTCACTACACCAACTGGGCGCTTCTCGCCCGTTGGATGAGGTGAATCATGGGAACTGGCGTACAGTGTTTGGTACTTGTTAGTCTTGGGAAACCCGGTTCATTCTACCATGTGGGGCCTCCTCTTGTTGGCAGGGGGTGGCAGCATTGGCCCCATGGATCCGTCCACTCATGGTCCCCTCGCTCGGCTCTAGGGAGATGTTCTCATTCTGACAGCAGGATTGGTTACAAGGGGGCATGTTGACAGCGTCATTCCCGTGGTCCTGGTGGCGGAGTACTGGTCCAAGATCCGCGTCCCGGGATCCGACTCATGGACCCCTCTCTTTGCATCTCCACTCTCGGATCAGCCCATTTCAGAGCTCCTCGCTCTTCGGCAGAGGATCACCCCTTCCGCCCTACAGGTTAGATGGGTGGACTTGGCTTTCAGAGTCCTCCGCTTGCAACATTTACCTTCGTTCTTCCGGCCACCATGGTTTTTGCCGAGTTCGGGAAAGATTGCAGATTGACATTCTCAGGTGCTGTTGAAAGTTAAGATTTTTGCTTGTCTTATGTGGCGTGAGCCGCGTGACAAACTCTTCACTAGAGTACACAGGACGAGATGGATACCTCACAGTGACACATCTTGTATCCTATGTGACGAGGCTGAGGAGGACATCACCCATTTGTTTTTTACATGTCCAGTGTCCAAAGAGGTCTGGAGGCAGATGAGCACGGCGGGCAGTCTTTCCATCCACCACGTAGATTTTCTAGCAGCCACTCCGAGTTTCTGGCTGGCGAGGTGATGCTAGCAACCTTTTTTTTTGTAGAAGGTTAAGGATGACCACCACTTAGGTTGTCATCCACGTATATATATCATCAAAAAGGGATCATCATGTACAAAAGACACTCTCCAGAGGAGAGCAACAAAAAAACGACGCGAGTTGCTATCCGAAACCCCACTCCCGAAGAAGACAAAACATATGATGTACAATATTATCCAACTGAAATCTCTCCCCACAAAAGATGACGCGGTTGCGTTGGAGCCAGATGGCCCAGGCACCTGCTAAAAACGTTAGTCTCCAATCAAGTCTCTGTCTGCCAAGCCTCCTCATGTCCTGCCAGAAGTCAGCAGCCGTGAGGGAAACACCACCCATAATGGTCGTCCGAGACCACACCTCGCGAGACACCCGGCAGCCGAAGAAAAGATGCGTAACATCCTCCTCAGTCTCCCCACACTTCACGCAAGAAGTATCCGCCTGTGGTGCCCATCGTGACCTGTAAACTCTGGACAGAATCCGCTCACGCCGCAGAAGCCAAGCAAAAATCTTGACTTTCAACGGCGAGCGAGAGCGCCAAATGAGTCTGCAATCAGCCCTGAGATCCTTTGAGTCAGTGGTGGCCAGAAGAAAGTGAAGATAGAGGCTGCGCGCCGAGAAGGAGTCTGACAACCATACCCAACCATTCGACCGACCCGAGTCCGGGCGGAAATGGGCGATCCGCTAGTGGAGTGCTAGCAGGTCGGTGAAACGCTGATATGAGAGGGGAGACCTAAACAGGGGGGTCCAGGAGCCAGTCCCCGGGCCGCCCATCTCAGACCAGCACTCAGTCACAGAAGTATCTGGGTGTGCCGCAAGCGCCAGCAGCCGAGGAAATGAATCTGCAAGTGAGCCCCCTGGGAGCCAGTCATGCCGTCAAAAGGAGAAAACCTCCCCGGAATCGAGCGAGGGGGTCATGAAAGGTCGCACGCGCGGGAATAGAGCCGCCACCCCCCGCCAGAAAGAAGATGCACCTCGGGGAACGGTGGACCTAGAATCCCATGAGAGATCATGGCCGGAGCAAGCGAAAAAGACCTCCCTCCATAAACTGTCATCAGGCCCCATAATCCGACCCACCCACCGGGCAAGGAGTGCTTGCTAGCAACCTTTTTGGCCATGAGCATCTGGCTCAAACATAACCGGATTATTTTTTTTTGTGGGGAGTGACGTCAGGTTGATAGCATTGTACACCATATCTCTTTTCTTCTTTCGCAGTGGGATTTGGCTAGGCATTGTACATCTCTCCTTTTTGCCGTTCTCTTCTTGAGAGCCTTTTTTGTACATGACATCCACTATATATATATATGGATGACAACCACAACTTTGATAGTCATCCTTTTTCTTCTAAAAAAGAAAGTTGTTTGGCTTCACCCCTTCAAGTTTCCCCATAAGTAAAAGGTCACTCATCCGCTGTTCAGAGAGATGAGAAACAAAACCTGACATCCAAACTCCATTTTCTAGATCACCAGACCAACAGTAAAAAACAGTTGCCTGTTTATCTTGAGTTAGAGCATATAATCTTAGGAACATCCTTGAAAAAAGTTCATTCAAGATCCATGGATCTTCCTAGAAACCGAAGCTCATTCTTGAACCCAAGGAAGCGATAAGAAGGGGTGTGTTCTCGGAATAACAGATGTGAGACTCCTCCAAAAATAGGACCATCTTGGCGGGTTTATAGATCTTCGATCGCATGATAGAGTGTGACCATATCAAGCATCTACTTTTTGCCTGTTTGAGGACAAAAGGTTTGTGATAAGCAATGAACAGATCTGTCCTAGGCATGACATCGGAATCTGGTGCTCCTTCAAAGGTGGTGGCTTGTCAGGTGGAACATTCATGTGTCTGGCTGCTGAGCCGCAGGACCGTGTCAATTTGTCTACTTTGGGTCATTTGGAAGCAGAGGAATGCGTTTGTCTTTCGGAATGAAAGATTCTATATGGAAAACATGGTCAAGGAGGGTCGTAGATTGATTGACAAATGGACTTGATATAGTTGATTAGCAGATTGATCATGCTTGTACAAAGCATTTTGTTAATGATTCATTAATAAATGGATGTCAGACTCTAACTGACATCCTTATCTTTCTCAAAAAAAAGAAGAATCAACGTAGGGTCGTAGATTGATTGACAAATGGACGTAATATAGCTGATTAGCAGATGGATCATACTTGTACAGAGCATTCTATTAATGATTCATTAATAAATGGATGTCAGACTCTGACTGACATCCTTATCTTTCTCAATAAAGGAGGGTAGTAGATTGATTGACAAATGGACTTAATATAATTGATTAGCAGATTAATCATACTTGTACAGAGCATTTTATTAATGGTTCATTAATAAATGGATGTAAGACTCTGACTGACATCCTTATCTTTCTCAAAAAAAAGGAATCAATGTACAGAGAAATATTTGTGTGGATGGTTACAGGGAAAAAATGATCGACATTTTGAGTAAATATATGTAAGACATATTAGAGTCACTATAGGATATTTATGTGTATACCCCACCTAGTGGGATAAGGCTTTGTTGTTATTATTGTTGTTGTAGTTGTTGTATTGGTTTCCCGATTGATGAAGAGTTCATTCTAGAATGTTTAAACATTCTATGATATCGAATATGCATGTCAGGTAGTTTTCTTCATTTGAGTTAAGAGATGGTATCTTTTAAAACGTGTAATAGGAAGCTTACATCACTTTGAATGACACCTGTTGAAGGAAACAAAAAAAACACCTTGAACCATGTGCTTTGCATCTTAGCTTTAACAAAAGACATTCTGTCATTTAACACAGCTAAAGGTTTCTTTGTATATCCTAATATCGTTTTCCAGATTGCATGGCTTTCATGATTGAACCTTCTTGTAAAGAAATACACATAAAAACAAACAACACAGAAGAGGGCAGCGCAAGTATATATTCTCTTCCTAGAAATTCCTTTCTTTTGTGTCTGGATAGTGGATATTCTGTGCAGTACATGAAAATCTTGTATAGAAGGGATGAATAAAAGGAAAGATGAGAAGTGTAGAAATGCGCTATCCATCTTGGTGCATTGTTCTTTTCCTTGAAACAGTGGATTCTGAATTTTTGTAGTATCATATAGGGATGTCAATATGATTTGGCCACAAAGGTGTTTTTATGTCGTGGGGGTATTTCTGAGTAATGGCAATCGTGTTGCTTGATGCAGGGAGAACTTCGATGAGGAGAAAGAACCTGATGGTATGGTCCTATCCGGATGGACGATTCCTGCTGGAAAGGAATCTCAAAATGTAAGCAACGGAGTTGCAACAGCTGTAGCAGAAGCAGGTACATCCGAGGAAGTTCAGGCAAGTGCATTGAAGTCTGGTACAAAGAGAAAACTGCAAGAAATGTCCGATGCTGCTGAGGACGATGAAATCACTCAGATTACCCCAATGCCTGATGCTACAAATTCAGAAAATCCTCAAGAAATTCATGACAATGACGATGATGATGACCTTCTTATTCTTGAAGAGAACCCAGACTTGAACAAGAGAAAGAGGATGCAATAGCTTTGTATCATTTCCAACTAGTTTGGCACCTAAAGCCTCCACAAAAAGGTGAAACTAGGAGAGTTTACAGATTGATAGGAAGCTAATGATGGCACTAACATATTGTACTTAATCCGATGCCATGTATTATTTTTTGATAAATTTAATCTGGATTCGCCGATGTCCGACCATCATGAATGGATGGCATTACTGATGCCGTGTAGTTTGACTGGAGGGGACAGTTCTATTGTAATTCTAGCTCTTACTATATACGCGATGGGTTTGTTTCTCCTGGTCCAAGCTTCATGAGGGGCATACTCTGTACCCAGTCTTCTTGTAGACTGTAGACATTTTTCTCTCGAGCGAAGCTGCTTCTGATATCATCGTGGTACTAGTTGCTGAAATCGGTAGATTTTAAGTATTAATCCGTGTCTCTACCAGTGTAATTTTATTTTCTCTGAATGTATGACACTTAGCAATTTTCTTAGGAGCCTTTCTTGTCCTGTTGTATGAATCTTGTCTATGTTCTTGGGCAGTTGGTCACATTTTGCATCTCTTCAAAGTTCGAACGTCCTCTGTCTCTTACACAAGGAGCTGTGTCAACAATCCTCCATTGGATGGCCGCTGGTAATGTATCAGTTGCTCTCTACGTAGTAATATTTCATGCAAAACATACAACTTATCTTATTAACGATAATTTGCTAGTTTCAGTTCTCTCATAAATGGGCAGTGTACATGAGTTATACATTTTGATTGTTGTTACCTTAATGTTGACCTCAAGAGAAAAATATTAACAAACATCTAGACAAATTATTTAAAGCATTATTTTTCTTAGCAAAACTATTTTAAATTATCCTCTTTTCTGGGAAAAAATATGTTCTTTGGAAGAAAGTAATCCTTGCCACGGGATCATCTGCTGGCTTTGACGAAACCAAACAAAATGAGGTGAAATGAAACGTTTTAAAATTTCTTACCAAATACCTAGATGACGTTAAATAATCGTAGTTAAGAAAACAAAAGCGGTGGAAAGGGAAAAGATAGAGTAAAGAATAATTATAAAAAATATAATACATTTTTTTGGAAAAGATTTTCAAATAAAATTTTGTTATCATAGAATATGTTTACCTAGGGGTATAAAAAAAATTCGATTGACGGTACCCGGCTCGCAAATAAAAAATTAAGGGATTGGGCAGTTTTTTAAGTCCCACCTGAAACAAATTATAGTCTTGTAGCTTATTTTTATTTATTTAATTAATTTATACGTAATTATTTGTATTATTGGTATAATAAATTTTTATATAGTTTAATATGTTTCTATCACATCATGAAACTCTAATTTTATAGCTTTAATACTATATCCTATATTTAGTTATCAAGTTAAATACATTAATATTAATTTTAATTTATTACATATTTTTTAAAATATTATTCTACTACAATTGGGATCCGAAAAAAAATCAAGGGTGATCTTTTTTTCTAAATGATTATAGGGTGATTTCTATGATTTAAAAAACTAAAAAAGTAGCCAATGATTTTTTTTGACCGAAAAATTAATCCGATCGGCCGACCCGAACACCTCTAAGTTTATTACCACCAAGGAAAGAGAATTATAATATTTTTTTGTGAATAATACTTTAAAATTAAAATTTACTTATTTTATAATCATATAATACATTAAAACCTTTTTTTAATCTTGGCGGGTATGATAATTAATAAGAAATAATCACGTTTTACTAAAAGCAAAGTTAAACAAATCATCATCACCAATTAATTTCTTAGTGAAGTGGTTGATACTTTTTTTAATTAAAACTTTAAATTTTGAATGATCAATTTATTTTACCTTCTTTTGTAACAGCACTTGCACCACGAATCCAACATCTCGGTCGGGCAGGTGCTCCATGTCGGACCGGACGTGAGTCAGCCGCATCCGACGTGACGACATCTAACACCTTATCTGTCTCTGCTGACGCCCGCGACGTTTTTTCCCCTCCCCCTGCCGATTAGCTCTACGTTATTTTCTTTTCACAGGGAGAAAAATAATGAAGCCAATCTGTTCGCGGCCCACGATTTCGTTGGCAGGTCGCTCTCATGGCGTCCTCCGGGTCGGTGTTCCTCGGCGCCACCGCCCCTCTCCGCAGCGACCGCCATGTCTTCAGTCTCGGTGTTTTGGAGTAAGCTCCATATTCTTTGCGTTCTTCTTCCTGTATCTTTCTCTCTTTTTAGCTTGCTTAAAGTAGTTCGCATGTTGTGACCCTTTTTATGTGATTTGTTTCTATCAATTCGTTTACACTGCTTAGGTTTTGTATTTATAACCAATCAGAATAAGTCTCATATGATGGATTTGGAAGAATGGAATTAGCTGAGTTGAAACTCCAATGATCAGCGTTAAAATAAAATTAGTGTTGTGATAGCTCAATCATATCTTAGAAAATCAGTCAGGGTCATGTTTTTTTGGGTCCTAGGTGAAGGGAAAATCCGAGAACAAGGAGAGAAGATCGCAGAGAGATTGCAGAAAAATAGAGGAGACACACGAAATTTACCCAGGTTCACCCTTGAGATAAGGGCTACGTCCTGCAAAGAGGTTCCACTATATGTTTAGGTTTACAGCCGTCACACAAAATTACATCAGAAATTAGGCTATTAATAGCCTCTCCGAACCGGGTTTAAAACCCAAACAAACAAAGAAAAAACCTAATCTGAACCACACGGGCCGGCTAAACAAAAGCCCAAAACCCGTCTAGGTTTCGGGGGCGCTGCCCCCGAACCCCCGCCCGCTCACCGGCGAGCGGGACCGCCGTCGGGGGGCGGGGCCCCCCGAACCCCCCTTTCGTTCGTACGCCAGCAATACTGTTAATTGGGTAATACTTAGATTCCCCTAAGCTCACGTGGGCGAACCCGGTGTGAGAAACAAGGGGCCCTGAAGTATTCACCAACTCTAACACTAGGATTAGTCATTCATGCCTCCAGTAAACTTTTGTTCATTATCAATTACCATTGTTGCGGTCTGGAATCTTGGTCGGGGACTTGTAATAATAGTTAGGAGAGATGCTAATGTTGCCTCTGTAATTTGGCCGTTGCAGAGGGTTCAAATGGTTGTGCCTGTTCAGATTCAAAATATGGTGGATGATCCCTTGCTTCGGGAAGTCGGCATTTCATATCCCCTTGGAAACTCAGATCTTGTTGGAAGCAAAAGAAAGCTCTGCAGTGGAAGATGATGCCGTGGAAACGGAGGCCTCTGGCAACACACTCTACATATTGTTCTTGCCTGTCTTGGATGGAGAATTTCGTCCAAGTTTTCAAGGGACCTCCAGCAATGAACTTCAGTTTTGCTTGGAGAGTGGTCAGTGTTTTCTTCTTTTAGATTTTGACAGAAGAAAAGTACAAATGTGAAGGAATTCCTTTGGTTAGTGTATATCTTTCTTATTCTCTTCATAAATTTCAGGTGACCCTAATGTCCAGACTTCCCAAGCTTTGGAATATGTGTTCATAAATTCTGGTGAAAACCTTTTTGATCTCGTCGGAAACTCAATCAAGAGAGCAACTTTTGTACAACATTTTCCTATATAGAGAAACATCAGCAGAAAAAAACTGATTGCTTGTGTTTTCATTAGGCTATTAGCAAAGCATAAAGGGACATTCAATCATGTCGAAAACAAGAAGGTGGAATGATTATTATTTTTTCAATATTCATTGAAAGGAAAGGAATATTTTTATGAATGCTGATACTTGATAGTATTCATTTGAAATTTCATTTAGTTTGCTTTCTTGTGATGTGTACTTTACATGGGTCTAAAGGGTCATATTATGGTTTGACAAATACCAACTAACTTAGATTGGTTCTGATGGTGCACTTGGGATGCATTTTACACTCATGTCAATCCAGAAGGAGTCATGGCGGGTCTTCAGATGTTGTCAATAAAATGTAGTACAGAGTTTTTACTAGACACATTAAGAATTTAGTGAAGGGTAATTATTTACATTATTTCGCTCGATTCTTTACAGCTTATCAGAAGAAGGGACACCAGCAAGATTTTTTATCATAGATAATGGATGGCAGGACACAGTAAATGAATTCTGCAAGGATGGCGAACCATTTATTGAAGGAACTTAGTAAGTCTTCTTTGTTTTTTATACTACTGATACTCCCATATTGTCGTAGGAACATTTCAAAACTTTTTTTCCTAGACAAAAAAACATTTCAATAGTTATATTACTTTCTTTTTCTCCATTCAATTGAAATGTATTTAAATCATTTTTGTCAACAGGTTTGCAAGAAGGTTAATAAATATAAAGGAGAACGATAAGTTCAAAGACAATGACAAATGCAAAGATCTTTGTAATTTCATCAAAATCATGAAGGAGAAATTCAAATTGAAGTAAGTTCTCCTAATTAAGATATCTTACAATGTTGTATACAATTACTTGAGAATATGTATTGCTAGAAGAAAATTTGCAACTTATGATGTTACAGGACTGTCTACGTGTCATGCATTGGCTGGTTACTGGGGAGGGGTCCTTACCACATCAGAGTCAATGAAGAAATACAACCCAAAGCTTGAATATCCAGTTCAATCTCTTGGAGTATCGGGAAACCTTAGGGATATAGCATGGTGAAATATGGAGTTGGCATGATTCATCCTGACAAGATATCTGAATTCCACAATGATTTGCATGGCTACCTCTCTGATTGTGGCGTGGATGGAGTTAAAGTTGATGTACAAACTCTACTTGAAACACTTGGATTTGCTTATGATGGACGAGTATCTTTGACTAAGAAGTACCAACAATCGCTTGAAGAATCCATTAACAGAAGACAACAACTTGATTTGTTGCATGTGTCACAATTCTGACAGATTTTACAGGTTCCTTTTCTTCTTTGTATATGCAGCATTATTGTAGTTTTATGTTATTTGAAATAAATACTTCTCTTTTGATAACAGTTCCAAATGCATATTTTCAATGGCCAGCTCGTTGGAGGATGCAGTTGCAAGATGCTCAGAGGATTTCGCGCCAAATGTACAATCAATGCAACCATTACACATAGCTTCAGTCTCATTTAACAGCCTTCTTTTAGGGGAAATTCTGAAACCTGACTGGGATATGTTCCATGTAAAGTTACTTAAAATATTTATTTTCCATGTTCCTTTCTCCCCCATTGTCATCTTATATCTGAATTCATTTCTTTGTTTTCTTCCGAAAACTCCAGAGCAACCATGTGGCAGCGAATTTTCATGCCACAGCTAGAGCAATAAGTGGCTGTGGTGTATAAGTGAGGTAACTGGCATGTAAGGTAATTTGTTGTAGCCTGAGTGAAGATAAATGCTCTTACCTTACATTTATTTGCATCCAGTGACAAACAAGGATATCATGATTTTGAAGACATCAAAAAGCTTGTTCTCTTGGAAAGGTCTATTTTAAGGCCCAAGTTTGCTGGTTGTCCTACTTGTGACTCTTTATTCAATGACTCTGTAATGGATGGGAAAAGGTAGTGCACAATAGTTCTCTCTTCCTTTGTGAGCAGTCGTTAACAATCAGTCTCCAATATTTTTCAGCCTGTTGAAGATATGGAATCACAATAAATGTTCTGGAGTAATTGGTGTATTCAACTGCCAAGGATTTGGAAACTGGCAGCCCAAGGAAATATTCAACAACCTGGGAACTCAGAGTTGGCCATTGAGAGATTGGCCTACTTCAATTGTCAAGTCTTCAATGATTTCTCGCCATGTTTCTCCATCCAACATTGAATATCTTGAAGACCTTCCTGGGGAAAGCTGGACTGGTGATCGTGCATTGTATGCATTCAGTTCAGGTATTGTTATCTCTGTGCAAAGTAACTACACAACAACAAACAACAACAAAGCCTTATCCCACTAGGTGGGGTCGGCCACATGGATCATACGACGTCATTCCGCTCTTTCGTTGATCCATGTTCATGAGATTCGACAGGGTTTTACGCTGGCTGTCGGGGCCTAACACAACCCTCCTCTTTTATTCGGGCTTGGGACCGGCTATAAAACATAAGCGGAGTTGATCATACGACGTCAATAATGGCATGAAAAATGATTGCAATTTTAAAACATCTGTAGTGGTAATAATAAAGACCATGAAAAAGGTGCCAAAAGATCAAGAGAAACTTATGTGTACGATAGATTATAATGCTCAGCAGATCCTTTTGATGTTTTTCTGGTGCTCAATTAAGTTATAAATTGACGAGAATGGGATCTCATGGAACAAATAACATATTCATAATACACTTGAAATATGCCAAATTTTATAAAGTAAATCCTTTGAGCATGAACTCTGCTTTGTTTATGTTCTCCTTTCTGCTTTGTTCTTTTTTTTTATTTATTTCCTGTCCAGTCTACATATTCATAATACACTTGAAATATGCCAAAATTTATAAAGTAAATCCTTTGAGCATGAACTCTGCTTTGTTTATGTTCTCCTTTCTGCTTTGTTTTCTTTTTTTTTATTTATTTCCTGTCCAGTCTACATATGTTGACTGAATGACCAACATACTTTTATTCAAATTGATCAAGAAGCATAAACCATTTTCCTAGTACGCCTTCTTCTTCACATTAATGGTGGATCATAATGTGAAAATAGATTGATGAGGAAACAAGATGTGTCTCAATAATTCATTTTTACACCGAAATATGGAACCTGACATGCCAAAAAAAAAGTGTGATGTCTTTCAGTCGACCTATAAAATTTGAAATATTCTCTGGTCTGATAGGAAGTGTCTTAAACACAATCCGCTGTCATTATCTTCGACATGTATCCTGGTTCAAACTCTTACATCCTATTCTAGTCTGATTCTCTGATTATAAAAGCTCATGGGTTAACAATGATTTGAAAGGACCAATTGTGGAAAATATTAGGACAATCATTATTCAACATATGTGCTAGAGCCGAAGTAAAATTACATGACATTTCTAGTTCTATTGAATATCCTTTGGACTCAAGGGAACTTCCAGTGTTTAATTGCAATAACAAGAACATAAAATTAGAATTGCATAGAATATATTTACCGGTTAGGATCACCACCATAGCTTGCAGCATTGTTACAGATGAAGAAGATTCCCTCGGAAGCATCTTTTATCATATCACTGATGGTACCTTGAGGAAAATTCCTGTAACATAAATTTAAATTTCTGATGTCATATTTATGCACGCCATATACATGTTTATGTAGCAATTTCATCATTTATAAAGCTGGACTATATTTATAACCAGCTAATGACTGGAAGATCATACTATTTTGACCGCATTATCCCATCTGGTCTGTTAAGTTTTTACAAGATTCATTGGACAATACAAGCTTTTTGATAATTTTGAATGTTTCCACATAGGACATGTTGCATTTGGACTCAAAGTTGCTTTGGTTACACTGCTCTTGGACACACACCATCCTAATTTGACATTCCTAGGTCTTGAGAGTTACACGACTTCTACATCTTGTAGTTTCAGCTTAGAGTTAGTTACAGAAATTTGTGTTATGCAACTACTACTGACTCTTTTTAGTACGTGGATCTTGAGATACAATTAGTTAATAAGAGTGGAAATGGCATTAACATGCTTAAACTTAAACCTAGCACTCATGTGAGTTTCTTATTGCTTTGTTTTCAATTTTAGGGTCCTTGACAAGAGCATCAAGGTGCGGAAAGATAGACGTTTCTTTGGCTGCTCTACAGTATGAGCTTTATACTGTATCACCAATAAAGGTCTGGCTAATATCTTCAAAGTCCAATGAGTCAACTTGGTTAACTCTCAATTATATGCTATAATTTTCTTTTTTCTGAGCATATTCCATGACTATGTATTATGTATTGACATGAGTTCATGGTACTGCAGGAGTATGGTCAGAGGGGTTCAAGTTGCACCTATTGGATTAGTCAACATGTTTAATTCAGGAGGCTCTGTTGAAGACATTACTAGCATAAATGATCAAAAGCAGAAGTTCGGGACAATTTGGGGCATATTCCCGTATTAAGCCTAAGCATTGTGTAGTAGATGCAGAGAAAGAGTTTGACTATGACTGGAGAACTGGGTTCTTCACCTTGGAACTTCCAAGCTTACCAAATGAGAGAAAGTTTACGGATCTTAAAATTATCTATTAGGGAGAAGGTAATTCTAATATGATATGAGGACATACAATTGCATCATCATTCACTTGAATAATCAATCAGATTGCAATTTCTGATGCGTGGACATGCATTAGTCTAGCTTATCATGGAAATTTAAACTGAAAAACAAAATAAGTAATTGGATTACTCAAAGCTGAAGAAACACAAAACATTGCAGAAATCTGATAGTGTCTTTTGGCCTAAAACAAACTTTAGAGTGCATAGATTTCAGGAACAAGTTGTAAAGTTAAATGTGTTAGGGCTGAGCACGGGCCGGGTCGACCCGGTCGACCCGGCCCGGCCCGACCCGGAAAACCGGGAAAATAACCCGGCCCGGATTAGATCCGGGTCGGGACCGGATCTCTGAAATGAAAAACCCGCCGGTATCGGATCGGGACCGGGTCTACAATACAGATACCCGATCCGAACCCGACCCGATATCATTTACTATATAAACCTTCTCTCTCTTTTCCCTCCCTCTTTTACCCGATCCGCTCTCTCTCTCTTTTTTTTCTTTCTCTCTCCCCCTCTCTCTCTCTACTCCGGCCGCCTGACGGCCGGATCCGGCCGCCTGACGGCCGGATCCGGCCGCCTGACGGCCGGATCCGGTCGCCTGGCGGCCGGATCCGGTCGCCTGGCGGCCGGATCCGGTCGCCTGGCGGCCGTCTGGCGGTCGGGCGGCCGGATCCGGTCGCCTGGCGACCGGATCTCCGGCCGCCCGACCGCCAGACGGCCGCCAGGCGACCGGATCTGGCCGCTGGCGGCCGGATCGGCCGCCCGACCGCCAGACGGCCGCCAGGCGACCGGATCTGGCCGCTGGCGGCCGGATCGGCCGCCTGCGGCCAGATCGGCCAGATCCGGTCGCCTGGCGGCCGTCTGGCGGTCGGGCGGCCGGATCCGGTCGCCTGGCGGCCGGATCCGGTCGCCTGGCGGCCGGATCCGGTCGCCTGGCGGCCGGATCCGGTCGCCTGGCGGCCGGATCCGGTCGCCTGGCGACCGGATCCGGCCAGGCGGCCGGATCGGTCGCCTGCGGTCGGATCCGGTCGCCTGGCGGCCGGATCGGTCGCCTGCGGCCGGATCCGGTCGCCGCGGCCGGATCCGGTCGCCGCGGCCGGATCCGGTCGCCGCGGCCGGATCCGGTCGCCGCGGCCGGATCGGTCGCCTGTGGCCGGATCCGGTCGCTGCGGCCGGATCGGTCGCCTGTGGCCGGATCCGGTGACGCGGATCGGCCACTAGCGGCCAGATCCGACCGCTGGATCCGCCTGGCAACCGGATCCGGACGCAAACCCGGTTCGATTCCCGGTCTATCGGGTCTGACCCGGTCCCGGACCCGGCCGGGTCCGGGTCCGGTATCGGGTCGGAAAATTTCCGACCCGGCAAAAGTCGGGCCAGGACCGGGTCCACCTAGACCCGGACCCGGTCCCGGGTTTGCTCTGCCCTAAAATGTGTATACTGTACAACATCACTGAGTAATTTGGAAATGCAGACGATTGGTTTTCTGATATAATAGATCTGATTCCTGAATTTTGTCTGCTTAGTTTTTCATAATTCTATTCGATGTGGAAGACATTTCTTTTTCTAATTTTATCAATGCAAGCACTGCTGGTAAAATGGAAAGGATGTTTGACAAGTCTGGCGGAACTATAAATTATTTCTACCTCATGCATTACCTGGAAGTGCATATGTAAGACAATAGGCGCTCATGTTGATTCTATGTATGCATGCTAAATCACTTGGAACACCGGTAAACTGTATTTTTATGTTTCTAATTCAATTTAATGGGACATTTTCCTCTATGTTTTCGTTTATTCTCTGTCTGCTTTCTGTTCCATCATTTATGCCGTAGTGTCTTTTGTGTTTCATAGTCTCTGTCTTAATTATTGCTTGGTCTGGGATAGTCTTCTCCTATATTTTCACAAAAGCATAGGGCCATAACTTTTTTTTTCTTGTGGAGTTTGATATAAACATTTATCAATAAAACAATACTTTGTGATCGTGAACGCTCACTTGTTTATCTTATTTATCTCAACAAAATATTGAATTTGAGACCACATTGTTTATGCAATTAAATGTCCCATTAAATTCTATGCAAATACAGGGTTTGCTGCAATCAGAATATTTTATCTAAACACTAACTGTGATACGTCCAGAATTTAGTAGGTCTCCCACTAAGCTAATTATCATTGATGTTGTATACTTCTGGTATTTTTTCTTATATTATTCTATTACATACTCTTCAAACATATTCTGACAAATAACTTTTAGCTGCTTTGATTTTAACTGGATTCTACATTTTGAATGGTTAGGTAGCTTACAATTTGCATCAAATTGGAATTTGGAAACACTATTGTCTTTTTCTTGATATGTTACATATTTTGCGGAATGGCGCATCAAGAGGATTTTTTTTTTTGCATCATTCCTTGATATGTTACATATTCGCGGAATGGTAGCAAAACAGTATTATTCACAAGGCTTGAACATTGTGTATCCATTCTGTATCATAACAAACCATGAACCTCAGATGTGTATTTTAACCTGATTTTGTATTATCCTTCCTTTTTCTCTGATATTTTTCTTGGTATATGGACAACTAAACAAAGATGTCCATGAGGTAATATCTGAAGAGATCCCAGACCCCAACATGGGCAGGAAACTTGCCCAGGGACTTCTTGCTTGTGAGCTTCACTGTACTGTTGACCAACTTGAACCATTGCCCTTCAGGATCACAGGTTTTATCGGTACTCAGGCACCTGCATGGACTTGTGATGATTCTCTTGGTATCAGGTTCTACATCTAAGCACAAGCTGCCATTGCTGGGTTTGTAATAAGATGAGATGTGCATCTTGGAGTCTGATAGTAGATCCCACTTGGAATAATTTTCGCTGCAGATGATCCCCAGCCTTGCTGGCTTGCCAATGCCATCAGCTTTTAGGCACAACAAAGTATCCTTCAATGCTAGTGTTTGCTTAGCAGTATAGCTCCAAGATTCTGACTCGCTGCAAGGGCCTAGCTCAAGTGGATCAAGCAGAGACTTCCTTACCACACAAAGTCCTGTTGATGGATGAAAAAGTATCTTGTAGGTTGGAAGATCAGATAGTCCCGGACCTGCATTGTTGAGTATGACAAATAGTTAATAAAGCCATAGAGTGAAACTGAACCAGAGCAGCACAAAGTCTGAACTGTGGGTAGGAATATGAATGTGTAGCTCTTTGAAGAGTATCAAAAGTGTTGCCACAACATATCAGAAACAAATCCTCTTGCAATTTTTCAGATGATTTAAAGGCTATTGCCATACCTTGAAAGGGGGACTGTATTGATTGAATCCTCTGCATCAAGCTGGAGTTTCTGACCTTGCACCAGTCCCATGTCAGCACCCCATAAGTCTCATCAAGGCCAATAACCCCTTGTCTGATGTAATAACTTCCAGCCAACACCCAGATAGCGCAGTCCAAATCAAGTTCAGCAGCAGCTGCCAGCATGCATCCGATGTAACGGTTGTCGTTGTTGTTGGTGCCTCTGTGATTCAGCCCGAACTCACTCAAGAACAGCGGCCACCCCTGGTCAAGCAGAAACCCTGCCCTTCTCATGATGTTTCCCACCACCCTTCCGCAGACTTCATTCGGATTTCCATCTGCCCATGCTTGGCCATCGGAGAAGGCATACCAGTGTACCTCGAAAACAAGCTTTCCGGTGAAAGACAGTTGCACCGGCTTTTGTGATAAGTAGCTCAGGTCATTGTCGAAGCTGAGCCCTGACAGTATGACAAGAACATCAGGATTTGCTGCGTGCACTGCTTCTGCACCATTTTGCATGTACCTGCATGCATGTGCTGATGTTGAAACAACGAGACTGGAGCAAATCTAACAATGCAAGTCCAGGAAACTGCAGTTGGAAACATGAAATCTAAAGATTCTTACTTGTACCAATCATTGACATTCTGTCTTGGTCCCCTGAACTCGTTTCTTAGGCTCATGCCGACCACATTGGAGGTGCCATTGAACATGGTCGCCATCTTCGTTAGGTCCTTGATCCAGACGTCAGGGTCGAAGTATTTGTCACCGAAGAAACCGTTGCCGTCGAAGTTGTTGCAGCACCATCCAGGCTTGCTCAAGTGGTTGTCCAGGATCACCATGATTCCATTGTCGCCAAGGTTGGCCACCACAGCCTGCGTCCAGGGATGATTCGTGCTAAGTGTGTGTAGGAAGAATGATAGCATAGCAAGTAACTTGCCACTATCAAATACTTCACCATTAAATGTTCTTTATTTTTTGTGCCGGCCAGGGTCCAGGGAGTGTTGGATTAATTCAAAGTTGAAAAAATAAAACAGTAATGATTTATTTCCTAATCAAAGTGACAAATTTAAAATTCAAACTCGAAACCGTTTGGAATTGAACTCTATCGGTTGAGCCAACCAACTTTTGTTACAATTAAATGTTATTGCATCCATAAAATGTCATCAATTATGTCTGTCCAGAATAGATCAAAAGACAATCTCTGAGTTGTAAATACAAATAAGATATCACAATGTCAAGATTAGAATTCAATGAATTCAGAATTGTAGAAATAGGGATCAGAACTGTTTTGACATCAGATAGGAAATCAGATTTGTTCTCATCCATCCACAACTAAACTAGATTACTATCCTATCCTAGGAGAATTGAGATTTAGCTCCTCATAATTACAAAGCTTGAGACACAATAGGAGAAAAGATTGATACAAAACATCCTGAATTTGAAGTTGTCGACAGGAATATGGATGTTGCAGCACTTCATCTCCTTTCCTCAGCTCCTTTCTGCAACAACCCTTGCAATGGTCAGCCCCCTTCTTCCTTCTGGTTTCTCAACTTATATCTGTCCTCCCCTCACCCTTGGATCCAGATGAGAAGGTTCTAATGTGCCCTGATTAAGCCATGTGTCCTGGCCCTGAAAATATCAGCAGGTGCCAACTTTTTGGACAACTTTTTGGAGTGGTCCCCGTTCCTTTTTTTAAGTTTTACAACCTTGTTTTCCCTATTAGAAAGGTCAAAACAGTAAGCATCAAAGTCCTTGAATAGAATTTAAACAAATAAGGATTAGGACAGTAATGTTTATCAGCTCTATTAACAAATGGGGTTTGGTGTTGTGCAGGAATGGATTCCATAATTAAAATTGATAACTTTTAAACCCGGAATGATAACTTTTATGAGTGGTTCAGAGCAGTGAAGGCATCAAAGGGATTAGGATGGCAAGTAAATGAGGTCAATTATCAAATGTGAATAAGATTTCATAGGAATGATAACTTTGGTGATCCGGAATGATAACTTGTTGCCAAAAAATGATAACTTGTTGTAAACTTAGTTGTGGTTATCCAAATGTGATCAAATCAGAGCAGTAAGGAGTTAGGACAGTAATTTAACAATTGCCTAATGCTTTTATGCAGAATTGATAATCTTGCACATCAAAATGACAGTTTTGCCCTAAAAACGATGACTTGACACAAAAAATGATAACTTGTGAAATGGAATGATAATTTTGCACAAGTTGAAATATGATTACCCAAACATGATTAATTCACAATGGCAAGGGATTCAAAGCAAGATAATCATTAGAAATCAGCTCAATTAAAATAATGATAACATTGCACATTGGAATGATAACTTGCCCAAAAAATAATAACTTGGCATAGAATTGATATATTTATGGATTTTAGTAATTCAGAACCTCTATGCATATGAAATTAAGTGTAAAATGAGAATGATGGTTATCACAATCCATTGCATTCCAAGTATAATTGGCCAAAAGTTAGACAAAATAAGGGCTCGATATGGGTGAAATGAATGAAAAATGGGATAAAAACCTAATATGATCAGCTAGTGATCACCTTCATTGAGTCAAATTGCTTTATTATCAAATTTCTTTGTACTTTTCTCCAAAAATAATCCTTCCTTTTTTTTTCTTCTCTCCTTTTTATTTTGAATCTTTTTTTCTTCTTTCTTTTTTTGGATTTTTTTCTTCAGATTTTCTCCTATTTTTTCTCTTTCCTCCTTTCTTGCACTTTCTTTTTCAATCTTTTTTCTATTTTTGAAATTTATTTTCAAATTTTTTTCCAGAAATTTTCTTTCATGTCTTCCCTTTTCCTTTCTTGCACTTTCATTTTTAGTCCTTTTTTCCAATCAGAATTTTTTTTTGAAACTGCAGCAAAACTTGAGAACAAATAAGGATGACAGTTAGGATTTCAACAATAAATAACCATATTTTTGTGATTTTTTTTCAAAACTGCACTAGATTTTTGAAGAATAATGACGACGGCTAGGGCTTGAAGAACAAAAGAAAGCAAATAAGGAGACTGCTATGATTTGAAGAACCAAATCAGATTTTTTTTGTGTTGTTTTTTTTTTCAGAAAATAAAATAGGGGAAAAATTAGAATAATGGAAGATAACTAGAAAACCAAATCGAAAATGCGGCTCTGATACCAACTGATACGATGCTCAAGAACAATGCCTTGAGTGACTGGAACAATATATGATAATCAAAGAAACGAGATCAAACAAATTTTCAAGGCAGCTGGATATATATGATATATCAACCTCAAGATTATAATGAACCAAGCAATCGATATTATAAATAGATGGATTTAATCACAAGATAGCCAACCTTGTAATTAACGGCGGAAGTTCTCGAAGAACGGGTTGCAGGAGTTTCCTCACAACAAAACAATTAAGCCATAATATTCATAGATTTAAAGATGTCTAAAATAACAATGAGTAGCAGTATTTATAGGCCATAGAAACAGAATTTGGACTGAAAGAAAATACCCTAACTTGGTCCACAAGTAACCTAACTAATTTAATAAAATAACAAACTTAATTTTTGTTACAATCCTCATCAGCATATTCCATATTTAATTAATTTTAAAAATTCCAAATAAATATGGTTAAACCATGATTTATTGGCCCGAGTTATGTTGACTCTTCATGCGGCCCAATTTGTAACACATTGAGAAGTTGGATCTGATTTGTAGTTGCATGCCCACTTTGTAAATGATTTTCTATTGTCTTCTGAAACTGTTTTGCTCTTGATCTTGTGAGTAGGCGTGAGGATTCTTGATCAGTTTCTTTATCTCGAAGATCCACATCATTATCCTGATCATCATTGGACTTTACTCGATCATCCTTATTTTCCATCAATTGCATTTATGGAAGCTTCCCAGTTCATATCATCAGTTAAAACCATGAAACAATTAGCTTAGCCTCAATAGTTTGGAAGCCAATATGTATTGTCAGAATCGAGCATAATAATTAATTGGTATTCTGAATATATCGCAGGGGATTAAGGATTTATGTCCTAGGCTTTTTCATGTCCGACTATTATGTTTGTACTTTTGTCAGGGATATCATTCACATAAGAAGACCATTCTTCCACTATTCAAGTATCTTCTCTTTTACTCATGACCAGTGCACATAACTTTTAGCATTAGTTGGGTTGGATGATCGGCGCCACTTTCTGGACACTGGGTGACAATAAAAAAAAATCTAAAATGTAATTCAGTATAGCATTTGTAAAATAGTTATTATATTATAACAACGTGCATGCAACCCAAAATTGATTAATTAGAAAACAATAACTTTAGACCGCACTAGATAAGATCTAAATTTATCCATTGCAAATACTACAGCTAAGAACTCCTTCTCTGTTGTGGCATAGTTGATCTGTGCTTCATCTAGAGTCCCACTAGCATAATATATCACATGTTATTTCTTATCCTTCCTCTGTCCAAGTATTGCTCGAACAACTTGATCATTAGCATCGCACATAAGTTCGAATGGTAGTGATCAATTGGGTGGCTGAATAATTGGAGCTATCATGAGTGCATTTTCAGTGTCTTGAATGCTTTTAAACAATCTTCATCGAATATAAAGTCAGCTTATTTGGACAAAAATTTTGTCAATGGCCTCACAATGAGCGAGAAGTCTTTCTAGCATTTGATCAATGAAAGGAAGAGGGAATGATCTTTTCGGATGACTTTGTTCAAACATTCTCCATCCTATGACAGTTCGTATAGAGATGAATTTATTTGAATCGGTTTTGATCACAGTCATGCCACCCTTCTTTAGCACGACCTACATGAGACTTACCCATTGATTGTGTGAGATGGTATAGATGATTCCTGCATTTAGTAACTTAAGTACTTCTTTCTTTACCGCTTCTTTCATAGATGGATTGAGTCTCCTCTGTCCCTCGGTACATGGGTTGAAATATTTCTCCATAGGAATACGGTGCATGCAAATGGAGGGATTAATTCCTTTTATATCATCTAGAGTGTATCCTATAACATGCTCGTAAAATTTCAACTTGGCGAATAGCATCTAGAGCTGGTTTGATCCCAAGTTTGCATTAACAATAACTGGATAAGTAGTGTTTTCCCCTAGAAATTCATATATATGAGATTCTGGGGCAGCTTCTTCAATTCAGGTTGCGTCTGTCTCTTCAAACTTCAAGTTTGAGAAGTTGACTCTCTTGTATATTGTCGAGATCTTTAATTAGTATAGGCAGACTAGCTAAGAGTTGAGCTTCTTCCTCTGTCCATAGAGATGATTCTTGGATTCCACGGGAGACTTCTAAAGGATCAGATATATGAATGATAAATGCAACTTTCTGAATCAAAGGATCTACTTGCTCAAGTTGGAAGTGATAGTCTTTCATGTTTGGGAAATTGATAACCTGATTTAGTCGAAACTTCACAATGCCATCGCCTATTTGAAAAGTGAGACGACCTTGTTTGACATCAATCACTACGTTGTAGCTAAAAAGGGTCTTCCCAAAAGGATAGGAGTTTGATTGCCTTCATCCATATCCAGGACCACAAAGTCAGTTGGTACGTAGAAATTTTCCACCTTGATCGGTATGTCTTCCAAAATTCCTTGGGGAATTTTGATGGATCGATATGCTAATTGGAGATACATATTGGTGGGTTTAATATCGTCCATTTCAAGTTTTCTGCACATGAGAGAGGGATAACACTTACAGAAACCCCTAGATCACATAGAGCTCCCCTAGATCACATAGAGCTCTTTGAATTCTTCGGTTGCCAATTTCACACGGTATAGAGAAACTTCTTGGGTGCTTGAGTTTTGGAGGCAATCTATTTTGAATAATGGCACTGGCTTCAAATATCAGTGTTAGTGTTTCATTCTCTTGATTTCTTCTCTTCTTTGATAGGATATCCTTAAGGAATTTGTCATAGGATGACATCTCTTGGATGGCTTCAATGAAGGGTGTGTAGATTAATATAGAGTTTCTTCAAAATTTCAACAAGCTTGCCAAACTGTTGATCCTGTCGGCTGCATTCAAGGATTTTAGGAAATGGTACTCGTGACGAGTAGTTGGAAGGGCCTTCTGAAGTTTTCGTCCATTTGGCTTCCTTCTGCTCGTCTGACTAGGCTGCTTCTTCTTGTCTTGGAGTTTCCTTGTCTTTTGGTTCTGAAACTTCCACTCTTGTTCTTTTAATGTCCTTAGTTATTCTCCCACTCCCCAATGTCATGGATTGGACTTGCTCCTTCGGATTCTGTTCTGGTTGCCCCGATAGAATTCTTGATTGTCTTAGAGATGATGCAGCTTGCTGAGCTATCTGTGTCTCCAACATCTTGTTGTGGATCGAGAGTGGTATGAACTAGGAAATGCTTACAACTACAGTCGACGATAGAAGAATCTTCTAGCAAAGTTGGATGATCAAGATAATGTTGTGTATCTTAGACATAAGGAAATTGAAGATAATCAAGAATGTTTGGCAAGATCGAGTTAGATCATATGCAACTTCTCAATGTGTTACGAATTGAGCCGCGTGAAGAGCCAACATAAATTAGGTCAAATAAATCATGGTTTAACCATATTTATTTGGAATTTTTGGGAATTAATTATACATGGAAATTCTGCTGAGATTTCTAAGAGGAAATTGAGTTTATTATTTTACTAAATTAGTTAGGTTACTTGTAGGCTAAGTTAGGGTATTTTCTTTCAGCCCAAATTCTATTTCTAGGGTCTATAAATACTGCTACTCATTGTTATTTTAGGCATCTTTGAAACTATGAATATTTTGGCTTAATTGTTTTTGCTGTGAGGGAACTCCTGCAACCCGTTCTTCGGAAACTTCCGTCGTTAATTATAAGGTTGGCTATCTTGTTATTAAATCCATCTATTTATAATATCGATTGCTTGGTTCATTATAATCTTGAGGTTAATATTCTGCTGTCTTGAAAATTCGTTTGATCTTGTTTATTTGATTATCATACATTTTTCCGGTCACTCAAGGCATTGTTCTTGAGCATCGTATCAGTTGGTATCAGAGCCGCATTTTTTATTCGGATTTCTAGTTATCTTTCATTTTTTTGTTGCTCCCCTATTTCAGTTTATGAAAGAAAATAACACCACAAAAAAAATCTATTTTATTAGTTTTTCAAATTCTCACCGTCTTCCTTATTTGTTTCATTTGTTCGTCAAGCCCTAGCCGTCATCCTTGCATTATTCAAATTTTGCTACAGTTAAAAAAACCACAAAAAAATTCTGCTCATTTGTTCTTGAAACCCTAGCCGTCATCCCTCTCTATTCTTCAAAGTTTGCTGCAAAAAAAAAATGAAAAAAATCCGAATATAGAAAAAAAAAGAAAAGTGTTAGAAAGGTGAAGGAAAGAACATGAAAGAAAACATCTGGAAAAAAAAATTCGAAAAAAAATTTGAGAAAAAAAAACTGAAAGGAAATATTCAAAAGGAAGAGGAAGGAAAGAAAATAAAAGGAAAGCTTATTTTTGGAGAGAAAGGAGAAAAAACTGAAAGGAAAGATTCAAAAGGAATAGGAAGGAAAGAAAATGATTCTAAAGAGAAAGGTGCACAAGAAATTTTTGAGATTTTGAATGATTTAATCCAATGAATCAGTGATATTTGATTTCATTACATATCTATCCTTATTTGACAACCTTTTTTCTGATCTCTATTCTAATTTCAGTTTCAAGATTTCTTTTGATCTTGCAATCATATTGATAAATAGATTGATTTAATTGCTCATTGCCTTGTGTTGACTTGCACTAGTTCTCTTAGAACTTGTTGGAGGGTTCAAGAGAGAAAAAAAAAAGAATGAGTGGTTAGTACAATTTAGGAAAAAAGCCAAATAGAGTTGAGGTAAAATACGAGTGTCACCACGTGAGGTATTGAGATTGCTTTTATCATTAACCTTTGCTGCAGAAATTTGTCACAATGTCAACAGGAAAGGACAAAGAACATAGTCCTAGAAAAAAAATAATTGATCAAAGAAGAATGATGCAAGTCATGGCACAACATTTTCAACATCTTGAACATATGATTACTGAACTTCATGATCAGGTAGAAGTGCAAATTATACAATTACAAGTTATAGCACCAAATCAAAGAAGAGATTGCCAAAGACAGCGCGCTCCTGATGATGATAAACATGAAGAGATGGAAGAGGACGATGTTGAAGCCTCTATTATAAGTTGGAAAAGGCATAGACATGTTCACATTGGAGGAAGAACACATGAACGAGAAAATGTTTTCTATGACGTTGTTGTGTTTTGGATAGAACTTGTGGACTGATTATTGATAGTGAAGCGGTGTCAATCTTGCTAGCCATTACATGGTGGAGAAGTTGGGACTACCATCCTTAAAGCACCCAAAACCATACAAACTTCAGTCGATAAATGATGGAGGAGAAGTCAAAGTGACTAAACATGTGCTGGTGTCATTTAAAATTGGAAGATTTACTGATGAAGTATTATGTGATGTTGTATCAATGCATGCTTGTCATATCCTTTTGGGGCAACCATGGCAATATATCGATGTGTGACACATGATGGTGTTACCAACCGTTATAAATGTCGCAAAGATGGGAGAAAATACACTTTAGCACCATTGCCACCTCAAGAAGCTTACGAAGAGCAGGTGCAACTTAATGAGCGTGTAGCAGCCTACAATGTTGAGAGGAAAAATTTGGTTGCACAACATCACTTGAAAAAAGATGAAGCTGAATGTACAGCAACTCCAAACAATTCCGAGAGTTGTAAGGAAGATAAAGGTGAAAAATATGAGTGTCACAACTTGAGTGATGAAAGTGATAGCCACACAACTTTTGAGTGCTTAGAAAGGCCACCTTCTGAAAGCATTAAGATGCAACATCTAGATGCTGAGTATTATGAGAGTTGTAAGAATGAGAGAAGATTAGATCTTGAGTGTTTAGAAAGGTCACCTCCAGAGAGATATGAGCAAAAAGACTTGAGTGTTGAGGCAAAAGAAAGAGAGTTCAGTAATTTTCTCCTAACACTAATCATTTCTTGTCTTTTGGTTCTGATTTGTCCATGCATATATGTAGGAGTGGAGTATATGAAGATACAAATTTTATCAAGCAAGAATTTAAAAGATGTTGTATTGATTTTGTCACGACTGGTTTGAAAAGTCCATCTCTCACATTTAAAACTTTATATTTGTTTGATGTGACTAACTTGCAGGTCTTAATTGAGAGAAGTAATGAATGACATGCAAACATTATATCTAAATTTTCTATTCCACCTTGTTATTCATTGAGTGTTGATACACTTTATTTGAGCTATATGTTGAAATTTTGGAATGAATATTTTCTAGTCCTAAGTATTTTTGATTGGTTGATTTTGATTTCAAGATTTTCTGATGAACCTAGAATCTTATTCATTTCTTTAAATCCACCTTTATATTTTTCTAAGATTATTTTTGCTGATGATGGTTGCAATGTTGCATATAATTTTCACATCATGATTGAAAAATTCATTGCATTTGCATTAGTAAGATTTCTGTGCATTTCTCATCGAAGATTTGAAATTAATTTCTTTGGAGATAGCTTGATTTATAACAATGATTTGCATGATCATTTTGGTGATGTTTTGATTAGTTGCAAGGACTTGCATTATTCATTTCACGAGCCGAGTTATTTGATTGATTATGAATCTCTTTATAATATTTCACTTTCAGATGTTAAGGATTCATTTTATTTCATGGAAACTAACATGTTTATCTTGGAACCACTTGACAATCTCCATATTGGATTCATAGTTCTTTGGAATATATTGCGCACCTTATTTGACAAGATTCTTATGCGGCTAGGAAGGTCCCCAAAGTTTCGAACTTTGTTTCTTAAAATACCATTGTCATATGGGCATAAGATATTTCATCCAGGTGAGTATAATAGTTACATTGTTTTTTATATTACTTATGTTGTTTTTCCTCTACACTTGCAGGATCTTAACAGGATGATAAAAATGAGAAATTATTGCAGCTGTGATAGAGATACAGCATCCCATCTGACACATGAAAGAGAAGTATCAATATCTCCATTATGTGTGTCCGAAATTATTTAATAAATTCATATATGTGATATGTTATATTCTCCTTACTGTGAATGTAGATTCGAGGACGAACACTTTTGAAGAGGAGGAAAATGATATGAACCTGAATATATTCTTCTTAATAGGAATGCAGATTCGAGGACGAATCCTTTTGAAGAGGAGGGGAATGATATGAACCAGGAAATGCTTACAACTACAGTCGACGATAGAAGAATCTTCTAGCAAAATTGGATGATCAAGATAATGTTGCGGATCTCAGACATAAGAAAATTGAAGATAATCAAGAATGTTTGGCAAGATCGAGTTTGATCATATCCAACTTCTCAATATCTTACAAATTGAGCCGCATGAAGAGCCAACATAAATTAGGCCAAATAAATAATAGTTTAACCATATTTATTTAGAATTTTCGGAATTAATTATACATGGTAATTCTGCTGAGATTTGTAAGAGGAAATTGAGTTTATTATTTTACTAAATTAGTTAGGTTACTTGTGGGCTAAGTTAGGGTATTTTCTTTCAGCCCAAATTCTATTTTTAGGGCCTATAAATACTTCTACTCATTGTTATTTTAGACATCTTTGAATCTATGAATATTTTGGCTTAATTGCTTTTGCTGTGAGGGAACTCCTGCAACCCGTTCTTCGGGAACTTCCGTCGTTAATTACAAGGTTGGCTATCTTGTTATTAAATCCATCTATTTATAATATCGATTGCTTGGTTCATTGTAATCTTGATGTTGATATTCCGCTGCCTTGAAAATTCGTTTGATCTCGTTTATTTAATTATCATATATTTTTCCGGTCACTCAAGGCATTGTTCTTGAGCATTGTATCAGAGAGACTTTCAATCTTCTCGAACATCTTTTGCATGAGACTATCTTTTTTAGACATGTAATTCTCCATCATTGATTCAAGCTTACTCGTTGAAGGTTGTCCCTGATCAATAGGGGGTTGTGAGGTTGCGCTCTTTGATTGGCCCTGTTCTACCAAGGAGGAGCTTGAGTTTGCTGATAGTTGTCTCTATAAGAGAACTTAGGATTATTTTTCCACCCAAGATTGAATGTATTAGAATAGGGGTGATTGTTAGAAGGGTAGAAGCCTACTACATTTGCTTGGTGCTGATGATCTTGTTGTTTCAATAATTCATAGTGTCCAAATATGTGATCAGATGAACCACATATTTCGCAGCATCTGGCTATCATGTTGATCATCGACGTGATTTCATTGAGTCCAAGTCTACTGATTGCCTTCTGAATGATATATTCCACTTTAGAAGAAAAGTCTTCACAATCTTAACGTGCTGAGTAGACGCGATGGATTCGTTGGACCTCGAGTGAGCTAAGAAATGCTGATTTTTTGCTATCTATTCAATGAGCTAGTAATATTCATCGACATTTTTCTTTATGAAGACACCATCGGCAGCATTGTCGAGCGCCATCTTAGAGGCAAATTGAGTCTATTATGGAAATATTGAACTAAAATCCACTTGCTCAGGCCATGATGAGGACATGATCTTAGTAATGTAAATCTTTGTCATGCTTCATAAAGTGTTTCTTGATCTTTTTGAGCGAATCCAATGACTTGATTTCTGATCCTGATTGTCTTACTTGGAGGGAAGTATTTAGATAGAAAGGTCTTCACAAATTGCTCCCAAATAGTTAGTTCTCTCCGTTCAAGAGATTGCAACCATTGTTTGGCTTTGCCTCTCAGGGAGAAAAAAAACTCTCAAACTGAGTGTCTTTGGTGAGACTCAATTTAACTTTGTTGTTTCACATATTTTTGAGAAATCCTTGAGGTGTTGGTTCGGATCTTCATCTGAAGTTCCTCCGAATTGATTTTGCTAAATTGTTGAAATCAGAGAGGAATTAGTTCAAAATTATTAGCTTGAATAGCTGGCTTCAAAATGGCTGACCCCAGTTTATCTGTAGTGGGGGTATAGAGTTCTTCGAGCGAGGGAACCAGAGGTTATTGTTGATTTTGTTGTTCAGCCATCATTTCTTCTTCTGAATCAGAATTGAGTTCAAATTCTACTGATTGAGTACAACTTGTTTCTTTGGCTGGAGTTGTTTTATTCCTATGCTCATGCACTCTCCTTTTGAATGTTCTATCAATCTCAAGGTCTAGTTCAAGTAGTTGCTTGTGGCTAGCCCTGGACATATAAGGTTCCTGCAAATAGAGAGTTAAAAAGTGAAAAGAATTGTAATGCTAGATAAAATAAGCAGTAAGAGATATAAGTAAGGAACAATATTTTAAGTTCCCGACAATTGTAATGCTAGAGAAAAAACTTGATGTGAACTTTAGATGTTGTGATCTCTGACTATTCGAATTATAGCTAAAATACTCTAGAGTTCACACTACTGTTGGTCGAGTAGAAATCACGAGTGTCAAAACTTCGTTGACTTAAATCGAATGTCAATCCGTTTAAATATCAAGAATTGTCACAAAATTAGGAAGTAAGGGAAGAATAAAGGAGTGAATAATTGATGGATTAGAGATATTGTGTGATGAATTGGTTAAATGTTGTGCTTTTAGTCTCTGTTGTGAGGTTAATGATCTCTCGATGCACTTTCCTTCCACCTATTGATTTCTCTTTGAATGTTATGGAGTGATCACTAGCTGATCATATTATGTTTTAACTACATTTACACTTAATTTCATATGTATCAAGCCCCTAAAATTGCTTACATTTGGTTAATTATGCCTAGAATGCATGCATTTGTGATCACTAGCTGACCATGCTCATATTATACTCATTTTATATTCAATTTCATGTGCACAAAAGTTCTAAATTACTCATATTTGCAAAGTTATCATTTCTGTGCAAAATTATCATTTCTGGGCAAAGTTATCATTTTTGTGCATGCACTTATCATTTCTGCATAACACCATTCTGCATCTAGTAATTTAGCTGATCTTTATTGTTGTCCTAATCCATACTTGTTTGATTTCTATTTAAGGACATTGATGCTTGTTGTTCTTGCCCCTCTAGCAGGTAATACAATGTTGCAACCAGCTGGAAAAGTAAGGGGGGACCACTGCATTGCTGCCAATTTGCAGATGGAATCTGTTGGAGATTCAGAACCAGAGGATAGATGACACAATCGGAGGCAATAGAAGCTTCTGATTTGCATCCAAGGGTGATTAAGAACCATATAAAAGCTGAAATAATCCAGATGAGAAGGGGGGACCACTGATTTGCTGTCCAAAAAGTGGAAGAATCTACTGGAAATTTTGAGGCTTGGACAGATGGCAGAATCACCAAGCTATAGAAGCTTTTGATTTGCATCAAAGGGTGGAGAATTTACATATAAAAGCTGGAGAAATCTGAATGAAGGGAGAGCCTCCATTCTGCAAGGTGCTGGATCAGGAGCAAGGAGGAGCTGAGGAGGAAGATGGAAGACATAGCTGCAATCTGATTTCTGTCGACAAATTTATTTTCTGATTTCATAAAGTTTAGCATTAATTCCTTCTTCTATTTTGTATCAATCCTTATAATTATGATGAGCTAAATCCCAGCTCTCCTAGGATATGATAGTAATCTAATACATGTTGTGGATGGAGTTGGAACAATGCTGATTTCCTTTTTCTGATATTGATTCTGATATGAATCTGATTTTCTGATTTCCATTGGAATCTGTTTTGTCATTATAAACCCTGATTTCTTTAACAACTGAGAGGTTGATTTTATGATTTTCTTGATGCTCAGAAATGAATCAACATGCAATGATAATTAGTTAGATTCCAATATGTAATTATGTGCTCAATGCGTCCAATTAATTAGTGTTGGTGTGGACTTCATTTGCATTTGCAGTCGAGAGGTTGATTTTAAGTCCCCTTGATGTTTAGAGATAAATCAAGAAGCATTAGCATTAATATTGGATTAATTATATTTCTGTTTAGTTAATTGAGGCAATTGATTCATCATTATGAATGTTGGTACCATTTCAGGCCTTTCTGATTTGCTAAATCTGAGAGGATTTTGGCAATATCAGTAAAGTGCTAAAACTTGTGCTCAATGATAACCTAATATCAGTAAGGATCCTTTTCTCATTCAACTTAGCTAATCATTCATATGGGAATATGATAATTAGTCCTGATTTAATTATGCTGTGATAACAACCCTTTCATAGGTTGAATCAGAATTGACATATATTATTGAATTGTTTCAATCCATCCATATCTGAATTAGATGAACCCCATTCCTAGGAGAATCTTCCATTGATTGTTAATTCCTTTAGTGTTCAACTTAGTAATTGGATTTCAGTCCATACTTATCACCCAAAATACCAAAAACAGTCACTTTAGTCTAATTCTGTTTTCACCTTCTCTATTTCACTATTTTAGTTACTTAGTCTAGGATTAGTCTAGATTAGATAGTTAGTCTCTAGCCTTCAAATCACTGTGGACACGACACTTGAGTCTTCTACATATGACCTGTGCACTTGCAGGAGAGCGAAGAGAGGAGTTTGATCACAATTTGGAAATTTTCACTTTTTCTCAAGTTTGATCCATAATTCAGCAAGTTATCACTACTCCACACAATTCACATCAAGGAGTAAGCCATGATTGAATAGATTGGAATATACTGATACGTTGATCTCTCATCCTAATTAGAGTGAAGGTTGATCTATCGATTTATGGGATATAAAATAAAGATTCCACTCCGGACCATAAAATTAATCTAAGACAACTATTACTATTATGGACTCTCATCTCGTAATAGTATTAAGATGGATTTCTCAGCCACTTTTAAATAACAGGAATTACGATAGCATGATATTGCAATGGTTTGTAAGATCCGTCCCTTCTCTCGAACAAAACAAGATATGTGGAAAAGAGTAGATCTCTCGATTTAATGTAAATTAAGTGCAATTTAACCATTTACTATCGATATAAAACATAGCAAAATAGATGTCTAAGAATACGGCTGAAAAGAAATCAAAACCACAACAATCACACAATTACATCACAATGGAACTAAAGTTTAGCCGAGCATTGGCCTAGATGAAACCAAAGTGTCTATTTTCATTCTCCTGCTCTTTTCTTCAAAGACATTTCTTGGTTAGAGGCTTCTATTGTGATTATCATGTGCAAGGCTGAGAAGATATTTTCACCTTTTTTCTTTGATGTGATGGAGCACTTGATTGTACATCTTTCATATGAAATAAAAATTGTGGGCCCGGTTCAGTATCGATGGATGTATCCTTTCGAAAGGTGCATGTTATATTTGGAAATGAAGGCGAAGAATAAGGCGAAAATTGAAGGCTCCATATGTGAAGCATATTTCATTGTGGAGGTGTCAAACTTCACTTCAAAGTACTTTGAACCCATATACAATCACGACACACCCAAGTTCCAAGAAACGATGATGGTGGTGAAAGAGAAGTTAACATGAATATTTTATCCATCTTCAAATACCCATGTCGACTTCTTGGTACAAGACGCAAAGTTGTCTTGAATGACAGCGATCTCACCGTCGTTGAGAGTTATGTCCTTGTAAATTGTAGCGAAGTGTCGTCATATCTGGAGTAAGACATTTTATTTTAATATGTCATATAATTTAAAGTTAATTGTTGCTATTTGATTTCTAATTGACAACTATGAATTCAAGAAAATTTGAAGAATTATAGCGAGAAATCAATCCGTTAGTTTCAAATGATGAATTATTAAAACTACGAGACGAATATTTTGCCGATTGGTTGAGATGTGAAGTGAGAATTCTTTCCTATTGCTCGTAATTATTACTTAAGTTTGTAACTTTTAATAAAGTTTACTTTTTTCTTCTAGGTTATTAATGGCTCAATCATAAATTTAAAAATACGAGATTTGAGTCATGCCCAAAGAAACAAGTTCTTAGCTACTGCGGCGTCATAGTCAATGGATATCGGTTCCATACAGAAGAATATATCCGACAACGTTCAACCGTTAATAACGGCATATGTGTTCTAAGAAGCCTATACGGGGACAACGACTTTGATTACTACAGTGTTATAGAAGACATCATAGAATTGTCTTATTTGGAAAAATCGAACAAAGTCGTGGTGCTAAATTGTTGTTGGTTCGATCCAGAGAAAGGAGTTCAGATTGATCAAAAGTTTAAATTGGTGAATATTAACCCTCGATCGAGACTTCAGTCATATGATCCATTCATATTGGCGGAAAGTTTATGCTACTTTGAGACTTTATTTTTCTTTTGCTTTTACTATTGGAGCAAAGTTTTAATGCCCTATATAATTACATTTTGATGATACAAACATCGAAATATTAGAGTTATATGCACTGAACTTTGACGGAATATTTAACTATGATCTCATTAGTTTTTTTATGAATAATGAATATCAAAGTTATAGAGAATTATGTTTCATAAAATTCAAGATTATATAATTTGGATAACCATGCAAAAGGTTATGCTCAAAATAGTGTAGGGCAGGCCAACCTGCCTATTAAAGAAGTGAAAACCGATCGAGCCACTGATCGACCAGTTAATGCACTAATTGTCCAATTCAATGTCGAGATTACACCGGTTGATAGTCCGATCGAAGCACCGATCGATCAATCAACTTAAAGGCTGAAGATTAAAAATGATGAGATTATATCGGTCGACACTCCGGTCAATAGACCGGTCAACCGATCAATTGCTGTTAACTGAGAAAATTGCGCAACTGTCACATAGACCGGTCGATCGATTCATTAAAGCGGTCGATCGGACCCTAACTAAAATGAACAGTAACAACTATATTTTGGACAAAACAAAGAGCAACGACCATATCATCAAGCATTCAAGGGAAATTTCAATAGTCAAAGGAAAACCATTATCTTGAAGTAATTGTTGTATCTTGTCTACTTTCGTTCTTCTCTTCTTATGAGTGGTCTATCGTAAAAAAGAGAAACACCTTCTTATAAAATTAAGTGAGCTTCTATGTAGAAGAAGTTCCATATCTTACCTCTTGAGTTAGAGAAAAGATAAGCTTCCTAGGAGGAGAGGTGTGCTTTACCTCTCGAAGCGGAGAAAAGGTAGTTTGGTGTAAAGGGTTTCTTCCTTGCCCCATTTGAAATGAAGGAAGACTTTAGTGGAATCTCCGACGGTCACGAGGTCGAGAAGTCGGAGCGGGGACGTATACAAAAAAGCTTGATAAAAATCTCAAGTTGGTGAAAAATAAAGAGATGAATAATAAGACAACTAGAAAGTTATATAAACATCATCAAGAAAGAAACTCAAGTCTCACAAAGAAGGGCAAAAAAGAAACATTTCAGAGAGGGAAGAAGAAAAAACATAAAGAGTCAAGTAAAGGTGAAGCAAGTGACTCATCAAGCTCTTCTAGTGATGATGCATACCTATGCGTAAACCACTACAAGAAAATTGGCAATTAGCGACTCACGGTCGGAGACGCTAGGGAGGCGCTATTACGTCTTTGTTGTCAAGAGCGTCTCCTTCGCGTCTAACTAGCACCGCAAAATTGAGACGCTGGAACTCGGTGGCTAGTGGCGTCGCACTAGAGTCAAAGATGTTGAGACGCAACTAGCGCCACATATTGACTCTATATCGATGGTATTAAGACGTGATGTTTGGGGCTGCGCAAAGCAGGACCGCGTCGCTAAGTCGACGCGCAGGGGGCGGTAAACTTGAGACGCTCTTCTGGCGCCCACGTGTGGCTAACTTAGGCGCTAGTAAGGCGCTAGATTGACGCAAATATGATCATGCATTTGTCATCAATGAGACGCTAAGATGGTGCTAAGTGCGATATATCTAAATTAGCGTCGACATGCATTTAGACGCCAATGAGACGCTATGGTGTCGTTACATGCACATTTTTTTTACCCGCCCCAGCCTCATTTTTTCCCTTCCCACGCCATACAATTTATAATGCATCTCAAAATGCATTGATATTCATCACAGACAATATAAAAGCATCACAGACAATATAAAAGTATCACAGGCAATATAAAATCATCACAGATAATATAAAACTATCACAAGCAATATAAAACTATCACAGGCATAATATATAACATAAGAATACGAAAACTACTAAACCGAACTAACAAACTATATGTATGTTTAAGTCTATAAGTAACAAATGCATAGTTTATTTTCTATGCTAGGCTTGGGAGTTATTGTTATCATTCCAGATGTTCGACCCAGACGTGCTCGGTCCATGGCCTCGCGTGGATGGATTTTGCGTCGGGATCAATCCCTAAATCGCCTGCAATAGAGGACCCAACTGCTGCGACACCTGCTGCGACAACTGCTACGACACCTGCTGCGATATCTGCTCCGATAATTGTTGCGATAGCTGCGTCAGATCAGGTGCAGCGGATGAGCTCGGAGCAGATGCATCTCCTGCATATCCTCCGATCCTCCTAGGTATCTGAGCGGCTGTGCCGAGGCCACGCAAGTATCCCCCTCGTGTCGTGTCGGCCACCTCTTCCCAAACAATAGGGTCCTCTACGAAATAGAAAAATTATAAAATCATATAATATATAAATTATATATCAAGAATCACGTAAATTAAAAACATGACTAAACCAACGAAGAAACATTACCTGGTGGCTGAGTACTCGGATCATCTCCATACTTTTCAGCCATTTTTGCATTATACTCATCCTAAAAAATTTAAACGTTGTGTATTTCAAAAATAATGCACTAACGGCAACAACCAAATGACCATATCATGAGACTTACCAGAAGCCTACGAGCAGTGGGCGTGACTAAGTCATTTGTCTTCCGGCTCTTATGCGTGGCCTCATAGACCACACGAAAGTCTACGGGACCGCCTTCTTTCTCCTCCTACAATAAAGTTTCAAATTTGATAACATAAGTATAAGTCAAAAGTTTGATTAATAGAATTTATATGTAAATTACCATGCGCCGTCGATGCTCATCAAATCGCATCGACCCCCCTGTGTGGATGTGGGCCTCGGGCTTCGAAAGACGATTAACTCTTGCCTTTTCCGACTTCCTTTAACATCGTTCATCCGTCCTTTGTGAACATCAAATACTTACACTTTCAAAAAACTATAATTTTCATAAAAATAATGTAAAAGTATACATACTTACCACTTCCTACAGAGGGACTCCCAAACCGAGCGCCTAATATGTCTTGGGCATCTTTGTATGCCCTACTCCAAAGTGAGGACGGCGGACGTGACGACCTTGCGAAACTTGTATAATCAATTTCGGAGGCATTTCGTAGCGACCTCCTCAAAAGCTCTCCGGATCGTCCCTAAACTAAGATCCGGATGAAACTGATTTGCCTCCTACAAATACAACGTTAAAACTTAGTAATTTTAAAATAAATATAAATCGAATTATGTAACCCAAATAGAAAATCGTACCGTAAAGGCTCGAAAGATGTCATCTCACACTTGAATTGGGACATCTTTCCAGAATCCTGCCCCTTCCGGCAAGTGGAAAAGAACGAGAGCACTGACATCTCGCACGGTACTAGCGGGTAAGAAAGTAGTCCTGCCAATTACAAAGAAGAATTAATTTTCAATGATAACCAAAACTATAACAAAATTTGTACAACTTATTTAACTTACAGTCGAGCAATATTATTCACAGTGACCACCCCATTATCGTGTAACCCCTTTTCTTCACTCGAAGAGGAATCATCATCCAGTATAGCTGGGGTAGGCTGTGAAGGTCCGACATCAGCTACTGGCCCTAATACATAATAAATCATTACTATCATACCAAATTAAAATTGTGATAATTGATAGATGTATATTAATGTTCTCACCTCGATTGATGTGTACCGCATGATCAGTGGCAGTCCGCTCGTCTGAATGAATTGAGTCAGATGCTTATGCTATCGGTGGCGTAGCAACTGACATTATTAAAAAATAATTAATATAATTAATTGAGAAATGTCAATAATAATAAATATATCACCTGGCGTAAGATGTTGCTCGCCAACGCTAGATTGTGGTGAAGCGTCTGGTATTCTCGGCGGTGGCGGTGGGATAGCAACTGACATCACAAGAAAATACATAAAATTTGGCTCCTACATAAAGTTAAGTAATATACAAAAAATAACCTGGTGTGACATGACGATCGTGGTCGTGCGATCGAGACGTACCGACTATGTTCCCCGTCGATGCTGGAGCAACTATCACAAAAGCAAAATATTTAAAAAACTCTATCTCTTACTATCTATTGCCTACAATCTATCACGTACCTGGAGTGATACGCTCAGCAGACCCACCAATGGATCGCCTACTATGTGATGATCCGGCTACGTGCCCCGTTGGCGGCGGAGGAACTGATATTATTAAAAAATGAATTTAACTATTATAATCAACTATAAATAAGCAGCTCATAATAAATATATTACCTGGTGGTTGTGATGACTGACTCATCTGGAGTGAACGCCTGGAAGAGCGAGATGAACCAGATGCTCGACCCCTAGTAACCATGACTGAAAAAAAGAAAGAAACTTCTCTTATTATCGGTAACCATATATAACTTTTAAAAAAAGTAAAATGCTTATGTCATTAGAATAACTACGAGATTCATTCGCTTGTTTCGTATTCTGATTCATTTTCATCATCTTCGTCATCGTCGCTATAATCTTGGTTCGAGTCATCATCAATGAAATTATCGAAGTTCACATCCAAGAGATCATTTGAATTGAACTCTTCCATTGGCTCAGCGTCATTCGGCCACATCAATCGTCTCATTCACTCTATCTTCTTGATAGTAATCATCCATGGGCACATCGTTGTGTACTGATGATGTTTCATTCTCATCTACCATTGTTTCTGCTAAGAATAGTCTACTCCTCACCTTGCATGACCCCCACCATTCATCTTTGGTTCTTTTCAATGGATACTTAGTGTAGTACACTTGTTGTGCTTGTTCCGCCAATACGAATGGATCGTATGACTAAACTTTTGATCGAGGGTTAATATCCACCAATTTAAACTTTTGATCGATCCGAACTCCTTTCTCTGGATCGAACCAACGACATTTTAGCACCACGACTTTGTTAGATTTTCCCAAATAAGATAATTCTAGGATGTCTTCTATAACACCGTAGTAATCAAAGTCATCGTCCCCGTACATGCTTCCTAGAACACATATGCCGCTATAAATAGTTGAACATTATCGGCTATATTCTTCTGTATGGAACCGATATCCATTGACTATGACGTTGTAGTAGCTAAGAACTTGTTTCTTCGGGCCATGACCGAGATCTTGTATTTTGTTCTCTATGACTGAGCCATTAATAACCTACAAAAAAAATAACTAAAAATTTTATTAAAAGTTATGAACTTATAACAATTAAGAACAAGTGGAAAGATTTCTCACTTCACATCTCAACCAATCGGCAAAATGTTCGTCTCGTAGTTTCAATAACTCATCGTTTGAAACTAACGGATTGATTTCTCGTTGTAATTCTTCGAATTTCCTAAATTCATAGTTTTCAATTAATACAATCATAGAGCAATAATTAGCTTTAAATTATATAAGAAATTAGAACAAATTGCCTTACTCGAGATACGGTGTCACTTCGCTATAATTTGCAAGAACATAATTCTCAACGGCGGTGAGATCTTTGTCATTCAAGATAACTTTGCGTCCTGCACCAAGAAGTCGACATGGGTACTTGAAGATGAATAGAATATTAATGTCAACTTCTCCTTCACCACCATCATCGTTTCTTGGAACTTGGGTGTGTTGTGATTGTATGTGCGACTCAAAGTATTTTGAAGTGAAGTTTGACACCTCCTCAATGAAATATGCTTCACATATGAAGCCTTCAATTTTTGCCTTATTCTTCGCCTTCCTTTTCAAATATAACATGCACCTTTCGAAAGGATACATCCATCGATACTGAACCGGACCAGCAATTTTTGTTTCATATGGAAGATGTACAATCAAATGTTCCATCACATCAAAGAAAGAAGGTGGAAATATCTCCTCAGCCTTGCACACGGTAATCACAATAGAATCCTCTAACCAAGATATGTCTTCTTTCCGAACGATGGATGCACAAAGCTCTTTAAAGAACATAGACAATTCTGTTAAAACCTCCCAGATGGCCTTTGGCAAAAGTTCTTTAAAGGCAATTGGAAGCGACCTTTGCATAAAAATATGACAATCATGACTCTTCATCCCGTGTATCTTCTCATTGTCCAAGTTAAAATAATGAGATATGTTTAATATATATCCGTCAGGGAATTTCAATTACTTTACCCATTCGAAAATCACTTTTCTTTGATCATTGCTCAAGACATAAGTAGCTTTTGGCTTTTTGCATTTATCATTTTGAAGATGAATGATATCTAACTCTGGTCTTTTGCATATTAATTTTATATCTTCGCGAGCCTGTATGCTATCTTTTGTTCTTCCTTTAACATCCATAATAGTGTTGAAGATGTTATCAAATATGTTCTTCTCCACGTGCATGACGTCCAAGTTATGACGTACCAAGTTTGAAGACCAATAAGGCAACTCCCAAAAAATACTTCTTTTCTTCCAATTATGTTCACTTTCAAACCCAATTTGCTTATAACTACCGGCCTTGAGTCCGAATGAGACTTCACTAAGCT
This sequence comes from Pontederia crassipes, assembly GCA_030549335.1. NCBI lineage: Eukaryota > Viridiplantae > Streptophyta > Magnoliopsida > Commelinales > Pontederiaceae > Pontederia > Pontederia crassipes. The sequence continues at coordinate 53,997,785 of CM060193.1, read as the reverse complement.
TGTTTACTTGCTCTAGCAATTCTTCTCCTGTCAAATGAGTTGGACACAAAGTATTCTCAGATGTATTCTTTTTAAATGAGTTTCGATCATGGCACATCAAATTCTCCAATGGCAGAAACATCCTATGACAATCAAACCAGCAAACTTTCCTACAATTTTTTAAATAAAAGAATTTCGTATTCTTTCCACATATGGGACAAGAAGTTTTCCTTTTGTACTCCAACCAATCAACATTTCATATGCCGGAAAATCACTTATGGTCCACATTAATGCGGCTCTCATAATAAAATTTTGCTTTTTAGATTTGTCATAGGTAACCACGCCATCCTCCCACAACATCTTGAGTTCGTCAATCAAAGGTCTTAAGTAAACATTTAAACTTTTATCAGGAGATCGAGGACCCGGGATGATACAGGTAAACAATATATTCTCTCGTCTCATACACATGCTTGGAGGCAAATTATACGGTGTCACAAAAATAGGCCAACATGAATAGGCAGTACTCGATGAGCCAAATGGGTTGAAGCCATCGGTGCAAAGTCCTAATCTAACATTGCGTGATTCTGCAGAAAAATCCGAATGAAGTGCATCAAATCGTCTCCATGCCTCCGCATCCGAAGGATGTGTAATTGAATTTAGATCTTCACGTGCCCCTTCTTTGTGCCACCTCATAAATGATGTAGTTTTTTCAGAAAGAAATAGTCATTGTAATCTTGGAACAATCGAAAAATATCTAAATATTGCATTTGCCACATTTTTTCAAACTTTGAGTATTCTTTTTCGACTTGAATCTGGGCTCGCCACAAATAGAACAACTCATAAGTGAGTTGTTTTCCTTGTAGTACAACATGCAATGATTGCAGCATGCATCAATCTTCTGATATTCCAACCCTAAATCTCTCATCAATCATTTGCACTAGTAAAAATTTCCCGGTAATTTCTCGGAAACTGGAAGCATACTCTTAATAATGGCAAGCATCCGGTCAAAACAACTTTCGCTCATATTAAATTCTGATTTTAAGTTCATTAGTTGTGCCACTGCAGAAAGTGTAGTTTGCTTCACGCATCCATCCCATGATGGTTCATCTGCCTCTTCGAGAAGATTATAAAACTTAAAAGTCAAAGAATTTAGATCTTCTTCAATCGATGTTTCGCCAACATTTTCTCCTAACATTGCATCTTGTATCATGTCCATGTACAGATTGCTCGAGTCGCCCACAACGGTATCTACATTACTTGTTTCTTTAGCCCATCTTTCTTCGCCATGAAAGAACCAATTGGTGTATGTAAGTAAGAAACCGTTGTAATATAAATCCTTCTGCACATCATATCTTACTTTCCACTAATAACATTTGCACTTCCGGCATGGACATAAGATTTCGCCATATGAAGAAGCAACACCTTCATTTTGATATGCCACATTAATGAATTCATCAACACCATCCTTATATTCTTCAGTTATGACGCCATGTTTATCCTTCCAACGATGAATCCAACTACGATCTGGCTGTATCATTTCTGTAACGGAGAACATTAAGCCAAGTAAGAATTTTCTTGTGCTTGAAACGTGTGATTTTGAACTTACGAATTAAGTCCAAAATCACATGTTTCAAGTAATACTTAACTTAAATACTACTTAACTTAATTCATAACATGAATAAGTAATAATTAACTTAAGTACATGAATTACTTCATAAGTTAACTTAACAATTAACATAAGTTAACTTAACTTAAGTAATACTTAACTTAATTCCTAAGAGATGATACTTAATATTATACTTAATAAGTAATACTACCTTGATCCAAAGAGATGATAATTCACTTAAGTAATAATTAATTTAACATGATAATAACATGAATAAGTAATACTTAACTTATCATGAATAATTAACTTAATTTAACTTCATGCAGTAATAATTAACTTAATTTACATGGTGGCAGGCTAGTACCTTCGGCGAAGGGCGGAGGGTGGCCGAGACAGCAGTAGAGGCGGTGGGCAGTGGCGGCGGAGGAGGACGTCGGCGGCGGTGGAGGACGTCGGCGGCGGTGGAGGGAGGATGCGGCGGAGGGCGGACGAGGCGGCGGTGGAGGACGTCGGCGACGGTGGACGCGATGGGCGGCGGTGGAGGCGGAGGGCGGCGGAGGCAAAGAGCGGAGGGTGGACGACGCGGCGCAGGACGCGAGGACGACGGTGGAGGAGGAGGCGGCGAACCGTCGGGGAGAGCGGACCGTCGGAGGTGAACCGTCGGGGAGGGCAGAGGAGGAGGACGTCGGCGGCGGTGGAGGACGTCGGCGGCGGTGGACGTGACGGGCGGCGGTGGAGGCGGAGGGCGGCGGAGGCGAAGAGCGGAGGGCGGACGAGGTGCCGGAGGACGTGACGGACGGCGGTGGAGGAGGAGGCGGCGAACCGTCGGGGAGGGCAGACTGCGGCGGAGGCGAACCGTCGGGGAGGGCGGAGGAGGAGGAGGAGGCGGCGAATGTAGAGGGAGGCGGTGGAGGGCGGTCGAATGCAGAGGGCGGAGGAGGCAAAGGGCGGCGGCGGCGGTGGAGGGCGGTCGTCGGGCATCGGACGTCGGGCGAAGGCCGGAGGCGGCAGTGGAGGGCATCGGAGGTCGGGCGTCGGTGGTCGGGCGTCGGGCGATGGGCGACTGGCGACGGGCCCCGGAGGTCGGGCGTGGAGGCGTGTCGGAGGTCGGCCGTCGGGGCGCGTCGGGCGTCAGGCAATGGTAAATGTTAAACAGTAAAAGTGAAAACGAAGAAGAAGGGTTAGGGATTTAAGTAATCTTTAGCGTCGCAAAATAACGAGACGCTACGTAGACGCTATGTAGGCGCCGAAACTGTTACAATTCCGCTAGCGCGGCGCTATAGAGAAGCTAATGTGTCACTAAGACAACGTAGCGACACAATCACATCGTTGGGGCGTCGCAATTTTGTAGCGTCTCAATATCGCGACGCCATTGAGACGCTCAATAAAAGTTTTTTCAAATTTTTTTAGCATGTATGTAATTTTATTTATCAATGTAACGTCTCATCGCATTATTCTCCGTTCCAATTATTTTATTTTCTTCCGATAATCTATCATGTATGTATACAAAATTATAAATATGTATGTATATGTGTATATAACACAATTGTGTGTATATATATACATATGTCATATATGCGTACGTATATATATGTCTACGTGTGAGAGATTAAGTTACAATAATGTGTTTCGTCTATATGTATTATAAATATATATGTGTATGTATATGTCTACACATGTGTGAGTCATATATATATAGATAACATGTATATGTATACGTATTCGAAGTGAATATATATATATGTGTATTTGTTTATATGTGTCAGAGTAGGTTATAATAATATGTATATATGCACTTATTATATATAGGTATCAGCATATACACGTATTTATATGTCTATATGTGCCCGATTGAGCGAGGGGTAAAAAGTCGGCTTAGGAGGCGCAATACAGACGTCATTGAGTCGCTAGATTCATTTAGAGACTCCATAGCGCCGAACTAGCGTCTAAAATAATATGGCGTCTCGAACATGTGACGCTAGAGAGACGCCCATGGTGTCATCATAGTGTCGACAATAGCTTCGGCGCTCATTAAATGCTAGGTGGACGCTATTGTGTGTCTACTGTGACGCTAACATATCACTCACTTAATCAACCATCGTAATCTCATGATTAAGTATATAATAATAATATATGCATAATTATGTATACATAACATAAATAATATAGGTAAAAAATTATATATTTAGGAACACTCTTATCATGTAAAAATACATACATATATATATATAATCGTGTAATTAATGCATATATATGTTGATATTATGCTATTCATAAAATGTTTATAATCGTGTACTTAATGCTAATATAATATTTAATGAATTTATTGATTGACATACAGTATATATAATATAGTGTTTAAATATATACAGTAGCGTCTCATTAGCTTCTCCTTTGTTTGAGACGCCATATAGCGTCGCTTCACAGTCTTCAGACATGAGACGCTAGTGTCGCGTCTAAAGTGGTCGACGACAAAACGACGCTAGGTGCTGCCGTGCATTAAGAATAGTGGCGCGAAATAATAGCGTCTACGTAGCGTCTCGATTGCAGCGCTAGAGAGTTAACGTCAACCCGCTGAATAGCTAAGAAGACGTATAATTAAGATATATGCATAATAAAGATATTATATATATTATATGTATAGATAACATAGATAATATAGGAAAAAAAAATATATTTAGGAACACTCTTATCATGTAAAAACACATATATATAATCGTGTAATTAATACATCTATATGTTGATATTATGCTATTGATAATATGTTGATAATCACGTAATTAATACTAATATAATATTTAATGAATTTATTGATTGACATATAGTATATATAATATAGTGTTTAAATATATATTGTAGCGTCTCTTTCGATTGAGACGCCATGTAGCGTCACTTTAAAGTCTTCATACATGTGACGCTAGTTTCGCGTCTAACGTTATCGACGTCATAACGGTGCTAGGTACTACCGCGCATTTGCGGTTCCTGACAGGAAATAATAACGTCTACGTAGCATCTCGATTGCGCTACTTTTAATGTCAACTCTCTGAGTAGCTAGGAAGACGCTAATGAGACGCTATTGAGAGACAAGTGGCGTCTGATTCGGGTGACGCTAAAGAAGTGCAATGGAGGCGCTAGTGGCATCTTTATAGCGTCACACACTTTTGAAGCGCTACATGGCGTCGCTAATCGTCAATTTTCTTGTAGTGAACGTCCATAATGATGGGATAACTTCTAACTCTTCAAATTCAAATAATGACTCATCAAACTCTTCTGAAGAAGATATTTTCTTTGATGTGTACAAAAAATTTCCTCTTTTATAAAAAGGTATCTTGCACTTAAAGAGGAAAATGAAAAATTACTACATGAGTTTGAGAAAATAAAAGAATAAAAGGATGCATAGTTTGTGGAAAATAAAAACTTGAAAACTAAAGTTGATTCTTTGGAAATTGTGCATGCATGTGAAATTGTAATGCTGGCATGTTCCTTAGAAAAATTAAAGAAGGAAAATATTTTTAAAAAAAATTCACAAAATAATGATAAGGTTAGTTCTGATGCAAAGAAAAAGTAATTATAGAAAATACTTTGGACATGAAAATTCCTATTCGAAACATTCTTATGATATAATCTTAAAGCATTCACATATTACTTGTTTTGCATGTGGATTTCATATTTATTATGCATATCAATGCAAAATAGGAAAATCATTTTAACATGAAATGATATGGGTTCCAAAAGGAACCTCGGCTAACTAAAGTGGACCAAAAGAAGTTTGGATACCAAAGGTTAAATAATTATTTTTTAGGTATTGCCTCACATGTAAAGCAAAGACAAGTGAAATTGAAAATGTAAAAGCACGAAGGTCATGGTGAAAGTATCATTTACAAATAAAATTTGAAACATTTTTCATGAGCATGAACCTACATTTTTGTAGAATTGCTTTATCATCATGATTCTTAAGTTTTTAAGTTTAAAATCTTCATGTTATGAAAATTAAGCTATGATCCATCATAATGTTATCATTTCTCTTTGGAAGAAAAGAGAAACAAAAAAAAAAGATAAAGAAAATTGATCATAATGATAGGGGGAGCTTGTTCAAAATTTAGAAATATTACTTATTGTCAAAATTCGTGATTATTTCACAAAGCTCAATTTTGACATATCATTATTGTCTCAAAGTTTTATACAATAATTTGATTCTTAATACAACTTTTTGAGAATTGTGGTTTTCATAACCTCTGGATCAATTTGATTTCATTTTTCCATTATAAAATAGCCATAAATTTAGGGGGAGTTATTTTTGCCTATCGTATATTTTACAACTCTTTATGACGTAATACTTTACATGTTTCTTATATGACAAAAGGGGAGAATGAAATTTTTCAAAGATGACATGACTTAGGGGGAGTTACTATTGTTTCTTATGTGCTTCATATGCAAATTACTTTTTGGTGAAACAAAAGGGGGACAAATATAGAAAAAATATGATATAAATATAAGAGAAAGTTATATAGGAGACATATATATGAATATAACCTTATATGAAAAGTACCTTACAAATAGTACTTATGTGCATATCTATTATTGTAAGGAAAGCGTAGGGGGAGTAAAGTTGATTTTTCAATTTTTTCGCAACTTATATATTTTTCATATTTCTCGATTTGTCTTCATAAAAAAGGGGGAGATTATTGGAGCAAAGTTTTAATGCCCTATATAACTATATTTTTTATGATACAAACCTTGAAATTTTAGAGTTATATGCATTGAACTTTGACTAAATATTTAACTATGATCTAATTAGTTTTTGGATGAATAATGAACATTAAAGTTGTAGAGAATTATGTTAGATTTTCATAGAATCTGGGATTATTTAATTTGGATAACGATGCAGAAAGTTATGCTCAAAATAGCGTAGGACGGTCAACTTGCCAATCGAAAAAGTGATAGTCGGTTGAGGCACTAGTCGACCTATCAGACATATCGATCGACCGATCAATGCATAGATCATCCAATTCAATGTCGAGACTACACCGATCGACAGTCTGGTCGAAGCACCGATCGATCGATCAGCTCAAAGACCAAAAATTAAACATGATGAAACTATACCGGTCAACACACCAGTCGATAGATCGGTCGACCCGATCAGCTGCTATTAATTGAGGAAATTGCGCAACGGTCACATAGACCGGTCGACGGATCCATTAAAGTGGTCGACTAGTCCCTAACTAAAATGCACAGTAACGACTATATTTTGGTCAAAACAAATAGCAACGACCATATCATCAATAGAGACCTATAAAACAAGATCAAATGCTTCAGAACCATCAAGCATTCAAAGAAAACTTCAAGAATCAAAGGAAAATAATTTTATTGATGTATTTGTTGTATCTCTTCTTATGAGTGGTGTATTGTAAAAGAGAGAAACACCTTAGAAAATTGAGTGAACTCCTGTGTAGAAGAGGTTCCACATTTTACCTCTTGAGCTAGAGAAAAGATAAGCTTCATATGAGGAGAGGTGTGCCTTACCTATCGAAATGGAGAAAAGGTGATTTGGTGTAAGGGTTTCTTCCTTGCCCCATTTAGAATCAAGGAAGAGTTTAGTGGAATCTCCAACGGTCTCGAGGTCGAGAAGTCAGAGTGAAAACGTAGGCTAAGATGTGGTCGATCCTCGTCAACAATCCTCTTGTGTTCTTGTGTTTGATTTTTCTCTTTCTCCCCATATTATTATGCATGTGATATGATTTTATTTACATTGATTTAGAATTTAACGAATCGATTTTAAGTTTTCGTGATGCATTTTGTGAAATTGATATTTTCATTTTTAAAACACCAATTCCCCCTCCCCGCTCTTGGTGCCTTGGGATCCTACATTCACTTATTCTTTTAGTTGTGTCAAGTGCTTTCAGGTTTACATCTTTAGTACATAACTCGATCATCACGTTCATATCACTACATCCTCAATGGCAAAAAAGAAACTGTCCACCAATCAACAAATTGAGGAAGATAAAGTTGTTGTCCAACAACACAAAGTTCACAATGAGGCGACAACCAGACTCAATAACATGAAGATGCCTTAAAAAATTAATTATGAAGACTTCTTTCTGGACCTAAAAGCCACAATCACAAGCACACAAGAGTATATCACATCACTTCTCAATTTGAAGCTTTAGTAGAAAATTGATCTCGAAGGGATGATTGGTCAACTTATTACAACAATTGAGAGAAAACTACAAGAACAAGACCCACATATTCAAAACTTGGCAGACCAATTAACTCGAATTCAAAAGCAAATCGAAGTGGGTGATTCGATTCGGTTATTCGACACTGAATTCAAGTTCGATGTGTTGGAAGCAAAGTTACATGCATTAGAGAGTCAAGTTGTACAATTGATTTCTCTAAATTCTGAAGTACCAAAGCACAACGATGAGAGCTAAATCATCATTATGTGCCCATGACACCATCAACATCCATATCAAAGAAGAGGCTGGGCATCCAAGAACAAAGACTTTAGGTAGGGCAGTAACTACGCAATGGCGTATCAATGAGACGAGTGAATACATCTTTGAAAATGGACAAATTCGAAGGAGAAGCTAGCCTTCGAAAGTCCTTACTACTCAAACTTTGTCTCCAACACCGACGCCGTCATCATCAACACTGGATGTCACACCTTGATGCATGCAAAATATAACATATTTTAATTTATTATTCTAATTAATTTTTTATAATTTGATTATGGCATGCATCATTTTAGGTCATTTTTAGTCATAATTCCGGATTTAACATTTTTAATTAACTCCCTGAATATTTTAATTGTGGATGGATTAATTAAATTTTGATAATTATTTTACAGGACAAGCCGCGCAAGAGATATAATTGAGGTTAAACTCATCATCATTAAGCAAAATCCTATTCATCATAGGGAGCCAATTGATCTTTATGGATATAGCAGCCGTGAGTCAAATATAAGAGGAGAGATCATTGGCTGCTGAAGCGATGAGAAGCTTTTATCCTTAACCAACACTTGAGTATTATCGACCAACATTGTCATAATTGGGTGCCAAGTTGAATCAAAGTTATTATTGGCCGACACTTTATCTTATATGAAATTTTATCGGCTGAGAATTCTTTTATCAGGCGCCAAAGTGGATAAAGTCGTAAACAACTCAAGTCGTGAAGTTTATCTCCATGAAATTTAACTCAGCAATACGATATTCATGACCGTGATCAATACGAAAATCGTTTGCACCTATAAATATATGGATAGACTACCATCTCGATTTGTGCCTTGAAGTCTAGGTTTCTTTCACAATCGAGTCATGAGCTCTATAGGCTACGATCAAGAGGAGAGAGTTGCTATGGTTGAAGTCCGAGAAACCGCCAATTGTCCACTCAGATTTGAGATCTCTACTTTTATTTTGGGTGTAATTCTTCTGATTTTCAGCATTTGTATTTTATTACTTCTTTAGAAATTATAGGATGAACTCTATGTTTTTATTAGACTTTTTATTTAGGAGATCATTAATTATAGGAAAATTATTTGGACTTTATTTTAATTGTTTTAATATTTTCTGATCAATTACTAATTGTGCTAAATGTTTTTATGTGAGTTAATTGGATTTCTGAATTCAGTTTGTGGAGTGTTCAATTTCAAAATTCATGATATTTATTTTAATTGATTTTATTTTAAATTAATAATTGACTTAAATTTGATAACCAGTGTGTGGTATGTTAATCTATACCAGTTTGTGAAGTGATTAATAGTCTAGGGAATTTAATTTAATGTATCTTAATTTTAATATGATTTGATGAAATGTCAGTTTGTCGAGACTTCAATTCTTATTAAATTAAGATAGTTTAATATGCATGCTTAGGTTAAGGAGATACCGGTTTGTGAAGATCACAAGTTAATCATGTTAGGTTAATACTTTAGGGAGACTCTAATCCGTCTTTAAAGATTAAATTTATCTTTTATGATTCAAATATTTATCGTGATCTATTTTCATACTGACCTAACTTCAACACCACCATATATTATATTATTACTATTATTATTATTATTATTTATAATTAGAAACCCTATTCCAAAATTCCATGTTTTCCCCTCTTATTAATTTATAAGATTAAATATTTTATTAATAATATTCCTCGTGAGTTTGACACTCTTTATTCCTTTTATTATATTACTTGAGCGACTAGTGCAAAGCATCTCGAATTTGATTATTAATAATGAACTTATTTTGCTACATCAATTTACGCATCACACCATCACAAATTCAAAAATTACAATGTAGAGAAAGTATATGACAAACATCAATAAAGACATCTCCAATCACTATTCAGCAGTGGCAAATCAAAAGCAAAGAAGCACATCACCGACCTCAAATGCACCGACCACATTAGTCTAATGGCGAATCAAGAGTCACTCAACTATCCATGATAATCAACAACACAACTCACAAATTAAGAATGTTGTTGTGCTTGAAGAACCACCACCACCAGATGACAGAAAAGTGAAAACTTTGTGTTGCAAATAGAACACCGAGAATCGATGAATAATCAAAATAACGAAAGAAAGAGAAGATGAACACTGAGATTTAACATGGTAAAACTCTTTTGATCAATGTGAACAAAAGAGAAACATCCACGGGCAAAGGAGGCCGCCGCCAAAAATTTATTCTATGAACCAAAAGAAAATGTACATCATATAAAATCATAACCCTCATATATAAAGGTCCATACCGCGGGGGGCTTCGCCCCCCGCACCCCCACGAGAATCAGTGGCGGGCTACGGGCTAACAGCCCAAGCCCTCCGCTTCCGCAATAGATTCTCATTTTTTCTCTTTTTTTTCATTTTTTCTTTCATAATTTTGGGTACAGGATATATAATTCAAGGCACATCAACACTTTGAGTGTCATCCATCACTATACGTTCTAAGCCTCACTATGATAAGCGTTCATGATCACATAAAATAATCTCGGCAAGATTGTTTCTTAATTCTTTAATTATTTATTTGAGTGATTGATCATCTTATGATAGTCTCAGCATGTCATATCAAAGTCAAGTTAAAGCCTTTAAATTAGAACTATTTTCTTATCTTTATCTCTTAGTTTGGATTTTATTTTTCATTTGATTAGATTAGTTTTTTTCTTAATTTAGTGTCTTAGTAGTTTTATTTTTTTATTATTTTTATTGATCATCCTTTGCAGTTCCAATTAAAAAAATTGTCACGAGTTGTTATTTATATATCACCGATGTTATTTCTATACTTATGGGTCGTGCACTATCCATCACTAGGGTTAACTATTTTTATGTAAATCTCCAACGTCACGGGGTCAATTATAATTTTTTCACATCCTACCAAAAAATCCTTTGTTTGGAGGAAGAGGGTAAGGGAAAATGGTCACGTGGTTGAAATATATTAAACATTAAAGTTATCGGTTACACATTTCTAGTGTTGTAATCTGGCGTGGAGATGATAACTGATCTCTTAGCGTAGAGCTCAAGAGATCATGATATTGAAGGAAGGCCCGACAAAGATGCCGAGAAGGAAAAGGAGCACCTCAATTTTTGAGTTTGGGACTCAATTTTTGGGTTTCAGGTCGCAGTAGAAAAATGAATAAATTGTAGCCTTCTATTAAAACTTTTCTGACAACACTGCAATTGTTACACCCCATTTATGTAAGCAACACATTCAGCATCCCTTCACACGCATGTGGAGGGTAGAATCAAACTAATAGGTAGTAATCGTGCTCCTCAATGACAGAATTTCAATGTTAAAAGAAAAAGAGACAACACTACTTTGCAATGATTTCTATGGTAGAAGCATTTTCTCACGTCATCTTTGGTTGAAAAATAAGTCATAAAGGAAAACAGTTCTTTTAAAAATTTGCATAAAAATAAGTCATTTCTTCTTCATTTAGTTATCTAAGAAAGTTATGTCCAGAAATAACTGACTGGAAATTATATAAACTAATTGGCCAGGTGTACATTACGACATATATATGTCTAGTTATCTTGCCCTAGTCCTCTTAACCAGCCTAAACCATTGCCTCTCAGGATCACAGTTGATGTCTCCGCTCAAGCACCTGCATGGTGCCGTGATGATGCTGTTGTCATCGGTGTCGACATCTAGGCAAACTATTGTACTGTTGCCGTTTTTGCGGCTGTTTGTTGTAGTTGAAAAGTGCATCTGGGACTGTGATATCATACTCCATTTAGAAGATGGGTCATTGCAGCTGCCGAGCTCCACTCGCTCGCCATCTCCCTGCGCCATGATGCAAAGACCCGTCCCCTTCATTTCCAATGTCTTCCCCGGTGTGTAGTTCCAACCATTGGTGTCATGACACTCTCCGAGCTTGACCTGCTGGTTGGCACCCATTTGAGCCTTCACTACGCAAGAGCCTGTCAGTGGGTGGTAGATGACGGTGGATGGTGGAAAGTAAGAAACGCCTGGACCTGGATGCAACATCAATCAATTGCAATTATTGTCTTAACATTTGCTTGAAATCGTTATTTTGAAACGCTGCATCGATCAAGGAGTAGAATGAGTAACGTGTACCTCGGAAAGGTTTCTGCACAGATTGAACCCTGCGGAGAAACGTGGTGTTCCTCGGCCTGCTCCAGTCCCAACTCAACATGCCATAGGTCTCGTCCAAGCCATACACGCCTTGCCTCAAGTAGTAGCTGCCTTGCAGAGCTCATATCGCCCAGTCCACGTCCCAATCGGCGAGGGCCGCCATTATGCAGCCGAAGTACCTGTTGTCGTTCACGTCTGTGCCCCTTTGGTCCACTCCGAACTCGCTGACAAACAGCGGCCACCCTTGTTCTAGCAGGAAGCCCGTCCTCCTCCTCACGCTCTTCGAGATGCGGCCGCAGACGTCGTTGGCGTTGCCGTTCTTCCATGAAGAGCCATCGGAGAAGCCGTACCAGTGCATCTCAAACACGAGCTTCTTCTGGAACGTCAGCTGGACCTGCTTGTGCGTGAGGAAGCTAAGATCATTGTCGAAGTTAAAACCCGAGAGTATCACCAGCACGTTCGGGTTCACCGCGTGCACGGCTTCCGCGCCCTTCTGCATGTAGGTGAACCAGTCGGTGGTGTTTTGGCGAGGTCCTCGGAGCTCGTTCCTTAGGCTCATTCCTACCACGGCTTTGGATCCACTGAAGGTCGTGGCCACGTTTTTTAGTCCCTCGATCCAAACGCTGGGATCAAAATATTTGTCGCCAAAGAAGCCATTGTCATCTGTGTTGCTGCAGCACCAGCCAGGTTTGCTTACGTGGTTGTCCAGTATGACCATGATGTTGTTTTCATCAAGGTTGGACACAACACTCTGCAGACAGCGCGGACTTCATTAAAAAGGAAAATCAGACATTGCAGTAGTTTGGAAGAAAGCTTGCCTTGTATGCTTCGATGAGAGTGAGATTGACGAAGGTCGGATTGTTGACAACGATGGCTCCGATGGATTCCACGAGGCCATTGGCCTCAAAGGACTCCCGCACGGTGAGCCTCCCCAAGGTCTCGTTCGTGAACATGAACGTGGGCCACGTAAGCCGGACGCAGTTGAACCCCATGGCCGCAATCTTCTTTGAGATGTCGTCCAGTGGTTGCTTCCCCAGGCCCTCCGCGAGCATGCCCTGCAGGTGCGATGGCCAGTTCACACACGCCAGCTTCACCCGCCGCCCCTCGCCGTCCACGATCCAACGGGAGTTGGTGAATAGCGGGAACGCAGCTCTGGCGCTGGTGGCCATCATCATGATCTGCAAAGAACAGACGATGAGGCATAGAAGAAGAGGACGCAATCAGCATACTGAAGCATCTGAAGACATTATTAATGCTTCTTTTTTTTTTTTTTTGCTTCGCTAGTTTGTGAGCCAAACAGGTGATAGTGAATGAAGTAGGAAGAATCAAGAAGAATAATAACCCGGCAAGTTTTCATTGATCATCTCAAACTCCTTATATATAACAAGGTTCTAACAAACTACAGATAAAAAACAGAAACAATTCATACTCATCCTAATCAACTACAATAGATAATAAAGATTAATGTCTATCTCCTAATGAGAGAACTGATAAACTAACTTATCAGGATTAATCTCCAAATCCTCCCCCTTAATCCTGACATTATTCCAGATTGCGCACTACTACTAAGTACCACCTGGTTGCCAACTTGACCGCCCGCAAGGATTTTGTAAATGCATCAGTGCCTGCTCCTCCATGCGCACACACAAATTAAACAGTGATCTATCTCTTTTCAACACATTTTCGAAGGAAATGAAACTTTGTATCAATATGGTCACTAGGATCTAGATTCGTTATCACTGCTATGGTAGATTTATTGTCCACTAATAAGCTTCCGGGTTACCAGGAATTCAGCTTCTCATGATGATGAGGCTACAGTTTTATGATTTTGGAAAGTCCACGAAACAAGATTGTTACCATGCCTCTAGTGCTCTCTCAATTGTGGAGATCACCAACTAAATTGCTATCGCTATAAAATGTTATGATATATTACTGATAGATAGTACGAAACATATGTTTCAATCATAATTATTGAAGCTCAAAAGGTGATGAAAATTTGTTTAAGACATGAAAATGTGATATTAAAAATATGAGAATTTGGAAAAATAAAGTCACATAATTTTTTTTACATGCCAAAGAATTCTAAAAGTGTTGCTTAATAAATTTTATGAGGTCTTTTAGTTAAGTAAAATAAAAAATGTAAAATAAAAAATGTAAAATTATGATTTTTATTCTTCGAACAAAAATTTAGGTTGATTCCTTGATTATTTATTTTTCTTAATATTTTATTTCAATCCAAATAGGAGGTAGTTTCTTATTTACATATAATGTCTTAAAAAAATTATCAAATAAATATATAAATGAAAAATGCAAAATCATTTACTTAAAAGGGCCTTAGATGTAAATTAGCAAAAGACCAAGGGTCATTTGGTACCTCAATTTCTAGCTGACTTAAAGTTGATTTTGCCCTGCCTTATATTTTACCAACAGCATCTTTACCACATCTCCCCCTGCCCCATCCAAAAGTTGAAGATCTAGTCACCCAAAAGGAATTGGACTAAGGGCTTGTTTGGTTCAAAATTCATTAAGGGGAAGAAAAGGTAAAGAGTGGAAAGAGAAATGATGGAAAGAGAATGTAGGAGAATAAAGGTAAATAGTTACTCCTATGTGGTTGATATCATTAAAAGGAAGGGAAGGGAATGAATGTTAAGTGATTAATTCATTTAGACGATTTTATCCTTTACATGTATAGTTGTATGTTTAATTTATTTGATCAAAATTGGAAACACATATTTAATACGACTTTCCCCTCCTTTCCTCCCCGATTTGAAGGGGAAAGAAAAATGAAACATTGGAGGAGAATGAAAGAGAAAGGAGGGGACTTTCCCCTTCTTTTCCATCCAACTTAAACTCAACCAAACGAGGGGAATGAATTATCCTTCTTTTCCTTCCTACTCTTTACCATTCTTTCACTTTCAACGTAGGGTCTGTTTGGTTTAAATTTCATTAAAGGGAAGGGAAGGTAAAGAATGGGAAGGGAAAAGATAGGAAGGGAATGCAAGAGAATGATGGTGAATAATTATTTGTGTTTGGTTCACATCATTAAAGAGAAGAGAAGGGAATGATAATTTTATTTGGACGATTCTATCCTTTATATATATATTTATATATTTAATTTATGTGGTTAAAAATGGAAATACGTGTTAAATATGTCTTTCCCCTCCTTTTCACTCCGATTTGGGAGGGAAGAAATTGGAAGAGAATGAAGGGAAAAGGAGGGGACTTTCCCTTCCATTCTCCTCCAACTTAATTCAAACAAACAGGGGGAATCCATTCCCCTTCTTCCTCTTTCCATTGATTCTCCTCCTTTCACCCCAACCAAACAGGATCTAAAGGAAACAATGGATAATTAGGGGTTGAATTTCAGGAAAGCCCTAGTATAAATTTCATGTTGATCTCAACTAAATAAGTTTTCTCTGAACTTCTCTATCTTACCCTTCTCTGATTTTAGTTATCTGTGGGATTAAACCCAGGTTGTCCATGAGAAAGAGTAAACCCTGGGTATTATAAAGAAAATTTTATATTCTTGTCTTTAAGGTGATATCATTCTTTATGCAAAAATTATTACCTAATATTGTGAATTATGTATTAAATTCAATATGTTATAAAATTATTTGATAAATTAGGGCGAGAAGGGTACTGATTTCATTTACAATTGGGATCACTTGAAAAACATGTCTAATAAAACTTATAAATGCTTAACCGAACCTTGCTCAGATTGGCAAAATAAAACTTAGGGAAGATGCTTGTATTTGTTAAATGTAACGTGCTCAGTCTAAAAGGATATAAATTAAAGAAATTTTATGAGATATACCCTAGCTCCAAATTGGAAGTACCATAATACTATTTATTTAATAATTGATAAAAATAATAAAACAAAAATCACTCAGTCTATCATAATAAAGAAACAATACGAAATTTAGATTGAATGTTAATTTTTCTAAAAACTAATCATAATAAAATAAGATCTGAAACTTTTACAATTTAGGATTCCTAGAATTTGTTGCTAAGAAAAATTTAAATGATGGAATTTGATTATAAATGGCAGAAGATATGCATTTTTCTTTATTATACATGCAACATGTCATAATATTAGTAATCTTTGTAATTATTTATATTTTATGTATGATATGTTAAGTGATCAAAACATAGTTGCATTATTATTATTATTATTATTATTATTATTATTATTATTATTATTATTATTATTATTATTATTATTATTATTATTATTATTATCATCATCATCATCATCATCATCATCATCATCATCATCATCATCATCATCATCATCATCATCATCATCATCATCATCATCATCATCATCATCATCATCATCATTACTATTATATGAGTAGAGGAGTAAAGTAGGGAAAAAGAAAAAGAAAAACTCTTTTGGTAGCACTTATAGGTATAAGTTGGTTTCTCTTATTCCTCTTATCAATTCGGTGTGACAGTAAATGTTATATGTATTGAATATATCTTTCATTCTTATGAAAATTATGTTTGATATGTGATATATTATGAATTGACTTTGAGAAATTCAATCATGTTTCGTTTGAAATAGTATTTGATATAATTCATCTTGTAGTTGTTATATGATGAATCATGCATGTAGTATGATGGTTGGAACTAAGTGCTAGATGATGGGAGTCATCTATAGAATCCAATCCATCATTGTGATCCCTATAAATGGGATGAGATATGATGAACTAAGTGACATGTAGAGTTAAGTGCTACATTCTAAAAAATCACGGTAGGAGCCACTTTTAGAATTTGTAGGGGTCACCTCTAAAATTCACTTATCGCTAATTGATTTGTTCCCCATAGGGACGAGTTAGAATGGATCTAAGTGAAAGCATGCTACATGATGTGAAATGCGGTATGATCCACCTCTAGAATCTATCGAGGGAACCTCCATAATCCACCTACTAACTATACAAATTGGTCAGTTGGTGATCCATGCATCCATATGAGATCGTTGCATTTTGCATTCATTTGTTTGATATATGTTAAATGATTGTAAGTGTGAATTGAATAGTTTATTGAATTTCAGGTATATTTTGAGTTTGATCTCTGATGAGACTTTTTTAGTTAGGGATAGTAATGGGGATAGTTATTTTGTCTATTTTGATATTGAAAATCAGATTTTTGAGATTGAAAATGCTAGTTCTTTTGAGAATGAACTAGAAAGTTTTTTCCTATTTCTAATTATTTGAATGGTGGGGTTACCATTATCCTTTTTCATGTATGTGTTCCTAAGAAAGGGAATTTGTCCATTTTCTTTTTCGAGGTTTCAAAAATGGGTGTGGAAACAGAACTCTTGAATGTAAATTGAAAAGAAGCACTTCTTTTTACACTATTTCGGAAACCTAAGGACTCGATCGTATGGATATGTAAAATACAGGATTTCAAATCCTAGCAGGAAAAGGAGGGAAACAGATACTCAATTTAAAGTGAGTAAATAGAATTCCATACTCGATCCGAGGAATGCTTTTTTGCTATGCTACTAATACTTGCACTTGCTGCCCAAGCTTGGCTGAGGAAGAGTTACGGGGAGTAAAACACAAATATGCCGATTCCAACTTTTGTATGATTATGAAGTTATTTATTATGTTTGCAACTAAATAATTTATACTATGCATTATCTCTCTGAATTGATTAATTGGTAATACATAGGTTATAAGTTATCAACTTAATGATGTATTATTTGCTCTATTATTGTTGTACATTTTTTTTTCAAATTAGTAGGACTTTTGAGACCGTCGAGTATTAATCTTAGCAGGGAGCGAGAGGATACCTTTTACTGCTAAGATACTAAAAGGTCGTGTGCCTCATTGCGTGTAATAGATAGAAGGGTTGTATCTCTCATATCCTTCTGGGATATTGAGAGAGTTTGATATGTACTATATACATGATAATAATTTTGTATTTGTGAAAGAAAATTCTATTGTTGTGTGTACCTACAAACCCATAGTGTATAGTACCTTGTAAGTATCTCAACATTTGCTTCACTGCCTTGTAATACATTATTATGGGTCTCTCCATGAGCATGTTGGCCACTCCGTTAACATAAGAAAAATCAGGTCTAGTGTGTACGATGATACTCGCTTTCATCCATGATGGTTCCCCTTCTGGATCCTTGTGAAGTTGCGCCTTTAGTTCCATGGGAACTTTGATTTCATTGCACTCGACCATACCAAATTTTGTTAGCATGTGCTTATTATTTAAGTGTCACCCAATTCGCTTCTTGAGCAATCCGAATCCCGAGATAGAATGTGACCAGTACATCACTCATCTCAAACTCGCTCACTCATCATTTGTTTCTTGAACACTACAATCTCTTTTGGTTTTTCTCATGTCACCACAAGATCATCAATGTAAACACCAACAATTGTACCTTCAAAACATTCTCCCCTTGTGTACACAGCATGCTCTTGTGCACATTTTCTAAAACCAAGTTGTTTTAGGCTTCTCTCAAGCCGAATGTTCCATGCCTGTGGTGCTTGTCTGAGTCCATACAATACCTTGCTCAATTTGTACACAAGATGCTCCATGTTATTCATTACAAATCCCTCTTGATGTATCACATATACATCCTCCGCAAGATCCCCATTTAAGAATGTTAACTTTGCGTCCAAGTGATGAACATGCGATAGGCAACAATAGCAAGGATGACACGCATTGTGCCAAATCTGGCCATCGGTGCAAAAACCTCATTAAAATCAATACCTTGACATTGAACATATACCTTTGGCTACTTGCGTTGACTTGTGCTTGACTATGTTCCCATATGTGTTCTTCTTCAGTTTGTACACACACTTTAGATCTATAGGATTTTGCCTTGCTGGCATATCACTAAGAGTCCAAGTTGCATTCTTCTCAATGGAGTCGAATTTTTTCATTGCTTCATTCTAGTTGGCTTGTCCTAGAGCCTTTCCATAGATTGATGGTTCCTCCTTTTCAACCAGTCGTGCCTTGTCTTCAAGATCTCTTTCAAGTGGCAGTTATATTGGTGTTTTCATGATATTGTCCATGTCCTTATAGAGTAGGGGTGTTCACGGGTCGGGTTGGACCCGACCCGTGAACAAATCCGACTCGACCTGGCCAAATTTGGTCGAGTTGGATCGGGTCAGGCTGTCCATGGGGACCAAATCCGACCCAACCCGACCCGATTCAAAGATTACAATGAACCAAGCAATCGATATTATAAATAGATGGATTTAATAACAAGATTGTCAACCTTGTAATTAATGGCGGAAGTTTCCGAAGAACGGGTTGGAGGAGTTCCATCACAGCAAATCAATTAAGCCATAATATTCATAGATTCAAAGATGTCCCAAATAACAATGAGGACCAGTATTTATAGACCCTACAA
The DNA here is from genome assembly GCA_030549335.1 of Pontederia crassipes. NCBI lineage: Eukaryota > Viridiplantae > Streptophyta > Magnoliopsida > Commelinales > Pontederiaceae > Pontederia > Pontederia crassipes. The sequence goes on along the minus strand of CM060193.1, from coordinate 53,978,248 downwards.
ATAGACTTTGGGTTGAAAGAAAATAACCTAACTTAGCCCACAAGTAACCTAACTAATTTAGTAAAATAACAAACTTAATTTCCTGTTACAAATCTCTACAGATTTTCCATGTATAATTAATTTCGAAAATTCCAAATAAATATGGTTAAACCATGATTTATTTGGCCCAAGTCATGTTGACTCTTCATGTGTCCTAATTCGTAACATGTTGAAAAGTTGGATCTGATCTAACTCGACCTTGTAATACATCAATTGTAAATTCTAAACATTCTTGATTATTTTCAATTTCCTTATGCTTGAGATCCACACCATTATCTTGATCATCTAACTTTGTTAGAGCATTCTTCTATCAACGGCTGCAATTATAGACATTTCCAGGTTCATATCATTCCCCTCCTCTTCAAAAGGATTCATCCTCGAATCTGTATTTTCATAAAGAAGAATAGATCGAGGTTCATATGATGTAACTCCTCTTCGAAAGGATTCGTCCTCGAATCTACATTCACAATAAGGAGAATATAACCTATCACATATATGAATTTATTAAATAAGTTAGGACGCATAATGAAGATATTGATATTTCCCTTTCATGTGTCAGATGGAATGATGTATCTCTATTAGAACTGCAATAATTTCTCATTTTTATCATCCTGTTAAGATCCTGCAAGTGTAGAGGAAAAATAACATAAATAATATAAAAAGTAATGTAACTATTATACTCACCTAGATGAAATATCTTATGCCCATGTGACAATGGTATTTTAAGAAACAAAGTGCGAAACTTTGGAAACCTTCCTTTGTGCATAAGGATCTTGTCAAATAAGGTGCGCAATATATTCCAAAGAACTAGGAATCCAATATGGAGATTGTCAAGTGGTTTCAAGATAAACATGTTAGTTTCCATGAAATAAAATGAATCCTTAACATTCACAAGTGAAATATTGTAAGATTCATAACCAAGCAAATATCTCGGCTCATGAAATGAATAATGCAAGTCCTTGCAACTAATCAAAATATCACCAAAATGATCACGCAAATGATTGTTATAAATTAAAACATCCACAAAGAAATTAATCTCAAATCTTCGATGAAAAATGAACAAAACTCCAACTAATGCAAATGCACTGAATTTTCGAATCATGATGTGAAAATTATATAAAAGATTGCAACCATCATCAGCAAGAATGATCTTAGGAAAGCACAAAGGTGGATGTAAAGAAATGAATAAGATTCTAGACTCATCAGAAAATCTTGAAATCATAATCAACCAATCAAAAGTACTCAAGACTAGAAAATATTCATTCCAAAATTTCACCATATGGCTGAAATAAAGTTTTTCAGCACTCAATGAATAAGAAGGTGAAATAGAAAATTCAGATATAATGCTTGCATGCCATTCAATACTTCTCTCAATTAAGACCTGCAAGTTAGTCACATCAAACAAATATAAAGTTTCAAATGTGAGGGATAGACTTTTCAAACCAGTCGTGACAAAATCAATACAACATCTTTTAAATTCTTGGTTGATAGAATTTGTATCTTCATATACTCTACTCCTACATATCTACATGGACAAATCAGAACCAAAAGACAAGAGATGATTAGTTTTAAGAGAAAAATTACTGAACTCTCTTTCTTTTGCCTCAACACTCAAGTTTTTTTGCTCATATCTCTCTGGAGGTGGCATTTCTAAACACTCAAGATCTAATCTTCTCTCATTCTCACAACTCTCATAATACTCAGCATCTAAATGTTGCATCTCAATGCTTTCAGAAGGTGGTCTTTCTAAGCACTCAAAAGTTGTGTAGCTATCATTTTCATCACTCAAGTTGTGACACTCATATTTTTCATCTTTGTCTTTCTCACAACTCTCAGAATTGTTTGGAGTTGCTGTACAATCAGTTTCATCTTTCTTCAAATGATTTTCTGCGACTAAACTTTTCCCAACTTCTTCAATTTCTTTCCCACTTTCTTCTCCAGAGAAAGCTACACTCTCTTGTGACAACTCTTCTTTAGACGCAATATCATCATTGTCCATCATGCCCATATGACCCTTATCCCTTGAGTTGAAAATTCCAGCTTTGTTTTTCTCTTCAATATTTGAGTTGGCTTAACAACTAACTTGGAATTTGCACTCCATTTTGATTTCCAAACAGAAGTTGAACTGTCAAATTTGCTATGTGGACGGATATCTTTCTTCAAGTGCTTCTCAACTTTCATAGCCTTATGTAGAACTTCATCCAACTCCAAATACTCTTGCAATTTCACAACTCTGAAAATCTCTCGGTTCAGCCCACATATGAATCTTGCAATTGTGTCTTCAGGACTCGTAACTTCATGTCAAGTTATCAATTTTGATTTCATTTGTCATGGCTCATGAAAACACTATCACAACTTATGAGATCGACTCGTAACATAATGATTATGAGCTTGAATAACCCATTTCCTTCTTCAGAATCATGGATCGTTATTTAGTGACAAACCCTTGAAATGGCCCTCTAACCAAAATGATTATAAGTTTTATCGATCTATCAACTAGATAGTTACAAGTTTGTGTTCTTCTGCGCTAGTGAACTTTCAAGCCATGATTTATCCATCACAACCTATAAAATGATAAATTAGACCCAAAATTTTAATATTTCATTAAATATAAATTATTAAAAATTGATTTTTTTAATTTAAATAATAATCTTTAATGAAAAATTTTATTAAAAAATTATAACTTATTTTTATTTATTAATAATATTATATTTTATATTTATAGTACCAATTTTAAATTTAAAATTCACCAAAAATTAATTCATCATATATATCTTTCCTATCACATCAATTCCCTGGTTCCTCATTATTATGTTTTTCCCCATTCAAACACACCTCAAATTAATCTATTAAATCGAACTATTAATTAGAACTCGAAGGAACTTTAGCTCCACTTTGACTAATCCTATCTTAGTTCATAACAAATCATTACTAATCTTAACATTAATTCATCATTGGTTCTTCCTTGGTGAGCTCCTGGGGCAGAGATGGAGTTGAGGGAGAATGTAGGTTTTGGATTTACATACATCCTTTTTTCCCAACTCAAAGGCCTTTTCGTAGGCACACAACTTTTTTTTAGGTTTTATAATTGGGAGTGAAGATTATGTGGACTCGAATAGGATCCACCTCTAATTTCATTATAAATTCACTTAAAAAATACTTATCAAGGACAGCTATCGATCTATGAATCCAGACTAAATTCACATATGTGGATCCATTTTAGCTCTACATATTCCTTGAATCTTTTATAATTAAGGCGACGTCCACGTATACCAATCAGCTACTCGCAAACTATACAATCTATAAGATAATAAAATATAGTAAAATTACAATGCCGAGTACATCTAACTAAACTATTTGTAGAAATCATGGATCTGCCCCCTGATTTTGCATCGTTGGGCGCATGAAACAGTGGGATTGCCAATGGACAAGGAAATATGTCCCAGTCATGCAAGGTAATTTGTCCAGCATGGAACTTGTGTTTTTATTTATTTCATTTTTCGGTTGCAAAAGACGGATCCATGAACCTAATATAAAAAAAAAAAGTGAAGAATAAAAATAAATAAGTAGATGAATTCTCAAATCGAAGAGTCCCTACCAAGAAATAATTGTTTGACACCCAATAATAAGTGTTTCATAATAATTAACTTTATTTTCTGTGGTAATAGGGTGTAAGCAAACTATATAATGATCTTACATATCTCAGTCAAAAGGATTGTTTTTAATTCAGAGATTAAGGCAGAAAAAATAGGAAAATTTATGACACTAGATATACATGATTAGTTATATAGGAGATCAAGATCTATTAATTATATTGCATATAGAGCATTAGGAAAATTCTAAATTAACACAAAATTAATAATAACTTTAGTTAAAGAAATTGCATCATGTACTCATTCTTTTCTGTTTTTAGTATATATAATATCATGTATACAGAACATTAATAAATAATAACAATGTAGGGGTTCATAATGTTTTACACTTCAATAACTAGAACATTATTATTATTATTATTATTATTATTATTATTATTATTATTATTATTATTATTATTATTATTATTATATATGTCAGAAAGTGAGAAATGTTGAATGTGAAACGACAGCAAAGCCGGGGACGGAAATTAGAAGCCGTGCCAACGTCGAAGTCAACAGAATCAAAATTAGACAAAGAGAGCACCCGGAGATGGCGATGGCGATGGCCTTCGGGGACGAGGCCCTGACGCGGGTGGAAGAGGCCACACGCGACGCTCACAGCCTCCAACTGCGGACCCTCCGTTCGATCCTCCGCGCCAACGCCGGCGTTGGGTACCTCCGCCGCTATCTACAAGGCCACCTCGTCCTCCCTGATCCTTCCCCTGCCGGCGGAGACTACGGCTATGCTTCCGACGCTGACTTAGCTGCTGCCTACCGACGCCTCGTCCCGCTGTCCTCCTACGAGGAGGACTACGTTGATTTGATCGAAAGGATCGCAGAAGGCGTCGAACCGCCCACCGCCCTCTCCTTCGAACCCCTCCTCTGCTTCTTTAACAGGTACCCACCCCACGCCCCTCCTCCTCCTCCTCCCCCTCCCTCCCTCCATCTCCCTCTCTCATTGGCTACGTGTCCACAGCTCTGGAACCAGTAGCATCAGGCCAAAGTTGATACCTTTCTTCGATTCTGCACTCGCCAAATCTGCATCTACGATTGCGCATCAGGCATGCTACACTCTTCTTCGAAGGTAGTCGTAATCGTAAATCCCTGCACCATTACCTGACCTCTGTGTTCTCATGGCGCTGGCTTCATCGTCTCAGGTTGACTGGTCCTTTACCTTCTGACAAGAAGATCTTATGGTTCTTGTACGGTGGAAATGTGACGGAAACCACTGGAGGGTTCAAGGTGATGGCAGCCTCCGCGTACCCCTTCCAGGGCAAGGCCACAGCACCATCGCCTCTGTTCTCCATGTGTGTCAGCCCCGCAGAAGTCATCCTTGCGTCGGACTCCAGTCAGCAAATGTACTGTCATCTCCTCTACTGGCATCCGAGCCCCCTACGCAGCTGGTTTGGCGCGAGCAATTTATTTCTTGGAGTCCAAATGGACCATGCTATGCGATGACATAGAATCCGGAACTGTGAGCTCTGAGATCACAGACATCAGAATGCGGGAAGCAGTTCAGAAGCTGCTTGCTGCGCCGCAGCCAGAATTAGCTAAGCGAATCCGATATATTTGCGGCAGGAAGAATTGGGGTGGGATTCTTCGTGAGCTGTGGCCTGAGCTGAGGTATGTTTCATGTGTGAGCACAGGCACCATGGAGCAGTACTACTCAGTGCTCAAGCACTATGCCGGCGACAGCGTGCAACTGCTTGGAGGGGACTACTTTACTTCAGAGTGCGGCGTAGGTATCAACATGGACAGGACGCGCCCGCCTGAGCAAACAAGCTACGCACTACTCCCCTTTGCAGCCTACTTCGAGTTCCTTCCTTTTGAGCTCGAATCTTGCACCCTGGCAGAGGAGGCTGTGGACATCCGAGGTCTGCACGTTGGAAAGATGTACGAGGTGGTGGTGAGCACTCATAGAGGACTGTATCGGTACCGTCTGGGGGACATTGTTAAAGTTGTTGGATTCTATAACTCGTCTCCATTGCTGCAATTTGTTACGAGATCCCCGTGAGCAGCTTCAGAGACTTTTACTGAAAGAAGTCTGATGTATGCAATGAGTACCTTTGAAGTAATGATTAGCAGTGGAATGAAGGGAGAAGTGGTTGAGTATGCTGCTGGGTTTACAGATTATCATGTCATCATCTTTGTGGAAGTGAGCAAGGATTCCATGTTTCTGAGGAAGGAGAGATTGGAGGAGTCAGTAGCACGGATAAGAAGGTGCTGTGAACTCTTGGAAGGTTGTTTGGGGAGTCTTTATAAGGCTAAGAGGGACAACAAGGATCTCGGTCCTCTTCATGTGTCAATAGTGGCGCCCGGCAGTTTTGATGAACTGGCAAAACTTGCAATGGAGAGTGGAGCACCTGCAAGCCAATATAAGCCACCAAAGATCATACGGAAAAATAACCTCATAGATTCTCTGAAATCATCAGCTGTAATAACAGCAAGCTCTGAATCTGAATAAGTTTGAAATCCTGCAACATAGTGTTAGATGCAGCAGAAAGAACAAGGCGAAATTTTTACCTCAAATTTTAATGCACCTGATAAATTTGGATAACTGATACAGATAGCAAGAAGTTTTCTCAGAAGGGCACCAAGATATGTCATTGTCAATTGACCATTCTGATATTTTAAAATTCACAGCTAAATTATTACAATTTTATTTGATATCAATTTTACATTTGTAAGAGCTAGAAAATTAGATCGTTGTAATTCAAAAGCTTCATCTTTCAAACCATGCATTTTGGGTCCAATCCTGAACTTGTCATATATCTGTCTGCAAAGAACGGATAAATAAAGTCTGCTCTTCTTTTTCTCCCCCAAGTTCATCATGACAAACTAGCTGTTAATCATGATCAGAAGAAGTTCAGCAACAGCTCTTTTGCTTCAATTCGGTCTTCGAGCAATAATTTATCATAGTATCCATTACTGTGTTTACTGCCGGCGAGTAACATGTTCATTATCAGGGCATGATTCCTAGCTAGGACAACTAATGTGAATCAGTGCCTTTTGGGTTCTTCCAACTTGTGTGCCTTACTCTTCTTATGATGGTACCGAGTGACTCACCTCCATGGACCATACATGAAAGCAAAATTATTCAATTGCCTTTCCAAAGAGGCAGAAAATTTTCTTTTCTACCTGTTTCCATTGAGTTTTTGGTAGGAGTAACTTAAATAAGCTAATTTTCTCTGAATTCAGGGAAGTTGAGCTACTTTCTTATAGAAGTCCCTTCACTATAAAGCATTTGTTGATCGCCACAACGAAAACTTTCAGCCAAAAAATGAAGAGAGATCTGTTTGCAGCTGATTGTTTGCACAATAATTCAGATATAAATGTTTACCTTTCTTCTAGAGACCATGAACAGTTCTGAAAATTGGATTATACTGTGCAGGCGGTTCTGCATAACCATGTCCGCCCATGGTTTGTAGTCGAAGCTTCCTTCGCGTTGGTTATCTGTCATTAGATAAGCAACACGGATCTGACGCGTCTGATTTGTTGTCTCTACATCCATTTTGATCACGATCAACTCCGTGAAGAGCTCAAGTCTAAGTTTATCTGTAGAACTTATTAATGAATTTTATGACTTGGATGGCGAAAACATATTTTGCATCCACATCACCTGACGCCTTGAAAACGTCTTTGACCAAAGATTGCTGATATCGTCTATTTTATGTGGTGTCGTGTCAAGCTTCAATTCCATTTAAAAAAAATAAAAATAAAAATATTTATCTCATCAAGTAATATTTTAATGGTCTGTAACCAATAGTAGTTCAATTTCTGATGAGTATATTTACCGCTACGTATTTAAATAAAACTTCACAGTGAATTTTCAACTCTTTGGACTTTATTAATTTAGAATTAAAGTTTGGTAATTTTACAAGTTTAACATGGGCAGAAAAATTCCTCTTCGCCTCTTAAAAGTTAAAACTGTCCTTTGAGTAAAAGTAAAAGAATATCAGGTGGTCCACGCCAAAAGCTAGTAGTTTCATGGGTGGCCACGTCAAGTTTAAAAATATAAAAAAAAATTATTAAAACATTTAGACATATTATATATATATATATGTTTCAAATTTATATTTCAATATCATTCTTGTCACATACAATTTTTTTGATATTATTTTATTTCACAAGAATTTTTATTTAGCAAATATTTGATTGATATGTGTTAATTTATTATATCATTTAATCTGAATTATTTTATTTTACTTCAATATATTATATTTTAATATTTTGTTAAATAATATATTATATGTTGATAATATTATAATAATTTTTTTAACTTATTTTATTTTTTTTATTAATTTATATTATTTGATTTGATAATCTGAATTAGTTTGACCTGATACGTTGATTATCCAAGTTGATGGTCGAATCGGGTCTTATAACATTGATTTTAATTTGTAATAGTAATAATCTCTAAACTTTCAAATGTTTTAATAAGTGGTCCCCTTTACCTAAGACAACAGGTTAAGGGGTCGTTCATGTCAATTGTGGATGAGTTACAGTTGTGCTAAATTTGTAATTGAAATATAAGATGATTTAACATAAAAATATATATATACTAATCCTGCTAATTCAATATTTTTCAATTTTTCCTATTTTTCATTTTTAAAATTTTTCACTAAGTGCAACATGATTTTTGCATAAATAAAATTAATAAGAAAATGATTTCTTATAATTAAAATTTTACAAATACTTTCATCATAAAATAAATTTAATAGTAATCTATATTAAAATATATTATATAGTGGTACTCCATATTAATCATACTTAAGTTAATATTATTTATAATATAAATATAACTTTATTTAAAAAATTAATTTTTTATAATAAATTACTTTTAATATATATGTAAAATGTTACAATTTTTTATCCGAGCTTATGTACCGTTTTCGATTTTAGTTTGAGAGTAAAACAAAATTTACTTGTAGAAAGTGTTTGATTATTGAAACTTAGTCCAAAACCTATCAAAGTTCAAGCAAATTCTTCCGAAGACAGAAATTTAGGCATATGGGGCGACAAAAACTTTTCTAAAGTTTAACTTTTGCTTCCACCAAGGACTTTCATTTTTTTTAACTTTTTTTTTCTTTCTTTTTACTTTTAATTATTTTTAATGTTTATAAATATTATTTATTAATACATTATCACAAGCAAGCAATGGTGTAAACATTATAATTATATTTATTATATTATAATATAAAATAAAATAAATTAATGTAAAATTTTATGTATGATATTATACTTATTATAATATAATTTTATTAATTAAAATGTTCAATTATTTTTAGAAAAAAATATTATATTTGGATCTTAAATTTTCGTAAATTATAATATTAATAGCATTAAAATATTTAATCAAAATTAATATTAATATATTACAACAAAACTTATTTTTTAATAAAAAATGAAATTAATAATTACAAAAACTAGTTTTATATGCTAGTAATTATTATTTTAAATAAATAAATACATAGAATATTTTTAGTTAAAACTCAGAAGTTATCATCTAAACACAGTCTTAGAAAAAATAAAGGAATGATATTAAAATAAATTTCACTAATCATCCTTGAACTTTAATATCTTTTTCAACTTAGTTTTCAAATTTTAGTTTGTAACAACTTTATCTTTCAATTATTAATAATATGTGATGTTTAACAATTAAATATTTTTTACTAAAAAAATAAGAATATAAAAGGAATAAATATCAAATCGCTACTCAACCCTCTATCATTTCTACATGCCAAATCTCTCTCTTGCATCGAGTCTAAAATTTTCATTATATCCTCACAGATGGATTCTTCAAACTCCCTAACTAGCAATTTTTTTATATATTTTGAAAACTAAACTTTTATGATTCCAACGAAATATCGATGAAAATTAAGTAAATTGTTATGAAAGAAGAAAAAAGTCACATGTCGACAGTTACAAACTAAGTAATATATTCAATTTCAAAGAAAAGGAGAAAAAACACAGAAATATGATCACATCAAGAACAATTCTACTACTACACATCTGATCTAATTAAACCACTTTTTACCACCATCTTACCACCTCCTTTCATCCTTCATTTCCTTCCCCATCCTGAAACATCAAACATGTACAACAAGAACAACGAACACCAAACGAACCTTGAATGATCAAAACCCCATCAAAGGCCTCCCTTTTAGCTTTCCCTTTGCTCGTCTTATAACAAAAATTCGACCAGCAAAGGCTTCAGCCCGAGGGGAAGACTACTCCAAGGCCATACCAACTATAGCTACACGATGAGCAGAGAGAAAGAGAACTAAGTCTACGAGATTCTAATGTAAGCCTAGCAACTTCCGGAGGTTCATGGTGGCGTCCGCCTGAGCAGCGTCATCGTCCCTCCTCACCACCAAGGAGCTCGGCAGCGGCAGCGCGCTGGGCGCCGGCGAGTTGCAGAACCCCGACCCAGCGTACACCTCATCCGGCCTCCGGATCCGCTCCCCGCCTCGCTTCAAAATCGCGACTTGGCCTCCGGCGGGCTTCGCCGACCGCTCCCTCTGCTTTCTCCAACCTTCCGGCCTCGGGGCAGGGGTCGGGGAGGGCGGCTTCCGGTACGCTTTGGGGTTAGGGTCAGATCTCCGGCGATGCGGCGCGAGGACGTCCGGGAACGGTCCGCGGAGGAGGACGTCGTGCGGTCGGAGGACTTCGGTGGCCATTCCGGCGAACTAATCGGGTCGCCTACCCAAAGATCGAAGCTTTGACGGCTTCCGAGGTCGCTCCTAAGGTCAGTAATGGAGGGAAAAAAAAAGCAATCGATCGATATCGGTCGGGGATTTGTTCCCCTTTCAAGTGCTCGATCGGAGCAGGAGGAAATGGGAAGAGTGAAAGACGAGTTTGGAAATGGAAGGGGGATGCAAATATATTATGGGTGCGTTTGGGAGAGCTGTGGGAAACTTACTTTTCAAGAAAGATGACTTGCTTTTTTTAAAAAATATTATTCTTGTTTTTTGTCAAAATTTTTTACGGTCACCCCTCCTTTGGCCTACAGCAGCTTTTTTTTAAACAGGTGTCCCAAACGCATCTTATATATTGTGATGTCGATTGTGGGGGTTGGGGGCTCGCGCGGACCGCAGTGGGGTTGACCCGACCGTACACGGAGTGGAAACGGACGTTACGTCTTGACGGAGACCGTGTAGAGAGGAAACGGTGGACAAACGCGGGGATTGAAGAAGGTGGTGGGGTGCCTTCGTGCCGCCTACGCATTGGGGCGTCAGTTCAACTTCAAAGATAAGGACGCGGAAAAAATATTATTTTTATTATATAATAATAAATATATGGCAGTGCAGAGATGAAAAGATGGACCAAAACCATTGAATTGGGACCCGTTTTAATTTTTAAGGACTAAACGAAATTTATAAAAGTGATGAAAAATGGTTGATGTGCGACCATTCTCCCCCAATATATTAAAAATCAATTGTCCACTTGATAAGTTCCGTTCGATTTAAAAATGACAAAAAAAAATAGGTTTGACTCGGAACAAAAAATTTAGAATGAAGTGGTAAATTAGGCTCAGCCTGATTTTTTATTTTTTTAAAACATGAATATTAATGTGATAAAAAAAATAGTGTCACCGGCTATCACACTTCTAGACCGTCTGATCGTGCATCAATAATGATACGCTTCTTCTCCGATCGTGTATCATTCTCTTTCTTCTACGTCTTCCTCGTACTCTGATGTCTCACATGCGCATCTTCCTTCCTCACTGGCGCCAAGCGCCTCCTCCCCCCATGCAAGTGTCCTCCTCCTCCGAGGCATCGACGATCTACTTGTGTGCTACGATCCTCCTTCCTCTACATCTTCCTCCTCCGTACCTTGTGCACTACATTTTCCTTCCTCGCCGGTGGCGTCGATCCTCCTTCCTCTACATCTTCCTCCTCCGTGTCTTGTGCACTACATTTTCCTTCCTCGCCGGTGGCAAGCGCCTCCGCCTGCCCCTCACGTCGATCTTGAGAGACAACATTGATGATCGCTTTGCCTTCCAAGTCGGCATCAACAAAGAATATGGGGAAGACACGCGCGAACAGGGTGGACCCACGTAGAGCTCAAGGGGGCCATAGCCCTAAGTTTTTAAAATTTTATTAAAATTATGTATTAGTATATAAGTTTTTGGGTAATTGGCCTCCTTTAAAATTATGTATTAGTATATAAGTTTTTGGGTAATTGGCCTCCTTAAATATATTTTTTACTTCAACCAAATATGATATCTATTTTCCGCAGCTGGTTAACTTCAAACCTCGGTGTCAATGGCATCACAATTTCTTTTAATTATCACCTTACTATCTTGGCCCCTCAATGATTAACTCTCGGTAAAGGTGTGTGCACGAGAGAAAAAAATTTAAAATAATAAAAGACAAGATGTTAGTTGAGGTATATTTTTTAAAAAATAAAATATAATTATAAATGAAAAAGAATAAAAAATAAAATATGATTTTAGGTTGAAAATAAATTTTTAGACTATTAAATTAAACATATATATGATTATTAATAAAATGAAATTACTATTTAATTTAACATGTAATAAGTAATAATTATTAAATTGATTTAATCATTTTTGTAGTAATTTATATATTATATTGTTCTCAAATAATTAAAAAATATATTATTATTTAAAAAACTAGTTCAATCAATTAAAATATAGTTGAACCGATCCGATCTTTAAAACATTTTGATTTGCCGATTTCAAAATTAACATGATATCTTTTGTAAAACCTTAAATAATAAATAAACATGAAAATTATTAAAATAACAATTGCTAGATAATGATTTTAGGTTGTGGAATCTGCTTGTTATTAATATTGTATGATATTAAATAAATAAATAGTTTTTGAAAGATATGATCGGATCAGATCAAGTTCGTCCACTTTTATTTACAGGAAAGCTAATACAAAAAATTAATTTAAAAAGCTTAATGTTTTCTCTTAAGTATATATAAATTATATTACAAAGGGTGTGAGAAAAAACCGTTCAATCTAATAAATCTAAAAAATATTGAAATTAGGGGCTCGAATAATAAATATGAATTTAAGATGGTATTTTAATATAACGAAATTGACCCACTCAAATTAGAGCTCCACTAAAAAAATATAAGAGAAGCTCATTTTTATTTGTATAGTTAATCCATCGGTCATCATTTTCTATCATTGGTATAATATTTTTATATAATTTAATATGTTGCTAACAAAACTTCACTTTGATAGTTTTAGTAATATATCCTATATTTAGTCATAAAATTAAATGTATTTAGATTAATTTAAATTTATATATATTTTTAATAATATTATTATACTAAAACAGGGTTCTGAAAAAAGCTACGCTCTAGAGAGTAATTTTTCTTTTTAAAAATAGTTTTAAGTTGGTTTAAAAACTTTAAAAACTGATCCTTGATCCTTTATATATTACCGAAAAAATATGTAATTTAATCAATTAGACAGAGACATCCTAATTATTGTTTGGATAAAAAGTAAGAATTAAAAATAATTTATTATTTTATGTAGTAAAAAATTATATTAAATAAATAAATTTTAAATATATATTACTATTAAATTATATTGTAATACATCAATGTTAAATTATATTATATTAATATTAAATTCCATTGTAGTACATTAATTTAGATTATATTCATATATTAATATTAATCTAAAAAACTTTGATATGTAATGAATATTATAATTTACATAAATGATATCCTTATAAAATTCTAATATAATATAAATTAGGCTATGTATATTTTTTATAAAAAAATGAATAATTTTAATTAGTAAAATCATTACACAAAACATTTACATTAATTTCATTTAATCAATAACAGGTTTTTTTAATTATATTGTACTGTAATACTAAGTAAACTATAATAAATAAAATACTTACTTATTATGAAATATAAATTATTTTATTTTATTTGTTATTATAAAGTATTAATACATAGGTAATTATATATATGCATATATAATATATAAATGTATACATATAAGATATAGTAGTAAACTAATTAGTAAATAGGTCAAGAAGTAGGTGGCCATACTTTTAGATCTATATGTAAAATAAAAAAGATTGGGTTCTTACTAGAAGCAATAGAGTTATTTATTGGAAGCAAGAACTTTGGACCATAAAATGCAATAATTACCTTTTTCGTGTTTGAGCACTGAATGGTTCAGGAGTCATCTCAAATCTTGCCACGATGCTTTAACTCTATGAAATCCTATAGTTTAATTAGTCAATTTTGGGTTTAGATAATTCGGATAAGTTGGAACATAAAAAAAAAATATTGAGACGTCAGGAAACTTAGAATTTTTTTGGATACATTATTTATATGTTTTTATATGACATTCATACTCCAACTCATTTTTTTTTCTTCCCCATCGCATATGTAAAATTTTGTCGATATTTTTTATATATAATTACTATGTAATTTTTTCTTTAATGATGCAAGTTATGCTTCATTTATTACATTACTTGATTTTAAATTATTCATTTTACTTTATTATATTATACTTTATATTATTAATGTATTTGTTAAACAAAATATTGCTAATCTACCATTTAATTTGACTTCGTCAGATATGATTTATTGATATAGAATAAATTCTTACAATATTAATTTTTACTGTTTGACTAAAGAAGCTCACATTATAATGTTCATGAATCCTGAGCTAACTCGTTGAAATGGTCAAGTCATTTGGTCCAAGTTTGACCCAATCATTAAGAAGGGGTCTTCCACTCTTTTTTTTTCATTTTGTTATAATTATATTTTAAGGGGATTACCAATAAGAGTTGATGGAGTGGTCGCGACTCCTCGATTAAATAAAGGTCACAAGTTCGACTTTTTATGAATGCAGAAAATTTTTATTTGGAGCCTCACCTGTCAGCCAAGCATGCACCATGGACGACCATACTAAATTAGTTGGGCTCGATGGTGGACCAGTCTTTTAAACCATGGCCAGTGCGCTTAGTAGCGCTGCGTGAGTTGGACAATCGACTCCACTTCCCAGATAATGACTTTATTGATAAAAAAAATGTGTGTAAAACTTTTTTTCTAAAAATAGATAGGACCTCTTATCATTTTTAAAATGATTATCTTTGATTAAGGGTCCATTTGACTAACTGATAAATTGAAGTGTTGATAAGTAATTTAACTACTAAAGTTAATTTTTGAAAATAAATAGCTACGTATTTGGTAATAAAAAAAGTTACAAATTATTTAGTAAAATGATAAAAAAAGTATTTAATATTATAATTGAGGGAATATGTAAAAAAAAAGTTATGTATATTTTAAGGATAAAATAATACATTCATGATCAAACTAATCAACTTTTCTTTTCTCTCACCAAATAAGCTAGGTTTTTCAACTTATTTTTTCTGACTTATAAGAAAATAAAATAAGTGCTTATCAAAACTTTTTTCCTAGTAATCAAATAGGGAGAAATTTTTAAAATAATTTATAAGTCATTTTAATTGACTTATAAGTTTAGTCAAACACCCCCTAAGGATGAAATGCTTTTATAATGAATAAGCAAGAAGAATGAAATTAAGTTTTAAATAATTATGCTTGACTTAAAAATCCTACTAATAATATTCATTTACTAGGGATGCTTCATTGATATGACTTTGGAAGTTTCATTAATGCAAGTGATGATAAGAAAATTGTTCCAGCAAAGTCTGATGGTTAAGATAGTATTGTGGAACTTAAAGATAAAAAGAAACAAAAAATAATTAAGAATCTTTGCGATTTACAATGGGCCAATTTTAAGATCGATGACAAAATAACTTCAATCTACAATAGAAGATCATTTACGAAGTGAGCCTGTAACTATGACTCATATCCAACTTCTCAATGTGTTTTAAATTGGGCCACATAAAGAGCCATCATAATTTGGTCAAATAAATCTTGATTTAATAATATTTATTTAGAATTTTTAGAATTAATTAGATGAGGAATATATTATTGAGGGTTGTAACAAAAAATGAGTTTGTTATATTAGAAAGTTAGTTAGGTTATTTGTATGCTAAATTAGGGAAATTTCTTTCACTCAAAATTATACTTTTTATGACCTATAAATACATGTACTTATTATTATTTTAAACACAATTGAATTTATTGAATTTCTAGTTTAATTGCTTGTGTTGTGAGAGAACTCCTGCATCCCATTATTCGTGAACTTTCATTGTTAATTACAAAATAGTTTTGTGATTAAATCTATCAATTTGTAATATAAATTTCTTGATTCATTGATAATTTTGTGTTGTCTGAATTTTATTCATATATTGTTTCAGTTACTCAAGATATCGTTCTTAAGTATCGTATCATTCATGATAGAGTTTTATTTTTCATAAGTATTTTGGACTTCCCAAAGTTGTTGTCATTAGTCCTTCAATAATCTATGATTTTAAATTGAATGAATTAACCCAAAATCTAATTATTATGACCTTTATGAGAAATCCTATAGCCTTGATTTTAGGCGTTAAGTTCTCTATGAGATCACAATGAAGTTGTTTTAAATTAGAATGGATTGATCGAATTGATGATTATTGATGATTATAGACAAGAAATGTGAAATGGACTTACTTATAAACTTATGGATGAATGAAGTGATATGATGATTTGGATAATGTTAAAAGAATATTAAATTATGTTTGGAAGTGACTTTAGTTGAAAACTCGATTGAAAAATCTAAAGAATGCAATGACCTGCACCTCTGACAGACTATCTAACAATCAAAAGGAATTTAGATGTCCGAAAGTGTCAGCCCAGAGTAGTCTAGTTTAGGATATAACATCCGAAAATTAGAGTGGACATACACTATGTCATAAAATGACCGAACGATCAACATATATTGAACTTTTGAGTACTTTTTAGACTGGACGTCTGGTACCAAGACCGATCGACCGAAGTGATACAATGACCTATTTTTCAAAACCCTAGAAAAATTAAACTATCAAATCGGGGGTTCGATACTTCCATGTGGTCGAGACATACACTCACATAATTGGGCACCTGCTCTCCAGAACGGACAACCAAAAGATAGACCAAGAAGAATATCCACTTTACAAATAGTTGGACCCGCCATCCAACCGTTAGGATCGGGCAAAGATGATACTCATGTTATTTGTATGAATCCAATTGGATCAATCTTTTTCTGTCCAAACATAATCCTTCTAATGAATTATGTTACTGATTTGATATTTTAGACTTAATCTCATCACTGATTTATTTGTCAATCCATTTGATGATGATGGATGAATTGCATATGAAATCATTAAACATCCAAATTGACACATGATTATCTTAATGATTTATACCATTGATCGGATGATACGTGATGGATCTTAGAACCATATCAAATCAAATGACATTCTTATTGATCATAGATCTTCTTATCAGCATATCTTATTAATTAAAGTCACTCTTGCTTTCTTTTAATTTGATTTGATCTTCATGACTTATTGACATGTCTCATTGACTTGGGTTCACTCTTTCTCCCTTGTAACATGTTTTGGCTTTCATGACATAATGATAGTGATAAAATTAAGAAAAAGAAAGATGTAAGATGAGGGTTGTCTTTATTCATATATATGAATTGAGGAGAACTAAGAATGATGCTATTAATGGAGGGGCAATAAAGTGTAACTTATTCTTGTTGTGCAAAGCTACTCCACCCTAAATAAGGGTAAATTTTACTAAATGTCCTCTAACTTTACTCATTTAACTCTATCATTCAACTTTACTTTATAATTACACTGTCCTACAACTATTAATTTATTTCACCAACTGCCCTTTTGACTAGTGATTGTTCATTTCCTAGTTGTGCGATCCTACGTGGCATGTTTCTCTCCCCTCCACGTGTGTAGATGTTCGACATGATATATTAAAATAATGATATAAAAATATAAAATAATTCTAAAATATTTAAAAAATGAGGGGGTGTACCCCCTCCTCTTCTCCCTCCAATTGTCGGTCGGCACTCAAATGGCCAGAGGGAGAAGAGGAGGGGCGACCTTCCCCCTCCCCCTCTCTTTGCCCCTCCCTCTCTCCATGTGCGGAGGAGGAGGGGGCAGCTATCCCCTTCCCCTCTCTTCTCCAACACTGGAGAAGAGAGTGGGAGGGGGACGGCCGAATCGTAGAGGTGCCTCCTCCTTTGCGTTCCATTGCGCACGCAAAGGGGGAGGGGGCGCCGCCCTTGTCCCCCTCTTTTTCTCTAGAGCCAGAGAATGACGCTCTCTTCTCCGACGCTGGAGAAGAGAGGGGGAGGGAGGTGCCACCCCCCCCCCCCCACCCAAAAAAAAAAAAAATCTACGCGTGATCATAGAGGTGCCTCCTCCATTGCATGCGATTGCACACGCAGAGGGGGAGGGGGCACCTCCCTTGTCCCCCTCTTTTCTCTGGCGCCAGAGAAGGAAGGGGGTAGGGCATCTCCTCTGCAATTTCACGTAGATGGGGAGGGGGCACCCCCCCCCCCCCCCACCCCCCTTCTCCGATGCCAAAGAAGGAAGGGGGAGGGGTAAGAGAGGGGAGAGGGCAGCTGTCCCCTCCTCTTCTCCCTTCAACCACATGAGCGCCGACTAGTGACTGGAGGAAGAAGAGGGGCACGTCGTCCTCATTTTTTAATTTTAGTTTTTTTTATATTTTAATATTATATTAACATGACACATCGGACACATGTACACGGAGGGGAGAGAAACATGACATGTAAAACATGCAACCAGGAAACGAGCGATAAGAGGTAAAATGGGCAACTAGTGAAATAAGTTGATAGTTAGAGGGTAGTCTATTACAAAGTAAAGTTGAAAGGTAAAGGTGAGAAGCGACTAAAGTTGGAGGGTGTTTAGTGAAATTTGCCCCCTAAACAATGAATATGATTTTACAACATTGTGTGATACACTCTTCTTATAATAGGACATTATCATGTCACTTATCTCTGGTGACTTATGTCATATTATTTTGCAAGACACACGCTTAATAAATGGAGGGCTCTTCTAATTAATAATAATATGATAATATTAATTTTTTGGGAAGCCAATCTTCATTGTCTAGGAAGCGGTGTTGACGATCCAACCCCTGTGGCACAAAAGAGCTCACCAACCACAAGTTCGCAGTCGGCCCACCATCGAGCTCAACTAATCTAGTTAGGTCGCCCCGCATCGCGCACCCGAGGTGAGACTCACAATAAGAATTTTCTACATTGACTCAAACTCGAGATATTAAATAAAAGAGGAGTAACATACCACCAATGATATTGATGATACTATAAACATGGCAGAAATATTTTATCCGCGGTCATCATGACCGGCCAGTAAACCTATTAATCATTGATGCGGCACTGACGTGGATGCTTACGTGGCACCTCGTCAGTATTTTCTCTCTCGTTCGCGTCAGATTAAAAAAAATAAAAATGCCACATTAATATTTTTCTCTCTGCTTTGTCCAAACTTAATTTTGTATCTACATGATCATCCAACTTTTTAAAACTTTCAAACAAGGTCATTCAACTTTCCAAATTTTCAATCGCGGGAATCATTAAAAGCTTATAAAAATAAGAAATAATATAAAAATAAATAAAAAATTTGAAGGCACTTAAACTAACTCGGTACATTTTTTGGCACGACCCACTCGAATCGAGACGACCAAATTTTTAATGTGTATTAAATATATAATATTATGATAATTAATAAATTTTAATTAAGAAAACAAAAAATTAAAAGAATAACATACCGATTATATTTTTTGCCCTAAAATTTAAATACTAAAAAAATATTATAATTAGAAAATAAAAGTATTTTTTCGCGTTAGATTTTATCGGGGCCGAGCCAAATCATACACGATAGTCTAGAGAAGTGTTGAGCATGACCCGACATCCAGCAGATTATTGAGAAAAATTATTAATTATTATAATATTAAAAATCAAAATTGTTAATTATCATAATATTATATAAAAAATCATATGTGGCTTAAAAACCTGCTAGATGTTGGGTTGTGCCCAACATCCTATTGGATGACCCAGTATAATTTGGTTCGGCCCCTCATGGAATTTCACACGTTTTTTTTATTTTTCTAATTATAATATTTTTATTATTTTAAATTTTAGGGAAAAAGTAATAATCAATATTTATTATTATATTTTTTATTTCCTTAATTAAAAATTATTAATGATCATAATATTATATATTTAATACACATTAAAAATTTGGTCATCTCGATCCGAGTGGGTCGTGCAAAAAATATACTGAGTCAGTCTATGTGCCTTCAATTTATTTATTTATATATTATTTATTATTTTTTATTTTAAGCTTTTAATGATGACCGAGATTAAAAATTTGGAAAGTTGAATGACCTTGTCTGAAAGTTTTGAAAAGTTAGATGACCATGTAGATACAAAACTAAATTTGGACATAGCAGAGAGAAAATGCTGACGTGGCATTTTTTATTTTTTGAAATCAGATGTGGAGGAGAGAGAAAATGCTGACATAGTGCCACGTCAAGTGGCACGTCAATAATTAACAGGTTTACTGGTTATAGCCAATCGTGATGACCACGGATGAAATATTTTTAAAGTTCAATGAGCTTGGTGTTACAAAATGAAGTTGGATGATCATACTAGAAACATCCGCTAAGTTGGATGACCATGGCTGAAATTTACTCCAAAAATTTTATTATGGTTGATGTTGTTATAACCCTCCAACAAGAGTTATGATTGTTCAATGAAAGGAAATATATAATCTTTACTTTGGTAAAATAATGACTATATTCAATTATAATTATGTGTACTAACTACTAATTAAAATCTTAATTCATCACTAATTTGATGTTCGCTTATGTCCAATCTCAGTAAAAAAATTTACATTCACATAAGAGAATATGATAAAGTGTTGAGAAACTCTTTTCCTGTAACACCACAAAAATTTATCCTGCAATTAGGCAGTTAGGTTGTGTTAGCCCGTTCGTCATCTCATAATCATAATAAAATGATTATCTATTATTGTAGAGGAAATTTAAATCAATAAAAAATGAAATAACCTTGTAAATATAGCGAAAGACTTTATGAAAACATCTAAAGTAGTATTTATAGTATGTAAACCATAACTAATATCCAATCTTAAACAACATATATAAACTCATAGTCTAATGGACTCCATGGCTCATGATACTATTTAAGCCTAGACCAATGTGCGATCTTTTCATATCCAACTTCAATTACCCCGGGATGTAGAGTTTTTTAGTTAAAGTATGTAAAGGTCATGTTATGCGATGCCATGAACCTAGAGAGGATGCTACATGATTTGCATATTCATTTTCATATAATAGAAGAATAGAGATATACATGTGATGTACTTAACATATGATTCTACATGTCAATCAATAATAACATTCTATGATCATGCATATAATATGAAAATATGGTAAGACATGTAATCATCTATCATCATACAATTAGTATGGAACAATCATAACAATCATTATTCAATTTGTGACTTGCACTTACCTTAACCATTGCTTTCTTAACTTATCTTAGGGCTACTTTATAACCCTTTCGGACTTTCACTTTCATGGGCATCAATCCATCAATTCTATCATTGGCCCTTATAATGTTATATCTTTCGATAGTTGAGATTTATGTCGATGCCCTCATAATAGGCTAGTTAAGCCTTAGAGACAATGATCTCCCACTCTCGTAGGCGATATAGGATTACACACACCGTTGTCGATATAAGAATGATTATTGAAGGAAATACATACATCGAAGTGTAAGAATAATTATTTCCTAAAAATATGATAAGGACTATTGATGGAGACATGTAACATATCCACAACTAGATTCATTATATTTTTCAAATAACAAACATTTACGTCGCTTAATTTTGAGATTTTAACCTAGTTATGTGGGAACATGCAATTCATGTAGTTAGGTTGATATACAATCAACAATCATCATTACATGGCCCTTGGTGTACCAAACTATGTAAAGATATTTTTTTCTCAAGAAATTAACAACCTTCACATCATTTGTGGTTATGGCAATGGCCTCGACTCAGTTGGACACATAATTGACTACTATCAAAATGTACTCATTACTACCAAACTTAGGGAAGGGACCCATAGTGTCAATGCCCCCACACATAAAAAATATCACAAGAAAGTATGTTTTGTAAAGGCATTTCATCGCATTTAGAAATGTTACCTGTGCGCTCGCATTGATCACATGTCTTAAAAATATCTGAGCATCTTTGAAGTTGGTCGACTAGTAGAATGCACTTTCTAATACCTTAGTGGTGCGGATTGGTCCATGGTGACTATCGGCCTCCCTATTGTGGCAGTGGATGAGGATGCTTTGAAATTCTAACTTGGGCACACAGCGATAAATGATTTGATTCGCACATACTTTGAACATGTATGGGTCCTCACAAAACGCATCTGAGAAAAAAATTGTTCTTTTCTGGGTACTGATTGAAAAGAAAATTTTCAAAGTCAGTAAACCAAGGAGATTGATCAATAAGGCTTACCTCAAAAACATCTATCATAAAAATTTGCTCATCAGGAAAAGCCTCCAAGATTGTTGTTTTTCCACTAGAGTTGGCTCCAAGCAGGACAGGTGATCCGCAACTACATTCTCTATGCCCTTCTTGTCTTTAACTTCGACATCAAACTCCTGCAAGAGAAGAATCCACTTAAGAAGCCTTGGCTTTGCCTCTTTCTTGGTCATCAAGTGACCAATAGCAGCATGGTTAGTAATCACCTTAGAACATAATAAATAAGAGCAAAACTTGTCAAAAGCATAAACAATGGTTAAAAATTCTTTTTCAGTGGCATCATAGTTGATTTGTGTCAGTGTAAGCGTGCGGCTGACGTAGTAAATGAATTTGAAAATCTTGTCTCGTCTTTGTCTCAAAATAGCACCAATAGATATATCGTTTGCATCGCACATTAGCTCGAATGGCTAACTCCAGGTACTACAACAAAAGGTGCAGCAATCAATTTTTCCTTCAAAGAATTAAAAGCAATTAGACATTCATAATCGAAGACAAATTTAACATACTTAGCCAGAGATTTTTCAGTAGCTTTGCAATTTCGAAGAAATTTTTTTTAATAAACCGATGATAAAATCCCGCATAGCATAGGAAACTTCTGACTGCTTTAACTGGCGTTGGTGGAGGCACGTTAGCGGTCACATCAATTTTTGCCTTGTCTAATTCAATTCCTTTTTAAGATATCTTATGGCCTAAGACAATGCCCTCCTTCACCATGTGACATTTTTCCCAATTAAGCATCAAATTGGTTTTCGCAGCATTGTAAAAGACAAGCTAAGTTAGATAAACAATCATCAAATAAGCTGCCAAATTATAAGGTAAAATAATCCATAAATTTTTTTAAGATTTTCTCATTCATATCGGCGAAGATGGCCATCATGCATCTCTAAAAAGTAGTGGGCATTGCAAAGTCCAAACAACATCCTCCTGTATGCAAATGTGCCATAGGACACGTAAAAGTTGTCTTTTCTTGCTCCTCAAGTGTCACTACAATCTGGCTGTAGCCGTAGTAGCCATCTAAAAAGCAATAAAAATGATGCCCTACAACACTCTCAAGAATCTGGTCAATAAGGAAAAATTATCTTTGCGTGTGACCTCATTTAATTTTTGATAATCAGTGCACACATGCCACTTTGTAATAGTTCTAGTGGGCACAAGTTCATTATTTTTATCTGCAATTATAGTTGTTCCTCCTTTCTTCAGAACTACCAGTACCTTATCCACGTGTTGTCAAAAATTGGAAAATAATACCTGCATCTAAAAGTTTAATTACCTTTCTCCACCACCTCCTTCAATTGTGGATTAAGGCGACGCTGAGTTGTCCTCCATCAAATCTTGTGCATGCTTAAGGAAGGTGAGATTCCGTTGATATCAACAATCATCCAAGCTATGGATTTTCGATGTTGACACAAGATAGCTAGTAATTTTTCTTCGATTTCAAGAGTGAGATTTGAAGAAATAATAACATGGTAAGTTTCATCATTAAGATAGGAATATTTCAAATAAATGACAAATCTTTGAGTTCTGGATGAGGTGGTGGTTGTGCAGATTCTTCAACTCTTGTTGCTTGTGTTGGAATGTTCTCCACTTCCTCTACTTCATCACTATTGTCCAGAGATTCTTCATTAATAATATAAGGCTCAGTGACTATATCTGGAACAACTTTGTCCAATTCATCGGACATATCATTAGTATAAGTATCAACAGCGTAAACATATGAGAAATCCAAAGGTTGTTTAAGAGAATTAGATAATTTAAAACTAATGTTCTCATTGTTAACCCTTAAAGTAAGTTGTCCTTGTTGGACATCGATGATAGCATTTCATGTTGCAAGAAAAGGTCGACCAAGGATGATTGGGGCATTTGGTTTAGAATCCATATCCAGGATGATAAAATCTATAGGAAAACAAATTTATCAACTTTAACGAACACATCCTCTAATATGCCTCTAGGTCGCTTGACAAATTGGTCTGCAAGTTGGAGCATGACTATGATATCCTTTAATTCTTCGTAACCCAGCTTCAAATAAATAAATAAATAAAGGCATCAGGTTAAAACTAGCACCAAGATCACACAAAGTCTTAGCACAATAAAAAATTCATATATTGCATGTTATAGTAAAACTCCCTGGATCCTTCTCTTTTGGAGGTAGATCTTTGTTGTTCCCAGCACAACATTTGGATGACAGTTTTGTCACCCCAATTTTTTCAATCTTCATTTTTGTTTGAAAGTATATCCTTCATGAATTTAGCATATATCGACATTTGTTTCAAAGCTTCATGAAAAGGAATATTAATGTGTATCTATTTTAAAATGTCAAGAAATTGAGAAAATTGATTATCTAATTGTTCTTGACAAAATTTTTGGGGATATGGAGATTCCTCGCTTTTAATGGAATGACATATTTCTCAGTGTGCTTGTCTGTCTTCTGTGATTGTTGTGCAGGTACAACTTCAGATTGCTTTTCCAATGTTTCCATCAATTCCGCTTCCACTTTCATTTGGAGGTTTTTGTGATTCGTGGATTTTCTTACCACTTCTCAAAGTGATGGTATTTGCTTCTTCTCGTGGGTTCTTCTTTGTATTAATAGGGAGTGAACCTGGCTGCCGACCTATAATCATGTTAGCCAATTATCCTACATGATTTTTCAAATTCTTAATGAATGCCTCAACATTATTAAACTTAGAATCATAAGCAAAGATAAACATAGCAATAATATATTTTAAGTTTGCTTTCGATTCAATGCGAGGTCTATCTTCATTGTGTGTTTGGAAACTAGAAGGAGCCATCCCCTTGTTTTGGACCCAAGCGTAATTTGGTTGAACTTTCAAACTAAACCTATATTTAAAGGATTTTGATTATTCCTGTAATAGTTGTTAGCAACATAATTTACATTTTTGAACTGATTTGAGGAAGAATTACTAGTGGGGCATTCATGATTGGTATGCCCTTCGTCACAAAAATCACCCCTGATTGTATTATGGACTACTGTGAGTGAAGCTAGAGCTTCATTCTTACTCTCCAGGAGTTGTTCCATCTTCTTGTTGAGAACTTCTACCTGTGCAGAAAGATACGACAAATTATCTACTTGATTCATGCCAACTCATCGATGTGCCTGATCTCTATCATTTTGCTACTTATTGAGAGCAAGATTTTTTATGATCGTATAAATATCTTGAGGCAACTTGTCTGACATCGAACTACTTATAGAAGTATCAATTTTATCCCTAACTTGTGGAGTAGATCCATTATAAAAATATTGAATTTGTTCATAAAGTGGTATATGATTATGCGGAATTCGGCTTATCAACTCCTTGAACCACACCCAAGCTTCATACATCATTTTTGCGTCTTGTTGATAAAATGATTTTCTATCAGCAATAAGTTTGGTTGCCTTTTGTGGAGGGCAATATTTATTGTAAAATTTCTGTTTCATTTCATCCCAAATGTTAACAATTCCAGGGGGTACTCTGGTCAACCAAGTCGAAGCTCTACCCTTGAGAGAGAAAAAAGAAATAAACGTAGCCTCATGGCATCATTAGTAACATCATGAAACTTAAACACATAATTTAAAATTCGAACATGACCAAAAGGGTCTTCATCTTTGTTACTATTGAATTGATCATTTCGTACCATTTTGGAGGGTACAGTGTTGGATATGAAAATGGTTAGCAACCAGGTAGTTTAATGCTGTTTGGCTCATCGTGGATTTGACCCAACATATAGTCTCCACCGTTTTCTACGACAGTGGTTGATTGGCATTTGCATTTGGTTCTTGATATTGGAGTTGTCCCACCATTTCTTTGTTTCTTTGATTCTGCATAATTTGACTCGCAAAAGTCTCAATTTCTGGATCAAAGAGTAAGGGTCCTTTTGAACTCTTGTGTTGTATCGCTTGCTTTGAGGAGGAGGTTCGCATGAAGAGTCCAGGACGTGACATGTTCTAAAATCGCAAGTCCTGCATGGTCACACAAAAATATAGAAAAGTAATAAAACTCAAAATTAACTAATATGAGAGAAAAAAAATCAATTAGTCCCTGGCAGCGGCGTAAAAAACTTAATGCGAGATTTGTATGCGCAAAATACTAACAAGTATACTAGGTTGAACCAAGTAATAAAGTGAAGTAAAGATGTCGATCCTCGAGGACTAATGACTTAAATTCTTCTAAACTAACCAGTTATTGTGAAAAGGGAAAATTCACGTTGTGTTATAAAAATGAGTTAAGAAGGTGAAGAATGAAAAGAAAATGAGTGCATTAGCTTAGAGGAGAAGAATTCAATATACGATGAAGTTAGGGTTCAGACCTTGAATCCATTTTACTCTTAATTAACAATTAAAAGTTAATTAGACTTCTGTGATGGAGAGACCCCGAATAATATAGGTTTTGATAAAGATGACCTAACTATCACAATTATCAATAGATATAAAGAAGTTAAACAAATCAACTTTTAATTTATGATAATTAAGATGCTTTTAGTTGCAGATCCACATTATTAAATACTGAAACCAGTAAGATAATAATCCACAATTTACTGCCTCAAATCAGATGTTCGGAAAAAGACCTCAGCAGAGACAAACGTGGCCAGAGTTCATGGGGACTCGGCCCGGGTTTGTCTTATTTTCTTTCAACAAATAACTCAGCTCGGATTCGCAAGGCATGGCCTAAGTTGCCCCGGGTTCCATGTGACACCTATTCTGGTGAGTTTAAAATTGATTATCATGCATAAGATTCACATGCAATTATTGCTAAACAACTAATAATAAGCACATAAATCCATCCAATTATGATAAAAGCATTAAGTAAATGCAACTTTAGTTCACAGAAGTCTAAAATCCAAAATAAATCAAGAGCAAAACTTATGTTAACTTCAATCTTCCCCTAACAATAAAATTACTCCAAGGACGAGTATTTTGACATCAATACAAGAAAGATAAGCATAAAATTTATACTAAAAGTTGCATAGGGGACTCCCAAGAGTAAATTGATGCTTCTATATCGTTCCTCAGTCAAGTGAATGATGCAGAATATCACTAGAAAGTGGGGAGAACGCCTCTGGAATGCGCAACTGAGATGGAACGTCTTCTTAGTGGCTAGGGCATTAAAATTCACTAATATGCAACGGTCACTTTTCAATTGTATTTATAGGGTAGAACGTCCTCGTAGGGTTATACGTCATTTTAAGACTTTAATTTCGTGGTAAACAAGGCAAAAGTTCAAAATAAAATTGTTTATAATAAAACCAACCCAGCCCGAGTTAGCCTTCACCCGACCCGGGTAAAGTTATCGGGCCGATTCCATTTCGCATTGGATCCGATGTTCAGCCCGGCCCGGGTATAGTGAGGACACGACCCAGATTCTTCTAAAACTTAAAGATTAATTGCTTACTCATCTCATTTGTCGTGCTCTTTCGTTCCAAATATTTTACGCTTTTAGGCTGTGTTTGGCAGCAGAACAAACGGTTCTGCCAAACACCCTATACGACGAGAACTTTCGAAGTTCCCGTCACGTGATCAATGGCAGGAACATTTGGCCAAATGTTCCGGCCAAAAGTTCTTGCCTTCGGCAAGAGCGTTTCTTTTTTTTTTCTATTTCACGTCTTGTCAACCGCAACATTTGACCCATTTTTTTCTTTCATCTATTTTTAATTATTTTATAATGTATGTATATATAATTTAGTATATATTAATACATTATTAATCATCTTATAAAATAAATTATTAAATGTTATTAATTAAAAATTATGAAATAATTAGTTCTTATAATTAATAAAAAACTTTATTATTTAAACTATTCAATTATTTTTTAAAAAATTACATTATATTTGGATATATGTAAATTATAATATTATTAATATTTATAATATTTAATCAATATAAATATAAATAATATTAATAATATAATGATTTACGTAAATTATAATATTTATAGCATATTCTTATTTATTATAATTTTATACATCATAAATTAATAAAATATATTCATAGTTCTTACTTTTTAACCAAACACCTATTAAAACTTATCTATCAAATCAACTTTTTAAATCCCCATCATTACACTTTTTTATCCAAAAACCAACTCAAACTTTTCAATCAAATCAATTAATTCTCGAGAACTTACGGGAACTTAAAATCCCCAATCCAAACACAGCCTTAATGATCCTGGGAACAAAGTATCGCAAAAGTGGGTAGCATGAGACTCAAATAAATTTAGAATAATAATGAGGAATAAATGCACGTAATGATAAAAAATGTAAAAAATAATGTAAATGACACATATAAAATATGTATAAAATTGCATGCATACTTAGGGGTGTTCACAAGTCGGGTTGGACCTGACCCGTAAACAAATCCGACCCGATCCGACCAAATTTGGTCGGGTCGGGTCAAGGCCCTTGGGGGCAGAAAATCCGACCCAACCCGACCCGGTTCGGGATGGGTTGGGTCGGGTCGGGTGGCCGGGTCATCCGACCACTCTTTTTTTTAATTTTTATCTTACTTTTTATATTTATTTTAATATAAAAAATTAATTAATAATGATTATAAAATATAAAATATGCATTATTGAATATTTGAGTATTATTTTAATAATTAAAATATATTTTTTAATATTTTTCATTTTAAATCAACTATAGGACTAAAAATAAGTAAAAAAGTAAAAAAAAATTAAAAAAATAATAAAAGTCGGATCATCGAGTCGGGTCGGGTCGACAAAATAGTAGGTTGATACTGTTAGAGTTGGTGAATACTTCAAGACCTCTTGTTTCTCACACCGGGTTCGCCCACGTGAGCTTAGGGGAATCTGAGTATTACCCAATTAGCAGTGCTGCTGGCGTACGAACGAAAGGGGGGTTCGGGGGGTCCCGCCCCCCGACGGCGGTCCCGCTTGCCGGTGAGCGGGCGGGGGTTCGGGGGCTTTTGTTTAGCCGGCCCGTGTGGTTCGGATTAGGTTTTTTCTCGGCGGTCCCGCTTGCCGGTGAGCGGGCGGGGGATCGGGGGCTTTTGTTTAGCCGGCCCGTGTGGTTCGGATTAGGTTTTTTCTCTGTTTGTTTGGGTTTTAAATCCGGTTTGAAGAGGCTATTAATAGCCTAATTTCTGATGTAATCTGTGTGGCGGCTGTAAACCTAAACGATATAGTGGAACCTCCTTACATGACGTAGCCCTTATCTCAAGGGTGAACCTAGATAAATTCGTGTGTCTCCTCTATTTTTCTGCAATCTCTTTGCGATCTTCTCTCTTGGTGGCGGGGATAAAGAACTTTTGTATGAAAGTGTATGTGCTGCCTTGTTATCAGAGGAAATACGGAGAAAGGGATCAACAAGTTCTGGTAAAGAGGCGTTGGTGGCCAGAGGAAGGCAACCAGAAAGGAATCAAAATCAGAGAGGGAGATCCAAATCTCGTGGGTGTTCGAAGAGTAAGGATAAGAAGGTGCAATGCTGGAGATGTCAAGAGTGGGGCCATCTGAAGCGAGATTGCAAAAATAAGCCGGTTCATAAGAAAGAAGCTGAGTCAACCTCGGACAAAAATGAGACTGAGGCAGGAGATATGTATGTGGCTTCTGCATGTATGGTACAGTCAGATAAGAATGTCTGGCTCATCGATACTGGTGCTTCATACCACATGACACCTCATAAATACTGATTTTGTGAATATGAGGAGTATAATGGTGGAGATGTCATGCTCGGAGATGACACTGCGATTCAGATTATTAGACGTGGCAGGGTGAAGCTGATGATGAATGATGGCATGGTGAAGACTCTACCAAATGTGATGCATATACCACTTATGAGCAGGAGTTTATTATCTGTTGGTACAATGACAGATTCGGGTGTTATATTCAGTTGCGACAAGGATTCGTGCAAGATGGTCAGAGGGTCTATTGTGATTGCGCGAGGGGTTCGCTATGGCACATTGTACAAGTTGCTCGGAGAGACTATATCTGTGAGCTGCGGATTTATTTTTGAAGAGGCCAAAGAAGATGAAGACAACACATCTATGTTGTGGCATCAGAGATTAGGCCATATCAGTGAGAAAGGACTTTCTACCATAGCATCAAGTCAGATGGTAGAAGGAGTTCCGGATTGTTCTGTGGGCTTCGGGTTCTGTGAATATTGCCTCCATGGAAAATAGAATCGAGTCAGTTTTCAACACACAGGTTCAAGAGCAACGAAGATTCTCGAACTGATCCATAGTGATGTCTTTGGATCAACTCCGACTCCATCTATTGGAGGGTCCAGGTACTATGTTTCTTTTATAGATGATTTTTCGAGATACAGTTAGATTTATTTTATCAAGAATAAATCAGATGTATTCGATAAGTTTCGAGAATTTAAAGTTTTGGTGGAAAACCAATTGAACTGCAAGATCAAGGTCCTTCGTACAGATAATGGAGGTAAATTTTGTTCAGATAAGTTTGAGCAGTTCTGCGTGGACAATGGTATTGCAAGGCAGAAGACAACTCCATATACACCTGAGCAGAATGGAGTAGCTGAAAGGTTAAATCGGTCACTCATAGAGAAGGCCAGATGTATGCTGAGTTGGGCTGAATTGGGGCAAGAATTCTGGGCAGAAGCTGTAACCACAGCAAACTACTTGAAGAACCGCTCACCGACCTCATCAGTGAAGGATAAGACGCCTTATGAGGCAATGTTTGGGAAGAAGCCAAATTTGTCTCATGTTCGGGTGTTCGGATGTGACGCATATGTTCATATACCCAAGGAAAAGCGGGGTAAGCTTGACAGTAAATCTGAGAAGAACATATTTATCGGATACAAGGAAGGGGTCAAGGGCTACAAACTGTAAAATCCAAAGTCAAGAACTATTATTTACAGCAGGGATATTGTTTTCCGTGAATCACGTTCCCAAGTTGAAGTTCAAAAAGGTGATGAACCTAAGAAAGTGGTAGTGCTTGAAGAAGATTCTGATTCTGAAACTTCAGAGGTGGATGCTGAAGATACTTCAGTTGAGTCTGTTACAGAACCGGATCAAGAGGATTCGGTTAATGAAGTTGAAGATGCAGATTCAGATGAAGACCCAGATATTGATACTACCATACCAGTTCTCAAGAGATCGACACGAGAAAGAAGAGCACCTTTGAGATACTCTCTTAGTGCTCTGAGTTCGTTTCATGCTTTGAGCATCATCGGAGAAGAACCTAGTTCTGTAAAAAATGCAAGGTCTATGGATGATGCAAATCAGTGGGAGCTTGCTATGACAAATGAGATGCAGTTACTGGATAAGAATGAAACATGGAGCTTGTGTAAATTGCCTAAGGATAGAAAGGCAATTGGTTGCAAATGGGTGTTCAAGCGAAAGCTGAAACCGGATGGGTCTGTAGAGAAGTACAAGGTGAGGCTGGTAGCTAAAGGGTACTCTCAGGTTGAGGGAGTCGACTACGCTGAGATTTTTTCTCCCGTGGCAAAAATGACTTCAATCAGATTTGTTCTATCTCTGGCAGCATCATATAATCTTGAGGTAGAGCAGATGGATGTGAAGACGACATTCCTTCATGGAGACTTGGAGGAAGAGATATATATGAGACAACCAGAAGGCTTTGAGGTTCAAGGTAAAGAGAAGCTGGTGTGCAAATTGAAGAAGTCTCTGTATGGATTGAAGCAATCGCCAAGGATGTGGTACCAGAAGTTTGATACGTACATGTTCGAACTCAAGTTTGTACGTTCAGATTCAGATCATTGTGTTTATGTGAAGAGAGTTGGAGATCAGTTTGTCATTCTTACACTGTATGTGGATGACATGTTGCTGATTGGAAACAGTATGAAGATGGTGAATTCAGTGAAGGGTTTGTTGGCCAAGAAGTTTGAGATGAAAGACTTGTGGCCAGCGAATTTTATTTTGGGTATGCAGATTAGAAGGGATCGTCAGAAGCGAAAGTTGTGGTTAGGACAAGAGAAGTACATAAAAGAAGTGTTGAAAAAATTTAACATGTCAGACTGCAAGCCAGTGGGTACTCTTATGTCTCTAGGAACCAAACTTTCTGCAGAGCAATGCTCGAAGACGGATGAAGAAGCCGAAGAGATGGACCGTGTGCCATATGCAAGTGCAGTGGGCAGCTTGATGTACGCCATGGTGTGCACGCGTCCAGATATAGCCCAAGCAGTGGGAGTCTTGAGTCGGTATATGTCTAACCCAAGCAGGGAATATTGGAATGCTATCAAGAGAGTTTTCAGGTACCTTCGTGGAACTTCAGATTTTATTTTGTGCTTTGAAGGTGCGAGAAAAGAAAAGAGGCTTGATATTGTAGGTCATGTAGATGCTGATTGGGGTGGAGACATTGATAGTAGACGGTCCACTAGCGGATATGTTTTTACATTATTTGGGGCTGCACTAAGTTGGATGAGCAAGAGACAAAGCGTGGTAGCACTTTCTTCTACAGAAGCAGAATATATGGCTCTTACTCATGCTGCAAAAGAGGTCATATGGCTACGGCGGTTGTGCTTGGAGCTCGGATTTGAGCAAGGTGCTATAGAGGTGAGATGTGATAATCAATGTGCTATTCAGTTAGCTAAGAATCCCACATTTCACTCACGCACAAAGCATATTGACATCTAATACCATTTTATTAGGGAAAAGATGAAAAAGAAAGAGGTTCAGCTTGAAAAGGTTGATACAACAGAGAATAGTTCTGATTTTCTGACTAAAGCAGTTACAGGTGTAAAGTTCTAGTGATGCTCTACTGCTATTGGATTAAAGAAGAATGTTGCTGGCAAGGCTCTCATCGGTGTGAAGTATCCACCAAGTGGGAGAATGTTAGAATTGGTGAATACTTCAGGACCTCTTATTTCTCACACCGGGTTCGCCCACGTGAGCTTAGGGAAATCTGAGTATTATCCAATTAGTAGTGCTGCTGGCGTACGAACGAAGGGGGGGGGGGGGGGGGGGGGTTCGGGGGGCCCCACCCCCCGGTGAGCGGGCGGGGGTTCGGGGGCTTTTGTTTAGCCGGCTCGTGTGGTTCGGATTAGGTTTTTTCTCTATTTGTTTGAGTTTTAAACCCGGTTTGAAGAGGCTATTAATAGCCTAATTTCTGATGTAATCTATGTGGCGGCTGTAAACCTAAACAATATAGTGGAACCTCTTTGCAGGACGTAGCCCTTATCTCAAGGGTGAACCTGGGTAAATTCGTGTGTCTCCTTTATTTTTCTGCAATCTCTCTACGATCTTCTCTCCTTGTTCTCGAATTTTCCCATCAGATACTTCGTCATCTCCTCCATAGAGGCGTTTTTTTTAATAAGGAACAAGAAAACTGGTTGATTCTGTCAAAGCCGCTGTTCCCGTCGTAGAATTCTCTGAAAACCCTGTTGCCGTCATCCTTCATAATATTCCAGAATTCACAAAAGAAAACGATGGGAAACCCATCCGGACCCAGAGATCCATCACCGTGGAGCTCTTTTTTGAGCTGACTAGGTTTGAGCTTTAGAGCAATGGGCATCAGTGGGGATGCCGCATCGCCCCAGAATCTTCTAACATTGTGGTCAAGCCAGTGCAAAAGAGCTGGTAGGTGTATGTTCAGTAGCTCTTCGAAAATATTGAGCAGCAGCCCTTCCAATCTGTCCATTACCCCTGAACTCTGTGCCGTCGACCTTGATTACGTCGACGTGGTTTTTTTCTTTCACGTCCACTGGCACAGAGATGAAAAAAGTGTTTGTTGGCATCACCCTACTTAATCCAGAATTTTATAGGTCATTATCTCCATCAAGCCGGACAATCTCCAGCTACTTGTTTCTTCCTGCTAGCTCCATTCACTACACCAAAAAAGTTTTTTAAAAATCAAACACATTAGTTTCTAGAATCTTAATTTTAGTCTTTAATACTTTTTGAGATCAAAATATCTTGGTCCCTCGTGCTCTCTACAAGCTGGTCATTAAAAATTTTTAATGACCAAAATTTTTTCATTAGTACTTAAAGAATGATTTATTCGTGACCATAAATTAAATTTTAGTTTCAAATTGATAAGAATTTGAGACTAGTATCACATTAGTCTCTAATATTTATACTTTTAAGAATAAAATATAATTGATCCTTAAAAATTGGTCAATAAATCATAATTTTGTTGTAGATATCGAATCAAGTGTGCAATCATCCTCAGCACACTCATAAGTAGAGACTGCAGAAGGAAGTCCAACTCCAATCTGCAGTGCATTGCAAGTTCCTGCAGGTTACATCAGTAGGTGTGATGGTGGTCCTGAGCAGTTCCAAAGAATTAGTAATTATCAGTTAATCTATGTTGAACATGTAAACAACTTGTTGCATTGACTTGTTC
This sequence comes from Pontederia crassipes, assembly GCA_030549335.1. Taxonomy (NCBI): domain Eukaryota; kingdom Viridiplantae; phylum Streptophyta; class Magnoliopsida; order Commelinales; family Pontederiaceae; genus Pontederia; species Pontederia crassipes. Next base: position 53,943,756 of record CM060193.1, on the reverse strand, counting down.
GGTAGCTCCAAAATAACCAAAATGGAAGAACAAGAGTAGACCACTAGTTTGGCTTCAGTATGATATCTGAGTCTCTGGTTGTATGCGAGAATAGTTTAAAGAATTGTTGACATACTAGTGCGTTCTTGTTGTAAGAGATATTATCCTTGGCCATCAAAGTATTGATCTTTATGACTCTATTGATGATAGAACCTCCTAGAACATTTTCCTTCTGTATACATTTACCTTTCCCCATATCTGCTAGTACCTTTGCTTTTTTGAGACATCACACATTAAAAAAAAAACTTGCATGCTTTCTAAGTAAATTACGTCAAATGCCCTCTAACTTCGATGTTTGCTCAGTGATACTCTCCAACTTTATTTTGTAATATGAATGCACTCCATCTTATAATTTATTTCATGGAATACCCTTTTGATCAGAAATACCTAGTATCATAGTCATTCGATTGATGTGGCATTTAATTTTTTTAAAAAATAATATATAGAATATCAAAATAATATTAACAAATAAAAAAGTTCCTCCTCCCTCTCTCTCCGGCGCTCGCCGGAGGAAGCAGAGGGGAGGGGGCTGGCATAGAGAAGGAGTTCGCATCCCCTCCACATCCTTTGGCAACGGCGAGGTTAGGGGGGGGGGGGTGGTGGTGGTGGCGAGGCCCCCCTTCTCTGTGCGTGCTGGCGTAGAGAAAGGCGGGTCACCCACCCCCCCTTGCATTCGGCAAGTGCCGAAAGTTCCAGAGGGGGGCGAGGCCTCTCTTTCTCTGCGCGCGCCGACGCAAAGAGGGGGGGCTCTCCCCTCTCTGCATCCTCCGGCGACTGTGCATCGGCGCAGAGAAAGGGGGGCCTCACCCCTCTCTACGTCCTCTGGCGATTGCGCACGTCGACATAGAGAAAGGGGGGCCTCACCCCTCTCTGCATTCTCCGACGATAGAGAGATTGCAGGGGGGCATCACCCTCCCTTCTCTAAGCGCGCCGGCGTAGAGAAGGGGGGGGGACCTTGTCCCCTCCCCCTACGCACGCCGTTTCAGCGCACAGAAAAGGGGGGCCTCGTGCTGATTATAAAAGGGTATTCCATGCAATGAGTTACAAGATTGAAGATATTCGTGATACAAACTAAAGGTAGCACTAGGATGATGCCCAAAATTAGAGGGCATTTGGTGTAATTTAACATCTGCTTTCTTAATTATCACAAATCTATATACTATAACTGCCTGCTTTCTTAATTATTTTTTTCTGTTATTTGTTTTAAGATAAAACTTGTGCTAAATATCTCTTTTCATGTTTTTTTTCTCCTGATTGACAACATTAATATTCATAACCTCTTTGAAAAAAATGTTTTTTTGACGAAGCCCTTTTAAAAAGTTAATGATTATAATAAATCTCTCCTCCTCAGATTAGGAGCTGCTTTCCAGTGTTTGCAGAAAGAAATCATTGAATCAATTATTGTGGTTTAAACTTAACCAATTGACAGATGCTGTTTCTTTATGATGGTGAATCTCCTTTTAAATTGTTCTTCTTTTTTCTAAAAAAAATGATCTTTTTCTTGGTATGTATACTATCATTTAAATGTTTTCATGGAGCATTTCACAAGGTATAACTTGTTTTCCTGTAACTTTTAATTTATTTGGTTGCAATATCCTTTTATGTGGGTTGATAAGCTAGCATTCAGTGTTTTCTTTTCCTGCCACATATCCTGTAGGGCTGGGAAAGATAGCAAAATTCATAAATCCTGGAAAGATTGACTCATCAGAAGTTATTACGATGAAGACTCTCAAGGTAACTAATTCATTTGTCATACAAATGCTGTATTTAATTCTTCTTCAAAAGAAATATTTATATACTTCATGTTAATATTGAGTTTTGGTAACCATAGGATACATGTGCAACAGAGAAACAAATATATGGTGTTAGACTGATGGGCTGGGGTGTAGAACATATCAAATGGCCAATTCATCTTGAGGTGAGCAACCTCCAACTGATTTTTCTCAGCTCTTTTAAACTTTTATCAAAAGAAAGAAAAATGAACTCATCTCATGAGAGCTCTAGCAGTTCCAGCTATCATGGTCTGAATTTAACTGTCCCATTGCCATCCTAGTAGTTCCAACATTATGCTTGAAATTTTATTGGATTTGATTACTGACCACCTTATTCATTGCAGTAAGATGTTTAATGCTTCTAATTTAGTAACATTGCACTGTCTTACATTGTGTATTCCAATTATTTTGCATGGTTGTTTGTCGTAGCTAAAGGAAGTTACATCTGTAGTACTCTCATTTCTTCATGGTGAAAGGACACTATAAAATGTCATTATATTGGAGGAGGTTTTATACTCAGCTCGCAGTCTTTACCTCATATTCCTTCCCTTTACATCTTCCTCACTCACTTTCAGGACCGATTGCAGACTCATTTGACTCTTTCGGGTGCTGCTGAAAATAACGATCTTTGGCATCATAGGATTCTGACTAGAGTTTACAGGACGAGATGGTTCCCCATGCTAACACTTCCTGCCACGTGTGTCAAGAGGCGGAGGAGCACATCGACCATTTATTCTTCAAGTGCATGTGGCTCACGAATTCTGGTCGAGGATGGCTACACTGGACAGCAGCAGCGGAGGCATTCTGGCAGCTGCTTCACGACAGGGTTAGGCAGTGATAGAGCTGGCAGTTTGTGCTAGCATCCATATTGGTCCGTACTTGGGCCATTTGGCTTCAACACAATCGGACTTATTTTTGTGGAGTGCGATGTCAGGTGGAAAATATTGTTCATCATGCTTTTTAATTTCCTCCTCCTTCGGTAGCGGATGTACACCTCTTCCTTTTTTGTTGCCGTCTTCTCGAGGGCTCACACTTAATACATTTTGATCATCTTATAGTCATATATATATATATATATATATATATATATATATATATATATATATATATGGATGGAAACCTCAAACCATGGTGGCCATTCTTTTTCTCCTAAAAAAATTGATTTTCAATTAAATCACTTATTCTACTCTAGTATTGTGGTTTCATCTAGTGAAACTTGTTGCATCTTCATTAATGCTTAGTTGTATCTTTAAAGGCCCAGTTAAATGTCAGAATATTACCCAGGAGGTTGTCATGTACTACATGTATATATTTGTTATATTTTCGAAAAATATGTTATAACATGATCATTTTATTTTATTTTTCCTTGCAAATTCAAATAAATGAAACACATCATTTTGACGCCGGGCCGGATGCAAAGTTGAGCAAAGTTGAGGTGATTATAACTTTTGAAGAAGAAGACGATTCAAAGTACTATTAATAATCTAATAAATTCGAAATCTATCGAACTTAGAATCCGAGAAAGAAAACTACACAGTTTTATGAAATAGTAATAATCTAAAAAGATAAAAGTAACAATATTGAGATATACTAACTAATAGAAATCTATCATGTTATCCTACACACATTTTTTGAAAAATTTTCCTCAGAAATAATTTTCATTTAGAACAGCTTTCAGCGAATTGAACACATCCCGGAGGAAATGAAGATTCCCTTTATGCAACTAGGCAAATAATTAGTTTTCTTTTAGTTATGCCTAGTTATGCTTTTGACGTGGGAACTACATTTTCTAGATATAGTCAGCATGGTACTGGGGCGAGACATTGTTTAGGCTTTCAATAAAGCAAATGTTTTACTTTTCAATCATCATTGACCTTACAATGCCTAATTCTCTTATTGAACTTTGCAATCTTCAGGTTTCACGGGTCACTGCCCTGCCCGTGCCAAGGCAGCGGTGTATACTATAACAAACTGGGTTTCAGGGTTTGCCAAGAAGGGCCGTATATTACCAAGAGCTGCTAGGCCTCGACCTAAGCAGAGAGATACAGCATTTTTGTTGCTGTTTTTTCCAATTTTATTTTACTGATGAACTGATCCTAGCGCCAAACCTTATGTTTGTTTTTACCATGTAGAATGAATTTGTGCACTGGTGTTATAAAAGTATGCATCCATTTTATTCCTCCCATGTCAAATAGTCCCGTTGCCTTTTGTTTGAAACCTGGAAGTTTATGTTCTTTTCAATTTCTAGACCCCATCAAAACTCATTTCTTAGCGTCCACTGTTTACAAAATGGCCAAAGACGTGCTTGTATCAATCATCATTGAGTCCAAGTATGTACTTCAATCATTAATTATCTGTGCACAATGCATGTAGTACATTTGCACCTTCCATTGAGATGGTATATGATTATTGTATCTGTGAAATGTTAATGCGTGTGCTAACATTTTTATTAGAACATGCAACAAACAAAGCAGTACGTACCAACTCCATGTTCATCTTTTATTAGAACGCCAGATCAAACCGACTAAAGTGTCTCTGAATCTTGTGATGTTGTACTCCTGACAATAACTACAACACAAATCACATGAGGAAATCGATAATATGCTTCCTAAGAAGCTTCAATATTCCTTCTCGTGAGAACAACTTGGAGATGGATTTCTTGTTGACGCTCCTCGTGCTCTGCACCATCTTGAACCACTGGCTCTCGGGATCGCAGTCCTTGTCGTTGCTCAGACACTTGCACGGGTTCGTCACCACGGTCTTGCCGTCGCCGCCGACGTCCAAGCACAGGCCGGTCGAGCTGCTCGGCACAGACGCCGAGACATGCATCTTGGAGTCGGACACCAGCTGCCACTTGGAACTGGAGTCGCCGCAGAGCACCCCGAGCCTCGCCGGCTTGCCAATGTCGTCCGCTTTCAAGCACATGAGCGAGTCCTTCAGCGTCAAGGTTTGCTGCTGCGTGTAGGTCCATGCTTCTGACTCGTTGCAAGGGCCCAGGAACAGCGACTGCAGTAAGATGTTTCTCAGCACGCATTGCCCGGTCAAGGGATGGAACAGTATCAGGTAAGGTGCAGAGAGGTCAGAGATGCCAGGGCCTGCAATATTAATCAAGAAACTAGTGATCTCTCTATAACTTTCACTACTGTTCATTCAAGAAGATTTAAATGTGCTGTGTGGATACCTTGAAACGGAGGTTGCAGAGCTTGCAGTCGCTGCAGCACGGCGGAGTTCCTGGTCTTGTGCCAGTCCCACGCCAGCAGCCCGTACGACTCGTCGTAGCCCAGGGTCCCTTGTCTGATGTAGTAGCTGCCCTGCAGAGCCCAGAGCGCCCAATCCAAGTCGAGCTCGGCGGCGACGCTGAGCAAGCAGCTCATGTAGCGGTTGTCGTTGGTGTTCCCGCCGCCCTGGTCGAATCCGTACTCGCTCAGGAAGAGGGGCCAGCCTTGGTCCAGCAGGAACCCAGCCCTCTTCAGGACGTCCCCTCTGATCCTCCCGCACACCTGGTTCAGGTTCCCGCTCACCCAGGCCTGGCCGTCGGAGAAGGAGTACCAGTGCAGCTCGAAGACGAGCTTCCTGGAGAACGAGAGCTTGACTTGTTTCTTTGAGAGGAAGCTCAGGTCAAGGTCGAAGTTTAGGCCTGACAGTATCACGAGGACGTCTGGGTTCGTGGAGTGCACTGCCTCGGCTCCCCTCTGCATGTTACTGCAAAAGAGAGCTCTCTCCAATCCTTAAACTTGTGGTCGTGGCATGCAACGAGTGCTAATTAAGATATTAGTGAACTTTTTTCTATTAATTAAGAGCATGATCACAATTAATTAATTATTGGAGTGCTAAACTTATATATTTCTGGAGCGTATAATCACAATTATTTTTTTCTAATTGGGCTGACCATTCAGCCTATACTAACGATTGTGCATCGATCCTCACTAATTCGATGTCACAAATCGCTGACGGATCAAATTCCTAGAGATAACCACAATCAATTAGTAGAAGAATAATTGCATTTATTTATTTTTTCTTCTCTAAAGTTTGGCTATTTGATTGGCAACAAGGAGTTATAGGGATGTTCAGGTGTAGAGTTCAATTAGATCTCACCCACTTAAACAAATCTTGGTTGGATCCCTCTAATTTGAACTTTGGATTCAATCTAATTCAATCTTAACTCGATCATATCTTTTTTCTTTTTACATTATTCAATGGAAAAATTATTTAATGTTTATTTTAAAGTATGAAATAAGTTTCTCAAATACTTAAAACTATGTTCACGTTTGAAATAGTTTATTTTAATAATTTTAAATAGAATATAATCTTAAAATTAAATAAAAAGTATAAAAAAAATTGAAAAAAAATGTTCTAATCGTGTTGAGTCAGGTTTGACCCAACTAGAAAGTGATATGATCCCAATCTCATGAATACCCTTATCGTGACTCATTGAAAATATGGAAACATTGCTAATTTATAGATTTGGAATACTTTTCTGTGGGTAGTTTATACATACATGTAAATATATCAAGAGTCATGTTTTTGTATGATAATTAATTAGTTGACTTGGTCATCTGACATCTGCATTTCGATTTTTTTATGTCAACTCTGTGTTATCTATCTAGAAGATCACTAGCCGGCAGTCGGTTTATGATTAATTTGTAAAAAATATTTTTTAAAAAAATTTAAAAAAAATACATAGTTGTTATTGACAAAAATTAAATTCGAGACTCCTCCATACTAACCCACAAATTTTGTTCTCAATCGAATTGGTGTCTCACATATTTTCTATATTAGATTTCAACAAACGCAATATTGAAATACGAATTAGGAAGACTACTAGACTAGATAATTAGATATGTACGTGCATGAAATATGTATAATGTATACTTTACCTGTACCAAGAATTGACATTTTGCTTTGGTCCTCTCAGCTCGTTTCTTAGACTCATTCCGATCACATTACTCGAACCCTTGAACATTGCGGCCATCTTGGTCAACCCGCTGACCCACATATTGGGATCAAAGTACTTGTCACCAAAGAAGCCATTGCCGTCTGAGTTATCACAGCACCATCCAGGCGTTGTCACATGGTTGTCTAAGATCACCATGATGTTGTTATCTCCTAGGTCAGACACCACTGCCTGCATGCATACATAAAAATATGCTTTGGATAATTAATTATTTATATAAATATATGGCCGTTTCATTTTTATTTTGTTATATCCATATTTTGGAGTGATATAAGCTCTCCATTTTCAGGCTAATATGTATATACACATAAAATATTGTCATGCATCATATATTATTAGATTTTTATTTGTGTATGGTATTTATTATATGAGAATGATTTTATTAATGCATTTTCAACAACATGATGCATGAAATCTCATATTATATTGTAACTAATGTGTTTGTTATTGGTTTGTATCTATAGATAAATAGGTGTGTGATTCGTATACAGTTCCTTGATTTATGAGGGGAGTTGATAAATGCTAACTACTAACTTTATTATAGTATATATGTACACGTTTTCATATTAAAATCCAAATGTTCTCACGCAATTAAAATTTCGCTGACACGCCATCATAGCTATTTTTTTCCTTTTTTTTCTTTCTTCATTTTAATAATTAAGTTTATGCATGTATATACTTTAATTTGCCAAAGATATATGCATAGCAGGTGGAATAGGAATCTTAGCTAAAGGTCACACGAACAACATCAAGGTTTGGTTAGCTTTATGCATATGAACATATTTTATGTAGCGGTTGTTCTTAGCTAACATACCCACTTCCTATTTGACTTAACTACAAATACAATAAAAAAATATCTAAGTCCTCCAATATCAATCATATAAAATCGTCTCGTGTTCATGTCCGCAAACTACTCTTATATTGTTAATTGTATGACTCGGCTTCCCCAATTATTACCATCCCATTCACATATTATCACAACACATGCATGTGCATGCATGATATTGATAACCAAGTTTCTTTATCTCTTTGTTTTCCCTTTCGGGTGAACGAGTTTCTTTGAATCTTTTGTTTACTGATGCACATACATCCAAGAGGATGGATGATTTACTACGTACCATTTCTTTAATTTTTAAATAAGTTTTTGAGATCTCTGGTGATGTGTTTTTTTACTCAAAATAGATGTTTGGGGCTGATACATGCATGGCGACTGAGAGGAGAATTGACTACATGCATAGATCATACGCGCATGTTAAACATGAATTAGTGCATGTACAGAAGGCTAAACTTTTACTGTTCATTTGGTTGCGAGCTTGCTATATGGTGAACAATAATTATGATGAGAATATATATATGTTAATTAGTAGATTGATCGATCTGACTGAGTCCGAGAGTACTGACCTTGAAGGAGTCGATGAGGGTGAGACCGAGGAGGGCAGGGTTGTTGACTTGGATGGCGGCGACGGTCTCCAGGAGGCCGAGGGACTGGAAGGACTGCCGGACGGTCATGGAGGCGTAGGTGTCGTTGGTGACGAGGTAGAGGGGCCACGTCAGGCGCACGCAGTTGAACCCCATGGACGCGATCATCTTCGCCACCGTGTCCAGCGGCTGCTTCCCCATCCCTTCCACCAGCATCGGCTCCAGGTGCGACGACCAGTTCACGCACGCCAGCTTCACCCGCTTCCCCGACGACCCCTCCACGATCCACCGCGAGTTCGTCATCAGCGGCGCCGCCGCGAGCTGCCGGAGTAGGCCATTGCTTACGACCAGCGCTAGGAGCAGCAGATGGTGGAAGAGGAGCTTCTTCATGTCTTCTGCAGCTTCAGCAGCTGTGGGCGTCCATTTGCCTGGAGCTGCAAAGCCTCTCTGTATTTATACAATGTGCAATTTATTATAAGCATAATTTATTAAGTTTATATTATTACAATTAATATAAATATAAAAGAGTTATATGAGGGAGTAAACCCCCAAAAACTTACCAGTTTAAGCTTTAAGTCTGATTTAATAGGATAAGGCTCACGAGAAAAAGAACGTTAAATAAAATTATAAATATAAAAATATTATTCTTCATAACGTATGAATTAAAACTTTGCAACAATTGATAGCAAATCTTATTTAACAAGTATATATCAAGTAAGCACTCTAACTATCTTGAGTTCAATTTATTATACATGTAGAATATCTTGTGAGTTTTAGTCGTCATAAGTGCGGCTCGAATGAAGACAAAAAGAATTACGTAATGACAAATTAATATAAAGAGTTTAAATATTAAGTATAATCCATATTATATATTGTATGAAGTAACACATGTGCTAGAAACTAAGGGCAAAAAAACCAGTTCAATAAAAAAAAAAGAGTTGAAGAATGAAGGCTTGCTAATTTGGTACACTTGTGCTTCCATTAATTGTCAAGCATGTAGCTTGCCTAGACATCCTACCTTCAAATTGCATGGCGAGAAGAAATGTAATGCGTGTTGTGCTATTTTTCTCCTTTTTCTCTGTATTAGTTATGCTAAGAATTAATACACAAGAACAGAAAAAATAACGTAGAAAAAGTAATTGATCATTCAATTCAGAAATATAAAAAATTCTTATTAAACTTGAATCCTGATGACAACCAATTTATATTTTGTAGTCGATCTATGTATAACTTAAACTTATCCATCAAGATGGCTTCATCCACATCATAAGTCATAACTCCACAATATATATAGCAAGGCATATGTCATATATATATATATATATATATATATATCATTGATTGATTGTAATATATAGTTCCACAACGTGGATCAGGACATGGATATTATCCAAAGCGATTTAATTAAGTATATAATTGCTCGATCAGTACCTACCTTGTTTATGATGTACCAGCAAAACCAGCTTAAACCACCCTTCAGCGTCGTCAGGGTTCAAGCAGAAGATTCAGGCACGGTTCAACGCCAGTTTCTTTTAAACTGATTTAGACATGCTGGTTCTCTCTCTCTCTCTCTCTCTCTCTCTCTCTCTCTCTCTCTCTCTCTCTCTCTCTCTCTCTCTTAAAATCGTATGCAACATTTTCTCGCTCGACCTCTCCCCTGATCGAATTCTTTTCCTCCCGCTACTTCAATTAACCACACCGTTGCTGTCATCAACCTTGTTGAGCCGCTCCACTTAACCTTGCCGCCAGCCGCCACTCTACTCGGCATCATTGTCGCTGCTTCACTGGACCTCATCATCGCCGCTTCAATCGACCTTTGGGAGTTCGCCCCATCGCCGAGATGTCAACCTACACGCTTGCTGTTGATTTTTCGCCGCACTCTAATCTATGCGTGAGGAGGAAAGATTGCTGCTTCAGGAAAAATATTGCTGCTTCTTTCCTTGGGGTGAGAAGAATGGTGGCAGCAACAACTTTTTGCGATAGTCACAAAGCAACGATCGAACCGTATGCTGTTGCTGGAGGGTGGAGCAACAACGTTTCCGTCAATGTGGGGGTGGCATGCAGATGCAGGTGTTCGTAAAGAGACTACCATCTGAGTCCACGCGCGTCCAGCATATATTATACAAACTGGTGCCGTTGTCGGAAACTTTGGATGAAAGGTGCATCTTGGAGTCAGATATCGTCTCCCACCTTGGAACTCTTGTAGTTGGTCCCAATTCTCGCTGACTGTCTAACGCTCACAAATCGAACCCGTCACGTGACGAAAACCCAACACGAGGACGCTACTTACTATGCAAAAAGGTTGATCAATAACTCGACTTTGTCTAATTTCTTGATTAGATAAAATAAATGTAGAAGATTTAAGTAATAAGAACAAAATATTTAATGAAAAAAGGAGTTCGATAGTACTTCAAAATAAGGAGGATCTAAGAGCGGAAGGTACATATACAATGCCCGAGTTCATAAAGAAAATAAAAGATGATGTGATACAACAAAAATATCCAAGGACCACCCCATGTGCACATCATCATCACTTGCAAAAATTGTCTCTCTCGCTCATCCTTCCATAACTTCTTTATCTACAGGATCAATACAGGAGAAACGATATTTCATGAGCTTCGCAGCCCAATAGGAGAATAATAAATCAATGGATGATCAAATCAACATTAGACAAGCATGAAAGAAAATCTTGAAATGATATTGAGCTCTAAATAAATCAATAAGAATGATTAATATCAATGAGTCAAACAAAAATGAAATAACAGTAATCTATGCAATCACCTAGTGAGAGATCAATACGATATGAGCTTAGTCACTGATAAAATATGCAAGTATAAAATCGATGATAAATTTATAAATCAATGTGATAGCCTGACAATGAGCGAGATTTCGTTAAAACAATAGAAATGAAAGAGATATTTTGGAATCTTTGATGAGTATGAGTATGATAATATTAATCCATCGTTGAGTATTAATCAAGGTCATCATTGATACAATTCTCTAATTTCATTACTTTGTACTTTAATACTTCGTTCCATTGTTCTGAGTATGGAAGTTGTATTCAACTTCTGAATCATTGATGTTTCTATGCAATGTCATTGGTTAACATTTTTGTTGAAATGAGGTGCCATGTAATTCATGAATGGTCTATGATTGTGCACACCATGGCGAAAAGTCATCCTCACTATAGGAGAGATTTTCCTGTTTCATTACACAATGGGAAGCAATCGTGAAATGGGGATATGTCTGAAACTATACTCCAACCAGCATAGTATGCAATGAACTCCCGTCAATCTGTATCATGGACACTCCGACTTTTATCTTTATTAGTTCAAGTTTTCATCTTTGCCCGATTGGGATTTTGGATTAATGCTATGCAATATAAATCAGTAAGGTTCATTTTAAGATCAATGCGATGAAGATAAATGATCAGTTAGGATTAGTTATACTCTTGATCATAATAGGAAAAACAGAGGATTTAGAGATGGGGGAGTTTTGAACGGCCGGTGAGAGGTGCGGTCGTCCGTTTGGTTCAGCCGTATCACAGGATTGACATGCTGAGGAGAGACAACTTTTGTTTATTCTACAATAGCAATACACTTATGAATAATGCATAACACTTGAAACACCAACTAGGCTTAGACTGAGCATGATTATAATAAAATTCCCTGTGCTGAGATTTATTAGCATTTATGCACCTGATATATGATTAGCATAAAACATGTTAGTATCCTTTAGGAACATATCTCATGTCAGTTTATACACATCAACATGGCAGCACATTAATCACACAACATGACATAGATAACATTAGTGAGCTATTACAACTTGCTTATTTACATGAATGGTACAATTTAGGAAACCTTAGCATCTCATACATTTGTTTATGTTTCCTGGACAGCAAGATAATGGCAATAAACCTCTTAGAGGTTTACTAATTTATGTGCCACCTTAGCTATTTAACCCCCTGTTAACTATACCATTACTTCATAATATGCTGGCACTTCAACAAGAATGGACAAAAATTAGCTAATCTGGCCCAACTTGGTTCATATGGCTAATTCTGTCTTGTTGCATTGTAGTGATCAGTAGTATCATTACCTAAACAAAATCATACATGGCTGGATAAGGTAAAAGGATCATATGTTACACATTTCAGCATTACCATAAGAATTTAGGTTGATACAGGATTTCAAATCATGGCATATGACTTCTAAAGTTTCATTCATCATACATCTTAATAACTTGGGTGTCCCAAGTGTAAGGGAATTGCATGAATTCGGAGTTGACATTCATCCGATATGTTTATAATCATTTAGGCAAAAATGCCGAGCATCCTGTCACTTAAGTAGGTGTTGTTCTAGAGTGGGCAGCAACAACAAAATGAGAGATTAATAAACTTGAGGTTCAACAGTGGACAGCAACCACAAAATGGAACTAGTTAGCATACAAGATAAGAGACTAATTAAAATTTAGTCTTAACACTGTTTTATGGCAGCTTGTAGACCCAGTGATTAGTTTCAACATATGGTTAATAATACGAACACTATAACCAATATGATATGTTGCTATTTTTCCCAAGTTGTTCATCAAGCATTACAGCAAGCAGTTAGAGTACAATCATGATAATACAATCATAAAATCAGCACTAACATTAACCAACATATCCCAGTACATCAATGCATAATCATTGAACATCACACTATTGCAACAGTTATATTCATTTATACCATAATGGGTAACCATAATACCTGAACAAGAGTAACACTTAATCCTTATAATAAACCTCTAAGAATGCCCATGCTACCTTCTCTATGATTACCAGATGCAATGCACAAAAAGGGCAGCATTAATCATCATATTCTTTTATTTAGGACATGGGATCGAATAATGCCAGCAACAACAAATCTGGCCTAATCATATTTTAAGAACCCTACAATACATTTTACTCCTCTCATGCAAGGAGAGCAGCAAATGATTCAACGATTTTGAGCATGATCAGTAGCATATCAAGATGATATCAGACTTAGATGTGGAGTTAACATGCTGCCTTAAGTTAATTTATACATCCAATGGTTGATCCGACAAATTCACCTACCTTAGTGTGATGTTAGTCTTCTTTCAGGTGTTGTCCTCTTCACGATCAAGTTCTCCTTCCCTCTCCTACAGTTCCAGATGGTCCGGGCATATGGATCATATTGCCCTTGAACACTTGTGCCTTGATGAGTGAGGAAAAAGGGTCTCTGTTGCTGAACAATAATGTAAAAGAGGAAAAAAATCTAAGATTTAGGATTCCATGATGGTCCTTCCTCCTCACCTTGATGGTTTCTTCCCCCTCCTGTGTACTCTGCTTCTCGTTATCTTCCAAACGTTTGGTTTTGATGGTGCCCTAGCTGCCCTGCAAGCCAAGTGGAAGGGAGGAAAAGAAATGGCAAATGTTGTCAAGTTGAGTTTTAGGAAAGAGGAAATTATGGGTGAGGTGGGGTAATCAAATTTACTCTGTTTTAATTCCAGCATAATAAAAATAATGACATGATTACTTTTGGCAATTAAAAATAGTACCCTGCCTATTTTGGTTTTCGGCTGAGCGGGCATCCATAACCTTTAGCGGACATCCATTTTGCATTATTTTAATTTTTGTGTTTTTTTTGCTGGTTGTTACGGATTGACCGACTCCTTCAGCTCCCAAGCAACAATTTTTGCTTCTGCTCATCAGATTATGTCTTCTTTTATAGATCCATGCTTTTGCTTCTAGACAAGACCCCAATACGAGCATGAAATAGAACACACATACTTCACTATAACACGGTTCTTTAATAAAATATATGGGGAGGCCAGGGCCTGCATCATGAATTAATAACAACACTAGTTATAACACCCTCAAAATCCTACCTAGTATAGTTGCCGAACTCTAGATGATGTTACTTTAATAATCTAATATTATAAAATATTGCAGCAGAAATATAATAATAAAATATAAAACATTAATATCGTACAGTGGAAGACTTCTAAAAATATAAAATCTCAAGAAAACAAACTAGTCCAGGGACGGAGCCATGTAGTAGCTTGGGGGGGCCTTGGCCCCCCTCAACTTTTTGCCACACTATTATTATATACCATATATTTATATATATTTTACATAATTATATGATAAAATTCAATTTTGGCCCCCCTTAATTAAGTTAAATGCAACTTAAAAGCATATATTTATAAATATTTATTATTTATGATATATTTTTTATGTATATTTTAATATCTAATATTCTTTAAATAATTTTTGGCCCCCCTCAATATTTTTTCTCGCTCCATCCCTGAACTAGTTCATGCGCCATCTAGGCTCTAACATAAATCCAACAAAGGTTTCATAATACATAATGAATAATATAATATAAAACATCAATTTCATAAACAGCGAAAGACTTCTAAAGATATAAAATCCAAAGAAAATAAATTAGTCAATGTACGATCTAGGCTTTCACATAGACCCAACAAAGATTTCATAATGCATAATGAGTTCAAGTAAAAGTACATGACTCCAAAAAGTCCATAAGTCATACATAGTTCACTCTGACAAAAGTTCATCGTAATGACATATCATAACATAAAGTAAGATAATTTGGGTCGTAGCCCCACCAATCCATATGCAATGTCTCCGTCATGAGGCTCTCTCTGTCAAACCTATGTCTTATCTATACATGCACAGATCTATGGGGTGCAAGAGATTTTTCCTATTAGAGTATGTTGAAGTCCATGCATGCTATGATATTATAATATACTGATGCGTGCAAATTAAGCGCAAATATACTAGCAATTATACTAGATCATATCAAATAATAAAGAGTGAATAAAGTGTCGAACCCATGAGGACTAATTTAGATTCTTACCTTTCTAACTTAAGTTTATTAATTTGAAAAGTAACAAGAATTAATTTGAAATAAAAGTAATTCAAATGATGACAATCAAAGATAATGATGCCCTTAATAATGTGAGAGAAAGTTAGAACTCAGACTCCGTATCCCTTTCATATTCTCTTAATTATCAATAATTGTAGAAAATAGACGGATAACAGGTATAGAACTCAAAAGCTTGAAGATCTAACTACCCTAATTAAGAATATAATCAAAGCACGTTGTCAACTCAATCCACTTTAATATACTCTCAACTAAGATGCATTAATATAAAAGGTTGCTTAAAGTAAAGGACTAAAAAACTTGAGAACCTAACTATCTTAAATAGAAGTAAAATTAAAGACGCCGAAAACTCGATCAACTCCAATCTACTTCATCTAAGATGCTTTAAGTTGCAAACCTCCGTCTAATGATATAATTGCTAGCAATTAAAACTAATGTACTACCAAAAATATGAAATTAATAGAACTCGGCCCGGGTCAGATACAAATCTCAACTCAGTAGAAAAAATGAAGGAACTCGGCTCGGGTTGTATCCAACTCAGCCCGAGTTCTTCACAGAGAAGAATTCGATCGCTTTTCTCTTGCAAAACTTATATGAAATTATATGAAAATAATGCAAGAAACTAATAAACTCAGATTAAACATGAAATGCACATCATAACCATATTCTCAGAAGTCTAAAAAAATAAATATATTAAGAGAAAACTGAGGTTCAACGTAGTCTTCCTCTACAACTAAACTAATCCATAATCAAAAGAATTAACATCAAATTTGAGGGGGGAAATATAAAATAAAGATTAGTAATTGTAAATCAACTCCCAACAAGCTTTGGCCGAAATTATGCTCCAAACGATCGCCTGAAACTACAAAATCTCTACTTCTTCGATTGATTTGCAGTGGCCCACAGTGGAACTTCGTCTCTCATTTCTAGTGCGGCTAGGGCTTCAAACTTTGAGATTGCATGCCCCTTGGCTTCGTGGTACATCCATATTTATAGAGGTGGCGGCCTTTTAGGATTCCAAGTTGAGTTCGCGATTTAAATTCAAGTTAAAGTCGGTCAAAAAACCACGTGATCTATCAGTTTGGCTGATTTGTACTAACTCGGGCCGGGTCTGATCCAACTCGGGCCAGGTTCTATTCAGATTTTATTTTCGAGTGAAAATCGATTTGGTTTCAGTTTTTAACGTCAACTCGGTCCGGGTATAATGCCAATCAGGCTCGGATTTCTCTTGAACTCAATCATATGTGTTCTTTGTGCTCTATTTTGCGTCCTTTTCCGATCTGATCGCTTTGCACCTTCAAAATAATGATCCTGAGAATAAAATCAAACAGAAGTGGGTAGCTTTAGACTAAAAAGAAATTAAGAAAATAGATGCATGCAATGGTAAAAACTATGAAAAATAACCTAAATGATGCATGTAAAACATGTATGAAAATACATGCATCAAATTCTCCCAAGCTTGAGCTCTTGCTTGTCCTCAAGCAAGTTTCAAGGTAAGACTCAAGAATAATAAATGAACCATAATAGTCTCCACCCCATGACTAATACTTTTCGACTACCATCGTTTTACAAGTCCATTACTAAAGTATCTATCCACAATCCATAATCCAGCCTCATAAATTTCTGGAACTTGAACAATTTAAACTTATTCTAGTTCAACTCCGTGCAAGTAAATATATAACCTATCAAGTAATAGCATTAATGTTGAATGCAAAAAGTAAAGAGTGAACTTAATTTTACTGTATTCACCCTTTTATTTCCACATAGAATTAATTACTCGTGTGCTTCTCCATTTGCTCAAGGTGGTCCATGTAATAGGCTTTCGACCAATGGATCCCAGAGCAGTTGCCCTTAAGTCGCCAGGCAAAAATTCCCTACGAGTCTAATCACCCAAACACACCCAGGTTTCGGATAATACAATTATACCTTCTTATAGCTTTTAGGGTTCAACTAACTCTCTTTCAAATTTATTTATTGTAAACTCACAAAATACTTTATGCGTTCAATAAAAAAGGCTACTACCATCAAGACTTAAAAATCAGAATAAGAAATGAAATGCGAGCATGAACAAGGATAAGTGGTCTAAGTTCCATAATTTTACTTGGCAACATACACTTTTCAAATTACCCACTACGAAGGTGATGGAACAGGTAAAATTATGGCAAGAGTATTTCATAAGTGCACAAGGGTATCCTTGAATTTCACTCAAGTGCAATTAAGAAGAACAAGCAATAAGGAAAATGATGGTGAATGGTATTTTTGTGATTTTTGAAATTTTGAAATTTTTATGGATTTTCATATGATACAAAAGATAATGCAAACATGCAATACTGAAATAAACTAAAAGAAAACAAACATGCTGATGCGAGACAATAAGCAAATATTATGCATGAAATGCAACCTCCTCCAAGCTTGAACTAAACACTGTCATCAGTATTAGCCAGACAAGGTAAGGAGTACAAGATGAAAGACTAAAAAAGATAGAAAAGAAGAAAGGAAAAGACACGACCAGCTAGCCCATCTCTGGAGGCGGTGGATACTGCACAAAGTAGTCCTGAACCAGCTGCTCAAGGTGATCTTGACGGTCGCTAAGCTGTCGAAACTAAGCTTGAGTTTTCTGATGGTGCTGCTGCATAAATTTGTATTGTCGCTCCTGCCTTGCAAGAATGGCGGCCAATGTGTCCTGCATAGCCGAGACATCAAAACTGGCAGGGGCTGAAGCATAAGTCGACTGAGATGTAGACCCGTGCTGGAGTGGTGGACTTGGGGCCAAAAAGAATGGCTGCGGGTGCTGTGAAGGCCCCTCGTCCTGCAGAGGTACTGGATCCTCATCATCTGGATCTGGATGTGGTGAGGCTCCACCTATCTCAAAGAAGGAAAGTGTGTCTAGTTCGCGTGATCAAAGATAGTAAAGCGATCAACATCAATGCATGGTAGTGTCTCGACCCTATTGCGAAACTTGAAGACCAGACCACCTAAAGTCCTCTCGACAAGGTTCATCTAAAGAACCGTGGTCATCCCAATAAAAGTAGGCTCGATGGGCTCAAGAGCTGACAGGTCGAGGACCAAATAGAGGGCTATAGGAGTGATCAGGCCACCATTGATAACTTTGCATGAAGTCCTAGTGGCCTGTCTCTGAAAATTATCTGCCAAGATGGCGCCTATGTTGATCTGCCTTCCTTCCACCATAGCCCATAATATCTCTAGTTCTGTAGCATTAATGGTACCCTCTCTTTCTCCTCTACCACAGATGGTATAAGAGATGATCATGTGAACATATCGAAATACCGAGTTTTAAATAAGACTTGCCTTTGCTCGGGATGGAAGGAAGGGCTCATCATTGGTTATAGCTTTCCAGAAGGCAGCTCCCTGAAACTCAGGAGAACTAGCAGAAGACTCCAGCAAAGGAAATCCATAACTAGAGCTGAACTCCGACATAGAAAAATTGTATTCAGTATTAAAAAGCCAGAAGCTAACTCGATGGCGCCGAGTAGAGCACTCATAAGTATATGAGCTGAAAAACTCATGGCACAATTTCTGATATGTCAGCCACCATTGATCCAGAAAGGTCTGCATCCCCACCCTCTCAAGGATTAACATAATATCAAAATCAATATTTAAATCCGCCATTGTTTTGAAGCACGCATATCGAGTGGGGGTAATAGTAAAGAAGAACGTCTGTCGGTAGCATTTCCGTTGGGTAGAATCATGGAACTCGAGACTAGTAGGTCGCGGTGGTCGATCTCCCTGTTGGGTAGCTTCATTATCAACCGTCGAAGAAGCATGGGAGCGACGGGCTATGACTTTTCGGCGAGACTGCATCGTAGAAAATGTGAGAGCTGAAGCATACTGTGAACAAAACCCAGCCCGGGTAGGAGCTATCACAGGAGATGCTGTCGAACAAAAGGACCCGGCCCGGGTATAAAGATGACGCGCCCCGGGCTGGAGAAAGGCGCAACGCAGGCCGGATTGTGAGTGGCACGGCCCGAGCTGTTTAAGGAAGCGGGTCGTCCTGAGAGCTGAGCACGTTCCGGGTATAGGAAGCGCGGCCTGAATGCTGGTTGTGACATGAGGCGATGCCGGCGATGACGAAAAGCAGAGGCACGGTGGCATGAGGCGGTCGCGACGAGATCTGGTGCTGGAAGGAGGCGGCGCCGTCAAAACTTAGTCAGCCACGGTGGACGTGGTTTGGTCACCAGAGCTGGTCGTCGATAAAAAGGAAGGCAGCCGTGCCTGTGTGTTGCTGGGCAACAGATCTGATCGTCGGAGTTTGAAGCAGAGAGGCGGCAGCGCGATAGGTCAAGGACGTCCGACGCATTTGAGACAAGGAGAGGGTGGCGGTGAAGTTTTGGTAGCCGGCGTCGGAGGAGGTGGATAGGTGAAAAGATGCCGGCGTCAGAGAAGAAGGCCAGTTTCAAGCAGCTTTTGTAACCAAACCCGGGCCGTGTGAATGCCTTGAAGATCAGGAAGCAATAACGCTGCAATAATGGCAGGTAGGTGGCAGCTCAACGGCCAAAACCCACATTTGAAATTCGAATTAAGTTGGTCGAATTCGTCGTGTGAAAATCCGGTGAAACAATCGCGGAACACAACCCGGTCCGAGTTGAGCAGACGCGGGCCGGGTTGCTTATATGATCGCGCCAAGTGGTGTTTTGTGCAGCGGCGTCTACCCGGCCCGGATTTAGTACAACCTGGCTTGGGTTATATGTAACTATCATGAAGTCAAAAAGAACTGCACGGCCTCGGTTCAAGGGAACTCGGGCCGTTAAGCAATAGAAAAAGGTGAGTAAATCAGTAAATTATGAAGTTAAAATCATCCGATTATGGGCTAAAGATGAGACTTTAAACTAAGGTAATTAATGGACTAAAACTTACTAAATTATGGCTAGAACTTGATATAAAGAAACCAAATCCAATAAGGCAATTTAAAGAAAAGTAACTACTCATCTAAGAATCGATAACCTAGACTAACAAAAAGGATTTTATAAAAAATGCAATAAAGAACAATCTCACCGTGATTAGTTGATGTGTTCGTGAACGTCCAATACGATGAGCTCACTAGATGCGAGTGAATATGCACCCAACCGATTCCAACTTTCGATAACCTTCATCAGAAATTTTAGCTTTACCTTTTAAGTCAATTTGTGATTTTTCCATATGTTGAATTGCTTTTGGACTCCTTGGATGCCATTGTTGGGATGTGGTTGGTGCTTTTGATGTTGATGCTATCAATGATGCGGCTCCCTCCTTTTGTTCAAGCAGAATTGGAAGCAAGTTCGTAGTTGGGGTTAGAACTTCCGAAGGCCAGCTCCTCCTTCGAACTATTCCATCTTCAATTACATAATCACTTGTTTCCTTTATCCTCCACTCTGTAGTCCATGTTTTTCTTTGATAATTTCTTCGTGGTCTCCATCTTTGATAAGAATTTTGATGGTGGCATGGGCATACAATAATTGGAGGATAATTTTCTAAGCAATTCTTTTGAGATGAGTCAAATTGAGAAGAAAAATATGTAACCTGCTTCTCTAACGCTTGAATATTTTCCTCCATCTCCTTGAATTTACTACGAATCTCGAATGGTTGTGGAGGAGGAATATCATTATTGACTTTAACTTGAGCCTTCAATTGAATCAAGTGTGCTTCTAAGGATTGAATGAGTTTGTCTTGAAGCTTTAACTTATTCTCAATGCTTGAAATAAATTGGCAAAGCATCCCCTCTAGATTGGTATTTGATTCAATAGAGGACTTTCCTTCTCATAGAGATGAGAGGGAACCATCCATTTCTTGGCCATGTTGCTTCAGATTGGAAATTTGAATCTCCATACTTTGTATAAATTCATCTTGTGTGGAGATCTTCGTCAGCAACGTCCACACCATGTGAGTAAGCCGGAGAATAGTGGGTCTTGTGATGTATGCTCTCTTCTACACATGCATGGGGTGGCGTGATTGTATTTTGTCCTGGAATGTTTATACCAACTTGTATAATTTTAGATGCAGAAGCGCCTTCTTGTTGAGGGCTACATAAAGCTTCAAATTGTTCTTCTCCAAGAGCTTTGATAATCTTGGTACCTTCAATTGGCTTGGTTTGTTGTGTGGATTTATTCTTCCTCGACATTGAAGATTGATCAACTTGTCTTTAAAATAATTTCATGAAACACACAAATAGAAACTCGTGAAAGTATATGAAATGATGAATTCCAAATAAAAATATACATCAAAAACCTTCAAAAGTGCAAGAATAAAAATAAATCAAGTTAACAAACAAAAGTAGAAAAATAGAACTAGAAATAATCCCCGGCAACGACGCAAAAAACTTGATGCATGCAAATTAAGCGCAAATATACTAGATCGTATCAAGTAATAAAGAGTGAATAGAGTGCCAAACCCATGAGGATTAATCTAGATTTTTATCTTTCTAACTTAAGTTTATTAATTGAAAAGTAACAAGAATTAATTTGAGATAAAAGTAATTCAAATGATGACAATAAAAAATAATGATGCCCTTAATAATGTGAGAGAAAGTTAGAACTCAGACTTCGTATCACTTTCGTATTCTCTTAATTATCAATAATTGTAGAAAATAGACGGATAACAGGTATAGGACTCAAAAGCTTGAAGACCTAACTACCCTAATTAATAATATAATCAAAGCATGTTGAAAACTCAATCCACTTTAATATACTCTCAACTAAGATGCATTAATATAAAAGGTTGCTTAAAGTAAAGGACTAAAAAACTGGAGAACCTAACTATCTTAAATAGAAGTAAAATTAAAGACGCTAAAAATTCGATCAACTCCAATCTACTTTATCTATGATTTAAGTTGCAAACCTCCGTTTAATGATATAATTATTATCAATTAAAATTAATCTACTAACAAAAATATCAAATTAACAGAACTCGGCCTGGGTCAGACACAAATCTCAACTCAGCAGAAAAATGAAGGAACCCGGCCCGGGTTATATCCAACTCGGCCCGGGTTCTTCACAGAGAAGAATTCGATCGCTTTTCTCTTGCAAAACTTATATGAAATTATATGAAAATAATGCAAGAAACTAATAAACTCGTATTAAACATGAAATACACATCATAACCATGTTTCCAGAAGTCTAAAAAAATAAATATATTAAGAGAAAACTGAGGTTCAATGTAGTCTTCCTCTACAACTAAACTAATCCATAATCGGAAGAATTAACATCATTTGCATCCTCGTAGGTGCTCATTTCATCTTTATCATTTTTGTCTTTATGTCATAAGTCATTCATCATTCATCTTTTCATCTTACATCTTTAATTAGATGACTTCTTATCTTGTAGGTTGAGAAGAAGTGTAGGCTCATAGTTCTTAACCCTCACCCGTAAGTGAGGTCTTCCCTCATCCGTTGATGAGGTCTTCCTTCACCCGTCGATGAAGTCTTCCCCCACCCGTCAGTGGAGTCATAGGTAGGGTACACGTAGGTCCCAAGGGAAGTCACATCTTCATCAATCCTTCTTTTAATTACATTCATCGATACACATAATCATTCAATACATGTTGCATGGGGTAATCCTATTTAAGGTAATACATATTTCAAATCATACTAAGTGTGGACAATCAAGCATATACATAGGTTCTGGACTAGTCACGGTCATGCCCATATTTGGCACGGCCGAACACTTGGTCAATTTTCTATTGGAAGCATATAGTCACGGTCGTGCTC
Source organism: Pontederia crassipes (assembly GCA_030549335.1). Classification (NCBI taxonomy): domain Eukaryota; kingdom Viridiplantae; phylum Streptophyta; class Magnoliopsida; order Commelinales; family Pontederiaceae; genus Pontederia; species Pontederia crassipes. Next base: position 53,920,962 of record CM060193.1, on the reverse strand, counting down.
ACATACATCACGGTCGTACTCGGGTCATGTGCGTTCACGAGTTGGCGTCCATACCATCACGGCTGACTATGTCCGTACTTGCACACCCGTAACAGAATGGTCATTTTTCGCCCATTCTAAAAATTGTTCTAAGGCATGGGTGTCCTAGGGTGTCACGGTCATGCGACCATAAGATCACGGCCATGACAAAAAGTCCTTTTTCTTCATTTGGCTAATTTTCATGCTAAGGCATAAAGTTCTATAGGCGTCACGGCCGTGCCCGAGCTCCAAACAACATCTCCCCTATTGTTGCCCATTTTCCCCATTTTACAATCATATATGAACAATTCAAGAATAACATTCATCTTCACATGAAAATTACATTGCTCAGGAGTCATCTCAAGATTACGATAATAACACATTTCCAAGACATCTAAGCACGGAGATAAGTAGAGGATTGAACAATGGCCATTAAAGTTTACATTACTATTTAAGATTTAAAATAACTAGCAATATCAACATGAATCAAGCATGAAAACATTAAGCATCTTACATTGAGTTTATATTCATCAATGCAATAACAACGTAAGTGCCAAAGATACCATTTATCTATAATGAACATGTACAATCCCTAATCATACTTCAAGAAGATCCTAGTTAGATTCTTCTAAACCCTTAATCCAAATAATCATGCATCATTAAAGGTGAGATTAGGGCTTTGGATCCCTCAAACATACCTTGATTAGAAATTTCTAAAACCCTAGATCCTTCCTATCTTCTCCTTTCTTCCTTCTCTTCCTCTCCTAGTTGTAACTTGATCTTCTTGCTCTAGGTTTCCTCTTCCCTTCCCTGGTTCGGCTGTAGCAAGAATGGAGGAAGAAGATGATGAGCTATTGGCCAAATGGAGGGAGCGAGAGTGGGACAAGTTATTGTAGCGTAACTGTAGCCAAATGGGAGGGTTTTGGGGCTGCCAACATGACTTGGTAATAGGGGTGAGTACGGGCTGGGACGACCGTCTTATTCTTTGAGACCTGGTCGATACCAGGTCAGGATCGGATCCAAGTTGTAAAAATATGACTCAGTCACAACTCGGTATCATATATTATATTAATATATTAAATTATTTAAAAATATTATATTTACATCTATTTTAATTTAACATTTATAGTTTATTATATATATTAAACATATAACATATATATATGTATTTTAATTGATATATGTAATTTAATTGATCATTATTATATTTATATAATAATATTAAATTTTTTTTAGTATTTTATTTAATTTTTTATTACTTATGATCGAATCGGGACAACCGAAAATGTCTCGGTTCTTGTCCCGATTCAACTGGGACGTCCCGGTCCCGATCGAGACCGATACATTTTTCAAAAAAAGTCGAGCAAAAATGGGTTAGGACCGAGTTGGCCGAAACCCGATCCCAAACCCGATTTTGCTCACCCCGAGTTGATGAGGTGAGAGAGAGTTTTGCTTTTAGGTTATAGTGACTTAAGGTGTTGGGCTTCTTGGGCCTTGGCGGCTGGGCTTGTTTCTCCTTTTTTTTTTCTTCTTTTCCTTTTCTTTTAAGTTTCCGGATGTTACACTAGTGAAGTTTGAAAAGCTTTTTGTTTAATCCTTTAGTAGCAATCAACAATATCACAACCTAAATATTATTGCATAAATTTGGCTTTTAAAAGTAACTTGTAATTAAATTCTTAGGCTTAGTGATTTAAGAGACCGTTTGGTATGAGGTAATGCAGATAGATTATCGATTATTTTATTTAAAATTCTCAAGACCCACTATGTTACTTGTTTGACTGTTACTAATTATCAGTAATTTTAATTATTCTGATAATTTTAATTAACATCACATTGGTAATCCAGATAGCAAATGGGGGAGGTGACTTTTCAGATTTCTCATTACTTGATATCCATTTTGACAAAAATATTCATTCCATTTTTTTAATTTTAATATTTTATATTAAATAAATATCATTTAACTGCATTTTTTATTATTTGAACCTTTTTATAAATAACTCTTATATTTTACTCATCTTATTTTATATATATTCACTTTTTTATTTTTTGCTTTATTTATTTAGGATACTATATGATGAATATGTAAAATAGTTTTTAAGGATATTTTCATAATTTGCTCTTTAATTATTTTAACCATGATTTATATTACCAATGCTTATCAAAATATAATATTACTGATAATTTATTTTAGTGATGATCTAAATTATCGATTAATTAAATTAATAATGCACTAAATGGCCCTAAAGGATTACTCAATTTTCCCTTGGTAGGTTATATAACGTGATGGGTAATCGAAACTGAGAGAAGGACGGAGCCCTTAGATTTTGCCTGTACCGACTTAATTTACAACTCAACTTTTTTATTTACTTTGACTAATCAAAGAAACACACAAAAGAGGAGAGAATTAAAGGTAGCGAAAAGAAACAGAAGAATTCTACTCAAATGAATAGTGAATTACAAGTAATCGACCTACAATCAACTCACACACACTACCACCTATTTATTCTAATCTTAAACTATTACAGAAGAGAATTAAAACTGGTAAATTATGTTACAAGAACATATAACGGCTACAAATTTTATAAATGTGCAAACACAACTTTATCTTCTTCCTTCAGCTAAACGACGCACGAAAGGCGATGAAGACGCAGCCGAAGATGAAGCGCCGGCGTGTGATTTCCAACATGTCATCATCAGTGAGTCCAAGTTTCTACTTCAATCATTAATAAGATATGCACAGTGTATGTAGTACATTGGCACCTTTCATAGATAGAGTTGGTTTATGATTATTTTATCTCTGAAATTTCATGCATGTGTTTAGCAATTTTAGAAGAGTTACATTGTGATAAATAATCAAACAAAACATGCAACAAACGGAGTAGGAGTACAAATTGCATGTTCACATTTTATTACAACAAACCAGGATCAAACCAACTAAAGTGTATGTGAACGTTGTGATGCTGTGCTCCTGACAATAACAACAATACAAATCACATGAGGAAATCGATAATATGCTTCCTAAGAAGCTTCAATATTCCTGCTCGTGAGAACAACTTGGAGATGGACTTCTTGTTGACGCTCCTCGTGCTCTGCACCATCTTGAACCACTGGCTCTCCGGATCACAGTCCTTGTCGTCGCTCAGGCACTTGCACGGGTTCGTCACCACGGTCTTACCGTCGCTGCCGACGTCCAAGCACAGGCCGATCGAGCTGCTCGGAACAGACGCCGAGAGATGCATCTTGGAGTCGGACACCAGCCGCCACTTGGAACTGGAGTCGCAGCAGAGCACCCCGAGCTTCGCCGGCTTGCCGATGTCGTCCGCTTTCACGCACAAGAGCGAGTCCTTCAGCGTCAAGGTTTGCTGCTGCGTGTAGGTCCATGCTTCTGACTCGTCGCAAGGGCCCAGGAACAGCGACTGCAGTAAGATGTTCCTCAGCACGCATTGCCCGGTCAAGGGATGGAACAGTATCAGGTAAGGTGCAGAGAGGTCAGAGATGCCAGGGCCTGCAATATTAATCAAGAAACTAGTGATCTCTCTATAACCTTCACAGATCATTCAAGAAGATTTAAATGTGCTGTGTGGATACCTTGAAATGGAGGTTGCAGAGCTTGAAGTCGCTGCAGCACGGCGGAGTTCCTGGTTTTGTGCCAGTCCCAAGCCAGCAGCCCGTACGACTCGTCGTAGCCCAGGGTCCCTTGTCTGATGTAGTAACTGCCCTGCAGAGCCCAGAGCGCCCAGTCCAAGTCGAGCTCGGCGGCGACGCTGAGCAAGCAGCTCAAATAGCGGTTGTCTTTGGTGTTCCCGCCTCCCTGGTCAAATCCGTACTCGCTTAGGAAGAGGGGCCACCCTTGGCCCAGCAGGAACCCGGCCCTCTTCAGGACGTCCCCTCTGATCCTCCCGCACACCTGGTTCAGGTTCCCGCTCACCCAGGCCTGGCCGTCGGAGAAGGAGTACCAGTGCAGCTCGAACACGAGCTTCCTGGTGAATGATAGCTCGACCTGTCTCTCTGAAAGGAAGCTCAGGTTAAGGTCAAAGTTTAGGCCTGACAATATCACAAGGACGTCTGGATTCGTCGAGTGCACTTCCTCTGCTCCTCTCTGCATGTTACTGCAAAAGATGTTCTCTCCGATCCTTAAACTTGTGGTTGTGGCATGCAACAAGTGCTAATTATGATAATTTATTGGAGTATTAGTGAACTTTTTTCTATTAATAGCATGATGAAGATGAAACAGGCGAATAGCTAGCTTCAACAGTATTGTCAAAATTAGGACTGCCGCTCAAAAATTTTAATTTTTAAAATATATCATATCTGTTAAATTGGGACATGTTTGTTTTTATTTAAAAATGAATACTTATAAATTATTTTAATAAATATATTATATTTGTTCAAAAATAAAATTTTGGAACTTTGCTGATGTGGATGCCACATGACATGCACGTTAGGAGTTCAGTCAATAAAATAATTTGAAAATATCCTATCATAGTGTAGAAAGTAATAAGTACAATATGGAGGTTGTTTAGGAAGTACCTTAATGCGAAAGTTAATGCGGAAACAAATCGTCCACATGAACGGGACTAGTACGCGTGATCTAAAATTAAATTACATGGAAGTGAAACTGAACACCACAACTCAAATGCAAAAGGAGGAAAAGAAAGAGCAGGATAGTGTTATCATATGAGAATAACAACTACACAAGTCTTTCTTCTCCACACATAGTAAACACTCTACTCACACATTACTTTATCTAGCACATTATGGGTCGTTTGGTTACAAAATAAATGTTAAAATATCTCAATATTTTGATAATATAGTCAAACATTAGGTCAAACTTTGAAAAGTGTGAAACCACATTAAAAATCGTAAAATTGTCATTTTTAACCCATCAAGAAGAATATACTTATTCTTTTAAAATAAAAGAATATACTATTCTCAGTTTTTCAAACTTTTCAACCATACTTATTTTTTAAAAATTCAATCATACATTAGTATATATGTTATATTGAACACTTGTTGTGTATAATAAAATATTTTTAATACAAACTATTATATTTTTAAAATTTATTCTTTTTGAACCAAACAATTGGTAAATAACAATATATTTACTTTTCTCAAATATTCTATTATTTTATTCTCTTCAATTTTATCCAGTAACCAAACGGACCTGCGAGTGTGTCTACAACACCACAAGAAACAGCAAGGGCATGTATAGAGTAGATCAGGGCTCATGCCATGCCTTGCCATGACATCGCAGCCATACGAAGTTATGGTTGTCATGTCTTCAAGATGGCAACCATGTCAAGCATGGCAGTTCAACAAGGATGTTGCCTACAATATCTCAATCGCTTATGATGGACTCAATGTATATGCTCGATCTTTTTAGTGTCCCATGAAATCAAATGAGTCATGCAACCAATAAGTACTAGCACAACACTAAGATACAAGCATTGTGACTGACTAAGGATGCACAATCACTCCAAGAGCCTATACCATGACTTGTGAGGAATCCATGGTAGCTCAATCGGTTTCTGAGCAATAACTAAGCCACACATAGTTGCTCAATATATCATACGATCCAACATCCTTGTGCTACAACCATCACTTACATGATTTTTCTCTTGTGAGTTGAATTGTGACTTACACAATCTCTCAAGCATCTTGCATCGTCTAGACACCATGTGTCTGATATTATGGTAATTAATTATGAATGCATAACCAATGTTTTTAGAATTGGACCGGCGTTCGAACCGGACTCATCATTGGGTCGCGATTGGACCAGTCCGACCAGCTTCGACCGAATTGAACCAGATTTTATTAAAATAATATTATTTATAATAATTATAAACATATAGTATAATTTATGTGATATAGTATATGAATATTGTACTAGTAACTTATTAAAAGTATTAAAAAATAATATAACAAAATTTATATTAATTAAAAGTTTTATAATTATAATATAAATAGATTATTAATAATTTAATATCTACTATTTAATGATGATAGACGTTATATTAATAAATTTTATCTTGAATTGTTCTTTTTTTTTGTTTAACACTTTCCTTTTTATTTTCTTTATTTTATTCCATTTGTAAGTTTCTATTCTAATATTATTCAATTTTAATACTTGCCTTTTTTATTTCAATTCCTATTTAATTGTACACATATGATACTCTCTCATATTTAACTTTCCTTATATCCCTTTCCTTTTTTAAATTTCCTATTTTTATCCTTTTTTAATATTTTTTTCAAAATTTGCATTGAACCGGGTTAAATCGGTTCAACCAGCTCGATTTAACCAGCCGGTCCAACTAATTTTTTCCTGTTCAATGCCAAAATGGGTTTTAACATCAATACGGACCAGATCACTGGTCGGTTCGCGGTTGAACCGATTGAACTGGCCCGTCCTGTCCGATTTTAATAACATTGTGCAAAACTATTTATCCTAGACAAAGATAATTGTTGACCAATTGCATGTGAAACTCTCATACATCTCTTAACAAATTTTCCTTTGTACTCATATTTCTTAGTTCAAATCAGTTGCTTTCACTCAACGGACCTCTTCACTTCGGGTCTTATTGTATCATGCTAAAGTAACAACACCAATCATTACTTTGAAATATAGTTTAAACTTCTAAAGGTGACAATTAGATTGTTGGGTTTTTAGAGACTCAAACAATGACGAAGATCAACATTGATTCGTCATCTCTGAGAGTCGACTTAGCATACTTGGTATACAACACAAGTATTTTGACGGAGACTCTCCCTAAGAAAGTGTATATCTAAGCCAAACACCGCACATATCTACGTCCAACTGCCATCCATTGGCATTTGACTTGAGACGCCTAGCTACTTGCCACCACTTGGCTTCAAATCTATAATCTCACATTTGGCTATCATCATCAGGCTACATCGAGTTATCGAAACTCGTGCTTGCATCATCTTGCATCAAGGTAGTTTAGACCACTTCTTGTATCAGGAAATATTTAACTCTAAACCATTTCTTCCCTGCGTGTAATCATAGAAGCACTGGAGGCGATTACTCGTGTGAGTGAGTAATCTCATGCCTGATGGATATACTTACCACATGCATAACATAGCTTTCCTATACAAAATATGGAAATCTTATTTTTATTAATGCAATTGACTTCGACTACATCTTTCTTTTCATATTCTAGGGAGTCTTGGTGTATTCTCATGTCTCAAGAATACATCCCTAGGTAGTGGTTTGGTGAACGAATGCGTAGATATGCACTCGACTAAAATCTTCTTTCTCACATCTTCATTTCTTACAAATTTGTACTTGATGTCGATTGCTTTCCTTTGCAACGATATTCTTCATCCTTCATATAGGCAATCATTGTCCCAATATAAAATCATCTTTTTTATTGTACCATTTGAAAATCGCATGTTTTCAAAGAATCTTTTTAACCATAGGGCCTCTTGCACTACAGTTGGACATGTCAAAAATTCAGCCTCCATCGTTGACAATGGTATGCATCCCTTTTTTTTTCTTTTGCTCCATGTGACAACACCACTACTAAGCAAGAACGCATATCCAGAGGTGGATTTGCATTCATTGATGTCACTCCGTATGAAATTTGTCTCAGCCATATCTTTCATCTCAAAGATAGAAGATAGCCATTAAGTGACCAAGAACTCCATATTGTTTTCAGCTATCAAAATATCGTCTACATATAGAGTCATAATAACAAACATATCCTTGGATTTATATACATACTCGCAAATGGTCATTATCAATTATTTCAAAATCGTATGATATGATCAATTGATGAAATTTCATGTACCTATTTTTTTGAGTTCGTAAATGGATCGGCGCAGCCTGCAAACTTTGCGCTCTTCTCCTTTTACAATGAAATCTTCACGTTGCCTCATATAATTTTTTTTCATCTCTTTTTCCATTAAGAAATGAAATCTTTACTATCTGATGTAATTCCAAGTCCAACATGTGTGATAATTGTTAGGATAAAGCAAATAGAAGAAAACCTTATAACTTGAGCAAATATTTCTTCATAGTCAACACCCTCCTCTTGAGTGAAGCCTTTTGCCACTATGTGAACTATGCACCTCTCGATGGGTCCATTTTTCTTTATCCCAAGACAAGAAAGCCTCATTAATTGAATTAGGCTCGAGCTCTTTTTCAGGACCAAATATATGAGCTTCATGAATTACTTCAATGCCAAATTGATAACGTGTGATGCTCTTTCTAGTAGTCCTTCGAAGAGAGCATTCTTGATTCTCAGTTGATGATGAAATGCTCTCACTGGGGATCAATGTATGATGATGAAGGGACGAACTCTTCTACACTATGATCTGCAAATGTCGCCATCTCAAGATTCCTAACATCATTTAAGAGAAGTATTCTATCAATATCGCCTTGCTTAGGAAATTTCTTCTCTATAAATGTCGCATCTCTACTCTTAATTTTTGTGACAGTTCCATCATTCCTCTCTCCTATGGACGCATAGTCTTTATAGCTTTCAGGATATCTAATGAAGACACACTTCTTACCTATAGGACCTAACTTCATATACTTATAAGAGTTGTCAAGGGCACAAGTAACTTAGGTCAAGCTTATGATCTGTCCAAAGTTCGTAGGGAGTGGAGGAGACAAACTTTGATTGTACGCAATTGAGTACGTTAGCAATTGTCAGCAATGCATCTTCCCAATATGAAATTGAGAGATTTGTTTGTGCCATCATAAATCGGTCCATATCGAGTAAAGTACGGTTCCTCGCAAGACCATTTTGTTACGAAGTTCCTAAAATTGTTAGTTGTCTAACTATTCCCTTTTCATCACATGATATTTTAAATAAATCTGAAAGATACTCACAACTATGGTTGGTTCGCAAGGCCTTTCCTTTTGCCTAACTTAGCACACTTTCCTTTTCCAAATGATTTTTCTTTTTTGTTTGTCAGCTAGATATTTTTCACAAGTTTACAAATTTACTTTAGCAAGAGAGCAACCCTTATTTAGCTAGTCTATTCATTCGATCTTGCCCTATATGTCCTACTTGTCATATCAAATCTAGCACTTTCATTCACATCAACAGATGACATAAATGAATAACTACTAGCAACATATGTAGTATTCAAAACATAAAAACTATTTTCAAGAAAGTCATTGCATATACCATTCAATAAGATGTTCAAATGTTTAGAGCCAAAAGTCATTACACATCCATGCATCAAGAGTGGATACAAATATCAAGTTTTGTTGAAAATCAGGGGCATACAAAACAATGTGGAGGTAAAGGATTTCTCCATTGCTAAGTTCTAACTTGTGACTACCGATCTTGTGACTTTTACTCTTTTATTGACTCCTATATAGATCCACTTAGAGCTCGCACTGAGTCGACGAAACTCAACAAAGATTTCACATTCCTTGACTACGTGATTTGTTGCTCCGAAATTTATAATCCACTAAGAATGAATTTCAGCAACCAGAATACAACTAGAAACATATGCAAAGGAAATGTGGTCAAAACAAACCTTCTTCGGTTTAGTGCACTCATGAGAGAAGTGACCACGACCACCACCGTTGTAGCATTACGTGACCTTTTGCAAGTGGAACCTGCATCATGCTTTCGTCCACCTATTTCGACAACCAATGCTTGACTAAAAGATTTTTGAGATTCAAATACCTCATCCTCCATTTTTAAGTGATGGTCCACATCATCAAAAGTTTTAATATTGTCATTATGCATAAGGTTGACGTGCATATGTTCCCAAAACCTAGGATGAGCGCAGATAACAGCTTGCACCTATTGTTCTAAGCACATGTCTGACATTCTTGAGTTCATATCATATTCATCATTTCCCTTAGGTTCTACCTCATCGTTTGATTAGGGCGTATCCTATAGGAATCGAACTTGATGGTCAACATTCTCAACTTAGAAGTTGACGTGATATCGAACTTGTTCTAGATAGCTGCTCACATTTCAAACAATGTCTAGTAAACTTCAAATTCGCACATGGGGGAGTCTTCCATTGCACTCAGCAACATAATGTGAGCAATGTGACTATTCTTAGACCAAGCTTCGAATGCCTCATCATCCCTTCTATGTTGGGCAGTATTATTAGCTTCAGTTCAGTTGTGGCATAACTTTTTTATAATATCTAAAACATATTATTCCTCCAAGAGATACTAAACTTTATGATGCCAAATATCATAATTTTCAATGTTCAGTATGTCCCCTTTGTTCAGCCGGTAATCATGGACTTTGATGTCATGTTCTAAATGTCTAGGTTCAATAAGAGAAGAGAAAATTATGATAAGCATGTCGTAATTTGTCACAAATATTCAAAATAATAAATGACCTAATCCAATGGTAATGATATTGAAACGTCGTTATGCTCTCACTCATCTCCCAATATCCCAGGGATAATTATCATTTATTAAATTAATAATGTCACAAATTATTTCTAAATTTTGGATCAACAAATAATCCAAAAATATTATGTCTCACGTTTTATCAAGTAATTAGACATACTAATCACTTCATCTTTCACTTTCTATGTTTAAGTAATTAGAGAAACTAAGTGCAACATAATTTATTTCCCTAATTTAATTAAAAATGATTATATATTATGAGAAAACATGATAGAAAAAATTGACTTATTACTAAATTTCTCACATAATTAACATGGCATGCATTTTTTTTTTAAAATCCACTAAGGGAAAACAATTTGATAAATATGTAAATTATACACACAATAAAAATTTACAAATCATGCATGCCTATGAAAAATCATATACAATCAATTACATACTCAAAATCTATGTATTAATTTTTTTTCATGTATACATTCAATTTCACATGAGATTAATTTAATTTCATGAATTAGCACTATGTTGTAAAATGCAATTAAATTCCATGTATGCATTTCAACTATGATAGAAATTTTCAAGAAAAACTTTCATATTTTCTTTCATTTTCTATAATTTTCTATCTATTTCCAAAATTGATAATTTAATTGGATAACATTTTTGTTTGCTACTGATCTCGCCTTCTTGTTCAAGGTCATCTTCCATTGTCACAAAGCAATCAAAAGCAATTAAAATTTATAAATCATTCATAAGATGATACAAAAAATTAGGAAAAATTTTCACATTTTCCCAACCTTCTATATTTTTCTCGCAATTTATAATGTTTTTTTTTTACTTTTAAAAATAAGGAATTAAAAAATGGTCTTCTCGGCCGTGCATAGTGTTGGCCCTGTAAATCGGGCCTAACACTAGTAGGCCCTCCGCAGATGCTTCATACGAAGTCGAATCTGCTGAATCAGGAGAATCCACTTATCCAGGTGGGTGAGTTGGTATATAACCAAAGAAAGGAATATCAAGAGAGATGTCCATAGCGACAAAGCCGATTTCAATGACTCAAGCCGATGAGAGAGTGGAGGTATATGAGCAAGAATTAGATTAGGAATACAAGTCCATTTCTTAAGTACCAAACCAAAAATCATGATCCAGCCTGTTTTCATCATCTGGGTTCCTCTTTTGAAAAAGCTCAAGGTTCTGTATGAACATGGAAAGTGTCTTGGGAAGATCTTACTAAGTCACAATAGAGAGTTGCATGATGAACCCTTTACTCTACCACACTGGCATAGAAAGCACATAGCTAGAGCTTATTAATTCTTTCAACCTTTCTTATAGGGTGAGGATGACTACTAGCTAAAGGAAGGGTTCTCTTCACCTATCAATAGGGTGGAGAAGGAACAACCAAAAGACAGAGACAAAGTTTTTTCATTCCACCATAGTCAACTAAGGTTTTCCACAAGTAAAGAAATGTATAGGTACGCAAAAGCCTTCATGTGGTGTGGCATATTCCTTTAACCCATCTTTCTTGTTCAAACCAATGAAGCGAAATGTTCACTACTGTCGACAAAGAAATCCCCCTTTATTTCTGATAGGTTTCAACTGGAATTCTCTTTCATCGATGTTGAGTTCCAAGACTTTAACCCAATCCAAAATCCACATGGAACCTTTTAACAAGCAAGCTCCGGCTTGAAAGCCTCCACGCGCTAGGGTGCTTGGAGTTTTCTTGCTTTGTAACAAAAATTGTTCACTCAGAAAGGAGTCCAAACAATTGCATGGAGAATGAAAACTTTATTTGTCACTGGGAAGCTATTCAGGGGGCTACCAAAACAAAAAACTATACAAAAAGGTCTTCTACTTTTGAGTTGGTGAGACTTTCATTTGCAAGTTTAGTTTAGAGGGTAACCTCGGGTTTTTCTCGGGAAAGAACAATTGGTTCGAGTCATCAAGTCCGCTAAGCAAGGGGCGTGTGTTTGCGACATGACCTCAAACACATGAGGTGGATGAACCAGCAATCGAATTCCTTCCGTCTGACTTGTCTGGTCTGTCCTTCTAGCTCGCAAACCTCTTCATGAGACAGCCTTAACCTTCCACTCCAAGGAAACCCTTCTTTCTCCCAACTAACGGATGAGTGAGAGACCCGTGTCATTTCACTAGTGCATGAGATCTAGATAGCGGATCACGTGTTCATAAAGCAAAGTGCGGAATCATTGGATTGCTTGGAGTTTTCTCGCTTTGTAACAAAAATTGTTCACTTAGAAAAGAGTCCAAACAATTGCACGGAGAATGAAAACTTTATTTGTCACTGGGAAGCTATTCAGGGGGCTACCAAAACAAAAAACTATACAAAAAGGTCTTCTACTTTTGAGTTGGTGAGACTTTCATTTGCAAGTTTAGTTTAGAGGGGAACCCCGGGTTTTTCTCGGGAAAGAACAATTGGTTCGAGTCATCAAGTCCGCTAAGCAAGGGGCGTGTGTTTGTGACATGACCTCAAACACATGAGGTGGATGAACCAACAATCGAATTCCTTCCGTCTGACTTGTCTGGTCTGTCCTTCTAGCTCGCAATCCTCTTCATGAGACAGCCTTAACCTTCCACTCCAAGGAAACCCTTCTTTCTCCCAACTAACGGATGAGTGAGAGACTCGTGTCATTTCACTGGTGCATGAGATCTAGATAGCGGATCACGTGTTCATAAAGCAAAGTGCGGAATCATTGGATTGCGGTAGTGAGTGGCTACGAGGCATCAATAGTGGCCAGGTCTGCTAGTGGGACACGAGTTCTAAGCACATGTTTAATTTCCTCATTTCGAAAGCGAGTTGTAAGAGAGCTTCTTTTCCATCCATCAGCAGCAATGAGTTGTCCCAAGTAGCAGATCTTCTTTCTGGCATTGAGTGACTCTATGTGGGCCTTTCCACAAGTGGTGAAGCAAGTGATCCCCTCAATGGATGAGTGGACTCCTTCCCCTTACTGAATGAAGATCGAGATGGAGTTCCAGATGGGATGGAAGAGTCTACGGATTGACCCACAGACACATTCCCATCGGTGAGGTCATCTTCTTTCCAATGATGTCTTCGACCATGAGTTGCATACACAATCAAGCGAGAAAACGAAAAGCGTCCTAGCGTGCTTCTGCTCTCAAGCGCTTGGTGGTAGAAAAAAGACGCCATAGATGAGAAGGTCAGACCGCTAAGGGGTGGGGTAGAGGGCTTTTTTCGATATCAGGGTTCCTATGAAGTCGGATGAAAGGGTTTCCACTTTCGAGAGAGAGAAGGATTCCCCAACAGGGCTCCTTTCTCACCAAACCAACAATTTGACAACTCTAGGAACCAATTCGCTGATCAAGGGCATCTAAGCTCTAGGTCATAGGGCAGACTCACAAATTGGAAGATGGTAGCACACAAGAGGTACATATGGTTGATTCACTCGGGATTCCAAGTCTCTTGAGTCAATGATGTGAAGGGGAGGAAGATCTTTTTTTGGTTGTGGGAGATAGATAGGCCTACGAAATGCTTTTGGCATTGATGGGGATCCTAGGGAAGCGAAGTAGAAAGAAGGCTAGCAAGACAACAAGGGAGTTTAAATGATGACGCATCTCCCTCCACCTTAATTCTGATCCTCATAGCCTAATTCCTTTTTTTATTTGCGTCCTCCCCCTAGTTCTATTCCTGTCGCGTCCACATCCTCTGCCTCCAGTAACTAGAAGTGCATCATCTTGCTCATTATTTCGAATAGGCCTCTCCTCACACCATACCAATTCTTCATGCAATGGAATCTTCTCGTATGAATCCAACTTTTTGAGTGTTTAGATTCTTTTTGAAATTCACTCACGTCACTCTTTTCATAACATATCATGTTCTCCTCACTTTTATCCCTGATCCACTAGTGGATTTTAGATGGGGTTCTATGCTTTCTAGTCCCTTTTGACAAAAGTGAGCTTCCCCTATCTCTGTTGTAGGAATCAGATAGCAATACTCATTCATAAATAGCATTTCATGCTTCCGCAGAGAGATCAATGGAAACTCATAAAAGTGGCGGCATTGTTCATACCATAGCCAGTCCGTTCTCACACCAGTCAAAAACTCCCTTTTATCAAGCATAATATCTTTATACACTTGTACATAGGAGTCTACAAATGTCCATATATAGGTGCTTAGTATCTACAAAAACATTAACATCCTAAGCATCATAAGCTTGCTTTCTCTCCCGCTAACGGACAAAGAAAAGATGGATTTAGACTTAGTCTATGGTAGGTGCTCGTATGGTTATTTGTGATCCCAAATTCTATTCTTTTTCAATGATCAGGTTGAATGGAAGGATTATTTGATCATATAATTTTTTCCCATTATTTAATATAAAAATTATTTAATATTTATTTTAAAGTAAACTTGAAATAAAAAGTATAAAAAAATTGTTCAAGTCATCAAATCGAATCGGCTTTGACTCTACTAGAGATCCGGCCCATTGTGGAATTCAACGGGTCGTCTGAAGGATGAACACTCCTAATGGAGACTCAGTAAAAATGTAAATTATCGATTTAAAAGTGTTCCCGGATAGATAGTATAAGAAATTACTTTAAAAATATAAAGGACACACAAATTTCATCGATGGAAGGTAAATCCAAAAACTTCATTTATGAATCGAGAAGTATGCTACTATACCAAGATTCTTGTTCTCAATCTAATTGGCAACCCATACATTTTCTACATAAACGTGTTATTGTAATAGCATGGAAGACCAGTAATGTATATGTATGCATTACCTGTACCAAGAATCGGCATTTTCTTTTGGTCCCCTCAGCTCGTTTCTTAGACTCATTCCGATCACATTACTCGAGCCCTTGAACATTGCGGCCATCTTGGTCAACCCGCTGATCCACATATTGGGATCAAAGTACTTGTCCCCAAAGAAGCCATTGCCGTCATATTCATTACAACACCATCCAGGCGTGGTCACATGATTGTCTAAGATCACCATGATATTGTTATCTCCTAGGTCAGACACCACTGCCTGCATGCATGCATAAAAATATGCCTTGAATAATTAATATATTAGTATTTAACACACCATTATTTATTTGATCAGCATATACCAATTTTTAGTTTGTTATATCGAAGTGATAGAAACTCAATTCTCAGACTATATATTCAATGCATATATCTATATTCAATACATCAGTATAAGTGTTTCATGGCATGAGAGGAGTTGATAAACCTAGCTACTAAAATTTTGTTTGTTGCCACTCTATTATCCGGAATAATTGAATTAAAAATTATATTTATTATCATTCGACTAATTTATGTCATTTTGAAATACACATTTGATTATGACAAGTGAAATTTTTAACAAAAGAATTTATGCCAAATTTTGAACAACTTTTATTAAATGAGTACAACCCAAATGTTTGGAATCTTGCTACTAACTTTTATTATTATTATTATTATTATTATTATTATTATTATTATTATTATTATTATTATTATTATTATTATTATATAAACTTTTGGGCAGGCTGCCCGACCCGTCCAACAGTTGTATTGACTCAGGCTGGCACAGCACGGGCACAATCTTCGGGTCAGGTCCGTGCCTACCTGTGTCAGGTTGCCCGGTTGCCAACTAGGCATGGCACAGCCCGAGAATGGGGAACATGAACCCGACCCGATCCGACACGATGCAACACATCTGTTTATTTAATTTCGTGCACCAACACAGACTATGCAATCCCACCACGATCCGCACATCACGTGGCACTATTTGAATGGTTCGTGTAAAGATGACAATGCCAAAAATGATACGACAATTGATTGCACGGCACCCGAGATGGAGACTGTCACATGTCACGAAAACATGATCTGTGTGGAGTAAACATGAACCACGTTATCATTAAAAATGATTTTTTGAGCGATGACGATTATTTCAAATTTCAACATGGTCTACGTTGAAAACACACAGCCAGTATTGTGTGTTTGAACGAAATTATCACCACGGGTTTGTGGTGTGACAACACAATCTGCAATCTGACAACACAATCACATGTGCGGTCAAAGAAGACAACAGGAGTCATGTTTAAAGAATAGGTGCTCTTAATGCCACTCCTCAATTACTTAATGTCACTTCACATTTCCTATTTTACTCTCATTTTTACTTTAATTGATCTTCTCTTATCTCTATATGTGTCCCTTCCATCCAATATTTCTTAATAATTAATCCAAACTACTTTTCCTTTCTCTACTCTCTCTGCCAGATTTATTATGATAAAAAATAGTACTAATATTATATAGTATGGTATGAGACATACATATATATTGTTTTTCTAGTTATATAATATTAATTTAATACAATATTGTAACAAATATATAAATTAGTTTTGGAAAATATAAGATAAAAAAGTTCTGAAAAAAATGAAAAAGGCAAAAATACTTATTGAATAATCAGAAGATGCAATCATTTATAAAAGTTATTTTTAAATTTTGTCTATCGTGCTTTTATTTTTATTTTCTGTCCATTTTATTTCATTTTTTCTAATACTTTATATATTTGATGCAATTATAGTTTTTCATATTAATTAAATTTATATGTATGTCTTTATCTCATATTATAATAAGTATTATATTTTATATATAAAATAAAAATACTAATTTGAAATTTGAAAGAGAGATAGTAGAAGAGAAAAATACATTAGAATATTCACTAGCTAAAAAGGACTGGACATGGACACCAATATCTCATGCAGAGGTGAGAAAAATTAATTAAAATAGAATGAGTGTAACATAAAAAATGTGGAGTGGCATTATGAACACCTTTAAAGAACATGCAATGTTCTGTTGTCTCGGTCAATTTTTTTCCCTATAAAACCCATCTCACGTCCTTCCTCTTCTTCACAAACTCTCTCGTTCTCTCAGTCTCTCGTCTCCCTCACTCCCTCGAACCCTCTCTCTCTCTCTCTCTCTCTCTCTCTCTCTCTCTCTCTCTCTCTCTCTCTCTCTCTCTCTCTCTCTCTCTCTCTCTCTCTCTCTCTCTCTCTCTCTCTCTCTCTCTCTCTCTCTCTCTCTCTCTCTCTCTCTCTCTCTCTCTCATTATTTTTAAAATCTCTCCATTTTGCCAATCTCAATACTTTCTCTCATAATCTCGTTTATATATATATATATATATATATATATATATTCTATTTATTTAAATAAAATTTTGATTTTTGAATTATTTATTAAAAAATAATTACATCCACATGGTACTTTGTGGGGTTAATTGGAATAAAATTATATTCATATTTATTATATATAATTATATAGTACCACATATTGATATATGGAATCAATAATTTTCTCATTTAAAAATACTTTAGAAAGATATAAATAACTTCACATAATTAATTCCCATATTCTCCTAATTTATTGGCATAGTTAAGTGCACAATAAGATTATATTGCCCTTAACCTTATTTGTTTTATCTCTCAATATCTTATTTTTTCTCTTAGGAAATCATTTCTCTTTTGTCTGAAAAAATTAAAAGGTTGAAGATAAAATCTTATTAGTTCTATTTTATACAATTAAATTGGTACTAATTTATAATTTCATGAAAATTTTAATTAATCAATGGTATTGTAATTTTAGATGATGCAATTTATTAATTAAAAAGTCCAAAGGCTCATAATTATTTTATTCTAATTGTATATTTTTTATTTATTATTGTTTTTGTTAAAAAAGAATAAATAAAACGTTTTTATTGCACCCTTAATGTTGAAGGCCTAGGCCGTCCTTGACATTTACAATGGATTTGTATCATTTATATGGTGTTTATGCTACTTATTCACCTTATGGACCACCTACACACCATATGTTATTAATAGTGGTAGTGATTCTAATTCTTTATGTGCATAAGCAGTCGACTCATCCAGTTACGTAGAAACTACGACGCCCTTAACCAACTGTCCATTTGTTCCAACTACCCACATTAATTATCCTATCACTGGTAATCTTAATATTGTTACAAGTTTTGTAGGTCCCAAAGGAGATGATGCAACAATGGCACCTACAAACCCGTCAAGTTCAAATATTCTCGCACAAGATGAGGTAATAGGTAAAAAAGAAAATAGAAAAATTAATTAGTGACATTTGGAATTATTTTGAAAAAAATATAGATGAAAATTTTTACACCCTATAACGACTAGGGAATAATTTTTACAAGTCAATTATCACAACAAACTCAATTAGTTGCATCCGGTCATGGCACTATCGGGAGCTCTTTATTTGCTTATAATCAAGAAAATATGTGTGCAACTTTAGCAAGATATGTTATACATGCAAAAATGCGATATATATTTGCTGAAAACAATACATTTTTATATTATCAACAAAATTACGTATAAGGTGCCTTTAGAAATTCTAGTAAAAATTTATTAAACAATATTCAATTAAATTATATCGTAAAAAGAAAATAAACTAATTAATTATTTTTTGCATTCTAAATTCATTTTTAGTTTGACTAGTGACATATGGACTTCACTAAATGGTGATGATTTTTTATGTATTACAGTTCATTAGATTGACATAAATTGGATGGTGCAAACAAAAAAAATTATTGAATTTAAAGAAATTGAACATGTGGTTTGCAAATTACAAACATGATATAAAAAAGTAATTAACAAATATGATCTTAAAGATAAAATTATATAGTGCAAGGTTCATCCAGTGCCCCTTTGTATTACTTGTCACATCCAAACTAATGTGATAGTAATATCAATGTCTTGACCTGGTGAAAATTAAATGTTTGTACGAATCCTTTTCTCTACTTAGCTCGATATCTTTTAGCTATTCCGATGTTGGTATCAGAACAATATTTTTCTACATGTGTTTAGGATATTGAATGAGAGAAGATTAGTTTGTGTCGATGGAGGTTTGTATGTTACTAAAAGATTAGTTTGATGCAGACAAGGTCTAGAATTCATATTATCATATATGGAAGACGATAATGAAACTGGCGCCTCCACCACTTATAATTCATCATAAAATAATTCTTATATACATGTAGTTTTTTATTTTTTTAGTAAATATTAAACAATAATAAAACTCTTGTAGCCGAACCATATAAATCTTGGTGTCCATTAAAAATTTTGGTATATAATAAATTAGTACTTAATTACCTACACTACTAATGTTATAGACTTATACTAATATGATATTCTACTACTATGAATTGTACAATAAATTATTCATTTTATAAATTTATTTACTTAATAATGAATTGATGACTTAATTTATTTAAAATTTTAACTATATAATTATTATATAATATCATAATAATTAAAGTAGTCACTAACTCACTAAGTCATATATGGAATATTAGTATTATATTATATATACTAATTATATATTTGTAATAAATAAATTGAAAATAAAAATTTTGAAGGTAAAAAAATGGGTCATCCAACACAGCAAGAAGAGGCACAAACAATCAATACACATTGACCGTCCATCACACACACATGGCACTAAGGGCTGCTTTCTGTAACATTCTAAATAAAATGAAAAAAAAGGAAAAAAAGCAACTTAAAAGGGCCGCCCGCACTCAGCCCAAGCCCAGCCGCATGACAGCCCAACACCATATAACAATCTAAAAGCTACAGTACCCTAGTGGTCTCACTTACCAGCCGAAAGTTACCCTTCTGCTACAGTAATCCACCCCCAGAACCAACTATCGAGACTTTGGGTTATCCGGACATATACTTCGAGAAATGGTTCATGCGTGTTTGTTACCGGGTGCTATAAGATCCAGTTGGTAAGGAAAAAGATTTCGTTTCATATTTGTATGGATCTCTATGATCATAGATCATAGAAAGGCCCTCTTTACCATTCTGTATAAATAGATTATTCTATTTGTATAGATATGGTAGAGGGGCGTATCCAATCTTTCTTCATCCATTAGTTTCTAGTTCTTTAGCGCGGAGTAGAGCAGTTTGGTAGCTCGCAAGGCTCATAACCTTGAGGTCACGGGTTCAAATCCTGTCTCCGCAACATTTTATTTGTAAAAAACTTTTTAGGTGTAATTTAGTAATTAATGACCCTTTTTGGACGAGACCAAAAGAAAGAGTAAGGTAGAACTACTATACTAACTCCCCTAGTACTTAGTATTAGTATTGTATTAGTATTAAGTACTATATCGAATTTTTGATTTGATCTCTTATCATAGTACATTACTTCGTCATGGGCGGATAGCGGGAATCGAACCCGCATCTTCTCCTTGGCAAGGAGAAATTTTACCATTCGACCATATCCGCGTTTTCTTGGTTCCTGACACGCACGCATATGTCCACACATATATGACATATATTATATATCATATATGCGTCTGGATCATATGTGCAGGGCTAGAGACTCAGATACAAGAATTAAATATTCTAATTTTTTTTCGGAACTCAGATTGAATCTTAATATGTCTCACAATTCTAATTTCTTATAAGGAATGACATTTTTTGATCGGGTAACTACCAAATAAGTTTAAGAGATGAGAGAATTAAGAATAGCTACCAGAAAGACTAATCCAATCCATAATGATGTACCGGAAAATACAACATTTTTGTTACTTGACCAACCATCAGGAGAAGCAAATACAACGGGTACACTAATCAATAAGATTGATGAAGTCGCAATTAATGCAAAAATAGCTAATTGGAAAGCAATAGTCATGTTTGTAATCCTCCAAGTTACCAACAAATGAACTATACCATTTGATCCCTCGCTTAGTCAAAATTGTAAAAAAATGCATCATGGAGGGATTTGATTTGAATCAATTGATTCTTTAGAACTTATTACCACTCCCTCTACTTTCCTCTCTCTCGGCAGCAGCAAAGGGAGACCTCCTAACTAGGAGGGAGGAAGAGTGGATTGAAGCTAGAGGAAGAAGATTAGAGTTAGGCTTTGCTGTTAAGGTATGTTTGAGGGGATCCAAAACCCAAATCTCACTCTAATGATGTTTTAATGTTTGGATTAGGGCATAAGAGCAAACCCACTTGTTCTTAGAGTGAAGGGTTAGAGGATGTGCATTTGATGTTATGTTTCTTAAGATTACTATTCTATTGCTATCCATGATTAGAATGCCATGTGTTTCATAGCTCCATGCTCTAATTGCTCATTATGCTTAGTATTATAATGTTCATTGTTGTTATGTGGTTTTATTATGAAAATGTTTAAAGCTCATGTCCATGTAAAAGTGTGATTATCATGTTTGTATGTCTTATGTAAAATCCTCTTTGTGGTTCATGATTAGAATGCTAAGAATGTTAAGAAATGTCTTATATGATGTTTGGAATCAAATATGTGTTCAATATGTCAATGTATGTAAGATTTGGAAAGAAATGATATAGAAATCGTGTATCTGACAGCCCAGAACGGGCGATCGATAATGTATCGGTCGACCATTCTGGAGACATTTGTAGTCTCGAACCAGTCCAATGGTCGACCGACTCTATAATGGTCGTTCGTTTTGGCAAGGTCGAACATTGTGTGATTAGCGGGCGACCAAACGCCCTATTTCGGTCATCCGATAGCAATGTAATGGTCGACCGATATAATAACGATCGTCCGATATGTGTTGTCGAAACATTCGACACATTCTGTGATTAGCAAACGTCCGAGCACCTTGTTTCAGTCGTCCGAAAGCCGAGTATCGGTCGACCGATATCTCAGCGATCGTCCGATTTGAGTAGCAGATATATTCTGTGATTAGAGGACGATCCGAAGCCCATTTCGGACGTTCGAAAATATCAATAGCGGTCGACCATTATTCCAGCGATCGTCCGATTTAGAAGTATGTCACATTCTATGATTAGCGGACGAATCGAAGTCTCATTTCGATCGTCCGAAAGGACCATAACGGTCGACCGATAACTTGACCGGTCGATCGATACTCTTCCAATGGTCGACCGTTACCCAGAACGGTCGTCCATTCTGGAATGGCTATGATTGAATGTCCATACATAGTATGATTTGAAGTATGTATGACCTTAAATAGGATTAAAACATGCAACATGTATTGAATGATTGTATGTATTGATGAAAGAAAATAAAAGACGGATTGGCATGAAGGTGTCTTATTGTAATCGAGGAGGGGAAATGGGTTCCGCCCCCAAGTGACGACATTTCCTGGAGAAACGAGTTCCACCCCTAGTGTGGCGTTTCCATAAGTTGAGGCGAGTTCCACTCAAGTGTGGCGTCTCTATTGGGCCTACGCGGAACCAGGAGGCGAGTTCCACCCCAAGTGTGACGTCTCTATTGGCCTCCCGCGAACCCAACATGTTGACCTAGCTAGCCATTTTCCCACGAACTCAACATGGTCTTCCCAATCAACAAGATAAGAAAGTATCTGAGTAAAGATGAAAAATGAAAAGATGAATGATGAATGACTTGGGACATAAAGTAAAGATGTTAAAGAAGTATGGTGAAGTATGCACCTATGAGGATGCATTATGAATGTGCACTTGTCACATCATATCATAACATGATGAAAGATGATAAAGTAAAGTAAGATAAGATCATGATATGCATTAGCATGATGATAAGTTATGATATGCTTGACTTAAAGATTATGATGTGATATGTTATCTTATCTTGCCATGATGATATGCTCATATGCCATGTAGTATGCACCATTAGCTCATAGCATGCATATGATTTATATTCCTTGATGATGATATGCATATGTCATGACATGTAGAGATTATGTTATAAGGTCATAGCATGCATGGGCCTCAACATACTCTAACGGGAGAAATCCCCTGCACCTCATGGATCTGTGCAGGTATGGATGAGGCTTAGATTCGACGGTGAGGGTCTCTTGACGAAGACAGTGCACATGGGCGGGTCGGGCTACGGCCCAAGTTATCTTACTTATATTATGTCATGTTGATGAACTCTTGTAAGAGTCATTTATGTATGGCTTATGAGCCTTATGGAGTCATGTATTTTACTTGAACTCATTATGTTGTAAGAACCCTTTGTTGGGTATACGTTAGAGCCTATTAGGCCCATGGGCCGGTTTATGTTATCTTGGGTTTTAAGCATGAAGTCTTCCGTTGTTTATGATGTTATTATTTTAAGTTTATTATATTATGTTTTCGCTGCAAAGTTTTATGAAATTAGATCAAGTTAAAGTGATGTCGTCCGGGATTCGGCAACTAAATTGGGGCCAAATTTTGGGGACGTTACAGTTGGTATCAGAGCCTTAGTTTGGCTCTTATGTATTAAGTCTTAGAATACATAAGTCATAGGTTGGCTAAAATGTCTAAGTGTAAAGTCCATGTGCAATCGTCATGAGGTGCCACCGAACCTAAAGATAAATGTTATGTATGATTAACTCATGCTAACAATGATGTTATGTTTATTTAATTGTGAATGTAGATTCCACCAAGGCGAGCAATTATTGATGAGGAGCACGAAAGGAATACTTTCCTTGATGGATTAATCCGGGCGGCACAAAATGTCCAAAGGACTAATGAACCGGACTATTCCATAGAGAGATTCCTAAGACTCCAACCTCCCAAGTTTGACGGAGAAGGAGACTCTGATTTAGTCGAATAATGAGTTGAGGAAATATGGGACATTCTTAAAGTCATGGGATGCCCCGAGGATCGCAAGGTGATGTATGCTACGCATCGTCTTTGCGGACAATCTAAGGCATGGTGGAAGGCACTCTTAAAAACTACCTTCCAGAATGAAGAAGAAATTGGTTAGGAAAGTTTCGTAGAAGCGTTTGAGGTACGCTTCTTTCCCGATCATGTTAAAGAAAATAAGAGGGACGAGTTTCTCAACCTTGTCCAAGGTAGTATGACCGTGGGTGTGTACATGAACACCTTCTTGAGGCTGGAAAAGTATGGGGAGCTCAATGAGAATGAGCTCCGAAGGACAAAGAGGTTCATCAATGGGCTGAATCTCGGACTGCAACCATGGGTTATGAGTGGTCGCTGCACCACTATGAAGGAGGCGGTAGAGCTTGCGGCTGAACATGAAAGGAAGTACCAAGAAAGAAAGATTGCTAAGGGAAAGACCATCAAGAAGCACGAAGGGAAGGCCCAAGGAAGTAATCCAAGAAAGACACCTTACTATTCTCCAAAGAAGGTGGAACCAACTAGGCCCACATGCCAACATTGTGGAAGGAACCATTATGGTGAATGTCGCATGAAGGCCGGATCGTGTCTCCAATGTGGCAAGGAGGGACACTATATAAGGGACTGCCCGGAGAAGCGTGGGGACAATCGCAACAAAGGAAAGATGGTGGCAAACCCACCAAGAGCTCCAGCAAGAGTCTTCGCCATGGAAGTGGATGAGGCCACTCCAGAAAATGATGTGATCTAAGGTAATATTATAATTGCCGGTCACTATGTGAATGTTCTATTCGATTTGGGTGCAACACATTCTTTTATCTTTCATGCATTTGCAAGCATGCTAAAAGTAAGGCCTCTAGTTACTAATTGTCAACTAGAAGTTGTGACTCCTACCGGAATGGTAAGCACTAGGAGATATATTCCTAATGTATCCATAGAAATAGATGGAAAGAATTTCCCATGTGACCTCATATTGCTTCCTATGATAGAGTATGATGTAATCTTAGGAATGGATTGGTTATCCTATAATGATGCTCACATGTATTGCAAAGAAAAGAAGGTTTTTATAGGTGACCATCAAAGAAAGCCTACAATGATTAGGGGAATTCCCTCTAAGGAGACCAAGGTGCTAATTTCAGCGACTAAGGCAAGCAAGATGATTAAGAAATGAGCAAGAGGATTCTTGGCAAGCGTCGTTAAGACGGATTCACAACTCAAGGCACTTGAATCTTTGGATGTGATAAGAGAATATCTCGACGTCTTTTCGAAAGATATTGCGGGATTACCGCCAAGAAGGGAAGTTGAGTTCAATATTGAACTACTTCCGGGGACCACTCCCATTTCAAGGCCGCCTTACCGAATGGCTCCAACGGAGATGCACGAACTAAAGATGCAACTACAAGAGCTTTTAGATAAGGGGTTCATTAGGCCAAGCGTCTCACCATAGGGCACACCGGTGCTGTGTGTTAAGAAGAAGGATGGCTCTTTAAGGTTGTGCATCGACTACTGAATGCTCAACAAGGTGACAGTGAAGAACAAGTACCCCTTACTAAGAATTGATGATCTTTTTGATCAATTATCAACGGCGTCGGTTTTCTCCAAGATCGACCTAAGGAGTGGCTACCACCAATTAAGGGTAGCTGAGCAAGATGTTCCCAAAATGGCATTTCGCTCAAGGTATGGACATTACGAGTTTTTAGTTATGCCTTTTGGACTAACGAATGCGCCTGCCGCATTCATGGATTTGATGAATAGGGTTTTCCGTCCATATTTGGACAAGTTCGTGATCGTATTCGTGGATGACATCCTCATCTACTCGTCAAGCCCGGAAGAACACCGGGAACACCTCCGCATTGTGCTGGAAACTTTAAGAAGGAACAAGCTCTATGCCAAATTTTCTAAATGTGAATTTTGACTTGAAGAGGTGATGTTTCTTGGACATATTGTGTCAAGACATGGAGTAGCCGTGGATCCGACAAAAGTTGAAGCGGTAATGAATTGGAATAGGCCCAAGAGTGTTACCGAAATTCGAAGTTTCTTGGGACTTGTTGGATATTATAGAAGGTTTATCCATGACTTTTTCAAGATTGCCGCTCCTATGACAAAGTTGACAAGGAAGGACGAGAAGTTCATATGGTCACAAGCATGTGAAACAAGTTTTCAAGAGTTAAAAAGAAGACTTACAACGACACCCGTCTTACTCATTCTCATGGGAAGTGGAGGCTATGTCATCTATAGTGATGCTTGTGGTACCAGATTATGATGTGTACTTATGCAACATGGCAAAGTAGTTGCATACGCTTCAAGGCAATTGAAGAAATATGAAGTCAACTATCAAACTCATGATCTAGAGTTAGCGGCAGTTATTTTTGCATTAAAGATATGACGCCATTATTTGTATGGTGAAGACTTCGAAGTGTACACGGATCACAAGAGCCTAAAGTATGTATTTTCTAAAAAATATTTGAATATGAGGCAAAGAAGATGGCTCGAGTTCCTTAAGGACTATGAGTTCGCAATATTGTACCACCCCGGAAAGGCAAATGTAGTTGCCGATGCACTAAGTCACAAGTGGAAAGGCTCACTTGGATGTTTAAGTGTCCACAAGTGGAATATTGTAGAAAGCATAGTGCAATGGGCACCAAGCATTTTTGGCCAAAGGATCATATGCATGACTCATCATGTGATCGAATCAAGCTTAGTTAGAAGAATTGTTGAAGCGCAAAGAATAGATTCAGAATATGCAAGAATGATCAATGTTTGTCAAAGGGAAAGGAATCACTTCAAGTATAGTGAAGATGGTGTAATTAGGTATAAGAACCGATTATGGGTTCCAAAAGATAAGGCATTAAGAAGAGAGATTTTGGATGAGTATCACAAGTCCGAATTTTCAATTCATCCCGGAAGCACCAAAATGTTCAAGAATTTGCAAAGAAACTTTTGGTGGGAAGACATGAAAAAGAAGGTGGCCAAGTATGTAGCAAAGTGCATAGTGTGTCAACAAGTTAAGATTGAGCATAGAATGCCTTGTGGTAAATTACAACCTTTACCTATTCCGAAATAGAAATGGCAAAGTATCTCCATGGACTTTGTGGTAGGACTACTACGACCCCGGAAAGGACATGATGTGATTTAAGTTGTAGTTGATCGTTTGACGAAGTCGACTCACTTTATTCCTATGAAAGTGAGTCAATCCATGGAAAGCATGGTGGAACTATATGTGAACGAAATTATCCGTTTGCATGGAGTTCCAGCTTCTATTGTTTCGGATAGAGATCCGAGATTCACCTCAAACCATCCTCAAACCGACGGCCAAAGTGAAAGAACAATCCAAACGCTTGAAGATATGCTTAGAGCTTGTGCTTTGGATTGGAATGGAAATTGGGATGACCACCTTCCTTTGGTAGAATTTGCTTATAACAATAGTTATCACTCAAGTATCAAGATGGCTCCATTTGAAGCTCTATATGGTAGGCCTTGTCATTCTCCGGCATGTTGGAGTGAAACCGGAGAAGAAAGATACATTGGACTAGATTTGGTTCATATGTATGTTGATAAAGTAGAGCTTATTAAGCAAAGGATGCTAGCGACGCAAAGTAGACAAAAAAGTTATGCGGATTTGAGAAGAAGAGAACAACTTTATGAAGTTGGAGATCATGTAATGCTCAAAGTCTCACCAACTAAATGTGTGATGAGATTTAGTAAGAAAGGAAAGCTAACATCAAGATACATTGGACCTTTTGAAATCCTAGAGAAAGTTGGCGAAGCGGCCTATAAATTAGCACTACCACCTTCTTATGCAAGACTTCATAATGTCTTCCATGTATAAATGCTTCGAAAGTATGTTCATGATGAAGCTAATGTGATTCGGATTGAGGAGCCGAATATCAAGGAAGACTTAACTTATGTAGAGCAATCAATAGAGATCATAGACTACCAAGTGAAACATCTTAAGAATAAGAGCATACCAATGGTCAAGGTAGCATAGAAGCATCACCGCGGACAAGAAACTACATGGGAACTAGAAGAGGAAATGCGGGAGAAGTTTCCAAAACCTTTCGGTAAGTGAATTATGATTTACTAAAATTCGAGGATGAATTTTTATTTAAGGGGGGTAGGTCGTAACATTCTAAATAAAATGAAAAAAAAGGAAAAGAAGCAACTTAAAAGGGCCGCCCGCACTCAGCCCAAGCCCAGCCGCATGAAGCCCACAGCCCAACACCATATAACAATCTAAAAGCTACAGTACCCTAGTGGTCTCACTTACCAGCCGAAAGTTACCCTTCTGCTACAGTAATCCACCCCCAAAACCCCTACACACTCCCTCTACTTTCCTCTCTCTCGGCAGCAGCAAAGGGAGACCTCCAAGCAACAGTGTTGCTACAGCAATGTGCAGTAACTCTCTCCCTCTCTCCATTTAACTATTAGCAAGAGATTAGCTTACTCTAATCACCATTCACTTTAGCAGTTCCTATTTAACTCGTGAACAGTAACTAGGAGGGAGGAAGAGTGGATTGAAGCTAGAGGAAGAAGATTAGAGTTAGGCTTTGCTGTTAAGGTATGTTTGAGGGGATCCAAAACCCAAATCTCACTCTAATGATGTTTTAATGTTTGGATTAGGGCATAAGAGCAAACCCACTTGTTCTTAGAGTGAAGGGTTAGAGGATGTGCATTTGATGTTATGTTTCTTAATATTACTATTCTATTGCTATCCATGATTAGAATGCCATGTGTTTCATAGCTCCATGCTCTAATTGCTCATTATGCTTAGTATTATAATGTTCATTGTTGTTATGTGGTTTTATTATGAAAATGTTTAAAGCTCATGTCCATGTAAAAGTGTGATTATCATGTTTGTATGTCTTATGTAAAATCCTCTTTGTGGTTCATGATTAGAATGCTAAGAATGTTAAGAAATGTCTTATATGATGTTTGGAATCAAGTATGTTTTCAATATGTCAATGTATGTAAGATTTGAAAAGAAATGATATAGAAATCGTGTATCTGCCAGCCCAGAACGGGCGATCGATAATGTATCGGTCGACCATTCTGGAGACATTTGTAGTCTCGAACCAGTCCAATGGTCGACCGACTCTATAATGGTCGTCCGTTTTGGCAAGGTCGAACATTGTGTGATTAGCGGGCGACCAAACGCCCTGTTTCGGTCATCCGATAGCAATGTAATGGTCCACCGATATAATAACGATCGTCCGATATGTGTTGTCGAAACGTTCGACACATTCTGTGATTAGCGGACATCCGAGCACCTTGTTTCAGTCGTCCGAAAGCCGAGTATCGGTCGACCGATATCTCAGCGATCATCCGATTTGAGTAGCAGATACATTCTGTGATTAGAGGACGATCCGAAGCCCATTTCGGACGTCCGAAAAGACCAATACATTCATTATTCCAGCGATCGTCCGATTTAGAAGTGTGTCACATTCTGTGATTAGCGGACGAACCGAAGTCTCATTTCGGTCATCCGAAAGGACCATAACGATCGATCGATAACCCAACCGGTCGACCGATACTCTTCCAATGGTCGACAGTTACCCAGAACAGTCATCCGTTCTAGAAGATGATTGGCTTTGATTGAATGTCCACACATAGTATGATTTGAAGTATATATGATCTTAAATAGAGTTAAAATATGCAACATGTATTGAATGATTGTATGTATTGATGAAAGCAAATAAAAGACGGATTGACATGAAGGTGTCTTGTTATAATCGAGGAGGGGAAATGGGTTTCGCCCCCAAGTGGCGACATTTTCTGGGAAAACGAGTTCCACCCCTAGTGTGACGTTTCCATAAGTTGAGGTGAGTTTCAACCCAAGTGTGGTGTCTCTATTGGGCCTACGCGGAACCAGGAGGCGAGTTCCACCCCAAATGTGACGTCTCTATTTGCCTCCCGCGAACCCAACATGTTGGCCTAGCTAGCCATTCTCCCACGAACTCAACATGGTCTTCCCAATCAATAAGATAAGAAAGTATCTAAGTAAAGATGAATGATGAATGACTTGGGACATAAAGTAAAGATGTTAAAGAAGTATGATGAAGTATGCACCTATGATGATGCATTATGAATGTCCACTTGTCACATCATATCATGACATGATGAAAGATGATAAAGTAAAGTAAGATACATGATATGCATTATGATAAGTTATGATATACTTGATTTAAAGATTATGATGTTATATGTTATCTTATCTTACCATGATGATATGCTCATATGCCATGTAGTATGCACCATTAGCTCATAGCATGCATATGATTTATGTTCCCTGATGATGATATGTCTATGCCATGACATGTAGAGATTATGTTATAAGGACATAGCATGCATGGGCCTCAACATACTCTAACGGGAGAAATCTCCTGCACCCCATGGATCCGTGCAGGTATGGATGAGGCTTAGGTTCGACGGTGAGGGTCTCTTGACGAAGACAATGCACATGGGCGGGTCGGACTACAGCCCAAGTTATCTTACTTATATTATGTCATGTTGATGAACTCTTGTAAAAGTCATTTATGTATGGCTTATGGGCCTTATGGAGTCATGCATTTTACTTGAACTCATTATGTTATAAGAATTCTTTGTTGGGTATACGTTAGAGCCTATTAGGCCCATGGGCCGATTTATGTTATCTTGGGTTTTAAGCATGAAGTCTTTCGCTGTTTATGATGTTATTGTTTTAAGTTTATTATATTATATTTTCGCTACAAAGTTTTATGAAATTAGATCAAGTTAAAGTGACGTCGTTCGGAGTTCGACAACTAAATTGGGGCCGAATTTTGGGGGCGTTACACTTTCTGTCAAAGATATGTGCATAGATGGAGTAGGAATCTTAGCTAAAACCCACAAGAACAACGTCTAGATTGGGTTAGCTTTATTTATGTGAAATTATTTTATCTAGCGGTTGTTCTCAGCCAATGCACCGACTTCCTATTTTACTTAACTACAAATATAATAAATATATCTAAATCCTTCAATATTAATCTTATAAATGATCTCATGTGTCCATATTGGGGTGGCATCCGCCTCTCTTAGGGGAGGGGGATACTGCCTCCACTCGCCCAGTCATTTTGTTCTCGCTTTGTCATATCGGTCTCGCTCCTAATCTGACCTCCATCTTGAAGTGGCCAAGTGGGATTAATTTTATCTTCACTCCTATCTTTGTGGGTCCTCGATTCTAGATCTGAGCTATCATTTATTTTATTTATAAAATAATTAATAATTATAAAAATAATAAAATAATCATTTTAAAATAATACAGTAATTGATAATGTATATTAAAATATTGAAATATGACTAATTAAAATTAATACAATATAATATTTTATTATACAATATTAAAAATTACATATATACTTAATTTAAAAAATAAAAATTAAATTAGAGTATTAAAATTTTAAGAATTAATAACAATTTCGGGGATCAAGACCCGCAGGGCGGGGACAAGTATCCCCGCCCTGATCCCCGAAGTGACTCTTGGGTCATTTTTGACCTATCCTCACCCTCGCCGGGAAAAAATCCACGCGAATGGGGCCCCGATCCAAAATTACTTGCGAGGTCCCATGAGAGGCGAGATTGTTAAAGATTTAACAAGGGTGCTCCCTACTTACGTTGGAAGCACCCTGACAGTCGATTGGCGATTGATGGGAGATAATATGGAGCGTGGTTCACCAACAATTAGGAGCAGTTAAATTCCGGTTCAACATACAAAAAATCCAACAACTCAGGGGAGTCGAAGTTGTGCTCCCCCTCGTCAATGCTGCCGCCACTGCCAAGGATGTCCCGAATGATGGAGATGTCTGGAGTCATATTGAGGAGAGGGTGGGAAATCGACGTGCTACTGCTGTTACTCAAGTTGCTCAAGGAGAAAGGGTCTTCGACATCAGACACCAAAAGGGAGCCGAAGACGTCCTATAGGGCGGCAATGCGGACGTCGAGGTCCCCACTGTTGTGGAGCTCAAGGACAAGGTGGATTCGGTCCTCGTCCTTGTAGACGGCGGCGGCGAGCAACACCAATCGCCTTTGTTTGCAATATAAATGCAAAGCCTCCTTCAGAAATCCCGTCATTGTTTTGGGTCGAGCAGTTTCTCAGTACCATGACAATTCATATAATCAAATGAAGAAATCAGGAAGAATATGACATAACAAGAATAATGATAATAATGACAGTTGACGTCAACCCGATGATATTGGGGCTTGACAACGTTGTCGGCCCTTTGTTTGTCGGCACCGTCCTCTCTGAGGAGACCAAGAGTGCAATCCGCACCTTGACTTTTCTTGAGTATCTAGCATGACGAAGAATGATGTCAAGGTGGAGGGGGAGGATGATGACGTGCTCGTCATAAGCAGGCAGAGGCGGCGGCCGGACGACAAGGAGACTATCACTACAAGAAATATGGGAATTACAGATCAAAACCGTCTGTAATTTCTCCGAAAACCGTCGGAAACGTCATTTTCGACGGAATCGATTCGTCCGAAAAATGGTCGTCAAAAATCAATTTTCGACGGTTGGGAAAAAAATGCCAAAAATTTTGACGGAAGTTCAGTGGTCGTGACGCCGATATTTGCGCCTGTAGACAAAACCGTCGAAGTTCGACGGTCACAACCGCTGATATTTTGCGGCGGTCGACGAAACCGTCGAAACTTCGACGGTCGCGACCGCCGAAACTTTCGGCGGTCGTCGCTCGACCACCAAAACTTTCGGCGATCAAGACCGTCACAAAAAAAATTTATAATAAATAAAGGCGGCCAGCGACTGAATCCGGCCGCCCGCGGCCCCATCCAGCCACCCGCGACTGAATCCGACCGCGAGGCGGCTGGATCCAGCCGCCTGGTGGTCCGGGCCGGGGAGAGAGAGAGAGAGAAGGGGAGAGGGACGCCGGCGGGGAGAGGGTTGCCGGCGGGAGAGGGTAACCGGCGGTCGACGCTTGACGTCCGGTCGGGAGGCTCCCCGGCAGGGAGAGGAAGAGGGAGAGGGCGAGAGAGAGAGGAGAGGGGGAAAGAAATAAAGGGATTGGATGTATATATATATGTGTGTGTGTGTGTGGAAAGATGAGAAAGCGAGAAAATAGAAAAACAAAGCGGGATAAAGAAAATTTACTTATCGACGGCTCTGTCCGTCAAAAGAGCAAATATTAATAATTTTTAAAGTTATCGACGGTTGTGACCATTGAAAATTATTTAATTATAAAAATAAAATACTATATTTAGTTATATATAATATTTATTTTTTATTTTACCGACGGTCTGAGCTGCCGCTAATTATTACCGACGGTCGAACCGTAAAAAATTATGACGGTTTGGACTGCCGCTAATTATATTAATAAAATATTCCTCATATTATATTATTATACATTTACTGACGGTTACGACCGTCGGAAATATCGATGTTCCTAATCGTCAAAAAATAAAATAATAATATAACAAATTACATAATTTATTATTTTTATTTTCGACGATTGTAACCGTCGGAAATTCCGTCGGAAATTGCGATGGATGTATAACCATCGGAAATATCAACGTTCCTAATCATCAAAAAATAAAATAATAATATAATAAATTACATAATTTATTATTTTCATTTCCGACGGTTGTAACCGTCGGAAATTGCGACGGATGGATAATCGACGGAAATATCGATGTTCTTAATCATCGAAAAATAAACTAATAATAATATAACAAATTGCATAATTTATTATTTTCATTTCTGACGGTTGTAACCATTGGAAATTCCGTCGGAAACGTTTCCGTCATAAAATTCGTTGCAAATTGCGACAGATTTCTGTCCGTCGGAAATTGTTTGTCGGAAAATGCCAATTTTCTTATAGTGTATGTACGTGATGGGCCTTGGGCTCGTGATTGACACACTTGAGTTTGAGCTCGTCGAGCAGGCACTTCGTGATAGATTTCATGGTGAACTGCTCCTCAGTCGCAGGCAAAGTGCACCGTCGGATGATCCCGAAGTGGCAGCACCCGATCTCCTCGACGATCTAGTAGTCCCTGCTCAACGAAAAAGCTAGTTCAATGCTCAACCGCCCAAACCAGCTGACCGCTCTTTAGTCGCTCAACTATCATTGAACCATCCCTCAGTTAGATCCTCCATCCATCACCAATCATGCAGCTGCGAGACTAGGTAGCACGATGCTCTCCAATTAAGTAGGAAGCACCTCCATTAAATCATATTCTTAATTAGAGGACTCAGCTTCTCTAATTATTACCGTCCCGTGAAAATATTGTCAAAACACATGCATATGCTTATATGCATGAGTTCTAACCAAGTTTTTTTTTATAGCCAGTTCCCGGTATTTGGAAAGCGGTGTAGATGACCCAACACGTGTGGCGCTAACAATTATGTACGCTATCTATAGATTGGAAGTCGGCCCGAGCTCAACTAATCCGGTATGGTCGCCCCACGTCACGTACTTGACTCGAACTTGAGATCTTACTTAAAAAAGGAGGAACCGCTTACCACTCCACCCCAACCCTTGTTGGTGCTAATCAAATTTCTTTGAATCTTGTTTATGGACGGATCATTTATGACATACTATTCCTTTTAATTTTTTAGTAAGTTTTTTTTATCATTTTCTTTGATTATATCCATATATATATATATATAAAGTCGCATAAAAAATCGATGCCACTTCTCATTGTTTCACGTGCTTCATGAGCCATTCATCCTTAGGTCAAGGGCAGCAGACACTTGACCTCATCCGAAGTGCAAAAGAAAAAGTTGACGGTGGATTTATATGTCGCAATAAATAGGCTCCTCCTCTCTCACGAACTCCATGTCAATTGCTTTCGGACGCCCACTGCTAGGCCATCGAACGACTCCGCGGCACACTAGTTTCCACCTTACTATCCCACCTTCACGTGGGTCACCTTGTAGTCCACTGCGACCTCCTCGAAGCACATGTCACGGGACGTTTTCGACGCGCAAAGTCTCGTAGCACCAACGCCGTTCAACTTAAAGTTTTCGATCACTCAATGCCAAACCAAAGAACACATACAACTACTCCGCACTACGTAATATTACGGAGTACCAAGTTATCTTCCATTAGGGCATTATCTTGTAAAGTCATCCTCATGCATTGTTATGTTACTCGTAGAGCTTGTTTACATTTTCACTTTTGTAATAAGACTCCATCACCTATGGTACATTAGGGAGGACTTTACTAGTGCCTTCCTGGCTCATATGTAGTATATGTTTCATCATATATAATATAAGTAAGCTTTCCTTAATTCTAGTGTCTAACCTTGAGCGTGGGACGGTAACTCACATCGGTGACTATTCTCGATTGCCCCTTCGGACATTAAGCACTCAAGAACTTGCATTAGTGCCTTAACGCGCTAATACCACAGTCCTACGACGAGTCTCCCAACACTCTTGTCATGTTCGTAATTGAATGCCTATAAGAGCGACTCTCGACATAGTTATCTCAATCATATTGAAAATAGGTTTGGCTAGGTGCTCCTTTGCCTAATTGCCGCACGTGGTCTTTTGTGCGAGAATGATCCCTGACAAGTGGTATTAGAGCAGTTCATCCTGCTTGGATCCATATTACGATGACTCACTTGTGTTGTCGCAACGTGCCTTGGGGTGAAAAAGTGCTTCTGCTCAAAAACTTTATTACACCCAAGTGCACTGGTGCCATGGACTCTGATAATGGACACCAATGATGAATGCTTGAAAAGTTTCATTGCCGCATGCCTAGTTGTGCCTCGCAACAAGTTCCTCTTACACCTGTGTTGTGTCAATGAGCACTCGTCATACATTATTATGACGGATCGATCGCCCCACCTAACTGGGACGGTTATGCGTCGCTCGGTTGAGTAGGGGATCTCGAAATGTCGTGTTGTGTCAAAAAGAGTGTCCTCATGCCCATCCTTGAAGGTCTTGCATTACTCATATCACGAGGTCGCATTACACAAACCACCGTGTAACTCGAAGTACTCGTGTCACTTTCAGAGACTATAGTCATGCACAATCTTCACAATATGGCGCTGCAACATCAAGCGTTCAACTGCTCCCTAGCAAAAGTTGACCTAATGTCAAGCATCAAGGTTCATTGTCCCTTTCGACTATGGAGCATCATTCACAACATCTTACCGTGCCTCCAGTTTTGTCTGCCACGTCTAGATGACTTCCACAAATGGGGGCAAAGCGTTGATTACTTGCAAACACTTTAAGATGACTTGTTAGCCTTGCTTACCTTATCAAGTGTTGGCAAGCGACATAATGTCAACTATCAAGAGTTGGGACGATCCTGCTACATGTCAACACAAACCGATGCCTCAACCCCAATGACCAATTTGACAAATCATTTGAGCGCCGGGCTTTTGGCGAACATTGACATGATGTTGTCAAATGTTCTGTCGCCATCCGAGGAAGGAATGTCTTTCCTCTCGGCCAATACCTTGAGTAATCGAAGCGGCCTCCAAAAATTAAAGTTTAAGTGTTCGAAGTACACACTGATGGTTCGAAGTACACACTGACGATGTTGTCCTTTCGAATAGAGATGGAGATGAAGTTGGGAGGTCTTGGCATGAGTTCTCCAATGCCAAACTGCTTGCCCAAGCAGAGCGTCTTCACGAGCATCCCTATGAATCGGTGAAGACCCGGAGTATCTACTCTTTCGCGAGAGTTAGTCATCCGATGAACAAGTATGTCAAATGTGCGTGATCTTTGTCGACAAATATAATGACGTCACTTGGTTTGAATCACGGATGGGCGAGTATCAAAGGTGCATCATCTTCGTCAATGAGCACAATAATATCGCCCCGTCCATACCCAAAGATGTTGTCAAAGCTACAAAGGAGGTCCCTAGATCGAAAGAAGGCATATCCCAAGAATCCTGCAAGATGTGGCAAATCATAGTGGCGATGCCATTGCGACGATGTGAAATGTGGTAACATTGATCCTATTTAGACATGGGACGGACGCAGACGGTAGTTCATCAAGATTGCATTGTTTAGCATTAGTCAGAAGAGCATATTGAAGGAGAACGTGAGAGAGTTCATCAAACTCCGCCTACAGAGCTCCCAGAGGGACAAAGACATGTTGATGACCGTCTTTATAAAAGGTTGAAGTCATGGACTAGGACGAAGTTGGGACGACAGAATTACCCCAACCTCCGCTCGCTAGTCACCGCTACCAAATCACTCATGCCAAAATAAGTGTCATACCACCAAAGTCCTCGAGCAAAGGCAATAATAGGGGAGAGAAATTCAAATCGTAAGGAACAAGCCACTACCAAGGCAAAGATAAAGCCCATCAATATAGGAGGATTGAGTTAAGTCCACAGTGAACGTGGGAAAACTCTCGTCGTTCACAATAGTGACTCAAAGTAGACAAGGTATAAAGTGTTGTATCAAAGAATCTTGCTCTGCCTCAAACTGTTGAAATCCCAAAATGATCATAAGGGTGAGGTGGTCTTATACTCTCCATTCGACGGAAGGAAGACTCTATGTCATAGCCATCTACAACATGGAGACATTGGGTCAAGTCATACATGTCAAATGGCAAGACTCATAATATGTTCTATTATGATCTCGAAGCAACTCTTTCTTCAAGTTACTCGTGAAGTCATCCAAGAGTTGTTTCACTCCAAGGAGCCAAACCAAACAAGTTGACACTGTGCAAGTCTAAAGAAGTTAATTGATGAAGTTTGGAAGGTGTTGGCCTCGACAAGCCGGCCTCCATGCAGTCACCATGGAGGATGATTCCCAAAGCAATCAATGGTAGCTAGCCACTGCCTGGAGTCGACTATTGATTCGTCGCCCGAGCTCGTTGGTGTTTCGTCCTTGCTTGAGGTACGTTGCTAGACTACACAGATGGTGGACTTCATTGGCGCTATAGAAGTAATGACCCTGGATTGGATGAGTCAGTAAGAGAAGTAGATGGTAGGAGATCAATGAGTCTCAAAACAGTGTGAATATTCCTGACACTGCAAGACGCTGATGAAGTAGGAGTCAAGACAAATAAGATGGAATCCAACTAGACATGCAAAGTCAAGACTAAAGACAAAGACCCCGAAGAAGCCCAAACAATGAAGTTGCCAACTTTCATGGGGGAAAATGTCATAGGGCATTTTTTCGTGATACGACGCGCAAAATCTCACAACACTAGTGCCGCTCAACATAAAACTTTTGACCACTCAACGCCGAATGAAAGAACGCATGCAGTCGTCCCTGCATAATATTACGGAGTACCAAGTTATCATCCTTATGGCATTATTTTGTAAGGCCATCCTTATGAACGACTAAGTTATCCGTAAAACTTGTTTTTTACATTTCCACACACGTAATAAGACTCCATCACCTATGGTAAATTAGGGAGGAGTTCACTAATTCCTTCGTGGCTCATATGTGTTTCACCATATATAATATAAGTAAACTTTCTTTAATTCTAGTGTCTGACCTTGAGCGTGAGATGACAACTCACATCGGTGACTCTTACCCGTGGTATCATGGCTGTCTCTTGAGACATTATGCGCTCAAGCACCTGCATTAGTGTCTCGATACACTAATGTCAGGGTCCTATATATGACAAGTCTTCTCGATTATAAAACTTTCATTGCAAATTCGCAAATACTAGATGCCCACACACGATCAACCTCGGTCACCACATCCGCCTAGTAATTTTGTGTCCGAGAATGATCCGTAACGATCAACCTCGGCCGCCACAGGAATGCCCGTCCAAGCACGACGCGCACCTCCTCGTGCTCGACGTAGTCGATGGTGTCGACTGTATATGCTCCTGCTTAATTACTCGTTAAACGTGAATTAGTTCATGTACAGAAGCATAAATTTTCATCGGTCATTTGGTTGCGAGCTTACTATGTAGGAACAATAATTATGATGAGAATATATTAATTGGTAGACTGAACGATCTGACTGAGTCCGAGAGTACTGACCTTGAAAGAGTCGATGAGGGTGAGATCGAGGAGAGCAGGGTTGTTGACTTGGATGGCGGCGACGGTCTCCAGGAGGCCGAGGGACTGGAAGGACTGCCGGACGGTCATGGCGGCGTAGGTGTCGTTGGTGACGAGGTAGAGGGGCCACGTCAGGCGCACGCAGTTGAACCCCATGGACGCGATCATCTTCGCCACCGTGTCCAGCGGCTGCTTCCCCATCCCTTCCACCAGCATCGGCTCCAGGTGCGACGACCAGTTCACGCACGCCAGCTTCACCCGCTTCCCCGACGACCCCTCCACGATCCACCGCGAGTTCGTCATCAGCGGCGCCGCCGCGAGCTGCCGGAGTAGGCCATTGCTTACGACCAGCGCTAGGAGCAGCAGATGGTGAAAGTGGAGCTTCTTCATGTCTTCTGCAGCTTCAGCAGCTGTGGGCGTCCATTTGCCTGGACCTCTGCAAAACCTCTCTGTATTTATACATGTGCAATTTATTATTATTATTATTATTATTATTATTATTATTATTATTATTATTATTATTATTATTATTATTATTATTATTATTATTATTATTATTATTATTATTATTATTATTATTATTATTATTATTATTATTATTATTATTATTATTATTATTATTATTATTATTAAAACCCCAAAAATCTTTACGAGTTTAAGACTTAAGTCTAATTTAATAGGATAAGCCTCACGAGAAAAATAATGTAATTAAAATTATAAATATAAAAATATTATTCTTCATACGTATGAATTAAAATTTTACAATACTTGATAGAAAATCTTATTTAACAAGTATCAAGTAAGCACTTTAACTTAAACAAGAACTTGAGTTCAATTCATTATACAGGTAGAATATCTTAGTTGTGAGTTTTAGTCGTCATAAGTGCGGCTCGAATGAAGACAAAAAGAATTACGTAATGACAAATTAATATAAAGAGTTTAAATATTAAATATATATAGTCAATATAATAGATTATATGAAGTAATACATGTGCTAGAAACTAAGGGCAAAAAAAAAACCAGTTCAATAATAATAAAAAAAGAGTTGAAGAATGAAGGCTTGCTAATTCGGTACACTTGTTCTTCCATTAATTGTCAAGCATGTAGCTTACCTAGACATCCTACCTTCAACTTGCATGGCGAGAAGAAATGTATGCATGTTGTGCTATTTTTTTTTCCTTTTTTCTGTATTATGCTAATAATTAATACACAAAAATAGAAAAAAAATAACGTAGAAAAAGTAATTAATCATTTAATTCAGAAGTCATATATGATGGTGAAGAACTTGAATCCTGATGACAACCAATTTATATTGTGTAGTTGATCTATGTATAACTTAAACTTATCCATCAAGATGGCTTTCATCCACATCATAAGTCATATATGATTGAGTGAAGAACTTTAAAGCCGGCTTGTTTATAACGTGGATCATGACACGGGTGTTATCCAAAGAGATTTAGTTAATTAATTGCGCCATCAGTACCTACCTTGTTTATAACATACCAGCAAAAACCAGCTTAAAAAAGAATAAGTAACGTCTAAACAGAAGAAATATTGTTGGTGGCCTTTGAGATTCACCAATGTCAAGTAGATTTCATAATCGTTTAACATTATGCATTCACACACATAACCATCCCCTTGTCATTTTAAATTCATATATATGATCCTCATCTCAGTTGCAAAATATTATTATTATTATTATTATTATTATTATTATTATTATTATTATTATTATTATTATTATTATTATTATTATTATTATTATTATTATTATTATTATTATTATTATTATTATTATTATTATTATTATTATTATTATTATTATTATTATTATTATTATTATTATTATTATTATTATTATTATTATTATTATTATTGATGTACATACAGATGCATACGAAACTGACCAAATCGTATAAGTTCATTAAGCATATTACTCCATGTATTTAGAGACTTCTTTAATTAAGGAGATCAACTGATAATCAAACTTGATCAAAGCCTCCACCTTTTAGTTAGTCTTTGGATTATGATCCAATTTTCTGCGTAATGATTAATTAGATCGTCATTTCTTTATTGACAGTAAATAAATGGCCAGTGTAAGTGAATTAAATTTCTCCGCATATGTGCAAAAAGGAAATATACTTTTTCCATCTAGTCGCACAGCTATTGTCTTCACTTTACTAACAAAAGAGAAATAAAATATATCCGTCGTTATAAGGTATAAGAGAAACATATCACAGCTATGAGCTAAGAAATAATAGGACATATCATAAATCCTCATTTATATAGACAATTCCAATGAACCAATGTTATAAAATTAAATCAAATCCCACTTTACAAATATCATATAAAAACATCACCATAAAGAATCATTGACGTAGCCGTATCAACAATCTTGGTAAAAGTTCAACTCAGGATTTAGTTGTACAACATCTTTCATTTGAAAGAGTGAATTAAGCTGCTCCATACAAATCTAAGCCAGGAAAACATTGTGTTGGAGTTTTGGCTAACTAGTTCTCTGTTGCTGCGAATGATCTTGAACCATTGGCTCTCCGGACTGCAAGTCCCATCTTTGTTTAGGCAGTTGCAGGGGTTTGTAAGGAGACTACCATCTGAGTCCACGTCCAGGCATAAACTGGAGCCGTTGTTGGAAACTTTGGATGAAAGGTGCATCTTGGAGTCAGATATCAGCTCCCACCTTGAGCTGGAACTCTTGCAGTTGGTCCCAGTTGTTGCTGGCTGGCCGATTCCTTCAGCTCTCAAGCAATAATTTTTGCCTCTGTTCATCAGAGTATGTCTTCTTGTATAGATCCATGCTTCTGCTTCTGCACAAGATCCCAGTACAAGCATGTTCTTTTCAGACTTCACTAGAACACACAGTCCCGTGAGCGGGTGAAATAGAACATTGTACGGTTCTTTAATTGGTAAGCCAGGACCTGTATCATGAATGAAT
This sequence comes from Pontederia crassipes, assembly GCA_030549335.1. NCBI lineage: Eukaryota > Viridiplantae > Streptophyta > Magnoliopsida > Commelinales > Pontederiaceae > Pontederia > Pontederia crassipes. The sequence goes on along the minus strand of CM060193.1, from coordinate 53,879,108 downwards.
TATCAACGCAAATGAATTTAAAAAGCATCTTGTATAATCAAGCAATCAACAATGTCACAGACTAAATGCTACTGCATAAATCTGGCAATCAAAAGGAACTTCTAATTAGATTCTTAGGCTTAGAGTTTAGAAGGATTACGCAATTTACCTAGTGAAGAAATTTTTGGTCGTTACTCAAAACTAAAGTAACGAAGGGCCGGGCAGGCCTGGGAGAAGGGGGAAGCGGGAGAGAATCTGATTCTGGCATTCATAATTGTTGCTTGTAATTAGTAGAGATTTCTCTGATCACTCAACTCTACTGCTGCAAATCCCTTACCACTATACTGTTGCAATCCATCTTTGTGCTAGCTGTCAAAGCCAACATCATACATGGGGCAACACCCTTTGACAACAGTGCAGGGAATTGGGGGCTCCTCAAGACTTGGAGTGGATATGTGTAATTTGTCATGTTCTTCAATGGTTTTATAGTCTCATCATATATATGGTTTACACCAAAAGTATGGAAAAAGGATATTTGTGACAGCCTGAGTGTAGTAAATCATCTCCAAGTCACATAACGTCTGTATTTTTTTGTGTGATCTTTCCTCTGTTCTATTCTTAGTTCAGAACAATAATAGTATACGATCAATAATAATTTTCCTATCAATCACTGTTCTCAAAGTGTCGACTATTCATCAAATCAGAATATTATGGTCATACCTTGAAAAGGAGATTGTAATGCAGCAATTCTCTTAAGAAAGTTTGCACTCCTAGCTTTACACCAATCCCAACTCAGCACACCATAGGTCTCATCGAATCCTCGCTGCCCTTCTCTGATGTAGTAACTTCCCTGCAATGCCCAAACAGCCCAATCGACGTCCAGTTCGGCTGCCACACTCAGAAAGCAACTAAGGAAACGGTTGTCAGGAATATTATTGCCACCTTGATCCACCCCGAACTCAGATAGGAACAATGGCTGTCCTTTATCTAATAGGAAACTTCCCTTTTTTGTGATATTGCCAACTACCATTCCACAAACCTCATTCACATTTCCATTCTGCCAATCTCCCCCATCTGAGAATCCATACCAGTGAAGCTCAAACACAAGTTTTCTTGTAAATGTCAGCTCTACTTGTTGTGCAGACAAGAAACTAAGATCTTTGTCGTAATCTAGGCCTGACAATATAACTAGGAGCTTGGGATTTGCTGAGTGTACTGTCTCCGCTCCCCTTTGCATGTACCTGAATTAATTTAGAAGCATGATCTTTTTTATTGATTCAGCTAATGATCTCTCATCTAAAGATGTTATAATGAGGTCATGCATGGCCATATCGTTTACCTGTACCAAAGGCTAACATTCTGTTTGGGTCCTCGCAGCTCATTTCTTAAGCTCATGCCTACTACATTGATTGTGCTGTTGAACATTGTTGCCATCATTTCGAGGCCCAGCAACCATTCATCAGGGTCAAAGTACTTGTCTCCGAAGAAGCCATTGTCATCGTACTTGCTGCAGCACCATTTTGGTTCACTAATTTGGTTGTCCAATATGATCATGATGTTGTTGCTAGCTAAACTAGATACCACTGCCTGGAAAAATGCTTTGCTTCAGTTTAATTTATGCAAAATATTATCCTAAGTTACATGAATCAAACAAAAGAGCCCCATATTCCCATAGTATCACTTAAGTCTCACTAACATTACTGGAAGAGTTGTTTCCGCTTTCCTCCTTTATATCAAACATTTTTATATAGAGTAAATAGATATTTACCTGTCCTAGATTAGCCCAGTTTTCTATCTCACCTTCCTAAACTACAGATTTAACTATCATTAATTATAATTACTATTATCTTTCTATCAAACTAGTTACCTGTCCTGTTCCTAATTACAGTTTTAATTAAAATTACAGTTTTAATTAAAATTACCTGTCCTGTCCTGTTCCTATTATCTTTCTTGTTGCTGAAGGCTGAGGCACCAACCCTCTTGTTGGATATGCCACCAATCAATCAAGACAATTACAGGATGTCCAGCCGCGCACTCCTTTTCATCATAGAAATATCCAACATCGTAGCTTTGCTTCAAATACCTCTAAAGAGGACATATCCACTTAATTACCAACTACTCATCTATTCTAATTGCCATCGACCCAGCTCGAATATAAAGTTAGACTCTAAATAACATGTTAAGCTTGGACTGATTGGCCATTCCAAATATAATTTCTTATATAATGCCCCTTGTGAATGTCGAAGGTGGCCTACAAGTTCATCGTTATGAAGGAAATGTTTGTATTGATTTAAGACATGATCCAATGAGCAAAACATAACATATTTTTTACGGAAAAAATTGAAGGACCGCGATTTGTGGTGATAACTACAACGTGAGCACATGAAGCACCGGAGAAAGAAAGGAAAGCTGTAGAACATGACATTATCCAATTTGTTAAAGTCGGAAAGGATTAATTTGCTATTGCTCGAACGCAGAAGAGGAAAGGATTAATTTGGCCAGATCGATCGGAAGATAATTACCTGGAACGCCTGGACGAGGGTGCGGTCGAGCAGCTCCGGATTGTTGGCACGGACGCCGGCGACGGACTCGAGGAGGCCGAGGCCGGCGAGGGACTGACGGACGGTGAGGGAGCCGAGGGAGGAGTTGGTGAGGAGGTAGGTGGGCCAGGTGAGGCGGACGCAGTTGAACCCCATTCCGGCCACGCTCTTGGAGATGGCGTCCAGCGGCTGCCTGCTGAGGCCCTCGGCCACGGCCGGCTCAAGGTGCGCCGCCCAGTTGGCGCACGCCAGCTTCACCCGCCGCCCGCCGTCGTCCACGATCCATCGGGAGCTTGTGGAAAGAGGGAGACTGGGAAGGAGAGCTGCATCTGCCGCTGCTGCGTAAGTGGTGGAGGTGGAGGTGGAGGTGGAGAAGGAGAGGAAGAGAAGCACGAGGAGGCGACGGAGTTGGGAGCTCATGGCGCTGGAAGTGGGCGAGCGTGTTGTCTTGGGTCGCCCGCCTGACGAATAAAATATCGGCTGTGTCAGCTAATGATGAGATTTATTATTTTTCCAAATTATTAAATATTTTGTTTTTCTACGAAGGTCCTAAATTATATATTTATATTTTATGCACATACATAATTAAAATATTGCAATAAGAGATAAATTTGGATAATATACAAGTCGAAATTTAAATCGGATCCTTACCGGAAAAAAATTAAATCGGATGATCTCACATTATTTTTTTTTAAAATAAACTGATGACAGATACTTGATTTTGTTATGATTTTTTTCCTCTAACAAAGGAATAATATTAATAAATTAGAAAAGAAATAATGTATAAAAAGGATAAAAAAATGTGCTTATTGATAAGAACGTATGGTGCTTGGTTTGGTTGCATTCGTGATAACAATAATAAGTTACTGTATCGATAAATAGTTTATTTCATAAAAAAAATTGTGCCATTAAAACAATTTTAATGCCAACTTTGTGTTTACTTTTCTATGCATATTTGATAAAACATGGTAGAATAAAACGGTCCTATATTTTATTCTCCAAGAAGATGCAATAAGTTCTTTTGGATGCGCTTATAGCCACTCCCAAATCCTTAATGTCACTTCCACTTAGACTACTTTACCCTTTCAATATTTTTTAACACATAAGAATCATAACATAAGAATAAAACTGTCAATGGACTTTCCTTTTCCTTTCTCAATGACACAACACATCTCTCACGTTATATATATATATATATATATATATATATATATATATATATATATAAGTAAATAATAATTTAATATATAATATATATATAAGTAAATAATAATTTAACTTCTCTCTTTTAATGTCTAAATTGGTACACATTGTTTGTAGAATAAAATCAATCCGAACAGTAAAAAATCCCATGCCAACTTATAAAAAGTAAAATTCTCATGTCAACTTATAAAAAGTTGCCTTCGAGATTTATAAATTTAGATTAAAAATTGTTAGTTAATTAATGATGTAGTATGGTTAACTTTGCATAATATTAGTATATTATAAAATATTTAATATTTCCATTAACTAAAAAGTACTAAGCACATAAAATTTGAAGACAAAAAGATAACGAAAACGAATACCATAAGAATAATAAGTAAAAAAAAATCTAAATATTGTATATAGTTCAAAGAATAACTTGTTTAATAAAATCCAAAATTTGAAACAAAAATCAAGTTAAATCTTACTTATCTGGGGACAAATTTTATTGGGTGATTTCGAGGTTTCTATCTATATGAATTGACCTCTCATATTTGTGAAGAAAAAATGCATAAAGGAGATGAGTTTGAACGTTTGGTATTCCCCTCAATTTTATATTATAGTTGTTATGTTTTTCTATGTGAATAAAATATTGAAAGAGTAAAATAGTCTAAGTGGGAGTGGCATTAAGCATTTGGGAGTGGCATTAAGGGCACCCTTATTTCTAATCTCATCATTTTAAACTAAGATTTTGCAACTAAATTTTCTCTCTCTCCTTGAATTAGTATTCGAATAGAGTTAAGAAAGGCATTGTATTTTATTTGTAAGATAGTGTTATTTTTCTCCGTGATTTTTTCCTCATTGAATAATTTTTTATGTAAATTTAATATATCTCTTTTCTATTATTATTTTATATCTTTTGATTGATCTAAATTATTTAATTTATAGTCAAAATCCTAAGCAGCTAAATTTAATAATAAATTACTTGATAATCCCTAAGAATTAGGATGTGAAAGGATGCACAAGGTTCAAGGATGGTGAAAATGCCACATGATTTTCCCTTCATATGCCACCTTTTTAATTTTGGAATTGTGTTTGAGAAGCGAACTTTTTTTTATAAATAATTGAATTAATAGATTAACTCGACGTGTATTTAAAACGTAGTGATGAAAAAGTAGATAGGTAATAAAAAAAAGTAAATATAATGGATTAATTTTTAATAAATATTGAATTAAAAAAATTATTATAAATATAAAGTATAATTTTATTAGATAATAAAAATAAAAGTATAAATTAGAAGTTTTTTTGCAAAAATGTTAAAAGTATATTATTTAAATATAAAAATTATTTTTAAATAAAATTATATTTAATAAAATATTATTTTTAATAACATGATAAGTAATATATTATATTATATTAATACTTTATTATAAATATTTTATATTTAATAAATAAATTATTTTATAAGAAAAATGTGAGAAAGAGAAAATAAGAAAAGAAAAGAAAAAGAAAATTAAATTAAAAAAATCAAGTCTTTCCGGTTTTATTAAAAAAAAAGGTGGAACCAACGCACTGAAACCAAAATCAGGTGATGCTTTTAATTTCGTTTAGGAATTAGAATTACGCACCCACGTTTGGCAAATCAGTGGAATCTAAGGTGTAGTTCCACTTTAATTCCTTTGTCAAATGCACCTAAATGTCTGAACTTCCGACTGTTTTATCTTGAGATGTTACCATATATGTTAATCCATTCTCTCTATCTTTTTTCTGGTTTTTTTTAAATTATTAACCTTTTTAGTTATGGTGTAACTCTATGTAATTAGTCTTAATGGCATCATAAAGACATTAAATTTCACAGTTCATTATTAATAATTATTTTTTATTGTACTTGTAATTTAGAAATTTTAAACTTAATATTTGAAGTACACTTATAGGTATTTTAAATTATTTAATATTTCACGATAATTTAAACTATATATCCTTTTTAAATTGCTCCTATATATATATATATATATAATAAAATCATGCAACTGCATTTTAGACATTAAATTTCACAATGTCATCATTAATTATATCCTATTAAATTATTATTAAGTTTAATTAATATATTATAATTATTTAATAATTTCATTTGAAATTATTATTTTAAATTACACCAATTAAAATACATTAAACTATTTAATACCTCAATTTATCTTTTGTGCACCGTTCACCAAATGAAAATTAAAAATATATTAAAATTTTGATGATTTTATTTTACATTTTCGTGAAAAACCCTAATTATTTTGTATTTCATTAACCAACAATATTTTTTCTTAATCTTTTATCATCTTTTATTCATTTCTCATTTCTCTACACAAGTGAGTTCTTTAGGCATTTCTTTAAATGATGTATCATCTTTAATATTTTAATTAATATTATATTTGTTTAAAAGAATAAAAAATATATCATATTTAATCTTCTACTTTATACAATCTTAAATTTTATAATATATTAACTAGAATTTTAATTAAGGAGGGAGTTAGTGTTGACATTATACCTTCCCCACAACTTTTGATCATTATAACCCACTAAGTATGTAATTAATATTGTTCATTACTATTTATTTATAATCATCCCACTAACTCATTAATCTCCCATAATATCTTGACTATTTTAAAGGTGAGACAAATATTAATAATTACAACCAGAAAACAAAAGAAATGCTAAGGAATGGGGGAAACTTATAAGGCCTCTTCTAAAAAATGAGATTTCCCAAGCATATGGACAACACTAAAAAAAGTCTTAGGAATTTAAAAGATCACAGTAAAAGGAAACTATGAATAGGACTTTAATCTTATATATCCTATATCATCGGAGTGTTCCTAAATATATAATTTGTTATTATCTATATTATATATGTTACTTATGCATACATTATATAACATATCTTAATTATACATATATTATTTTTATATTTTTAATCATGAAATTACGATGGTTGAATTAAGTGACATGATTTGTTACAAAATATCCCACTTTAACGCTAGAGTGGAGGTTCAATAGCGTCTACGTAGCGCCACAATAGTGCCACAATGTTGGTCAATGCTACAAAGGCTCTATTGGCATGTCCCTAGCGTCGCTCCCTTGAGACGTTAAGATAATGGAGACGCTACATCGACGCTAGAGTGTCACTAAAGCATTAATATGCTTTAGCGACACTTTAGCGTCTTATAGCGCATCCGTGGCCAACTTTTTATTACGCCCACTTAATCGGACACATTTTAATATATAAATACACATATATACTTTTAATACGTATACATATATACGTTATTTTCACTTAATCTTGCACATATATATATATATAGATATACGTATATACTTTAAATAGATAGATATATATATGTATATATATATACATACATACATTATATATATACAAATATATATATATGGATAAAATGGAGGTGAAACACCCTTTAACCGTTTTACTGTGCAACTCCCTTATCTGCACCCCCCTTATCTGCACCCTTCATATTAAATCAATGGTCTATATTAAAACCATAGTTAATCTGCAAAACCATTATTTTCCCCCAATCCTATGGTGGTATGCAAGGAAAGAAAACGCTGAATAAAACTTTCCTTCTTTGCCAAAAAAAAAATTTTCTTTCCCTTTGTGGCCGGCAAAGAAATACAAAGAGATCCCTCATCTCTCGTCGAGATCCCGCCATAGTCAAGCACCTCCTTGCACTGCCAGGAATACATCGTTATCCAACACCACTACTGCAGAAGTTTGTTACTTTTGATCATTTTCGTGCCTTAGAGATTTAAGATATCTTTTTTACATTTTCTCCTAAGATTTTCGTATATAACAGAGGAAGCATGAAGTACCATTATTTGATTAAATTTCATATTAAAAGAAATGTTGCAATATGAATCTAAAAACTAACTCTTCTATGTTCTGCTAAAATTTCCAGTCAGTTTGTTTACCTCTCCCAATTTTTATGATGGATGCAAATCCTTATGCCATTTTTGTATTCTTTTGCTCTAATCGTATTTATTTCCTAATATTTTTTCATAAATATTTTCATCATAGTTTTTAACAGTTTGCACACAAAAAATTGAGGTCGTTACTCTTTCTTGTTAATTTGCTAAAACTTTTAGATTTGGTATTTATTTCATTTTCGCTTCTTCAAATTATCAATTGAAAACTTAAGCACGCACAGGTCCAAGATTACTGATTTGGGGAGTGGAACAATGCTACAATATTTGGCTCCCCTATGTCTGACCAACTGACGAGCTCGTCCTCCTCAAATTATATGGCAGCAAAACATGAATGGGGTGAGAGATGGCTGGAATTGGGAAGTGAAAGGGTCAAGGTGCAAAACTTATAATGACCGGATGATGTACTCATGTTGGACTGCCAACTGATCTGGGTCTCGCACATTGTTGAAAGTTATAATGCTTGCTTTGCTGCCGAGAGAGGACGACTGCCAACCAAGGCCTCAGGGCGAGGTGGGCAGCAGCTCGCATAGCAAGTTACAACCTCTGCAGCAAGCCTTTACTTTGGTTTGGTTCAAATTTGTTTCTAAATTCATTAAAGACAACATGCATTTACCTCGGCATGGATATGGACATTAAGAAATATTTTTGTTTAGATTACTTAGCCTTTACTAATCGCACAGGGAAAAATATAAATATTTAAGAAAAAAATTCCAGATCTCCCACCAATGATGGTTACATTCTGAACAAGCAAACATTAAAATGATTCAATAGGTAAAATTTAAATCTTGTTGAACCTTGCTTCCCTTCTGGCTTCATTCGTTCTCATTTGCAAACTTTCCTTGCTCAACCCCCTGGACATATATTTTAAAACAAAAATAAAAAAAAGTTATTAAAATATGACTTAAGAATTAAGATATCCAATTATTACACAAATATAATGATAAAAATACCTTCAAGATAGGACAATTTCTTTTGTCATGACCACTCTTTCTACATATGGCACAACTTCTTTTTTTAATATCTTTTTGTGACATAGTGAGCTCAATACCAGATTTAATTCTTCCCATATTTTGGTCTGCCTTTTGACTTTACATGAGTAGGGTCTCGTATACAAAATTGAGATGTCTCTAAGGTATTATCCATTGTTGCAAGAGCTCCATTCGAACTTCTTTTAATTGCATTCGCTTCTTTGTCATCAACTTTGAGAGATAACAATTTAGTGATAACATTATCTACAAGTTGAGCCCCCAATTGTAAATGTTCAACCGAAAGAATAACTAAATTTTCAACTCTTTGTAAATTACTATGACAAGTCCACTTTTGTATAGGAGTTATAAAATCTTGACCTTTTGATGACAAGTCTACTTTTCGTGCCTTAGAATATCTTGCATCTATTGTCCACCGATGAAATATATATAGCTCAGATATCTTGATCACTCCTTTCTTATAAAGGATATGTAAAATATGAGAACAAAATATATCATCTTGTTCAAATTTTTTACAAGAACAACTTACTAAAGTGCTTTGATTGTGACTATACTCCACGATGTACTTTCCTTCATCTTGGGTCTCCAAAGGATAAACAGAGTATACAACCTTTTCATCATTTTTCATAACCTTTTGTGCTGATAACAATGATGATTCCTTATATTCTACTTGAAATTTAGAGAACACATTTTGTGTGTATATTTTTCCCGCATGAGTCTAATGGATATTTGCTATTTAAGGTAGCTCTACTGTTCATAGTGTTGAAATCTTTACGTTCTTTAATATCACGATGATGTTGAATAGCTCTATCATAATGTTGTACAAAATCATATAATGAAGTATGTGCATTTACAAATCCATCAAAAAATGCATTAATACTCTCTGCCCTTTGGGTAGTATGCATTCCTGCTGTAAATATATCTTTAAAATATAATATTATCCATTGTTTACGCTTGTTGTACATGTTTTCTATCCAATGTCCATCTGGAATAGCAAACTTTTGTTTTAACATATGTCATCTCTCCTCAAATTCATCTGTACTTGTTGATCCCATTATCCATAAATTATAATCATGCTTAAAAGTATCATGTGCATATAAGTCTTGCATATTGCACATTGCATTCCTTGCAATATGCCAAAAACAATATATATGACGTGTGTGCGGTAAAATCTCACGAATGGCATTACCCATTGCAATGTCTTGATCAGTAATTATGCATTTGGGAAATTTTTCGTTCATACATTCTAGTCAATTTTTGAATAGCCAAATAAATGTTTCTTCAGTTTCATCAGTTAACAAAGCACAACCAAACAATCGCCTATGATGATTGATTCCAGTAAATGATGCAAATGGCATCAAAAATTTGTTCGTCCTGCATGTTGTATCAAATACCACAACATCTCCAAAAGCCATATAACTTTCTCTTGCTCTACCATCTGCCCAAAAGAAATTCATTATTGTGCCATCTTCATCCAATTCCCATCTATGAAAAAAACTTGGATCATCATTTATTTTCGTTTGAAAATAAGAAATTACACTAATACACTCTTTACCAATAGTGCTTTGTCTTTTTCCTTTCAATTGATCAATACATTATTGAGTTGTAATTGATGGTTCACCTGAATATTTAAGGGCTTTTGAAATTACCGATGGTCCAACTCCACTAGTGTGCAAAGTATACATGACTTGCACAGAAGCATCTAATATTTTTTTTATGTGAATGTAGATGTGTTACCTTCGAAGGAGTAGCCAAAAGATGAGTGTGTTCTTCAATAAATTATCTCACTTCCCACTTTCCATCTTTTCTTTCACCAATATAAAAATGTGCAAGGCAATCATCTCTAACTTCTCTCTTTTGTTTTGTTATCTTTCCTCTGTTGCGTTTCAAATCCTTGCTTCCTTCTTTAGAGCAAACAAAATTTCTGCTAATAGTTTTTTCTGACACCTTTGACCTATGAGAATAAGACTTTCGCACAAAAAAATTTGTTAATCTAACATACATATTGTAGTAATTATATGCTTCAACATCCGTATCAAAAGTCATACCAACATATGGCTTTATAATTTGATAAGATTTCACACAATTATCATCTTCAACTTGTACTTCTTCATTTTTGCCATTCTTAACAATATTTTCAAAGCTGTAACAAAGAATTTAATCAACAAATAAATATGACATATATATAATTGAATTGAATAACAGATGTCATATATACCTCTCATGTGAAGATGGAGCACTTGAATTTGCCACCATATCTATAATCATTCATTAAAGAAAAACAAATTTAGTATGTTTAACAAGAAACTATTCATAAATTTGATGCAACAAATAATATCTTAAATGAATTAAATTCAGAATATAAATTTATGCAAATGATTATAACATTATACAATTGCCTATGGTACTTTTGATAGTTTTGATTGCAGAATATAATATTGTACAATTACCTGAAATGAGCTGCTCTCCCAGAGGACTTGATGACATGCTGCTGGCAATGATGGAACTCGTGGCAGTATGACTCCAAAAGAGGTGGTGAGGGGAGACGTGGTGTAGCACAGTGGCGTATTGGTGATGAGGTCATCGAGCATTGGCTAGGCGAACACATGTTTGCAAAGCTAAAAAAATAAAATGCATTCATATTTAAAATTAAAGACAAATAATAAGGAAAACCAAGATTAAACACGAAAAGACATCATGTGCTTTAAGGAAAAGGATCGTTCGCTGTAAAAAAAAAGATGAGGGTCACTCACGAAGATCAAATGAGATGCTCTACGATGACGAAGGGGTGATCGGCGTCTTTGCAGGCCCTAGAAGAGGCACCTTAGATTTTTTTTCTTCATGCCACCGTCACCATAGGGATTATTTGACTGCAAAGAAGGAAAGTTTTACTCAGCGTTCTCTTTCCTTGCAGACACTACAAGAAAATCGTGATTTTCCGACGGATAATTTCCGACGGTTCTAAATCCGTAGTAATTTGCGACGGATTTTTCGACGGTTCCGTTTCCGACGGATTTTTCGACGGTTATGACCGTCGAAAATAATTTATATTATTATTTAATTTTTCGACGATTAGGAACGTCGATATTTTCGACGGATATCCATCCGTCGTAATTTCCGACGACTTTTTCGACGGTTATGACCGTAGAAAATAAAAAATTAAATTATGTATTTTTTATATTATTATTAAATTTTTTCGGCGGATTTTCTGACGGTCACGACCGTCGAAAATAAAAAAATTAATTATATAATTTATTATATTATTATTTAATTTTTCGACGATTAGGAACGGCGATATTTCCGACGGATATCCATCCGTCGCAAAATCCGCCGCAATTTCCGAAGGTCGTAACCATCGGTAAATGTATAATAATATCATATAAAGAGTATTTTATTAATATAACTAGCGATGGTCCAAACCGTCATAATTATCGACGGTTTTGACCGTCGGTAACGATTACCGATGGTTCAAACCGTCGGTAAAATAAAAAATAAATATTATATATAACTAAATATATTTTCGACGGTCACAACCGTCGGTAATTATAAAAATATTTAATATTTACGTTTTTGACGGCCGAAACCGTCGGTAATTAAAATTTTGTTATCCCGCTTTTTTTTCCCTTTTTCCGCTTTCTTTCCACTTTTTTCGTTTATATATATTCCTCCTCCCTCCTCCCTCCACTCCTCTCTCTCTCCCTCCTCTCCTCTCTCTCTCCCCCTGTCGCGAGCACCCTCTCCCGCGCGTCGGACGCCGGCGACCCTCCCACACCGGACGCCGGCGACCCTCTCCCGCACCGGCGACCCTCTCCCGCGCCGGCGTATCTCTCTCTCTCCCGCTCCGCGCCGGCGTCTCTCTCTCTCTGCTGTCGGCCGGCCGGAGGCCGGATCCGGCCGTGATCGTTCGAATCCGACCGCCAGATGGCCGGATCCGGATCCGACCTCCAGCGGCCGATCCGGCCGCCGGATCCGGCCTCCAGGCGGCCGGATCGGCCGCCAGGCGGGCCGGTTCCAGCCTCCAGCGGCCGGATCCGGCCGTTAATTTTTTTTATATTTAAAAAATTATTTGCGACAGTTGCGACCGTCTAAAGATCGATGGTTGCGATATCCGTCCAAAGTTTCGACAGTTGCGATCATCGAAAAGTTGCGACGGCTCGAACCGTCGGCCTTTTTCGACGGTTGCAACCGTCGGAAATTTCAACGGTTCGGACCGCCGTCCTTTTCCGGCGATTGCAACCGTCGGAAATATCGATGGTTCGAACCGTCGGCATTTTCCAGCGACGGTTCGAATAGGATTGGGAAAATAGTGGTTTGGCATATTAACTATGACTTTAATATGGACCATTGATTTAATATGAAGGGTGCAGATAAGGGAGTTGCACGGTAAAACGGTTAAATATATACACACATGTGTACTTATAAACTTATAATATAGACGTAAGACATATGTATTTATGAAATACATATGAACTAATTTGAATATACACTTATAGTTTATATATATAGACCTAACATACATGTATACATACATTATATATTTATATAGATGCATAAAAATATTAATATATATTAATACATACATTATATATATACATATACATATATATACACACATATGTACTTATAAACTTATAATATAGATGTAACACATGTATTTATGAAATACGTATGAACTACATATGAATATATACGTATAGTTTATATATATAGAACTAGCATACATGCATACATACATTATATATTTATGTAGATATGTAAAAAAAATTAGTATCGTGTCTAAACAGAGTCGACGTTTATGCGGCTCCAATATTGAGTCACATCAGCGTCTAAGGAGACTCGCAACCTTGGCGACGCTAAAAAAATGACCTTAAATCCCTATGTTCTCCCCAATTTTTTACTTTTCACCTTTTACTATTCTTCCACATCCACTGTCGACTTCGATGACTACGACTGCCAGCCTCGTCCTCCGGTGCCTTGCTCCGACATGATTGTGACCACGACTGCCGGTTGTCGACTGCCCTCAAATCGGTTGTCGACTGCGACCGCTGGCCTTGCTCCGACGCCACTGCCCTCGGTTGCCGACTGCGACCGCCGGCCTCTTCCACCTCCTCCGCCGCCCTTCGCTTCCTCCGCCCTCTTCCACCTCTTCCGCGGCCCGCCCTCCGCTCCTCCACAGCCCGCCGCCCTCCGCCTCCTCTGTGGCCTGCCCTTCGCCTCCTCCGCTCCCTCCGCTGCTTGCCCTCCGCCTCCTCCGCCATATGTGCTCCTCCGTCTGGTGTTGCCCGCCGCCCACCGCCTTCCTCCACCGTCCGCCGCCATCTTTCTCCGCTTAAGAAGGTACGAGCCCGCCATAGTTAATTTGCTATGTTTCAATCTCATACCATGTTAAGTTAATTACTTGAAAGTAATCTAATTTTTAGTTAATTACTTGAAATTAATCTAATTCCTAGTTAATTTTTTATTTTTTAATCTAATACCATGTTAAGTTAATTACTTGAAATTAATCTCATTCCTAGTTAATTACTTGAAAAGTTGTCTTGAGTGACAAAGATCTCACCGCCATTGAAAATTATGTCCTTGCAAATTGTAGTGAGGTGACGCCATATCTCAAGTAAGACAATTTATTTTAATATGTTATATAATTTAAAATTAATTGTTGCTATGTGATTTCATTAATTGAGAACTATGAATTCAGGAAATTCGAAGAATTACAGCGAGAAATCAATCAGTTAGTTTCAGACGATGAATTATTGAAACTAAGAGACGAACATTTTGCCGATTGGTTGATATGTGAAGTGAGAGTTATTTTTTATTGTTCATAATTATTACTTAAGTTTGTAACTTTTAATAAAGTTTCAGTTATTTTTGTTGTAGGTTATTAATTGCTCAGTCGCAGATTTAAAAATTTGAGATTTGGATCATGGTCGAAGAAACAAGTTCTTAGCTACCGTGGCATCATAGTTAATGGATATAGATTCCAAACAGAAGAATATAGCCGACAACATTCAACTGTTAATAGAGGCATATGTGTTCTAGGAAACATGTATGGGGACAACGACTTCGATTACTATGACGTTATAGAAAACATCATAGAATTATCTTATTTGAGAAAATCAAACAAAGTCGTGGTACTAAAATGTCGTTGATTAGATCTAGAGAAAGGAGTTCGGTTCGATCGAATGCACAACGATGATTGGCATGTCACACCAGGTTATTTTCTGTATATTCCATAAATTTAAGAGTTTTTTCCGCTGACCCCCCTTGAACTATGAACTTTTTTCGCATCTACTCATGTCTTTCGAATATTCCGCTGACCCTCCTTGAACTATACCGCCTTTTCCACTTAAGTCCATCCGTCTATCTCTGTCAACTTTTCTGTTAACTTTTATGTTTTATTTAAGAAATGACCAAATTATCCTTCTCTCCTATCATCTAATATTGAAAATATAAAATAATATTTTATAAAAATAAAAGAAGTTTGCCTTCACTAGCGGGCGTAAGAGGGACAACGCCCCCCATCTCGCCGGCGAGGTCACAGGGTTGCCGGCGAGATGGGCACGTTGGCCCCCTCCGACTTGCGACCTCGCCGGCGGGATCGCAGGCGGGCAACGATCGAGCAGCCATCTCCGGCTTGGTCGCGCGACGATCGCGCAGCCATCGCCGGCCTGGCCGCGTGAGGATTGCGCAGCCATCGCCAGCCCGTCCATGGGGCGATCTCGCGATCGTTCGTTCAGATGCCGATTTGCTCGCGTGGTAGCTGCGGTTGTGAGCATGACCATCGCTCGGCAGCGGCGTAAGCCGACATCACACGTCGGAGACCGACGGCGAAGAGCTGCTAGATCCTTACTGGTAAGGTGAAGAAGACCACGAACCGGACCTGACATGCCCTCGTCGTGCCCGTCGGCCACTTCTTTATTTTTTTAATATATTATTTTTTATTTTCCAATATTATATGATACATAAGAAGGGCAATTTGGTCATTTCATAAATTAATAAAATAAAAATTAATAGAAAAGTTGACAGAGATAGACAGATGGACTTAAGTGGAAAAGGCAGTATAGTTCAAGGAGGGTCAGCGGAATATTCGAAAGACGTGGGTAGATGCAGAAAAAAGTTCATAGTTCAAGGGGGGTCAGTGAAAAAACTCGTGAATTCAAATACATGCAAGTATTTTAAGTACTTTTTTTATGATGACAGTTTCTACACCACCGCTGAGATTACCAGACGCTTTACCACATTCTAGCATTGGCGACCGACATCTTATCCCATGTGATATATTTATTATTATTGAAATTATATTTCTCAATTAATTACATTACTTATTTTTTAATAATGTCAGTTGCTACGCCGCCGATAGCACAAGCACCTGGCTCATCACACGGACTACCACGGAAGTGGTAGACATCACTCGAGGTGAGAACATTACTATACATATATCAATTATCACTAGTTTAATTTGTTATGACACTAATGATTCATTTTGTATTAGGACCCGTAAATGATGTCGGACCTTCTAAGCCTACCTCAGCGGTACTGGATGATGATTCCTCTTCGATAGATGAAAAGGGATTACATGACAATGGGTGGTCATCGTAAATAATATTGCTCAACCATAAGGTTAATAAGCTATAGAAATTTTATTATAGTTTTGCTTATCATTGAAACTTAATTCTTCTTTGTAATTTGCAGGACCACTTTCATACCCGCTAGTATCATGCGGGATGTCAGTGCTCTCATTCTTTCCCACTTGCCGGAAGGAGCATAATTGTGAAAAGATGCCCCAATTCAAGTGCGGAATGACATCTTTCGAGCATTTACGATACGATCTTGTATTTGGGTTACATAATTTGTTTTATATTATTTTTAAATTATTAAGTTTTAAAGTATTATGTAGGAGGTAAATCAGTTCCATCTGGATCTTAGTTTAGGGACGATCTGGAGAACTTTTGAGAAGATGGCTGCAAAATGCCTCCGAAATCGATTGTACAAATTTTGCAAGATCGTCATGTCCGCCGGCCTCATTTTGGAGCAGGGCATACAAAGATGTCCAAGACATATTAGATGCTCAGTTTGGGAGTCCTTATGTAGGACGTGGTAAGTATGTTTACTTTTAAATTATTTTCTAAGTATTTGATGTTCATAAAGGACGGATGAACAATGACAAAGAAAGTCTTAAAAAGCAAGAGTTAACTGACTTTCGAAGCCCGAGGCACACATCCACACAGGAGAGTCGATGCGATTTGACGAGCATCGACGGTGCATGGTAATTTACATAAAAATTCGATTAATCAAACTTTTAACTTATACTTATTTTATAAAATTTGAAACTTTATTGCAGGAGGAGAAACAAGGCAGTCCTGTGGACTTTCGTGTTGTTTACGAGGCCACGCATAAGAGCCGGAAGACCAATGACTTGGTCGCACCCGCTACTCGTAGGCTTTTGGTAAGTCTCATCACATGTTACTTGGTTGTTGACGTTAGTGCAATATTTTTTAAATGCGCAATGTTTAAATTTTTTAGGACGAGTATAATGCGAAAATAAGTACGGAGGTGATCCGAATACTCAGCCACCAGATAATATTTCTTAGAAGGGATTCACATTTTTAATTTGTGTTTTTTGATATATAATTTATATAATCTATAATCTTTATATGATTGTATAATTTTTTTTATTTCGTAGAGGACCCTGCTGTTTGGGAGGAGGTGGCCGGCGTGACACGAGAGGATACTTCCGTTGTCTCGGCACAGTCGCGCAGGTACCTAGGATGAGCGGAGGATATGCAGGCGGCCCATCTGTTCCGAACTCATCCGCTGCACCTAATATGATGCAGCTATCGTAGTAGTTGGCTCCGCTATTGCAAGCGATTCAGTGATTGATCCCGACGCAGAATCAATCCCCATGAGGACATGGACCGAGCACGACGGGATCGAACGTCCGGAACGACAACAATAACTCTCAAACCTACGATAGAAACAAACCAAACTATACTTTTGTTACTTATAGATGTGTTATTAGATATATGTATAGTTTATTAGTTCAATTTATTACTTTTAATATTCTTATCTTAAATATTGTGCATGTGATGGTTACTCTTTCATATTATGCCTGTGATAATTACTCTTTCATATTATGCATGTGATGAATATCAATGCATTTATATGCATTATATAATTGTATGGCGTGGGAAGGGGAAAAATATGGTTGTCATGGGTAAAACAAATATGCAATTAGCGCCACCATAGCATCGCCGATATAGACATCTCTATATTAAATATATCATCCTTAGCATTGCTTTAACGTTAGGCCTCTTGAGCGCCGGAATAGTGCCTCTTATGTCGCGCCACTTTAGCATCTCCTTAGCGACGTTTGTCTACTGCTTCCAACTAGACATCACGCGTCTTCGTAATGTCGAGATAGCATCTACCATTGGCGCTAGTAGTGTCTCTGTCTGCTTTGACTCTATTGTGATGCTATTAGCCACCGTTTATCGGCGTCGCATTTTGTCGACGCTATTTGTACGCCAAAGTGAAACTAAATGTTCCAGAGATTCAATAGCGTCGCATTAGCGTCTAGTACATTAGGTCTCTATTCTTCGATTTTCTTGTAGTGCTCCATGCTTTCCTCTGATCCGTGCAAAAAGGCTCGTTGTGATGCAGATCTCAGTAATGATCAGTTAGTTGCCCATCTGTTGGATCGCTTCTACGCCCCCTCGCATGAGCCCCAGGCACTCCTCAGATGAAGAGGTTGAGGAGAACATCGATGCATATCTCGTACCTACATCTATGCCTGAGCTCCGTCGCACCGCAAAGCCACTGAACGTTTGTCACCTCCGACGTCTTTACTACGGTCCAAGAATAAATCATGCAGAAGGAAATTGGGTAAGATCGGTATTCCCAACATGAATATTTCTAACTCCAATTCTTTGTTTCCGCAGGTTCTGTGCTCAGTGATTTCTCCCTCCAACCCTTCTCCTACCAAATGAAGATTTTGGCTTGGAAATATCGGGGTGCGCTTCGTAGCAAAGCCCATGATCGGCTCGCCAACCTCATCCCTGAGTACCAACATACTATCATTATACTATTAGAATCACACGTTACCTCTTCTACCTTTCCCCAGGTCATCTGTCGGCTTGGTCGTGGTTGGGCAGAACACTCCTCTCCTGGCACATTAGATCCAATCAAAGGGTACAACTTCATAATCCTCCTATTGATCAAGGGCAATCCTCTACGAGCAAGCTTGAGTCAACGATACAAAAGTACATGTCTAAACAAGATACTCTCATGCAAAAGATGTTCAAAAAGATTGAAAGCCTCTCCATCCATAACAAGATGCTGAAAACACAGATAGCTCAACAAGCAACATAATCCTCGAGACAATAGGGAATTCTACCCGAACAACCAGAGCAGAACCCAAAGGAGCAAGTACAAGCCATGACCTTGAGGAGTGGGAGAGTAATTGAAGACACTAAGAGAACAAGACCAAAAGTTTCAACACCCGAGAACGTGGAAACTTCAGGGCAAGAAGAAGCAGCTCAATCGGACGCCAACTTAAAGGAAAAGAAAGAAGCCAAACGACCAAAGACTTCAAAAGACCCCCCCCCCCCCCCCCCCCCCCCCCCACACACACACACACACAATTATTCTACACGAGTACTATTCCCTAAAACGCTCGAAATAATACGACATGAGTAGTTTGGCAAGTTTGTTAAAATCTTAAAGAAACTCTATATCAAGGCATACGAATACCTTGTGAAAATTAGGTCATGTATTATTCCAGATCTAGGGTTCGTTCTTCAAGGCATACGAAAATTCCTAATCATGCATCCTAACCTTTCAAAATCATGCATTATTCCAGATCTAGGGTTCTTTCTTAAAGGCATACGAAAATTCCTAATTATGCACCCTAACCTTTAGATCTAATCATCAATCATTAGAAAGTCATCTCAAATTTGATAAAACTCGTAAATTCTTCAAACAAATCCCTAATAGGAGCAATGTGTCATATTACTCTCACTTCAATCATTAAAATTTTGATAGAAGAGAGGGGTTGGATCCCCTTTACATACATTTTAATCCTAATTTTCTCTTCTTCTCTTTCGTCCTCTTCTTCTTCTTGTGCTTCCTCTTGATCCTCCTCCAAACTTAGCCGTCAGGTGCACATATAGGGAAAAGAGTTTTTCTAGGAGATGTTTGGACTTTAAATAGGAAGAGATTATGAGGATTTTGACTCAAAAGACCATATTGCCGTTGCAAGAACTATACAATTTGTGGGTAAATTAATATATTAGTAAATAATATTGATACAAAAAAAGAAGAAAACAAGCATATGCGGGGCTCCGTCAATGAACAAAGCGAACACAAATAGTTGTAGAAAAAAGTTTCAGAAAAGTAAAGAATAGACATGGGGAACCGAGGGGCATATTGGAAAAAAATAAACTCTTTTCTCATTTTTATTTTTTCCAGTGGATTCGTGGGCCTTTAGAAGACTTATTTATTACTGAAAAATAAGCCCTAATTTATCCTTTTATAACAGAAAAACCCCATGGATCAGATAAAATTCTAGAGTAATACCTGTCATTTAAGTAGGCCCATATCGTTTTAACGATTGTTTAGTTTATTAAGGCTCAATGATCTTAAAATAATAATAATAATAACAATAATAATAATAGTAATAATAAAAATAACTACTACTACTACATAAATAAGAGAGGAAAAAAGAAGCAAAACCTGAACTTCCCTCTTTAGATCTTAGTCCAATTTGAAATCAAGATCGAGTGTAACGACTAGCAAAAGATAAAAAAAAGAAAAGAAAATAACACGTGATAAACCGCACGGTTGGAAAGGAATAAGATCTAATCCAATTGGGACTCCATCTATTAAGTGATTTTCATGAAATTAGGAAATCAATCTGATCTCTTTGAACCTGATTAGAATTATAGGAGACTATAAAAGATGGAATAGAATTCGTTAAACCTTTTTCTCCCCTAAAACTCTCACAAACGTCCTTCCCCGCTGGATTTTTGGGATCGGCTGGAACAGCCAAGGAAGAACCGACAGGTTGCTGGGCAGCCACCATCGACCCTCTTCCCTTCTCATAATGTCCTTCTTTGTATAGTAATTGGTGAAGCGGGGCTGAACGTTGCTATCGAATTTCAGGTGAAGGCCGAGAGGAAGAATAGGGAGGAAATCAGGGGAGGGCATCGTTAATCAATTTTTTCGACGAATCGAGGAATGGTTTAATTGCGATAACAGGTGGGTGAATCGAAATCACCTTGCATGACATCTGAATTGTCCCAAATTCATGCCCTAATCGTTATGAAAAGAAAAGATCAAAGCTAGGGTTCAAGTTATCGTTTTAATTCATTGATTCCTTGTATTCTTTGATTGATTGATTGAATTGCATGCATAATTCACTTCTTATTATTCTGTTGTTGTGTTATTGATTTGCTAGGAGATAGGAACTAGGTTAGGATGAGATTGCATTGGAAAAATGATGAAATTCGAAAATTTCGTAACTTTCTGGACGCCGACCGGTCCGCAGGTATTGTGGCAACCGGTCGATTGATAACCTGCCTATCACCGTATTTCTACTCATGTCGACCGGTCGACCGATTCTTGTCACCGGTCGACCGATCCTTCCTCATCAGGTCGACCGTTCCACTGAACGGATTGACCGACTTAGTTAATATCCGATTTGACCTATCGGTTTAACAGACCGATCGACCGACCCGCAGACAACCGGTCGACCGTTCTCCTGAATTGGTCGACCGATTCCCTAAAAAACCTTTTATTATATTTATTAATTATTTTCCTTTTATCCAGATATTATATATATATGATGATTAATCCTATTTTCTGACCTCACAGAGATCTCTCACTGATTTACATGATTTACTCTGTTATTGATTTATTTCACATTGATCATATCGTATCGATTGAATCAAGAACAAAGAGCTACAAGTTATTAAAAGTGATTAATAAGTTCAGATGAAAGATTAATGATGGGTTGCCAGTCCAAGCCAAGTGCATCAAGATAAGAGTCGCTCTCTTGGTCATGATTTGATCACCCATTGACCCGCACAAGGTCGTGTTTGCTGGGCATACCCCAAGAATTAAAAGCACTCAAAGTCACTCTGATTGTTAATTAATAACCAAGATCAAGAAGCAAGTTCAAGTCAAGTCAAGTATGCCATGATTCCAAGTTTACTATATATTATTGATCCTCATGATTTATGATATCGCTGATCTTATTCTTATTATGATCCATGATACTGATATGTTATCTTCCACGTTCAAGTTAAGCATGATTATTTATCACTGATTATTATATTCATATCATGCATTATATATCATGTGGTTTTCCACTAGGCTGTAAAGCTTATGGGAGGACTTCCTCTCCTGTGTCTGATTTCCACAGGACCAGGTCAGTAACGTGGTGGAGTAGGCGTGTGGTGATGAAGCTCTGGCGATAGGACAACACATGAACCATAGGGATTTTAGAGTGTTATTTAGTTTTCATTTACTTTCGCATTTTAGATTCATGATGTAAAACCTATTTTATTTTTTTAGCAATGATATAGCCATTTTTAGACTTTCGTATAATTATATTATCTTCTTTTATTTTATAATCTTTCCACTGACGTGTCTCAATTCTTGATTGAGATATGGTCAATATTATGGTCAAGTTATAGCATGCCGTAGCGTCTCCAGATTGGTCTTCGCCACGTGGGGAGGTCGATTTGGGGGCGTTACATTTATGGTATCAGAGCCTAAAGTTAGGACTCTCTTGACGTCCTAGTGTATAGAATAGTATAGTATGGTAAAAGGTTCATGTGCTATCGCCGAGCAGTCGCCACACTCTCCACTGAAAAGCATTGTAAGTCAAGCTCATGTTTATGCTAAGTTACTGTTTATTGATGTATTGATATATATTTGATATGAGTGGTTGATTCCTAAGAAGATTATTCTGTATGGCAGGAATCAACCTAAATGTTATTAGTGTTTAGACAAAAAGGTTCATAAAGGTTACGAACAAAGTGAAAAGGAATATGTAATAAGGATGTGGATAAATATACTCACGTGAAGAATGAGTGTTACAGATATTTAAAAGGTAAAATATAAGAAACGATTATGTTTCTTATAATTCATATTTTTCATCTCTTTCATGATCGCTCTATTCACGGACTTCTTCTGCTGACTGCAGTAGTATGAAGAGGAAAATGAATAGGCATATTAGTTGCAAAGAGATGTAGATTTAAGAAAGAAACGGGGGAATTAATAAGAGTAATTAAAGGAGTCGACTCACACAACATGTAGGTGTGAGATTATTTCAAATAATAGAAGTGAAATCAAGCATGTCTAAGTTATGATTTATCGTTATGATTTATGTGGTTCCATTTGGTCTACCAATATAGGGGTTTAATAAATTACCTTATATGTTTATATTAATAAATATGGACCCATAATGCTCGTTGTGCCTTAGACTTCATATGACCCCTCTATATCATGTTGTTAAAGGTCCTTAGCAAAAAAAAATTCAAATTAGTTATACGAATTTCTAGTTGGATTACCTTATATTGGAAATAGGAATTAGAATTATTAATCATGTTCAAGTATGTAATATTGATTTGACAAGAATCTAAGTATTAGTGAGTTGTCCAAGAATCATGTATAATGTAGGGATAGACAAATATAGAAGCTTAAAGTGTTTAAAAGTCACATTGGCTTGAATAAATGTTAGGAGAAATTTTCAATAAGAAAGTGACTGTCTGACTTAATCGAACATTTAGATTTAACATACTCACACACATATGTACATATAACATAATATACTTATAAACATATAAAGATAAATAAATAAATAGATAGATTCAATTAACTTAGTTTAGTATAGAGTGGATTTAAAATTTTAATAATATGAAGTATATTTTATATAGTCATTATTAAAGAATGAATTCTCTATCATCGCAATGTATATATATATATTTTCAAAATAGACTAATATGGTTAATACCAGAATTATATAAGAACAAGCAAGGCATGAAAGGATTAAAATGAATGTGAAAAATTTTGAAAAGATTTAAGGTCTCTTAACTGAGATAAGTTTGAGGAGGCATATGAGCCTCCAGCCATCAAGTATTAAAAGATCAAAACACCAAGTGAGAAAATCTTTAGAAAGTATGGGGGATTAAGGTAAAATATGAGAAATTTTATAAGTCCCCTACAAGATTTCTAGAAAAGCAAGTTATGCACCCGAGAGGGATGATTATGCAAGCTTTAATATAATTATAGTTTTCATAATAATGTCAAAACGTATAAGATATTTAATCATATAATCATGGTTGATGGTTCAAGAGGGAAAATAAATCATATATATGTTTAGATAAATGGTTAAGCAAGCCATCAGATAATACATAGAATGTCCTCTAAGATGCAACATATAAGATGATATATAGAATGTTCTCTAAGATGCCTCTACATCAATATGATGAAAAATGTTCAAGATTTTGTCTTGATCAAGTGGACCACTTATGATTTAATCATAAGTATTATAAATGGATTAGTTCTCCTTTCCAACTTTAAAGTTATCCTGACCCTCTCCCATGTGCTACAAGATATCGTTAATGCAAAAGGATCATGAAATGATACGCAAAGAAGAAGAATGCTTGCTTGTATTCTGTTTGATTGATTGTTTTGTTTTCATGTCTTATTGTTTGAATTCATTCCATGTGTTCACTTGCATTCATGATGTTTTACTAAGGACTTATGTTAGAGAATGTGCATAAATGGTTTTGTTCATTAAGAACTAGATTGTACTATATGATCAATCCCTCATCATAAATATCATTCGACCTTAACATTGATTCAGAATGCTTTAATATACTCAAGGAAAGAACTTATAGTGGTAAAATATAACCACTAGCCTCCTATGAAATTATATGATCTGACATTGCAAGAAACAGATCAATGTAAGACAAAT
The DNA here is from genome assembly GCA_030549335.1 of Pontederia crassipes. Taxonomy (NCBI): domain Eukaryota; kingdom Viridiplantae; phylum Streptophyta; class Magnoliopsida; order Commelinales; family Pontederiaceae; genus Pontederia; species Pontederia crassipes. Next base: position 53,854,455 of record CM060193.1, on the reverse strand, counting down.
AAGTTATGTCTTCCACTCAAAAGCTAAATGATTATGATGATGTTTAGAGTAGGATCACATCAAACATAGGTCATCGTGAAAATTATTGATCTAAATTGACCTTATAAAGATGATGATTAACATGATTCTATCACCAATTTTATCGAATCATATGATGATGCCATTATCTACGATGATGGACAATGTTCTTAGTGATCCTATTGATTCTTACATGACATAGGTCACTCGATAAGGACGATGACCCTATGAAAATAACTTCATACCATAAAGTCCATGCTACTGATACTAATGACGATTGAAGATAAGATCTATTCTTCACATCGGCTAGAAACTTCTTAGGAGGATTACGATGGGATTCCTATTTGATTCTTCCTTATAAGATGTATAAGTATTATGCAAAAAGAAGAAGATAGTTACTAGTATCCAAATCGTCTAAAAGGTTATCGTTAGAAGTTGAGTGTCATATCGACCTCCTTTCAAGTATGACCTTGATCTCCAATGCCCCATGGCACATGAACTGAAAAGATAAATTTAATAACTTTAAGACAAGGGGTTCATGAGTGTTCCACTTCTTTGTAAAGAAGAATAACGACTCTATGAATCTAGAGATTTATTAACTAGTTGTTAAATAAAATAACTATTAAGACATAAGTGTATGTTACTAAGCAAATGATGACATATTTAAGCCTAGGTGTTCTCAAGATCAATATAGGGAGGGAGTACCAGTAGTTTCGCGTGGATGAAGAAGATGTAATGAAGATAATTTTTCTGACAATGAATGATCACTATAAATTGAGCGATGCCATTGGACTAAAGAACACCCCTCAAACATTTAGGTTCTCACGAACCTTGTGTTCAAACTATGCCTACATTTAGGTAGAAAAGATTGAAGTGTTCATCGATCAAAAGAGTTTTAGGTATGCTTTCTTTTAGTAGTACACTAATATGTGACAATGAAGATGACTTGAAGTTTGAAAGATTCTAAGTTCTCCATGAAGTACCATTTTGGTAAAAATGAACTTGGTTACACATACACTCAGACACAAGTGATACTCGTTAGGCTTCATGAGGTTGCATATGAAACGATGAAGTCCTAAAGAGAGCAATACTAGATGAATAACATAAGTCTGTGTTGCGATTCATTTAGGAATAAGTCTTATAAGAAGAAGTATTAGATGAATATTATAAGTCTAGGTTGCGATCCATTTGAAAAGTACACAGATGTATAAGGATGAACAAATAGTAATGGCATGAAACATGGAGATACAAAAATATGCCCTAAGTACCTAGCATGTCAATGTGGAAAAAGTAGAGCATTAGAAATCCTAAGAGATGATGATGCATGACATTAATAATTCGTAGACTTGACCTTTGCTGAGTACCCAATACATATACTGGAACACAAAGTACAACGTCAGAAAAATAAGGATGTCCCCATGGTCAGAGTAGCTTGGCGTTACCATAATAGAGACGATACAACATGGGAGCTCGAGTCGAAAATGCGTCAAGAATTTCCTCACCTTTTCGGTAAGCTCTCTACCTAGTGCAAAATTCGAGGACAAATTTTCTTTTAAGGGAGTAAGAATGTAACGACCAGCAAAAGATAAAAAAAAGAAAAGAAAATAACACGTGATGAACCGCACGGTTGGAAAGGAATAAAGATCCAATCCAATTGGGACTCCATCTATTAAGTGATTTCCATGAAATCAGGAAATCAATCTAATCTCTTTGAACCTGATTAGAATTATAGGAGACTATAAAAGATGGAATAGAATTCGTTAAACCTTTTTTCTCCCCTAAAACTCTCACGAACGTCCTTCCCCGCTAGATTTTTGGGATCGGCTGGAACAGCCAAGGAAGAACCGACAGGTTGCTGGGCAGCCACCATCGACCCTCTTCCCTTCTCATAATGTCCTTCTTTGTATAGTAATCGGTGAAGCGGGGCTAAACGTTGTTGTCGAATTTCAGGTGAAGGCCGAGAGGAAGAATAGGGAGGAAACAGGGGAGGGCATCGTTAATCATTTTTTTTTGACGAATCGAGGAACGATTTAATTGCGATAACAGGTGGGTGAATCAAAATCACCTTGCATGACATCTGAATTGTCCCAAATTCATGCCCTAATCGTTATGAAAAGAAAAGATCAAAGCTAGGGTTCAAGTTATCATTTTAATTGATTAATTCATTGTATTCTTTGATTGATTGATTGAATTGCATGCATAATTCACTTCTTATTGTTCTGTTGTTGTGTAATTGATTTGCTAGGAGATAGTAACTAGGTTATGATGATATTGCATTGGAAAAATGATGAAATTCGAAAGTTTCGTAACTTTCTGGACGCCGACCGATCGACCGGTCCGCAGGTATTGTGGCAACCGGTCGACCGATAACCTGCCTATCACCGTATTTCTACTCATGTCGATCGGTCGACCGATTCTTGTCACCGGTCGACCGATCCTTCCTCATCAGGTCGACCGTTCCACTGAACGGATTGACCGACTTAGTTAATATCCGATTTGACCTATCGGTCGACCGATCTTAACAGACCGGTCGACCGACCCGCAGACAACCGGTCGACCGTTCCCCTGAATTGGTCGACCGATTCCCTAAAAAACCTTTTATTATATTTATTAATTATTTTCCTTTTATCCAGATATTATATATATATGATGATTAATCCTATTTTCTGACCTCACAGAGATCTCTCACTGATTTACATGATTTACTCTGTTATTGATTTATTTCACATTGATCCTATCGTATCGATTGAATCAAGAACAAAGAGCTACAAGTTATTAAAAGTGATTAATAAGTTCAGATGAAAGATTAATGATGGGTTGCCAGTCCAAGCCAAGTGCATCAAGATAAGGGTCGCTCCCTTGGTCATGATTTGACCACCCATTGACCCGCACAAGGCCGTATCGTTTGCTGGGCATACCCCATGAATTAAAGGCACTCAAAGTCACCCTGATTGTTAATTAATAATCAAGATCAAGAAGCAAGTTCAAGTCAAGTCAAGTATGCTATGATTCCAAGTTTACTATATATTATTGATCCTCATGATTCATGATATGGCTGATTTTATTCTTATTACGATCCATGATACTGATATGTTATCTTCCACGTTCAAGTTAAGCATGATTATTTACCGCTGATTATTATATTCATGTCATACATTGTATATCATGTGGTTTCCCACTAGGCTGTAAAGCTTATGGGAGGACCTCCTCTCCTGTGTCTGATTTTCACAGGGCCAGGTCAGTAACGTGGTGGAGTAGGCGTGTGGTGATGAAGCTCTGGCGATAGGACAATACATGAACCATAGGGATTTTAGAGTGTTATTTAGTTTTCATTTACTTCCGCATTTTAGATTCATGATGTAAAACCTATTTTATTTTTTTAGCAATGATATAGCTATTTTTAGACTTTCGTATAATTATATTATCTTCTTTTATTTTATAATCTTTCCACTGACGTGTCTCAATTCTTGACTGAGATATGATCAATATTATGGTCAAGTTATAGCATGCCGTAGCGTCTCCAAATTGATCTTCGCCACGTGGCGGGAGTCGATTTGGGGGCGTTACATCGAGGGCCTTGTAGTGAAAGTGATTTTGCTGCCCCTACTTTTGGAGGATAATCTATATAGAAACTTCAAACTCGTGATGATTGTATCATACACCCATATCAAATTATTCATAATTCTAATATTTTTAAAATGGATATTTAATTATAATAAAAGTTTGATAAATAAATTTATTCGCTTTGAAGTTCCCTAGTTTACTTAATATATTTCCGTGGGATTCTGTGTTTCTATTTTCTTTAATTTATTTATACCCGTAAGAACTTTTTTTTATTTTTGTGTCGGTAGCCACAAACTTGATTAAGTTTTACCCAAAAGACAAGGCTACCTATGTAATTGAAAGCTTATCAACGAAGCAATTTATTTCTAGCATCAACAGCTCAATCATATCTTACTTTTAGTTCTTGCGTGAGATGACCATTACATTAAGTTCACGAAGAGCATATTCAGATGTTACCAAACTTGAATTCTTCATATATCTATTTACCTGCACAATTTTATTCACGTGGAATCCTTCTTATTCTAACCATTGTGAACTCTTCATTCATGTGCTTCAATTTCGAACCATTTATCATCCAAATCCAATGAGCATATTAGATTTTTTCTCATAATATATATATATATATATATATAAGAGATGACTTTCTTTCTTTTTTCTTTTATTATCAAAGTCATGCTCAAGCTTATCAGTGCTGATAAGCTTATCAGAATAAGAAACATAACATTAATTAGCATAACATCCATCCAGCATTGATAAGCTTATCAGAACAAGAAACGTAACATTAATTTTTTTACCATAACATTAATTAGCAAATGATGAAATCCAAAATCAAACAAGGAGAGAGAGAGAGGCTACTAAAGGATGAAGCTACTAAATCACAACTACATAACATTACTTAATATTTTCTCTGCTGGGGGTGGGGGTGGGGGTGGGGGTCGGGGTGGGGGGTTATACGCAGCTGCTTGATGAACTGCAAGAATGAGCAGCAGGCCAGTCAACGAGGCGGGACATGTAATCTTGCTCCTGTCTTTCCAGATTCCTCAAGTCCATCCTCGTGGGAGAGGCGATATTATCTTCATCCACCACCCGGGCCTCCTCCTCCTCCTCCTCCTTCTCTAGTTCAGGGCTACAGCTGCCTGATGAACTGCAAGGACTGAGAGGACGGTCGACGCAGCGCCGCATGTAGTCCTGCTCTTCTTCAAGATTCCTCATGTAGTCCTGCAAGGACTGAGAGGGCATGTAATCTTGCTCCTGCCTTTCCAGATTCCTCAAGTTCATCCTTGTGGGAGAGGAGGCGATATCATCTTCATCCACCACCCGGTCCTCCTCCTCCTCTGGTTCAGGGCTACGGCTGCCTGATGAACTGCAAGGACTGTGAGGCCACTCGACGAAGCGCGACATGTCGTCCTGCTCCTCTTCTTCAAGATTCCATATCAAGTCCATCCTTGTGGGAGACGCCATATCATCTTCATCCATCTCCTGATCCTCCACCTCTGGTTCAAGATTAATTACATTGTTCACGGTCATGGCAGATGTAGTAGTATCAGTCGCCGCCGCCTCCTCCTCTTCCTCAGCCGGCGGTTCAAGATTTAAGTCGATCAATGGACGCAGCCGAGCAAAAAGTCCGTTCTTGCGGGTCCTCCAAACCTCCGCGTGGCGTTCTACTGATTCACAACTTCTTCTTGCCACGCGATGCCTCAGCCAGTAACCCTCGAGGCACAGACGCGTGAAGGAGACCTCAGCCGTCTCTTCATCGCTCTCTTCCTCCGTCGTGGGCGCGTCGAATGTGTAAGATCTCGGCACGCGACCGAGAGCCGCGCAACTTTGCAAGCGCTTCTGCTTTTCTCATCTTGACGATAGCCATGGCTTTCCTAAACACTGGCCAGCGAGGCACTTACAAACCAACGCGCTCTCGAGTCTGCAGTTCTTGACCAGTCCCCGGCCAAGAGTTCTTGGCGATCTTGCCGCCAGCGGTCCAAGATGATGTTGACAACGTCGGAGCGTTCTCAAGCGCAGCCAAGGAGGAGATCTGGGCGCTACTACTTTCTTGATGTACAGAAGGATGGAGGTGGAGCTTTCTGCCACAAAGAGAGAGAGAGAGAGCGAGGGAGCGCGAGAGCCAGGGAGAGAAAGAAGAACAAGATATAGTTTTCGGATTAACAAGAAACCTCGATTAGTTATCGTTATTGTCTCGTATGACCAAAATTTGAATTATTTTCTTATTACAAAAAATGAAAAAATATCCTCTACCTTATTACACCCTCATTAATTCTGTTTACTTAAATGCCCTGATAGTTGCATTAACACCCGGGAAAAAATAACAACTTCTAATGACCTTTTTAATCATGATTACCATTATTATTTTTAGCTTCTGAACTAATAAATTTTAATCAAGTTTACAGTAAGATCATATTTATTTATCAAAATCGATTAAAATACAAAAATACATGTCATTCACCCAAGGCAGTTTTTCCCCGTATTAAATTGTCAATGTAAATGTGTGTGAAATAACGATTTTCGAAAATTGTTTAAGCAACAATTTAAAGCTCTCAAAATGAAAATAATCAAAGTTTTTTAACGTTATATTTTTTTCATTTACAAATTATAGATGCTGGAGAACATTATATAATATGGATTTAGACTTTTTTTGTTAAAAAATATAATACCACGGTAAAGTTAACTTATTATAATATCTTAAATAGAAATTACTATTTAACTTGCTATGATGAAATGTTACAAATGATGAAATAAATTACTTTTTATTGTATTCCGACAAGTAAGTCCTTATCACAGCGGTTAACCTACAACCAAACTACGTCTTAATGTTCGATGGGGCAGCCGAAGTACCACGGGGCATCGAGAAGGGTCACCAATGTGCGTTGTCATCCGACTCCCATTCTTAAGATCAGACACTAGAATTAAGGAAAGCTTACTTGTATTATATATGATGAAACATAAAATACATATGAACTAGGAAGGCACTAGTGAATTCCTCTCGAATGTAGCGTAAGTAGAGGAGTCTCAGTACAAAATTGGAAATGTAAAAGACATACCCTAACTTAATCATTAATAAGATTGACCTTACAAGATAATGTCCTTAGGGTAAATAACTTGGTATTTCGTAATATTATGTAGTGCAGGGCGGTTGCATGTATTTTTTGATACGACAGTGAGCGGCCGAAAACGTTAAGTTAAGTGCTGCGAAGCTTTGCGCTTCATGTCATGAAAAATGCCCCGTGACATTCTTCCTCACTAAAGTCAGTGACGCCCCCGATGTTGTTGTCCGAGCTTCTTAGGGTCTTCATGTTTGACGCATGTCTAGTTGGATTCCACATCCTTTGCCTTGACTTTTACTTCATCAGCATCACGTAGCGTCAGGAATGTCTGTGCCATTTCGGACTCGCTGAGGACTATGCTTCTTCGTCCATTTCGGGGTCATCACTTTATGCGTGCCAGCGGAATTCGCCATCTGAACGATCTAACTTTAATAAGCAACTATCCATCTATCATTTTTTTGTTTGGCTTCAATTTCTCTAGACTTGTGCTATGTTATCTACATTTTTTTGTCATGAAAGAACCAATTTATGTATTTTAGTAAGAAACCATTGTAATATAAATTCTTCTTCACATTATATTTTAGTTTCCACTGATAACATTTGCATTTTCGGCATGGGCATAATATTTCGCCACATGAAGAAGCAACACCTTCATTTTCATATGTCACCTTAATAAATTCATCAATGCCATCATTATATTCTTCTGTTATAACGTGTGTTTATCCTTTCAACGACAAATCCAACTACGATCTAACTTAGTCATTTTTTAATGGACAACATTAAAGCATATCTTAATAAATTCTTATTGATTAATGAATTATCATATTCTAGTCTCTTTTTTTCAACGTTCTCATTTTGTTTACCAAGAATGTTCATCCACATTTTTGTTAACTAAAATGATAACATGACCGAAAAGATCAAAATTTGATAACAATTAATCAATATTTGATTTCAAGTTGAATCGCATTGAATATAGATTCAAACTTAATTAAGAACAATATAGTTAATTTGTTTATTTATTTTTCAAGTCACGATGTTCATTTAGTTGGAGGCATGCATAAGAACCAATATAATTTTTTGTTTATCTATTTTTGAAGTCACGATGTTCATCTAGTTAGAAGAATAATTAAGACCAATATAATTTGTTTGTTCATGCTAATCTAGTTGGAAGCATAATCAAGAACAATATAGTTAGAAACATAATTAAGAACAATATAATTCAAATATTACTATTCAATTTGTTAGGTAATCTAGTTGGAAGCATAATCAAGAACAATATGGTTGGAAACATAATTAAGAATAATATAATTAAAAACAATATAATTCAAATTGTACTATTCAATTAACAAAAAGGTACTTATTGCACGTTGAGAATACTTCAAGAGGGTGGCGAAGGCACGGTGGTGGCATTGGAGGAGGTTGGGGAGGGCAGTGGAGGATGTTCGGGGGCAGCGGCGACGTCCGGTGATGGCATGGGAGGAGGGTGGAGGAGGCGCGGCGGCGACGTCCGGCGGTGGCGTTAGAGGAGGATGGGGAGGGCAGCGGAGGATGTCCGAGGCCAGCGGCGACGTCCGGCGGTGGCATCAGAGGAGGATGGGGAGGGCAGCGGAGGATGTCCGAGGTTAGCGGCGGCAGTGGTTTCAAAGGAAGCCGGAGGAGGAAGGCATCCAGCACGGCGGAGGAGAGCGAAGGTGGCGTTGGAGTAGGGCGGGGCAGGGCAGAGGAGGGCACGGGAGTAGGGTGGAGGATGGTGGAGATCGCATCGGAGCAAGGCGGAGGAGGACGTCGGCGGCATCGAAGGAGAGTGTCAAAGCAAGGCAGTGCTGTCGGAGGAGGATAGAGGAGGAGGAAGCGAAGGAGCAGACTGGTGGGGTCGAATGAGGGCAGAGGAGGAGGGCGACGGGGTCGAAGGAGTCCGGCGGGGTAGGAGGAAGCTGGCGGGGTCGTAGGAGAGCACCGGAGAAGGGCCAATGGGGTCGGAGGGGGTCAGCAGGGTCGGAGGAGGGCGACAGGGTTAGAGGTGGGCGACGGGGTTGGAGGAGGCTGACATGGGTAGGAGGAGGCCGGCAGAGTTGTAGGATGGCAGTGGAGGAGGGCGGCATCTCGCGGTGGCATCGAAGAAAGGCACCGAAGGAGGGTGATGGGTTCAGAGGATGGTAGCGGAGGATGAGGCCGGTGGTCACAATCGGTCATCGATCGCATGATCGCACGGTCGCATGATCATGGGTTTCGGTCACGAAGTAGTAAATAGTCAATAGTAAGAAATGGGGAAGAACTTAGGGATTTAAGATTAAGGTAACTTTTTAGCGTCATGAAGCAGTGCGATGCTAATTACATGCTAAAGTGGCACCGACAAATAAATTAAAAGATCACTTTATTGGCGATGCTAAGTTAACGCTGGAGTGACTCTATATTGGCGTCGCGAAAGAGTCATCACTATATCAATGCTACCGTGATGCTATGCTAATTTTTTTATAAACTTATATTCGAATAGGTTTATATTATAAGTTCATATTATATTATACATTTATATTATATGTATGTATATGTATATATATAATGTATGTTAGGTCTATATGTATAAACTATAAGTGTATATTCATATGAAATTCAAACATATATATATATATATATATATATATACATATGTATATATATATGTATATGTACATATGTATACATGTATATATCTATATGAATGTATATAGTTAGCGACACAAGCAAAGGAAGTCCAACTAGTGACGCAACACAACGTCGCTATTCCGACACTATGTCGTGGCAAAAAAGTTGGAGCTCTCTCCTTCATCCATTCTCTCTACCTTTTTTCTGGTTTTTTAAAATTATTAACCTTTTTAGTTATGGTGTAACTCTCTATGTAATTAGTCTTAATGGCATCATAAAGACATTAAATTTCACAGTTCATTATTTATAATTATTTTTTATTGTACATGTAATTTAGACATTTCAAAATATTTGAACTACACTTATAGGTATTTTAAATTATTTAATCTTTCATGATAATTTAAACTATATATCCTTTTTAAATTTCTCCTATATATGTATATATATATAATAATAAAATCATGCATCTGCATTTTAGACATTAAATTTCACAATGTCATCATTAATGATATTCTATTAAATTATTATTAAGTTTAATTAAGATATTATAATTATTTAATAATTTCACTTGAAATTATTATTTTAAATTACATCAATTAAAATACATTTTAAACTATTTAATACCTCAATTTATCTTTTGTGCACAGTTCACCAAATGAAAATTATAAATATATTAAAATTTTGATGATTTTATTTTACAATTTCGTGAAAACCCTAATTATTTTGTATTTCACTAACCAACAATATTTTTTTCTTAATCTTTTATCATCTTTTCTTCATTTCTCATTTCTCTACACAAGTGAGTTCTTCAGACATTGCTTTAAATGATGTATCATCTTTAATATTTTAATTAATATTATATTTGTTTAAAAGAATAAAAAAAATGTATCATATTTAATCTTCTACTTTATACAATCTTAAATTTTATAATATATTAACTAGAATTTTAATTAAGGAGGGAGTTAGTGTTGACATTATACTATCCCCACAATTTTTTATCATTATTGTAACATTCCCCACTAGCGTGTGATATTATTCGCTCTAGACCTAGGCTCGCACGATTTTCTCAAAATGCGTCACAGCTAGTGAAGGACATATTCTCATATATACCTAGCATCTCTCCCGTGACTTATGCATGTGAGACTAATCCAAGGCATGCCTGATACCATATGTAACATTTCCCACTAGCGTGTGATATTGTCCGCTCTAGACTTAGGCCCGCACGATTTTCTTAAAACGCGTCACCTAGTATCAGAGTAGCGCAGCGGCTCGCCTCTATACTCAGCGTGATACTGTCTGCTCTGCCCCCATTCTGGGCTCACGATTTTCTAACACGTCACAGCTAGTAAAGGACATATTTTCATATATACACAGCATCCCTCCCGTGACTTATGTATGTGGGACCAATCCAAGGTATGCCTTATGCACCCTTCCCCCCTTAGGGACTCAACGTTCTCGTTGAGTGATCACACCCCACCATGCACAGAGGTCCACGTAGAGTGGCTCTGATACCATAAGGTGCATGAGGCATCCTTGGATTAGTCCCACATGCATAAGTCACGGGAGAGATGCTGGGTATATATGGGAATATGTCCTTCACTAGCTGTGGCGCGTTTTGAGAAAACTGTGCGAGCCTAGGCCTAGAGCGGATAATATCACACGCTAGTGGGGAATGTTACATATGGTATCAGAGCCACTCCGCGTGGACCTCTGTGCATGGTGGGGTGCGATCACTCAACGAGGACGTTGAGTCCCCTAAGGGGGGAAGAGTGCATGAGGCATGCCTTGGATTAGTCACACATGCATAAGTCAGTGGAGAGATGCTGGGTATATATGGGAATATGTCCTTCACTAGCTATGACGCGTTTTGAGAAAACCGTGCGGGCCTAGGCCTAGAGCGGACAATATCATACGCTAGTGGGGAATGTTACAATTATAGCCCACTAAGTATGTAATTAATATTGTTCATTACTATTTATTTATAATAAGCACACTAACTCATTAATCTCCCATAATATCTTGACTATTTTAAAGGTGAGACAAATATTAATAATTACAACAAGAAAATAGAAGAAATGCTAAGAAATGGGGGAAACTTATAAGGCCTCTTCTAAAAAATGAGATTTCCCAAGTATATGGACAACACTAAAAAAAAGTCTGGAATTTAAAAGATCATAGTAAAAGGAAACTATGAATAGGACTTTAATCTTATATATCTTATATAAAGTGGAGCTCAAGTATGAGATGGGGGAGAACGCAGAGGGATAGATCGAGATGATTGTGTGCAATGGCAAATACATTTGCCTTACTGGTCGGCCACATGCATTTTTAACATAAAAGACATGCTCCCTCCCCCCACCCACCCACCCACCCCCCCTCTCCCGATGATGGTCCGTCTCTCCTCCCTTCCCCCTGGGGCAAGGTGATGGCGATGGCCCTTATTGGCCTAAGCCTGGCCTCTATGCTTACCTCCATCTCCAATCTAACACCCTCCCTCCTCTTCTCCCAACACCCCCAAACCCTAGATGGGCCAATGTGGTCAAAAGCACCCGATTGGCCCTGGTACCCTCATCGTCATCTCTCTCAAAGCAATAGCTACAGGCCTTTCAGTGCTCGGTTACTGATGAAGTTGATATTTCCTCTACTAATACTGTGGCACGTGCTGAAGACCTTCGACTCTGCCTTATGGGCAGATTTATGGGATTCGATAGAGATCTCCACTCAGCCCTCTCATCTCTATGGGAACTTGCTACTCCGTTGAAGATCCACGAACTCGATAACTCTTATCTTCTCTTCCAGTTTAGTGTTGCCTCGGACCGTCTTCATGTTCTCACTCGAGGACCATGGCACATCAAAGGTAACATCCTAAACATTTCACAAGTTAAGCCTTTCTTCTAACCTTTTGACGAACATATTACTTCTTGCCCGACTTGGATTCAACTGCCTGGATTGGCTTATGAACTCATGACTCATGATACTATACTGCGCATAGCTTCTATTTTCGGTCCTCCTCTCAAAATCAATGATCTAACCCTCACTAGTGAAAAGCTACGATTTGCGCAAGTCTGTGTGGAGTTGGATTTGGCCTCCTCGATCAAACAAGGTACTTGAATCAAGCTACCGGACGGATCTCATTTTTTTACCATGTTACTTACGAACGATTGCCAATTTTTTGTTTTCTCTGTGGCAGGGTAGGGCTGCACCACGACTCCTGTCTGGATCAGAACTAGAGCAGCTCTGGTGGAACTTTGCTTCCTCTGTATGGACCTTAGTTGTGGTCCTTCCCTTCCCGGAAAAGACCTTTGCCACCGGTCACGAATGGTCGCCCGCCTGCGCCGCAGGCTAGCCCTCCGAACTCGACAATGGCTGCCCCAGATCTCAGCCATCCATCCACTTCGGTGGATCCACACCCTAACGTGTCATTGCTGACACTCAAAATTTTTTGCAGGATTTGCTGATACCTGAGAAGTTGGCTTCGCACACCTCTATTGCTGTGGACTGCGCTACTCCTAGACCCCACCCACGTGATGCTCTGTCTCCTCGTGGTTCTTCCACACACCCTTCGCCTCGTTCTATCTTGAGGATTTCCCCCTCTTCTCTCCTCCGCCTCATCGAAGTCTCTGGAACCCTCCTACTTGTTTGGATCCACCGCTCCTCTTGACCCCCTCTCTTTTCCCCCTCTCAGCACGTCCCCCTCTATGGCCCTCATCAATCCTACCTCACACCGCCGCGGTGAACCTTCCTCCACTACAAGAAAATTATCGATTAGCGCCGTCAAATAATGGCGCAATATCTAGTGACGCCACGAGCGTCGTTATAGCGTCTTAGTTGAGTCCCAAACTAGAGATACTACTTGCCTCTCAATAGCGTCACATTAGCGTTATCTTAACGTTTTGAGAAATAGACGCTAACGAAGGCACCATAGAGACACCAATTAGTCACTATTATTGTGCGCCATGGAGTGAAACTGCGCGGGAGAACCTAGCGCTATTCTAGCGTCGACATCGTTCCATGCAAATCGAGCCTCCCAGATGATGCGACACTATGTCGACGCTAGATAGGAACCGTTATGTGCTCTGTATGTTTGCACGGTTGTGGCGCCGACCTTTGCAATGCTGTGGAATCACATATAGTGAGATGCTATGTAGACGCCAATATAACTACATATTCCTCTTGTTGCCTACACATGTAACACATACAACTCTTAAATGGCACTATTTTAACACCTACTTGGCGTCTCATAACTATGTATGTTTGAGGAACGTATATGTTAATTAAGAAATAAATAACTATATATACGCTATCTATATTTATATAACTATATGTTATCTATTTTGACACAACCCCATATATGTTGATCTATATTATCTATACTATACTTTCACGAATAAATAAATTAAATATTATATGTGTACCTTCAACATATAATATGTATTCCTAGATAATTACTTATATATGCCTATATCATAGGAGTGTTCCTAAATATATAATTTGTTATTACCTATATTATATATGTTACTTATGCATACAATATATAGCATATCTTAATTATACATATATTATTTTTATATTCTTAATCATAGAATTACGGTGGTTGAATTAAGTGACATGATTTGTTACAAAATATCCCACTTTATCGCCAGAGTGGAGGTTCAATAGCGTCTACGTAGCGCCACAATAGAATCACAATGTTGGTCAATTCTACAAAGGCAATATTGGCGTCTCCCTAGCGTCGCTCCCTTGAGACGCTAAGATAATGGATACACTACGTCGACGGTAGAGTGTCACTAAAGCATTAATATGCTTTAGCGACACTTTAGCATCTCTATAGCGCCTCCGTGTCCAACTTTTTATTACACCCACTTAATCGGGCACATTTTGACATATAAATACACATATATACTTATGCTTATATATAGCATGTACACATATACTCGCACGTATAAACATATACATACACATATATACTTTTAATACATATACATATACACATTGTTTTCGCTTAATCTCGCACATATATATACATATAGATACACGTATATATATATATACGTGTATCTATATGTATATATATATATACATATAGATACACGTATATATATATAAATACATACATTATATATATACAAATACATACATATATATATATACACACACATATATATATACTTATAAACTTATAATATAGACGTAAGGCATATGTATTTATGAAATACATATGAACTCAATTTGAATATACACATCGTTTATATATATAGACCTAACATACACACATACATACATTATATATTTATATAGATACATAAAAAAATTAATATATATTAATACATACATTATATATACATATACATATATATACACACATATATACTTATAAACTTATAATATAGATGTAACACATGTATTTATGAAATACGTATGAACTACATATGAATATATACGTATAGTTTATATATATATAACTAACATACATGCATACATACATTATATATTTATGTAGATACGTAAAAAAAAAATAATATCGCGTCTAAATAGAGTCGACATCAGCGTCTAAGGAGAGTCGCAACCTTGACGACGCTAAAAATGACCTTAAATCCCTAGGTTCTCCCCAATTTTTTACTTTTCACTTTTTACTATTCTTCCACATCCACAGTCGACGACCGACGACTACGACTGCCGGCCTCATCCTCCGGTGCCTTGATCTGACACGACTGTGACCACGACCACGGGTTATCGACTGCCCTCAGATCGGTTGTCGATTGCGGCCGTCGGCCTTGCTCCGACGCCACTGCCCTCGGTTGCTGACTGCGACCGCCGACCTCTTCCACCTCCTCTGCCGCCCTCCGCTTCCTCTGTCCTCTTCCACCTCTTCCGCAGCCCGCTGCCCTCCGCCTCCTCTGCGGCCTGCCCTTCGCCTCCTCCGCTCCCTTCGCGGCTTGCCCTCCGCCTCCTCCCCCATCTGTGCTCCTCCGTTTGGTGCTGCCCGCTGCCCATCGCCTTACTCCACCGCCCTCCACCGACCACCGCCATCCTTCTCCGCTTAAGAAGGTACGAGCCCGCCATAGTTAATTTTCTATGTTTCAATCTCATACCATGTTAAGTTAATTACTTGAAAGTAATCTAATTCTTAGTTAATTACTTGAAATCAATCTAATTCCTAGTTAATTTGCTATTTTTTAATCTAATACCATGTTATGTTAATTACTTGAAATTAATCTCATTCCTAGTTAATTACTTGCAAAATTGTCTTGAGTGACAAAGATCCCACCGCCATTGAGAATTGTGTCCTTGAAAACTGTAGCGAGGTGACGCCATATCTAGAGTAAGATAATTTATTTTAATATGTTATATAATTTAAAATTAATCATTGCTATATGATTTCATTAATTGAGAATTATGAATTCAGAAAATTCGAAGAATTACAGTGAGAAGTCAATTAGTTAATTTCAGAAGATGAATTATTGAAACTACGAGATGAATATTTTGCCGATTGGTTGATATGTGAAGTGAGAATTATTTTCAATTGTTCGTAATTATTACTTAAGTTTGTAACTTTTAATAAAGTTTTAGTTATTTTTGTTGTAGGTTATTAATTGCTCAATCGCAGATTTAAAAATTCAAGATTTGGATCTTGGCCGAAGAAACAAGTTCTTAACTACCGTGGCGACATAATTAATGGATATAGATTCCATACAGAAGAATATAGCTGACAACGTTCAACTGTTAATAGCGGCATATGTGTTCTAGGAAGCATGTACGGGGACAACGACTTCGATTATTATGACGTTATAGAAAACATCATAAAATTGTCTTATTTGAAAAAATCGAACAAAGTCATGGTGCTAAAATATCGTTGATTCGATCCAGAGAAAGGAGTTCGGTTCGATCGAATGCACAACGATGATTGGCATGTCACGCCAGGTTATTTTCTATATATTCCATAAATTTAAGGATTTTTTCCGCTGACCCCCCTTGAACTATAAACTTTTTCCGCGTTTACGCACGTCTTTCGAATATTTCGCTGGCCCTCTTTGAACTATACCGCCTTTTTCACTTAAGTCCATCCGTCTATCTCTGTCAACTTTTCTGTTAACTTTTATTTTTTTTATTTAAGAAATGACCAAATTACCCTTCTCTCCTATCATCTAATATTGAAAATATATAATATTATTTTATAACAATAAAAGAAGTTTGCCTTCGCCAGCGGGCGTAAGAGGGACAACGCCCCCCATCTCGTCGGCGAGGTCATAGGGTTGCCAGCGAGATGGGCGCATTGTCCCCCTCCGACTTGCGACCTCGTCGGCGAGGTCGCAGGCGGGCAACCCCCCCCCCCCCCTCCCCATATCTCGCTGGGGAGATGGGGTTGGGGGTGATTCCGGCCGCCCTCGCGCGTCGATCCTTCTTCGCCTGCATCTCGTCCGAGGAGCGTCGGATGGTGTTCGTGGCTGGCGGGCATGACAAGGGCAAGAACATGCTGATGGTGTTCGTCGAGGAGCACTAGATGGTGTTCATGGCGCTCAGTGGCGGACATGCCCGACGGCCTGAGAGCAGTCATTTGTGGTGCCCGACGAACGAGTGGCGGCAGTGGTAACGCGGCGACTGCTGACACAAGACGGGCGGCACCAGGAGAATCATGATGCCAACACCGGCCTGGCTGATCAACGATCATGCAGCATCGCCGGCCTGGCTGCGCAATGATCGAGCAGCCATCTCCGGCTTGGCCGCGTGACAATCGCGCAGCCATCGTCGGCCTAGCCGCGCGAGGATTGCGCAGCCATCGCCGGTCTGTCCATGGGGCGATCTCTCGATCGTTTGTTCAGATGTCGATTTGCTCGCGTGGCAGCGGCGACTGTGAGCGTAACCATCGCTCGGCAGCGGCGTAAGCCGGCATCACATGCCGGAGACCGGCGGCGAAGAGCTGACTGGTAAGGCGAAGAAGACCACGAACCGGACCGGACATGCCCTCGTCATGCCCGTCGGCCACTTCTTTATTTTTTATTTTCCAATATTAGATGATACATGAGAAGGGCAATTTGGTCATTTCATAAATTAATAAAATAAAAATTAACAGAAAAGTTGACAAAGATAGACGGATGGACTTAATTGAAAAAGGCAGTATAGTTCGAGGAGGGTCAGCGGAATATTTGAAAGACGTGGGTAGACGCGGAAAAAGTTCATAGTTAAAGGGGGGTCAGCAGAAAAAACCCTAAATTTAAATACATGCAAGTATTTTAAGTATTTTTTTATGATGATAGTTGCTACACCACCACCGAGATTACCGAATGCTTTATCACATTCTAGCATTAACGAGCGACATCTTATCCCATGTGATAGATTTATTATTATTGAAATTATATTTCTCAATTGATTACCTTAATTATTTTTTAATAATGTCAGTTGCTACACCGCCGATAGCACAAGCACCTGGCTCGTCACACTGTGACGAGCGGACCGCCACGGAAGTGGTAGACATCACTCGAGGTGAGAACATTACTATACATATATCAATTATCACTAGTTTAATTTATTATGACACTAATGATTTATTTTGTATTAGGGCCCGAAGATGATGTCGGACCTTCTCAACCTACCTCAGCTGTACCGGATGATGATTCCTCTTCGACAGATGAAGAGGGATTACATGACAATGGAGTGGTCATCGTAAATAATATTGCTTGGAAATAAGTTTAATAAACTATAGAAATTTTATCATAGTTTTGTTTATCATTGAAAATTAATTCTTTTTTGTAATTTGCAGGACCACTTTCATATCCGCTAGTATCGTGCTGGATATCAGTGCTCTCGTTCTTTCCCACTTGTCGGAAGGAGCAGGATCGTGGAAAGATGCCCCAATTCAAGTGCGGAATGACATCTTTCGAGCCTTTACGATACGATCTTCTATTTGGATTACATAATTTGTTTTATATTATTTTTAAATTATTAAGTTTTACAGTATTGTGTAGGAGGCAAATCAGTTTCATCCATATCTTAGTTTAGGGACGATCTGGAGAACTTTTGAGGAGATGGCTACAAAATCCTCCAAAATCGATTGTACAAGTTTTGCAAGGTCGTCATGTCCGTCGGCCTCATTTTGGAGCAGGGCATACAAAGATGCCCAAGACATATTAGACGCTCGGTTTGAGAGTCCTTATGTGGGAAGTGGTAAGTATGTTGACTTTTAAATTATTTGATGTTCATAAAGGACGGGTGAACAATGGCAAAGGAAGTCTGAAAAAGCAAGGTTATCCGACTTTCGAAGCCCGAGGCCCACATCCACACAGGAGAGTCGAGCATCGACGACGCATGGTAATTTACATACAAATTCGATTAATCAAACTTTTAACTTATACATGTGATGGACTTTCGCGTGATTTACGAGGTCACGCATAAGAGCCGGAAGACCAATGACTTAGTCGTGCCCACTGCTCGTAGGCTTTTGGTAAGTCTCATCACATGTTACTTGGTTGTTGACGTTAGTGCAATATTTTTTAAATGCACAATGTTTAAATTTTTTAGGACGAGTATAATGCGAAAATAAGTACGGAGATGATCTGAATACTCAGCCACCAGATCATGTTTCTTAGAAGAGATTCACATTTTTAATTTGTGTGTGTTTTTATATATAATCTATAATCTTTATATGATTGTATAATTTTTTTATTTTGTAGAGGACCCTACTGTTTGGAAGGAGGTGGCTGCCATGACACGAGGAGGATACTTGCGTGGTCTCGGCACAGCCATGCAGGTATGTAGGAGGAGCGGAGGACTCCGCTGCACCTAATATGACGCAGCTATCGCAGCAGTTGGCTCCGCTATTGCAAGCGATTCAAGGATTGATCCCGACGGAGCATTAATTCCTGTGAGGTCATGGACGGAGCACGTCGAGATCGAATGTCCGGAACGACAACAATAACTCTCAAACCTACGATAGAAACAAACCAAACTATACCTTTGTTACTTATAGCCGTGTTATTAGATATATGTATAGTTTATTATTTCAATTTATTACTTTTAATATTCTTATCTTAAATATTGTGCCTAATTACTCATTCATATTATGCATGTGATGAATATCAATGCATTTATATGTATTATATAATTGTATGGCGTGGGAAGGAAACAAAATATGGCTATAATTGGTAAAAAAAATCTGCAATTAGCGCCTTCATAGCCTCGCCAATATAGACGACTCTATATTAAATATATCGTCCTTAGCGTTGCTTTAATGTTAGCGTCTCTTGAGCGCCAGAATAGCACCTTTTATGTTGCGCCACTTTAGCGTCTCCTTAGTGACATCTGTCTACTGCTTCCAACTAGACATCACGCATCTTCGTAATGTCGAGATAATGTCTATCATTGGCGCTAGTAGTGTCTCTGTCTGCTTTGACTCTATTGCGACGCTATTAGCCACTATTTATCGGCGTCACATTTTGTCGATGCTATTTGGACGCCAAAGTGACGCTAAATGTTCTAGAGACTCAATAGTGCCGCATTAGCATCTAGTACATTGGGTCTCTATTCTTCGATTTTCTTGTAGTGCTCCATGCTTTCCTTTGATCCGTGCAAAAAGGCTCGTTGTGATGCGGATCTCAGTAATGATCAGTTAGTTGCCCATCTGTTGGATCGCTTCTACACCCCCTCGCATGAGCCCCAGGCACTCCTCAGATGAAGAGGTCAAGGAGAACATCGATGAAGATCTCATACCTGCTGCTATGCCTGAGCTCCGTCGCACCGCAAAGCCACCGAACGTTTCTCACCTCCGACGCCTTTACTATGGTCCAAGAATAAATCATTCAGAAGGAAACTGGGTAAGATCGGTATACCCAACATGAATATTTCTAACTCCAATTCTTTGTTGTCGCAGGTTTCGTGCTTGGGTGATTTCTCCCTCCAACCCTTCTCCTACCAAATGAAGATTTTGGCTTGGAACTATCAGGGTGCGCTTCGTAGGAAAGCCCGTGATCGGCTCGCCAACCTCATCTCTGAGTACCAACATACTATCATTATACTATTAGATCACACATTACCTCTTCTACCTTTCCCCAGGTCATCCGTCGGCTTGGTCGTGGTTGAGCAGAACACTCCTCTCCTAGCACATTAGATCCAATCAAATGGTACAACTTCATAATTCTCCTATTGATCAAGGGCAATCCTCTACGAGCAAGCTTGAGTCAATGATGGAGAAGTACATGTCTAAACAAGATACTCTCTTGCAAAAGATGTTCGAAAAGATTGAAAGTCTCTCCATCCATAACAAGATGCTGAAAACACAGATAGCTCAACAAGCAACATCATCCTCGAGATAATAGGGAATTCTACCCGAACAACCAGAGCAGAACCCAAAGGAGCAAGTACAAGCCGTGACCTTGAGGAGTGGGAGAGTAATTGAAGACACTAAGAGAACAAGACCAAAAGTTTCAACACCCGAGAACGTGAAAACTTCATAGCAAGAAGAAGCAGCTCAACCAGACGCGAACTTAAAGGAACAAAAAGAAGCCAAACGACCAAAGACTTCAAAAGACACCCCCCCCCCCACACAATTATTCCACACGAGTACTATTCCCTAAAGCTCTCAAAATAAGCCGACAGGATCAATAGTTTGGCAAGTTTGTTAAAATCTTAAGGAAACTTTATATCAACATACCCTTTGTCCAAGCCACTCAAGAGATGCCTATCTATGCAAAAGATATCCTATCAAAAAAAAAGGAGGATACAAGAAAGTGAAATAGTTGCACTAACCGTCGAAGCCAGTGCCGTAATTCAAAGCAGACTACCTCCAAAACTCAAGGATCATGAGAGTTTTTATATACCTTGTGAAAATTAGGCCATGTATTACCTTTCAAAATCATGCATAATTCCAGATCTAGGGTTCTTTCTTCAAGGCATACGAAAATTCCTAATCATGCATCTTAACCTTTAGATCTAATCATCAATCATTAGAAATCCATCTCAAATTTGATGAAACTCATAAATTTCTCAAACAAATCCCTAATAGGAGCAATGTGCCCTATTACTCTCAATTCACTCATTAAAATTTTGAGAGGAGAGTGGGGTTGGATCCCCTTTACATACATTTTAATCTTAATTTCTCTTCTTCTCTTTTGTCATCTTCTTTCTCTTGTGCTTCCTCTTGGTCCTCTTCCAAACTTGGTCGTCATACGGGGAAAAGAGTTTTTCTAGGAGAGGTTGGACTTTAAATAGGAAGAAATTACGAGGGTTTTGACCCAAAAGACCATATTGCCCTTTCTTAAAATTTCAGATGTTACAAGAACTATACAATTTGTGGGTAAATTAATATATTAGTACGTAATATTGATTAAAAAAAGAAGAAAACAAGCATATACGTGGATCCATCCATGAACAAAGCGAAGACAAATAGTTGTAGAAAAAAGTTTCCGAAAAGTAAAGAAGAGACAAGGGGAACCGAGGGGCATATAGGAAAAAAAAAAAATAAACTCTTCTCATTTTTATTTTTCCAGTGGATTCGTGGGCCTTTAAAAGACTTATTTATTACTGAAAAATAAGCCCTAATTTATCCTTTTATAACAGAAAAATCCTGTGGATCAGATAAATTCTATAGTAATACCTATCATTTAAGCAGACCCATATTGTTTTAACGATTGTTTAGTTTATTAAGGCTCAACGATCTTAAAATAGTAATGATAATAATAATAGTTTATCAACGAGGCAATTTATTTTTAGCACCAACAGCTCAATCATATCTTACTTTGAGTTCTTGCGTGAGTTGACCATTACATTAAGTTCACTAAGAGCATATTCAGATGTTACCAAACTTGAATTCTTCATATATCCATTTACCTGCACAATTTTATTCACGTGGAATCCTTCTTATTCTAACCATTGTGAACTCTTCATTCATGTGCTTCAATTTCGAACCATTTATCATCCATCCAATGAGCATATTAGATTTTTTTTTCTCATAATATATATATATATATAGAAGAGGGTGAGAGAACTTTTTTTCTTTTATTATCAAAGTCATGCTCAAGCTTATCAGTGCTGTGCTTTTGACATTAATTAGCATAGCATCCATACAGTGTTCAGTAACTAAATAAAGTCTTACATACACTCAGCATTTTTATGCTTGTATATATAACAAATGATGAAATCCAAAATCAAACAAGTAGAGAGAGAGAGAGAGAAGCTACTAAAGGATGAAGCTACTAAATCACAACTACATAACATTGCTTAATACTTTCTCTGCTGGGGTGGGTGTAACACCCGAAAAAAAAAAAGAAGATTGAAACGGCCAACTAAAGATAAGATGAGAGTGCCAATTCAAATCCCAGAAATCATGGGATACAGAACATTCGGTTTTAACGCTGGGAATCAAATAATTAGGAGTAAATAAATAGGAGAGAGAGAGAGAAATAATTAGAGGATAATTACCTGAGATCATGCCCTCTCACAGTCGTCAGAAAATAGCTTTCTTTTCTAATTGTTCATCATGCAAGACAATCCACCTTGGGCTATTACAACTCACACCTTGAAGATCCCTCTAGAGAATCTCATCTCCTGTGAGGACGAAATCATGAACCATCATTCTCTTTGTCTCTGTTATTGACTGCAACACCTCCTCATCCATACGAGACATCAACTGCACTGCAGGTGGAGGGCAACCTGCAGGAGGAGGGGCGCAGCAACGTGAAGGGGCATGAGATTCTAGGAGTTGAAGGATCGACGGGAACCAATCGCAAATAAGGTGGATGAACTTGAAATCTCTCTGCATAACCTAAATAGTATTAGGTCAGAATTATGGCTATGGATATTCTGAAGTGTGGCCCTTGTTCGAATGAAAGAAAGGAAAAAAATAGATTTCTTTGCTTTGATTTGAAATGTGTTGTTGATCCCTGATTTGTTATTGTTTGCTACTAAGTATGTGTTTCTCTTCATGATTCTATGTGTAGATGATTGTTTGAAAGTAGTGATTTCATTTAGGATTGAAAACTCTCAAGATTTTGATGCTTGCATGAAATCTATATCACGGCAACCAATCGATCTATTCAGAGATATCGGTCGACCGATATGTTCCAGTCCACCCATCTGTAAAGATCGATCGACCGACAGATAGAAATCGGTCGACCGATCATTCCTTCTGATCCGCATGGTTCAGCCGACCGGCCAACCGAAGTCCATTGAACGGACCCAGTCCCATCGGTCAACCGATCTAAAGATATCGGTCGATCGGTACCAATTAATTGGTCGACCGGCTAAGAAGAACCGGTCGACCAAACCGTAAGTCTGATTCCATTTTCGCTTGCTGTTGATATAGATTCTTTACATGATCATGATTTATTTTCCCTACTGATTGATTAGTTGTATGACTAAATCTTATGCCTTGCTATTGATTTGTCCTTCCAGTGATCCAATCCTTCTTATAGAACAAAAGAATGATAAATTGATGAAGTGGCTAATAAAGAAAGATGAAAAGATAAAGGGTGGGTGGCTAGCCCATGCCAAGTGCTTATCGTGAAGGGTCACTCCTTTAACCATGGTTTGATCAAGCACAAGGCTGTATTGTTTGCTCGGCGTAAAACCTCAAAAGTTAAAGACACCTAAAGTCACTTAGGTTAAGAAAAAGTTAAAGGATAAAGAGAATGTATGAATGCTATGAGTATGATGATAATTGAAGTATGATTATTAATCCAGCATGATTACTGCATCCTTTCATGATTATAAGACTGTTATATGATTCATGTACTCTTTTATCCATTGATATCCATTCTCAATTGATCTTAAGTTCACTATTTGATCTTGACTATATGCTTACTGATTCTGACTAATCCTATTTATTCGTTATGCATTGAGTAATTATATTGATTCTCCACTAGGCTGTATAACTTACGAGAGAATCTCCTCCCTTGTGTTGATTTCCACAGGGCCAGGTCAGTGATGGCGTTGAGATCGTGTGCCGCGACGAGCTCAGGCGATAATTAAGAACATGAACTTAAAAAGGGGCCTAGTCATTACTATTTTTCTTTTTTGCAATTATGAACTTTGATTGAATTCAGATGCTACATTCATTATGGAGACTTTGTAATCCTTTTCAGACTTTCGCTATTATAACATTTCTATTTTCCTTCTTTAATTCCAATTACTGACGTGTCACTATTTTTGGCTGAGTCTTAGTCAAGCTTTTGGTCGAAGTTGTAGTTTTTCGTAGCGCCTTCAAATAGATCGTCGTCACTGGCGTTGGTCGATTTGGGAGCGTTACATTTATGGTATCTGAGTCTCAGTTCGAACTCTTTTGACATCTTATTATATAGTATGAGAAAGGTTCATGTGCTATCACTGAGCTATCGCCACACTCTCCATCGAAAAAGGACTGTAAGTCAAGTTTACGTTTTTCTTATAGTATGAATTTTTAATGTATTGTTCTTTCATGATCCAGGAGTGGGAGGCCGAGTTGGCCCAAATTGCTCCTGAGGCTCTAGAGGGCCAAAAGGGCCATTCACTGAGTCACAGACCTTAGCCCAACGAGGCTGAGGAAGGGGTCGTGGGCGAGGCTGTCAGCCGCGACCGAGGATGAGGTCGCAGTACGAGAGCGCAAACAAGAATATGTTGATGAGACTAACCCACTGGAGGGTAGTCAAACTAGAGGCAGCTAGCCAGCGGCCAGACGTCGCACACGGAGACCCCGACAGGAGGCTTCGAAAGACACTATCCAGGCATTCCTAAAGCTACATCCACGAGGTAGTCAATCTGGGCGATGCTACTTTCTTGATGTACAGGAGGATGGAGGTGGAGCTTTCTGAGAGAGAGAGAGAGAGAGAGAGAGAGAGATAGAGAGAGAGAGAGAGAGAGAGAGAGAGAGTTTTCAGATTAACAAGAAACCTCGATTAGTTACCGTTATTGTCTCGTATGATCAAAATTTGAATTATTTTCTTATTACAAAAAATACCCTCTACCTCATTACACCCTGATTAATTCTGTTTACTTGAATGCCCTGATAGTTGCGTTAATACTCGGGAAAAAATAACAAATTTTAATGACCTTTGTAATCACGATTACCATTATTATTTTTAGCTTCTTAACTAATAAATTTTAGTCGAGTTTACAGTAAGATCACATTTATTTATCAAAATCAATTAAAATACAAAAATATCTGTCATTCACCCAAAGCAGTTTTTCTCCTCGTATTAAATTGTCAATGTAAATGTATGTGGAATAATGATTTGGGAAAATTATTTAAGCAACAATTTAAACCTCTCAAAATGAAAATAATCAAAGCTTTTTAACGTTATATTTTTTCATTTACAAATTAGAGATGCTGGAGAACATTATATATATGGATTTAGACTTTTTTAAAAATATAATATTACGGTAAAGTTAACTTATTATAATATCTTAAATAGAAATTACTATTTAACTTACTATGAAGAAATGTTGCAAATGATGCAATAAATTTCTTTTGGTTGTTTTCCGTCACCGGTATCAAGAAGGGTCATGGACAGGGGTGGACCCAGGTTATAGGTGAGGGGGGCCTTGGCCCCCCTCAAAAGTTTAAAATATTATTAATATTACATATTAATATGCGACTAAAAATTAAATTAAGGCTTTTGTTAAGTAAATTTAGTCTGGAAATTGACATATGTTCTAACTTAGTGTAATGGTTGCTTGCTTTGACACCTCTTTTGGAGGTCTTTTGTTCAAGCCTGCCCCACTCATATTTTTTTAGGTTTTTACTCTTATTTTGGCCCCCCTCCAAATTCGAGTCTGGGTCGGCCCTTGGTCATTGATGTGTGTTGCCACCCCATTCACAAGGTCAGGCACTAGAATTAAAAAAAAAGAAGCTTGTATCATAAAACATAAAAAATATATGGATGAGGAAGGCACTAGTGAACTCCTCCCAAATATATCGTAAGTATAAGAGTCATGTCATGAAAAAATGCCCGTGCCATTCTTCGTTTGTAAAGTCAATGACACCCCTGACGTCGTTGTTCAAGCTTCTCAGGGTCTTCGTCTTCGATCTTGACGCATGTCTAGTTGGATTCCGTCTTCTTTACCTTAACTTTTACTTCACCAGCATCACACAGTCAGGAATGTCCGCACCATTTCGGGACTCATTGAGGACTCTTACTGCATGCTTCACTTACTGATTCTTTATCCAATTCGAGGTCATTATGTAGCGCCAACGAAGTTCGCCATTTGATCAGTCTAACTTCAACGAGTAATTATCTGTCCATAAAATTTTTGTTGGCTTCAATTTGACTTGCGCAGTGTTATCTATGTTTCTTCGTCACGAAAGAACTAATTTGTGTATTTTAATAAGAAATCATTGTAATATAAATTCTTCTCCACATCATATTTTAATTTCCACCGATAACATTTGCATTTTCGACATGAGCATAAGATTTCGCCACACCATCTTTATATTCTAACTGTGTTTCCCCTCCTCTCCCCTTCGTTATGGGGTGAAAAAATGAAGGAAAAATTCCTCTTCATTTTCCTTCCGTTTCCTTCAAAATGATCTATCAAAACAAGAGGAAATAATTATTTTCCCTTCTCTTCCCCCTCTTACACCCTCTCCCTTCAATCCAAACAGGGGCTAATTCTTAAACGAGTTAATATTTGAATATGAAACTAATTATTAAAAAGTAGTTAAGAGAGAATTAAAAAATCAACATTGTAATTTGGGGCTCTTTTTTAAAACAACTATAAGGATTTTTATGACGATTTTAACTTAACTTCTTTTGTTATTTTTTAAATTTATTTTATATTTATAAAAAAACTAAAATACCCTTGGACGAATTATCCTCTCTTTTAAATGGAGGTCCTGCCCGTGCATCTTGCCTAGCCCCGAATTCGTCCGATTGAGATGCAATTGCAGATGTACCATTTGTATCAACCGCCGATTTTTTTGTGATAATTTGGCAAAAGAAACCCGATTTTTTCCCCTCATTTTCTTCTGCCCTAACCGAGGGCGCACGATATCGCGATTCCTCCGTTCGCCGTCGATCGCCGCCGCACCACTCGCCGTTGCTCGCCTGACGTGAGCCACTCAACGTTCCTCCATCCTGCTCTCTCGCCGTTCCTCCGCAGCAAGCCCCTCTACCGCTCCCCTAACCGTCCAGAGCCCTGACGTCGTGATTCGCTCGCCCCTCCGTCGCTCCCTGACCATCTCGAGACTCGATGCCGAGAGCTACGACGACTAGAGCACCGCCGCGAGTGCGTCCGCCTTGATTCGCTCACCCCTCCGTCGCTCCCTGACCATCGAGAGCCCCGATGTCGAGAGCTACGACGACGAGAGCCTGTTGCGAACCTGGCCACCGTTCTCCTGACGCCGAAGAGCCCCGTCGTGAGCCATTCCTCCGCCGCTCTATCGCCCCTCTGCGGCTCCCCTGCCTGTTGCGAGCCTGACCGCCGTTCGCCTGACGTCGAGAGTTTCGACGCCGAGAGCCTCCGTCGTCACACGTCTGACCGCCGTTCGCCTGACCGTCGCCGCTCGCCTGTCCGCCGCTGTTCTCCTGATCGTCGCAGCTCGCCTGTCCGCTGCCGCTCGCCTATCCGCTGCCGAGCGACGACGAGCGGCGCCGCGAGATTTGGCGACGAACGGAGGGACGGGAGATCGCGATCTCTGCTAGGACAAGCCAATGTAAAAAATATTCTTTTTTTTAAATGTTTTTAATTTTTATATTATTTATTATTATATTACTTTATTTTTTTTAATTAAATAGAAGATAGTTCGTGCAAGAAACTTTAGTTGTTTTACAAATAGAAAAAAATAAAAATAACGTATTCATAATTAGACGTTTAAGAAAATAAACCTTTTAATTTAAATAACTGCAATTATCAATAAATCCCATTGACAGGAGCCCTCTTGCCCATTTCGTTGCTCCGCCACCCGACCGAGAGTTCGGAGCCTTTTAAGTTGTTATCGGGTGGAAAAACGCTCGAAGCGTCCGACAAAGCCCGTAGGGGGTTACACGTCCACAAAGCGCGGCCTTCTCAATTTGCTTTCTCCCAACGCATTGCTGGCTTTCGATTCGAAACCTCACTACCACCTCCGCCTCCTCCATCTGTTCGACCAAAGTCCTCGCAGAGGCCACAACATTTGATCTCCGCTAGATTCCCTTCAACAATGTATGCAAGATCCATGGTCTCATCATTCTTGAGGCGCTATTGTGCTTTTGATTCTTCTAACCTCCTCTGCATTCTTGGTTTAGGGGGTTCGTCCGATTGGAGCTGCCGTGCCGGAGGAGCTCGCCAGTGGTGCCTTCTCCGGACCCGAAGCCCTTATGGACGATGGACGATCTCGTATCCGAGCTTCGGACCTTGGAGGAGAGGCTGGGGAGCCCTTCGCCGCTGAAAGCCCCCGCCGAGCTCATGACGCCAGTGGGGAGAGGAATTGGGCGCCGCGACCAGAGGTTTCCGATGTCTGCAGTGGAATACGAGCGCGAGGAACACAACGGGAATGGTTTTTCTGCTGGCGAGTTCGATAAGAATGGGGATGGGAAATGCGAGGGGAGATTGGTCGGGGGGACTAGATTTGGCTGTGATGATATCGAATTGAGGTTTCAAGTCTTGCTCATTAATATTTTTTACATATTTAGTTGTTCTTTTGTATTGCCTTTTCGTTTGTTTTGCATTTTATTAAATTGACCTTTACAATTTTAAACAGAAAAAGTAAGTTACTGGGAGAAGAGAATTCATAAAGAAAAATATTGAAATGAAAATATTGATTCTTCTGATAAACTAATTTTCTTTTTGAAGAGAAAAGAAAGATGAATCATAGGAGAAGAGAGTTTTTTTTTGAGGGAAATAGGAGAAGAGAGTCCAAATTTTCTTAACGAAATAGGAGGCGTCAAACTTCTCGGAAAAAGGGATACTTCAAATTTTGTCTGATGGAGATTAATGCATGTATAAGGATTTTCATGCTATTAGTAGAATTGTTGATGATGAAATAATCAAATAGAGAACAAAGAAGATGAAGGAAGAAATGTTTCTGGCAAAGGTTTTAGGTTCACCATTGAACTCAGACATAGCATTCATGAATTTATGTTTCTGAAATTTAGTAGGGTTTTAGGTATAATTGGAAAAGATGACAACCTAAGTAAAATCAGAGAGGAGGGTCACAAATCTCTCCATTTCTCTTAGTTTCTTACTCTCTCGAATCAAGGCTGTCTGTGGTCAAATGAATGTAGATCTCTGTTATATTTCTCTTCTTTTTCTCAGTATCTTGAAGCAGTACTGGGATATATGTGATTTAATTTTATGGGCCATTTGGATCCAGCGAAATGAATGTATTTTTTGGGGTGTGAGGTTATCTGTTGAGAATATTGTAGCAATGACTGAAAAGATGGTGAGTGAGTGGATGAGGGACTAAGTTTGTCCGTACATTGTTACAAATGGTAATCATCCTTTGCTCTCTCTCAAAAAAAAAATTATAGAACCTGAGAAATATGATTAAGTTACCTGTAACATAAAAATCTTTCACCCTAAACTAAACTTAATCTGGTCATTTTGTTCTATAGTATTAATTCTTGTGTCTCTAAAAATTTCATTTTCTTCAAAGTAAACTTTGCTGCATTCTTCAGTAAGTTACAGTGTTAGGGGCTTGTATTTCCCCTCAAGAACAAGGGCTTATGCTATTAAATGTTGTTCTGTAGTTATAATACTTGCACGTTTCGCTTTTCCTTTTAGTGAATCTGAAGATTCAGATAGCGAATTACATACCGAAGCAGATGAATTATATCTAATGGGGAAAAGGGTCCTGGAGGAGGACATTTTGCTTGAACTTGAATCAGAACAACAACTCAGAATTCAGGTATTGTTATTTTCTGGATACTTAACGTGGGATGTATTTTCATTTAAGTTGCTATTTTATAAAGTTTCGTTACTAACATTTTTTCTTTGGTTTGGTTAATGTAATATTGGCATCTGCGCTTACCATATATCTGAGATTTATCATCTCCTCTTAGAATTTCTATCTTATAGCCTTTTTGGTTCAAGTTTTGTTTTCTGAGAATTCTCATAGGCTTCCTCAAAGAAATTGTATCATTAACTAAGCTTTTTTTGAGGTAAATTAACTAAGTTCAGATCAGTAATTAATTATTTCAATTGTCAGGAGGAAGTTAGGAGTAAACTAGCTTCATTAGAAGCCTCACAGAAGAATGAATTAGAGAGGTCAGCTTCTGCCCAGTCTCGGCTTGACAAATTTATAGAAGGAAGACTAGAGATTGACAGAAGATTGGATAAACACTATCAGCGCAAGATGTATGCAATCCATTTTTGTTTCTAGTTTTTTTTCTTGGTACCAATGAACATTTTCAGCCAGCGAGACAATACATTAAATGCAATTGTTATCTTTTTCTTGCATGTCAATTAATAAATGATCTGAATATGTATCAGGCTCTGCCAACTGTCACTGTAGTATTTGTTTAGCTTGAATTTCAGAGAATTCATTTTTTGTTCCCATCTGCTAATGAATCTACTATTTATCATTTAAATCAATTAACATCTCAACCATGTGTTTCCATGTTTTATGATGCCAATAGGCATGGAATGAGGGTGCCCATTATGTTTTGGTAGATATTATGTACCGTATCTAACATGTGAATTCTGCTTGTGTCCTTTTCACCAGCAAGAAAAACTTTATCAGAAAGAAACAGCAAGAGAAAACCCTGGAAATAACTTTTTAATCTCTAAACTATGACAAATGTTCTCATCCAAGTATATAAAATCCAATGTATGAGTTCTCTGTTACCTTGTTTGCTTTTGCATCTGTCTCTTGGTGGCTTGTTTTGTCTCGATGATCTTTTCTTGGTTATCCATGCATTTGGAAGAGTTGATTATAACTATTTGTAGATGAAGACTTGCTGATTTATTTTTCAGTCATGATTTATCTGATGATCATGACTTTTGGATCAGATAGTGCAGAACTAGCAAGCTTGCCTTATTTATTTCATCATAACTTATTGGTTTTGGTGAAATTGACTAAGTTTTGGTGAAATGAGAGAACTATGTAGTTTTGGTTCAATCTTTTTATTTCACCAAAACTTAGTAGTTGCGTATCTGATTATCACAACTTTTTGATCAGATAGACTGCACAGATAGCAAGCTGTTTTTTTTTTCCCCCAAAACTTAGTAGTTTTTCATGCAATGTCCGTATTCATTAGTATTCTCTGTGTTATTTGGATTCACACATATGCTTTTTTTTTTTAGAAGAAAAAGGATGACCACCAGGAGTGTGGTTGTCATCCAAATGTATATAACTATGGAATGGGAAACTTTTACAAGTGTAGGCTCACAAAGGGAGAGCATCAACAAAAGGAAAATATCTCGTTCAGCCCCAACCCCGACCCCCCAAAATGATGCTGAGTACAAAGGATTCACCAGGCCTCTCTCCCCAATCACAAAACAAAGAAGTGCCAAAAAGTTCACCAAGCCTCACTCCCCACGCACAAAACAAAAGAATACCACAAGATTCACCAAGCCTTTTTCCCCATCCAAAAGTGATCACCAATGGCGTCCTCCATCTCGATCACTCTTGTGCTGAACGCAGAAATGGTCGCCGCACATCTTTCGAGTCACTTATGAAAACACCCTTCCGGTGATGAGGAATCCCTGGAGACCCAAAAAGAAATCATCGGGTGCTCCATTCACTCAACCTCCACCCTCCGTGGGTTTAGCATCCCCATGCTGAGAGGCCTCTCCTCTTTCCTGAGGGCACCGACGTGTGTGGCGGAAGCCGGCAGCCTCCGCATCTAGGCGAATCTCCTCATCCGACCACCCAGCGTGGAGGCATATATTGATAAACTTCATATTATCCCTTTATAATTCAATGACATGAAGCATGGATCCTCGCGCCCCCAAAAAGTTGTGCTGAGAATGCAACTTGAAACAGGGTGTGCTGTACCCTTTCTGAGTAGTATTCCCTTGTTATTTTGAAAAAAAAATGACTTAAAAAATATAGTTTTGAATCTCTTGGTCATCATGCGTGAAAGTCTGCTGTGTGCCTATTCATCTTGCATTTTGCTTTAGTAATTTGACTTTCAAGAAAAAATGGCTGCAGCAAGCAGCGGTAGCTAACATCAGCAAGCAGCTGACACTACTGCAGCATGAGTAGTCCCTAACATTCTAAAACAGTCCAAAGCAGGTCAGAAAAAGACTCACACTTTGATGTGCTGAGTGTCTTACCATTTGAGGCCTTACTGTAACGCAGAATACCACTGACATGCAAATCCGTGGTTCAATCATTTTGATGCTTAACTTGTTATTTTGTCTTAACGATGGAACCCTTCAATCTTTAGTGGCCTCTTTAATATCTTGTTGCTGTCAATGGATATGCATTATACTTCTTCTATATAACTCTTGAGTCAGATTAAACAACTAAAAGTTGCATCCTTATGTTTTTTTTTGTATATACTTTTATTGCTTTGAGTATCATTCTTAGGAGTTATGTTTTTGCTTGATTGTAGTGCAGAAGTACTTGACAGACACTTATCAGCAATACAAAGAGATCATGAACAAAGATCCCTAGTTGAAGAACGCAGAATAAGAGATGATGCAGCTCTTGAAGAGGCTAAAAGGAAAGCACTCCTTGAGGAAAAAATGCGCCAAGAAAGGGCAAAAGCAGAAGCTGAGGTTATCTTAAACTTCAAGCTACATTTATTTTAAATATTTTTCAAGTTTGGTTATCGGCAATATACTATTAAAGATATCAAGATGTTTCTTGGGTCGTATAGAAGAAAAGAAACACATACATGGAAACTGTCAATTAGCTAGTCTAACTAATGTCGTCTTAGTAAAACATATTTACAGTTTGACTTCCACTTGAATCATCCACTGAAATTGATTGGCTACAAGAAGTTGCATCATGTGATGCATGATCTCTAACAATTGGTAAACACGAATATTATGACCACCCCCTTGCTGGTCGTCCTTTCTCGTTTCAGAAAAAAGATACAATATCAATAGATATCTGGTTTTAATAGTAATTATGGCATGTTTATTCGTGTGATATTTGATAATGCACAATCTCAAGGTGTTTAATTCAAACTCTCAAATGGTAAAGTAATCAAGGGATATAAATACCACCTCTGAAGCATGCTTATAATACCACACTTTTTTTTGTCCATATTCATTATCGTTCTCTGCCAGTTATTCTTGGTTTTACCTAATGTTGTCAAACATGTAAAACAAACTCGACACGGAGACCAGGAAAACACGTAAATCGTGAACACGTAACATGACACATCCGATTCTCATTTAATATTATATGTATGTTTATATATATATATACATATATATAAATCCATGCTATAAATGATGCGATGAAAATTTTCTTTGAACTTAATGTACAAAATACAATATCACATGTGCAAATTTCTAATTTTAACATCAATTCATGATATTAAATACCTATTTAATTATATATATATATATATATATATATAATATTAATTCATAAAAAGTTAACACATCAATAAATAATTTTCATTATTATTCTATGAAAAATTAACAGAATAATAAATTCAGAATAATAACTTGATTTCACTTTATTAAACAAATATTAACTGGAGCTGGACTATAAAAAAATATTTTATACCATAATAAAAATAGAAGGTAGCCAAGTCCCCTGTCCACGAGCAGAGAGAATGAGGGGGATTGAGAAAAAAAGAGAACCAGTGAGGTCGTGGAAGAAAACAAAAGAGAACGGAGAGGGAGAGAACGGGAGAGGGAGAGAAAGAGAAAGGGCCAGAGAGGGAGTGAAAGAGAAAGGGAGAAAGAGAATGTGTTCCTGTGTGGAAGAAAAAGGGAGAGAGAGAAAGGGCGAGAGAGGGAGAGGGGAGAAAGAGAAAGGGAAAGAGTGCGGGAAGAGAAGGAAGAGGGAGAGAAAGAGAAAGGGTGAGAGAGGGAGAGAAAGGGAGAGAGGGAACTTCCTGCTAGTTTGGTGGCGGCGGCAACAACCAGCAGCAGGTGAGCGGCGGTGACGGTATGATAGCAGCTTCGACAGTAGCAGTTTATGAGAGGCGGCAGCAACAGCAGGACAACAATGGAGTCAGCAGCGGCAATGGCAGCAGGAACAGAAGTGGCAGCATCAGCAGAGCAGCAGCGGAGGCGGCAGCAGGGCACAGTGGCGGACAGCAAACAAAAGGATGAGAGATGGGTGCCTAATGCACTTATAAAATGTTAAAAAAAAGATTGTGGGATCTGTGGAGTCATGTGTCTCCATCGATCTTATGGGCTACTGCGTGATGGCCAAAAACGATTCCAGGTGGGATTGAGCACGAAATGCAGAGGTGGAGACGTAAAATCAGACGTTTTTAAGAGTCAGCACGTGCTTTTGACAACATTGGTTTTATCGACCAGCTCCAAACATGCTTTGAGCTGACTGCCTCCTTTGGCAAGCTCAACCACCTCTTGAAGTTAGAATGTTTACCTGGCCTGTGAAGCAGCACAGAATCCTTAACAGACTCAAAGATCTCAAATACTATATTGGCCAACATATGAGGACATTGTTTTTGAGGAGAAAAAAGATGACAACCAGGATTTGTGGTTATTGAGATATGAGGACATTGTCCACTTGTTATGTTTGTCCCGATGCTAATGAGATTTAGAGGCGAGTATCCAGAGATGTTTTTGCACTGTTTTGATTTCTTTACCTATGAACATTTAGTTTACGGTAAATTTATGAATTTTTCACCCAAAAGTTTTAGAATATTTTCTTATCCAAGTTATTCACCAATACAAAACATGTTTTAGTGAAAGAATGGAGATGGTCATGTACTTCTTATAGTTTACATATATAAATTTTAAAGTTAAGATTTCCTGATGTAAAAATCATGATCAAGCGGTAAAATAGGCGAGAGTAAGAGCTGCAAAATTAGCTGAAGAAACACAAAAGGCAGCTCTGGAAGCTGCTAGAAAGGCAACTGCAGAAGCTGCCCAAAGGGCAGCCAAAGAAGTTTCAGAGAAAGAAGCTGCTAAAGTTACACAAGCTTCTGCCAATGAAGTTGGAAAGAAAGAATCTTTGGGCCATGAAATTGAAGAAACCAAGGATGGAAGTTTGGTAACACAGACAAAAAACGTTCAAAGCGGAGGTATGTATTTTTATTGAGATTCTCAATTTACATGGTGAACAAGTCAGAGTATAACTCTTGAGTTGTCTTTTCTTTTGGTATGAGTTATAACAGAGACTCTATCCCCATCTGCAAACAGTTTTTTTTTGGCTAAAAGAGAAAGGTTGATTTAAAAAAAAAAGAGAAAGGTTGTCCGTTATGGATTGTAGCCATCCATATGTATTAATATGAAATGTACAAGTGTGATATGGAAGCAAATTTTTTTTTTAATCTTTGTGTTAGTTTTAAGTCAAGACAAATGACCTAGTTACTCATTGTTACAATTCACTTTTTAGGAAAACAAAGAAAAAGAGAATATATATCACTATGATGGGGAATATATATCACTATTTATCTGTGTTGGTATTAATGTTTGTGGCTTTCTTATGGTTGAGGAATTTTTTTTTCTTTTTGAGGAGGAAAAGGATGAGCACCAAGTTAGGGTGTCATCCATGTATAGATATCACTATGATGGAGAAAATGTACTAGTGTAGGCTCTCAAGAAGAGAGCAGCAAAAAAGGAGGAAAGTACAGCCACTATCCTAATCCCCACTCCCAGAGAAGAAAAGACTATGGTGTACAATACAATCAACCCGACAACTCTCCCAACAAAAGATAACCTGATTGCACTGAATCCAAATGGCCCAAGCACTAGCCAAAAATGTTGCCAGCGATGCCTTCCAGTGCAGTGCTGTCGCCGACTATTGCGGGCTTTGAGCGACTGCCAAAATGTCTCCAGTGTAGAGGGTGGACCACCAGTCCAGCTCAGCCGCAAGCAGACATCACGAGATATGACGCACCTGAGGAATAGGTGTGCAATATCCTCCACCTCACCACATAGAACACAGGATGTGTTAATATGAGGTGCTCACCTCGCCTGGTGAGGATCTTGTCGTGCCGCATAAGTCAAGCAAAAATCTTGACTTTAAGCGCTACCCTGACGTGCTGAGTCTCAAGTCTGCCCAGAGGGTGTCTGGAATCGAATTGGCCAGGAGGAAGTGAAGATAGAGGCTGCAAGCAGGAAAGGTCTCAGAAATCCATACTCCGGTCTTGAAGGAGTCCGGCCGAAAAGGGGCAATTTGGTGTGAAGGGCTATAAGTTCCAGAATGCGCCTGTCAGAAAGGGCTAATATGAAAGTGGGAGTCCACGAACCAGACGACCGGTTTCTGACCACACCTCTGTCAGCAAAAGAGTCATCCTACATCCTTGTGCTTAAAGTATTGATTAGGACATATTCAAGATGTGTTGTATTAAAAGCAACATAGCAGAAGAAATACTAGCCAAAGGAGTAAGCACCTTTGGCTTAGCTGGTGAAAAAATTGTTGATGAGTTTTAGTGCTGATAAGAACTTTAAATGCTTAAATTGATTTTAAAAAAACAAGCAGTTAGATGTTTGAATGAATGTGTTGATAATAATAAGGATGGTGTAGTGTTTCGTATAAATGGTTGATAAGTTAATTTTATAATTAAAAAACTCAAATGGAAAAAAACAAGGTTGGAATCTTCGGGACATCAGTATTGCTGGAATGAACTTATTACATTGAGCACCAAGTACAGGGACTTAACTTCACATGCACAAGCTTTTGAAATTAGATCGAAAGCAGCGCCTAATACTCTGGCAACTGAGGTAACCCCACAAGCACCCCGTCTCCGGCAGCCCCTGCCGGCGGCGCCATCCCCATTTCTGGCAGCCCCTGGCGGCGGCGCCACCCCCGTCTCCGGTAGCCCCTGCCGGCGGCGCCACCCCTGTCTCCGGTAGCCCCTGCCGGCGGCGCCACCGCCTCCATTATCCATCTCCACCTGGGTCGCCTCTCCTCGTCGTGCCTCGCTATCTTCCTGACAGCGGTGGTTGGTTCAGGCGACGCGCTGCGAGGGCGGCCTCTTCGACACGTCTGCCGGATGTCATCTGCTTCAGGTGTCGCGGCCGTGGGCATTTCCAGCGCAGCTGCCGGGAGCCTTTGCGGTGCCTCCGCTGCTTGCCCCTCCCGTCCTCACCTGGAGCAGGAACAAGCGCCTTCTGCTGTGCAGCCTCCTCGCTCGGGCGATCCCTTGTCCGCACCGGCGAACTCTGCTATCGACGCACCATGGGGGCCGAATGCTTCCGGCACACGTGGTTTCTTGTCTCAATGTCTCATCGGGAGGATGGCGTCCTCGATTGCGACACTGGATGCGGTTCAGGCGGGGGTCGAACATCAGCTCCAATCCCCTGTCCGTCTCTCCCCATCTCTCCTTTCCAACCAGTGTGTCCTTCTCTGGCTGGGAACGCAGGAGCAGCGTAACCAACTTATCGCTGAACCAACTACGGTCGGGGAAACTCATGTGTCCTGGTCTGCTTGGTCGCCAGCTTTTGGGGGCTCCATGTCCGGAACTCGCAGGGTCTCTATCATCATCTCTGGGGTTCCCCTGCATCTGCGTTACGGTGAGGTGTTATCAGCTATCACCCGGCCGTTCGCAACCCTCTGTGATGTTGCTGTGCCTGCCATCGGAACTGCCGAAATCGCCTGCATTCGTGCCTCAATCTCTATTTTGCCACACTGCTATATTCCTGAGAAGATCTTTCTACGATCGGATGACATCGTGTATCACATCACCATTGCCTGCGCTGATGGACAGCACCGCCGCCGGTCGTGGGCGGAGATCGCCGCCGGCGGTGGACCTCGACCGTCGACGGAGTCCAGATGGGTACGTCGTCCGAGGCCTCTGCCTGGACACATGGCCCTACCTGGGATGCCCGAGGCACCTGGAACCGAGGCGCCGTCCCCTGCATCTGCTCTCGTGCGACAGACCTCCTGCAGTGCTGCTCTTGTGCCGCCTCGTTGCCCGGCCTCTTCGGGATCTGTTCGCAAGGTCTGGAGGCAGAAGCCACGTGTCACAACACCCCCCTCGCAGCATGCCGTTAACATCTCCATGCTGACCTCTGCGAGCTCCGAGGCGCCTGTGCATGATATTGCCACCTCGACAGGGCCGATTGTGTTGGAACCGCTGTCTCGTGGATTATGCCACACGAGAAACGAGGCATCATCGATGGTTCTATGCGACAACTTTTCGGCTTCCATTTCCCCTTCTGTGCCCAGTGGTGCCCAACTGCCACTAAATGACGCATGCATTCACACTACTGAGACTGCCCAGCTTTCCTTGGGATCTGGGGACCCCACGGTACCATCTTTGAATGTTGCTCACGATGATCCCACGTGCTCCCAACTGGACCTACAGCAGAAATCCACTAATAATCTGGGGGTACCCGATGACTGTGGCCTTCAACCTGGAAACGACCCATCAATCCAGCCAGATCATGATTTATTTGCCTTAGTGTCTAAGGCCTGCGGGATCAAACGAAAGCAGTCGAGGGCTCCTGGCCAACATCGGTGTTCATCTAATATCCAATGAATGTCCTCTCTTGGAACGTTCGCGGTCTTGGGGATCCTGACCGTCGCCGATCCCTCGGAAGATATTTTGTTCGCTGGAATGTTGACGTGGCTCTTATTCAAGAATCTAAACTCACAGGGTGTGATCCTTCTATCTGGTCACAGATTGGTGGTCAGCGTATGTCCAGCTACCTGGCCTTAGACTCTTCAGGCCGGTCGGGGGGCTGTATGATGGGCTGGAAAAATGATCTATTCGAGCTGTTGGATCACCGCTTGGGGCAACACTCTATTTCTGCTCTGCTTCGGCGGAAAAGCGACAATGCTGCGCTCTTGATCTCCTGTATTTACGGCCCTCAATCTGTGGAGGGTCAGCTGAGGCTCTGGGATGAATTGAATGTGGCTTTCTCGGCTCTCAATGCTGATCTGTGGCTTCTGGGGGGTGATTTCAATGCGACTATCTGTTCTGATGACCGCGCTGGGGATGGCCCTAGTCGTGACACTAGCTCGGCTGACTTTTGTAACTTCATTGCGGGCCATGGCCTCATTGATTTCCCTGCTCAGAATTGCACTTATACCTGGCGTGGTGCCCCTGGTTCTTTGTCATGACTGGACAGATTCCTGGCTTCTGTTGCCTTTGCTGAGAAGTTTCCTCTTGCTCAA
The DNA here is from genome assembly GCA_030549335.1 of Pontederia crassipes. Lineage (NCBI taxonomy): Eukaryota > Viridiplantae > Streptophyta > Magnoliopsida > Commelinales > Pontederiaceae > Pontederia > Pontederia crassipes. Next base: position 53,815,086 of record CM060193.1, on the reverse strand, counting down.
GTGGAGGCTCTTGATCGTCCTTTTTCTGACCACTCTCCTCTCCTTTGGAAATCGATGGAGACTTGCCCATCCAGCACATATTTCAAGTTTGAGCGTGCTTGGCTGCTGGAACCTGGCTTTCGTGAGGAGGTGCAGGCGCAGTGGCAGTCTTACCCATCTTTTGGCTCTGCCACTGCGACTCTTGCAGGGCAGCTTGACCTCCTTCGGGTGTTTCTTCGTGAGTTTAGAAAAAATCTGGTATCTTGCAGAGAGCAGCGGCGCTCGTCGGCCCTTAAAATCATTCTTGAGCTTGATAAAATTGAGGAGACTCGACTCTTGTCACCTGCGGAGTCTGAACAGAGGCGGACACAGTTCCAGGTGGTGAAAGAAGAAGATAAAAAAGATGAAATCTCTTGGCGACAACGGTCCCGCCAGACGTGGCTCAAAGAGGGAGATAACAACACCCACTTTTTCCATTTATGGGCAAATGAGAGGAGAAGGACCAACCAGATAAACAGGATTTCTGACCAAGGGACTATGGTCACTGGTCACAGACAGATCGGGGAGGTTGCTGCCAAATATTTCAAGAATTTCTCTAGGCGGCGCCAGGGTGGCCACTGGGAGTGGACAGACTCCAATGTTCCTGCGGTGACTGACTGCCAGCGTGAGATGCTCATTGCGCCAATCTCTGAAGCTGAGGTGCGAAAGGCCCTAATGGATCTTAATGCTGAGGGAGCGCCGGGCCCGGATGGATTTCCTATCCTTTTCTACCGGGTTTTCTGGCAGGTTGTGAGAACCGATGTTCTTGCTGCCATCCAGGAATTCTCTGTTGGCAATTCTGGATTCGAACGACTTAATAAATTCTTCATTTTTCTTATTCCCAAGAAAACTGGGGCGGTTCATCTTGAAGAATTCAGACCTATTGCCCTCTCCAACGGCACTTATCTTATCATTGCTCGGATGCTTGCGAACAGACTTGGCTCTGTCCTTCCTAATCTAATCCATCCTGTACAAACTGCATTTGTTTCTGGCCGGTCAATTTCTGAAGGTTTTGTGGCTGCTTCGGAGATTCTTTCCTGCTGGCGTCGTAATGGACAAACTGGTTTTCTATGGAAAGTTGATTTTGCAAAAGCTTATGACTCCATCTGTTGGAAATTCCTCCGGTGCTCTCTCCGCCGCCGTGGTTTCCTTGACCAGTGGATTTCTTGGATGCGCAGATGCATTACCACGGCATCTTTTTCTGTCCTCATCAATGGGCGACCCTCTGGTGGCTGGGTGCAACCCCAGCGTGGTCTTAGGCAGGGCTGTCCCCTTGCGCCCCTGCTTTTTGCACTGGCTGTGGACGCCCTTGCTCGCATCATGTTTTCGGCTTGCCGATCTGGCCTCCTGTCTGGGTTCTGTACTCCAAATACCAATGATTCTCTCATTCCCATCCTTCAATATGCTGACGACACTCTCTTTTTTGTTGAAGGATCTGCCCAATTGGCACAATGCCTCTTTGCTTTGGTGGAAATGTTCTGTGATTTCTCTGGGCTTAGCATTAATTTTGCTAAGTCCATTGTCATTGGTTTTGGCATGAATTCTGCTGACATTCTGGTTTGTTCTCAGTTGCTCCAGACACCAATTGATTCGCTGCCTATATCATATCTTGGTCTTCCTCTATCTGACCGCCATATTTATTCTCGGGATTGGCAACCTGTTATCAGGAGGGTTGAGCAGCGTCTGGCTGGCTGGAGCTCCAAATTATTATCTCGTGGGGGAAGGCTTATCCTGCTTCGACATGTGCTCTCAGCTTTACCAATATACTTTTTATCTGTTTTAAAAATTCCTAAGCAGGTCGAGCGCAGGATTGATTCTCTTCGAATGCAGTTCTTGTGGAGAACTAACCCTTCCAACCCTCATGGAACTCATCTGGTTGCCTTAAATGATGTGTGCCGTCCAACTCTGGAGGGCGGCCTTGGGTTCTTAATCTTGGTAGGATGAACACTGCTCTCCTCACAAAGTGGATAATTCGTATTATGGGAAGCCGGAGGGCATCTGGTTTTCTGTTTTCAATGCCTGTTATGGTCGTGATCTTAACTGGGATTCCTGGGTGATAGTAAGCAACAACGCATCTTCTTTCTGGTTGGGTATTGCTGGGATTATGCCCCTGGTTAAGCAGTTTTTTTCCCCTTCCCTGGGCACTGGACGTGAATTCTATTTCTGGAAAGATAACTGGTCTGGTTTGGGCCCTGTAATGAATTTGTTCCCTCGGCTGTTCCAGCTGGCTGTTAACCGTCAAGCAAAAGTTGCTGATTATTGGACTTCACCTGCCAGTGGTGGCCAGGGATTGTGGTTGCCTACTCTCTCCACGAATCTTTCTGAACAAAGATTTGATGAGTTCCTTTTGCTGCTGTCTAAATTAACTCATATTTCTCCCCGTATTGACACTGCTGATGCCTGGAGCTGGAAGGATGGCACCTTCTCTGTCGGGGAGGTGTACAAATTATTAGGAAACTCTGGTGTTGGTCTTGATGCTGACTTGCTCTTGGCTTGCAGGCTTATCTGGAGAATCAAGGCCCCTCTTAAAATTAAATTCTTTTCCTGGTTGCTGCGGAGGCAACGAATCCTAACTAAGTCTTACAGAGCCAGATGGTTAAATAATGCAGATACGATATGTGTCCTATGTGTTGTGGCTGTGGAGGATACAAATCACCTTTTCTTTGGATGTATCATGGCTGCTCAGGTCTGGAGAAGGGCAAATATTGGTTGGTTAGACACGACATCGGAAGCTGGTTTCTGGCAGTCTTTCTGTAATGGTTGCAGGAGAAATCTTCATATTGTTTACAGGTCTAGAAGACAACGGGCCCTCCCTCTAGCATATATCTGGGCATTATGGCTGCAAAGAAATGATACACTCTTTCATGGGGGTCGCGCCTATGCTGAGAATATTTGTCATCATGCGGAAAATATCTTTAGAGAGTGGAGGAATCATCTTTGATGTAGTCTTTTATTTCTTGATGTGGGATTGTCATATTTTAATTTCTGCTTTAATATTGTAATTTCACTTAAACATTAATGAAATTCTGGATGACTACCATCTTGCTAGTCGTCCTTTCCTGTTTCAAAAAAAAAAAAAACTCAAATGCCTTTAATGTATATTGACTACAAAACATCATGATTTTGTGTTATAATGATACCATTTAATATATATACCAATGTTAATATATAAACTATTTAATTAAAAGCAACAGAGGGGGTGGGATCTGCCCTCCGGAGAGAGGGCGAAACCCTCTTCCATAGGGAGGATGACACCACTGTTCTTTTCAAAATGGAGGGTGGCTGGTCGAACTCATTTGAGTTGAGAGGGCTGCTGCCAACGAGACAAGTAGCACTCAAGTGAGGAGACAATGAAGATAAGAACTGCAAAGATCTTTTATATGGAGAAAATATTACAGAAAGAGTTGAGTGGACCAAATGACTTATAATAAAAGAAAAAACTGGGATCCCCAACTTATTGTTTTCAATGTATAAGTTGCTTTAAAGTTGTGGGTCTTACAACTTATAGGTTAAAAGCTATTTATCAAATACTTGTACAAGTTTGACTGGCTTATAAGCTTATAGACAAATATCCTCTCGAATTTAAGTATTATATTACAAAGAGGAAGATGATGGAATATTTTAGCAGTATGTTGATGTTGGACATTAATCTGGAGTCCGATTAAAAGAGGGAGAGGGAGGCCAAGGCGGACACTTGGCGAACTAATAGAGCAAGATCTAATGGTGAATAATATACCGAAAGGTTTGGTTACTAATAGAGCGGAATGACGATCCATGTAGCCGACCCCACCTAGTGGGATAAGGCTTTGTTGTTGTTGTATGTTGATGTTGGACATTGTTGTAGACCGTTGGATCTCGATCTAAGGTCAGAAATGAGGATAGAACAAAATGTCTGAATAATTATGAATTAATAGTTATATAATTACAGTGTCATGTAACATTGATAAGATGAAGCCCATTCCCTAAGCAACCATCCACATAGAACCGTCCACCCTGGAAGAACACATTCTTCTGCTGCGATCAGATGGCCCATAGAGTGGTTGCAAAAGGAACAACCTTCTCCTTCCTGGAGTAAGGAATTATAAGGAGTTAGGGGCAAGTCGTCCATTCTATGGTTTAGTGGACTGTGCTCATTCAATTTGAAGGAACACATTTATTTCTCGGAAGGATACTAGATTTGAAGTTGAAGACCCTTTGGTTTCAGGCCACATGTAGACCGATTCTTAGAAATATGAAACACCAAAAGGATTCATTGGAGCGCAGTGAACAGGATAATCAAAGGAGTCGCTGTAAAGTGGAGGCTAGAGACAATGACTTATGGTATCAGGTTTTGGCCATAGGATGAGTGCACCCTTTCGTTACACCATAGTGGAGGGGCATGTAACATAGTGGTCAAGTGAATGCTGCTTGTTCAGTGGGAAGGAGAGCTCCATCTCAGTAAATCCAGAAAGGTTGTTTTGTTAATGCAGATTTTAAGGTGGTTGGAGTACTTGTAGATTGGGACCACATATCTTCATCCATATATATATATATATGTACAAGTGTAGGCTCTCCAGAAGAGAGCAACAAAAAGAAATGTAGGTCCCTAACCAAAACCCCACTCTCCAGGAAGGAGATGTGTTTTACAATACTTTCCATTTGACATCGTTCCGCACAAAAGATAATCCGGTTATGCTAAAGTCAAATAGCCCAAGTACCGGCCAAAAAGTTCTCTAATGTAGCTCTCGAACTCTGCCTCTGACCAGCAAGGGCACGAAGATACTGCCAAAATAACTCAGACTGATGGAGGTGTGCCCGTGGTTCATGTCTGCTGCCTAACCTCCCGGGATATAGGATAGTCAAAGAATAAGTGAGTGATGTCCTCCTCTGCCATGCCACATATCACACAAGAGGTATCAATGTGTGGTGCCCATCTCGCCCTGTAGACTTTGGTGAGAATCCTGCCCTGCCATAGGAATCAAGCAAAGATCTTGATCTTCGGTGGCATTCGGGAGCGCCAAATAGGTCTACAATCCTCCCTGAATGTGTTCGAGGATGTAGATGCAGGAAGAAAACAGAGGTAGAGGATGTGTGCTGAAAAAGATTATGATATCCACACCCAGTCATCCGGCCTAGAGGGGTCTGGGCGGAAAAGGACAAGCCTATGGTGGAGTGTCATGAGCTCCGTGACGTGCTGATATGACAATGGGGAACCGAAGCTGGGGTCCAAGAGCCGGTTCCAAGTCATCGATGATCAGGACTCTGTACTATCGCGCCAGGATGAGCAATCAGGGCCCATAACCGAGGGAATGCCACTGAGCAGGCCCCCGGTTAGCCAATCCTGCTGCCAAAAGAAAAAGAACTCCCCCGAACCGAGAGAGGGAACCGTAAACTGTAGCGTGCGTGGAAGAAGAGTTGCAATACCATGCCAAAAAGATGAAGCTCCGTGAGGTAGGATGGCTGGGGTCCCAAGATAAATCACGGCCGTGGCAAGTGAAGAACACCTCGCGCCACAAATTGTGACGCAGCAGGGGATCGCAAAGTGGAGGAGATTACAACTTTCGGACGAATGTCAAAAGAGGTTGACGGTTCAAAGCACCATCAATAGCTTGATAATCTCGAAATCCACCAAGGCTCAGAATCCACCGAGAAGTAAAATCACACAGGTTTAATGGAATAATTGGATAATAATTGAACTGTCAATAACAAAAGAGTTCATGCCTATTTATAGGCATTTTACAATCAAATTTAAACTAATTTAAAAGATAGCAAGACTAACTATCAGAATCTAACTAATCTAAAAAGATAAATATAACAACAATAACTAATATAATATATCTTTATCTCTCCTACATCAGTCTCCCTTTCTTCAGAAGAGTTTAATCTCGAACTCTGAAAATTGACTATGGAGTCTCAGGCATTTTATTGATTATATTCTTCAATCGTTGTTGAACTTTCTCAATCGAATTCTTGATGTTCTTCAAATGAACTTGCACTTCTTGCAATAAATTTTGCCTCTTGTTGATATTTATATGTTTGCTGAAAAACAAGATAATTATATGATGAAGCAAAAAATATTCGACGAGTAATTTTTTCAACTTTTTCCATGTCCGAATAGGTTGTTTGTGATAACAAACTCGTAATTGTTTATTATCTTTCCATCAAGAAAGTGCTATGCTTGTAAAAGGCAACTAATTTGTCTTGTTGAGATTCTGGATCATCCCAATAATCAAAGAAATAATCGACCTTAGAAATCCAATACAAAAATTCATCAATATCAAAATTACCCATTAAATGAAGGTGGATCTATCCTCATCTTGTTAGTTAAATAAAAGTAAAAGAAATAAAGAAAACGAAAACAAGATAAAAATAATGTAATTAACAAATGATGAGAGATAAAAGAAAGAGAAAGGATAAAGAGGTAGTCAGATGAGAAAATAAAGAAAACAAAAATAATGGAGACATTTCGGTTAGGAAGGAAAAGAAAATAAAATAAAATAAGAAATGGATAATGGAAAAGAAGATGAGCACCGGGACGAAGAGGTAAATCTCCTCGAAGGCTCTGATACCACTTGACACAATGGGGGATCGCAAAGTGGAGGAGATTACAACTTTCGGACGAATCCCGAAAGAGGTTGACGGTTCAAAGCACCATCTCTCGGAATTAGAATCCATCGAGAAATAAAACCACACAGGTTTAATGGAATAATTGGATAATAATTGAACTATCAATAATAAAAGAGTCATGCCTATTTATAGGCATTTTACAATCAAATCTAAACTAATTTAAAAGATAACAATATTAACTATCAGAATCTGACTAATCTAAAAAGATAAATATAACAACAATAACTAATAGAATATATCTTTATCTCTTCTACATCAAACTATCATTAGGCCCCATGATCCACCACACCCATCGTGTTAGGAGAACCCAGTTAGTGCAGTGGAGATCCCGAATGCCCAGTCCTCCCTGGGTCGTCATACACTGTGCCATGCCACCGGATGGACTCCGCGCCACCAGAAGAATCTACTGAGTGGGCATGACCTGAGTAGGCATCCGCTGATAGGACCTACCAGAGTAAGATGAGACGGCTATCACGTGATAATAATGTCAAAATCCACCCTTGAAAAGTTTGTACTCCATCCTCTCAATAACCGGAGTCCACCCTCGAGAAGTGATGTGGCGATTAGAGAGAGGGAGACCCAAATATGTGAGTGGGGAGGTTGCTGGTCGTAGTCCGAAGCTTGTCCGTGTGCAATCTGCCACCTCTATAATGCACATGAAGTTGGATGAAGTGGTGTACTATCATGGAGGAACAGCTAACCCAATGTTGATTTATCCTTTTCTTTTTTTTTGTGAAGGCTAAAAGAATGAGCAGGAAAAGTTAGTCATCCATATATATGCATAGCCAAGAAAAAAGTGTACAATGTTTGAAAAAAAAAACATTGTACAATGTCGTCCCCAGTCTTGAAATTTTTTTTTTGTATGTACAATGTTTTCCATCTAGGTTCCCTAGAAAATATTTTCTATGTAGCATTTCGCCCTTCAATGCTTCAAAATAAAGCATTTCTCCCTTCAGAAGATGGTCTTGTTTCGCTAGTTCCTAATAGCCCAGAAAACTACTACGTGTTCTTCTGTGATTGAGAATCCTATGTCCCAATGTTGTGAAAGTTGTGACAGAATGAACCCGATGCATGTGTCTGATATCCTCTCCTGTGGCCTGTAGGTTGATTTCTAACTGAAAACAACTCCTAGGGGCTAATTGAGTGCATTGGAGATTGCAACTTGCAACATTAGTCATCATTATTACTTGATCAAGTCAGATTATTATTTCAGAGAATTCAAATGAGCTTGTAATAGTAATGCTCTGAATTTTTATTGAGATTAGGGTCAGAGTTGATTTTCAGATTAAGATTGGTTTTGAGTTCATAATTGGACTGGGTTTTTGGTGTTATAACCAAATTAGGAAAATGGAGTTTATAGACTACTGTATGGTTTGGTCATGTAAAAAAATTTACTGAATAACTTTTCAGGGAAAAAACTAAATAAGAGCGACCCTTTTCAGTCCACCATTAACCTTTTCCCAGTCAAAGAGTGTATTGAGTTGAATAGAAATTTGTTATTCCTACAGGAGTAGGTTGTTCCGGTTTCATGTTTCCAGGATCAGTGTCTTGTGTTCGTGTTAAGACCTCTACTATGTTTTAGCCAAAGCATCAAGCTACTTGTACTAGTCTCCACTTAGAGCACAGAATATCTGTTAAATTACTTTAGTTGTAATCTGCACTGAAATTGTGGATACCAATAAAATATTTCTTTTGTTGCTTTTAGGATATTGGTAGCCTTTACCCTCTGAAGAAACAAAAAGTTTCCTTGTGAGTAGTAAACTTATGTTTTCACTTACCTTTAATATTGTATAAAAATACTATATTCTCTTCAAGTTTTTCTATCAAAGATTATTAATAGTTATGTATTTTAATATTTTTAACTCCGCCTATGTTTTATAGCCGGTCCCAAGTCCGGATAAAGGAGGAGGGTTGTGTTAGGCCCCGACAGCCAGCGTAAAACCCTGTCGAATCGCATGAACATGGATCAACGAATGGCGTCGTATGATCCATGTAGCCGACCCCACCTAGTGGGATAAGGCTTTGTTGTTGTTTGTTGCTTTTAGGATATTGGAACTTCATTATTTTCATTGTCAAATTTTCTTGCAGGTATTAAAGTTTTGGGTGCTGCTACTGCATTAAAAGGAGAGGAAGACAGACTTAAAATATACAATGAAGTGGCTGAAAAGACAAACCAAATTAATCAGAAGGTTTGGTGTTAAATTATAGAGAAAGTTTTTACTTGATCTAATAATTTTGTTTTAAGTCTCATGCATGTACCACAGAATTTTCATCTCTATGCAACTAATATAATATTTACATTTAACCTTGTAATGCATAATAAACATGCTTTTATTCTATTTTCCTACTTTAACGAATTCAGATCAATCTTATGAGTTATTTGGAACATTGTATAACAAGGTTATGCTTATTGGCAGGATCTAGATAGATATGGAAGGCAGATTTTTAAGCATATAAAACAAATCACAGGCACTGTAGAGAATGTCAGGTGAATAATGTGTCATCTCGTTACGATAATCAAGTAACTATCAGTTTATATATTATTAATGTATGTAGAAATTCAAGAATATTGTTTGGTTAAGCTGTTAATTAATATTTCATTCTCCAATCTTTCTTTCTCCATTTTATGCTTACACCATATACAGAGAAAAAGCAAATGCTCTTGTGAAGATTATCAATGAGGATCCAACTTCAGCTTCTGTTTTGATTATTGCAAAAAAGGTATTTCCTAGACATTGCTAGGACAGTTAGCAATATGAATATATGCTTAAGAGTTGCACACATAGTGTTTTTGTACTCTTCTATTGCTCAAAACATGATTTATTGGAAGGGATTGGTGCATCAATATGCCATCCATGGTTAAATTCTATAGTTGTACTCCTATGAATTCGTGATTTTGGTTAAATAAATTGCATCAAATCAATATACAGTCATTTGTAACATAAATTGTTGGATCTAGTTGTAAAACTGTTAATGAACTTGTTAAACATGTATGGACTTGTGTAAACTTATGTAACATTCTCTAATCTCATTTGAGGAAACTTACAAGGGAGGAAAAAAAATGTCATTGTATGTTTAACTAGCTTTTTTTAAGCAAGATTTAACTATCTTTGTGGTTAAGAATAAAGGTTATGTTCAAGTTCAAATCTCGTCAGCATCACTCTCGTTTAAAAAAAAATATTTTTTTAAAGAAAAAAGAGATGATTATTGAGGTTGTGTAGCCAATCCAACTTGTATTAAAAAAACAAAATTTGTGAATATTACAAGCATGTATCAGAAATAAAGAAAACATAAAACCTTAGAGCATAAAGTTATGTAACCCTTCACTTGCTCAACAACAAAAAGAGATATGATGTACCATACTTTTTACATAACATCTCTATCCCCTAAAAGTAGTGGAGTTGCGTTGTAGCCAGATGGCCTGATTGGTGCTCAATGTCCTCCGACTCACATAGAGTGCATGTAGGTCATCTTGCAATGTCCATGTAGCTTTGTAAACTTTGGTGAGGATCCTGTCGCGTCTCAACAGTCCAGAAAATTCTGACTTTGTTCAGAGTGCATGAGTGTTTAATCCGAAGGCAGTGGATCCAATGTTGCAATTGCCTGGAAACTCCTCTCCGCTAATTAGAGCCTTTCGTTTGCTCTGGAGATGTCCGGTTAATAACTCGTCCGATCAAGTAATTTGATAAACTCCTCAAACGCTTGACTCCACAAGGCAGACTTGAAGTGCGGTGTCCATAATCCTATTATATATAATCAGAAACTGCCGTTGCCACGCCACTGAAACTGCTTCAAGACTGGGGAGCATCGTGGCAAGTGTATAGTCGGGTAATCACTCATGAGGTTCTAGAACCCAGAGAGGCATAAAAGAAAGGTTGCTTCCATGCCAAAAGGTTGACTGTCCTCATGGGAGGCGAAGAAAGCGAGACCCGTGTTAGATATCAGCCATAGCATGCGAAAAAGGATTGTGCTCCATAGGTTCCCCCCTTGGTCACATGGTTTGACCCACCCATTGTGCTAGTCCAGCGTAGATTTCAGGCCCCAAGCTTGCCCTGTGAAAATAGTCGGCTGATCTACTACAAAACCAAATGTATCCCAGAAACTATCCATACTGCAACTATGTCTAAAGAATCTGCTCCTTAGTGTTCGTGCATTTGTGCTGGCAACCCAATACAAACATTTAGTCTATAGGAAGCGACAAAAGGATTCAAAAGCACTAGGCCTCAAGCTCCAACCGTGTAACTCCACCTGCCGATAATCAGGGTCCATTCGTAGTAACCAATGTATCTATTTGATGGTGGCAATGATCGGTGAAGTGTTGATGGGTGTGCGCAACTCCTCACCACAATGACTTGACATGGTCCATTGTCAATCGATCCGTCATCGAAGAATAAAGTGTCATCCGCATACTATATGAATGGAACTAGACTGCATCTGCCTTAGACTGTGGAAAAAAGATAAATGATACTTTTCTTGCATCATGCTGAGAAAGTCCATGGAGCCAGAGCAAATACTGTTAGCACAAAAGGCATGGGTTCCAGTGGACACCTCTATTCCCCCCATTGCTGTTGGACCCATTCACTGTTTGGTTGGCTATTGACCAAGACCGAAAAGGAAGTCATGGAGCAGTTCTTTGCTTTAGTGTTATGGATGGTCACGTGATTTCAAATAGATGCACATCTTTTGTGTGTATATGTGAGAGAGAGAGAGGGGAGGGGGGGATTGGGCAGAGATAGATGGAGGACGCAACATGTGGTGTGAGAAGGGGGGTTGGGGGACGAGGGACGGGGCAACAATTCAAGCAAGCTATGTGATTTATGATATTAAGATATTTTACCTTTTTCACTTCTCATGAAACTTTTCCTTATCACTTGCAGCCTTAACAGCGGGGTGTGTGTGAAATAGAGAGCGAGAGCAAAGATTCGAGGGGGCGTGAATTATTATATTAGTAATTCTACCTTGTTCAGTACACATGAAACTTCTCCTTACAACTTGCAGCCTTATCAACTGTTATTTAATGCATTTCATGTTTTTTGGTGCTATGGTTTAACTGAAAATATGAATTTGCCTTTTTTTTTATACAAACTGGCAAAAAGTCTCTCAACTAGCAATTATTTAGAACTTTCTGTCTTTTTAGGTTGTCTCCTTGTGTGAGGATCCAATTGGAAGTTTTCAGAACACTGCTTTTGCTTGCGGTCAAGTTATGGTTCTGGTTACATCAAAGGTGCATCATATGTACTAGCTCCAGTCCTTGTACAATTTGATTTGCAAGTTAATTCATCACTATCATAATGCAGAAATGCATCTGAGATTTGATGTTAGCTATTAGTTATTCTATTCATTACTTCACTACTATATAAGGATAGTCAATACTTTGCGTATAAGTAATATATACTGCTAGCATACTTCAATATCTCTCAGATAGCCTTTTCTTGTTGGTTGATGACAGCGTGAGATGTTCCTAGCAACAAGTTTACTCTTGTCAATAACTAGCAGTTTCAATAGCTTTCTCATACATTCTTGTAATTGCATTGAACTAATATTTCTTCTGATTTCCATTAATTAGATATTTCATTTTCTTTGTTGTTGTTGTTGTTGTTGTCTAAACTTCAGAGTAGCAAAAATCATGAAATAGAAAAGTAGGATAGCAAATAAAATGGGGTGGGGTGAGGGGTGATGTTGTCACCTTTGTATGGGATGCCAAATAAATTGGAGCAACTTGGATTATGCGATTTTCAAGCACATATATCTTTATATTTTTTATATGTTATATAACATTACTAGATATGTGTCACAAATTTGGAGTTCTTACTTGCAAATTATTTAATTGGTGTCCTCATAGCTTCTTATTACCTTTTTGAACTTTGCTTGTTTTGTTGTGTCGTATGTATATGTTTAAAAAGGTATATCTTTTTCGCCAAAAAGTAAGCTTTATTATTGTTGGTACTTCAACGTACTTTTTATAATTTGGGCCCAGAGTACTATGGCTCATTAAGTTAGTCCTAACCCATTCTCAGTCGTAATCTCATTGTTTCTAAATCAACATGTACCATCAAGGATTATAGGATTGGCATATTTCTTAATGAATTGCATTTTATTGATAGTTCCGTATCTTCTACCCCACAATTTCTTCAACATCACATTTACGGTATAAGATGCCACTCCTTTAAAAAAACAATATAAGGTGCCACAACATACTAGTTTTAGTATTCATTTGCAATGCAACATCATACTTTATAGACCATTTATTTGCCCACCCTACCATTGATTTTAATGTTAATGAGTAACCTTGAGCCTTTCATTTTCAAGAGAAAAGGATGACTAGTGAAACTCATTTGGCAAAAGTTTCACCTTGACATAATGATATGAATATGTTACATTTACTTTACTAGTTACTACATTTCTAATATAGTTAGACTGTTGCTGTTGCTTTCTAAAAGAGTACATAATCTGGTAACTTGCATGATCTTCTTTACGTTATTTTTTTCCTTTGCTTTGTGCGTTTAAATTGAAGGGAAATGAGAAGATGGTAAAAATTAAACCCCAGTCCCTTTATTTGGATAGTAACTCCAAATAGCGAAAAAACAATTTACCTCAACTTAGGTTGAATTGAAGGGAAAGGTTTTCCTCCTCCATGATCGTCCTACCCATTAACTTCTTATCCCTCCCCGTCCTTCTCCTTGATTCCCTTCCTCTGTGCAAAGGCATTTGTATTAATTACCTCGAACTTCCATTGTTCTAAAATAACTTTTCTATTCCTGGTTTCCTTGTTCTAGATAATTTACTACAGCAGTGCAGTACCAGTAGTATTTAGCTGGATGTTGAAAGCATATTCAGGAACTATTAGTTTGAGCGATGTGATGTTTACATTTTCTTATTGTTTAAATTTTTAAGCTAGCAGTGATGCTCTTGATAGATGGAAAAAAACACACAAATATGTCCTATTTCTTGTATCCGTTTAATTGACTTGATAATTTTATCTCACAGCAACCTTGAATACGTTTGTTAATTCTTTCAGGTTCCAGTACTGATGAATTTTCTTCTAGCTGAATTCCATAGAGCTTGTATTTATACCATTCCAAAACATCTGCAACCATCTGATGTAAGTTATCTCATGCAATTATTTTTGAGAAAAAAGGATGAAAGATGACGTTCACCAGACATCCTTGCTTATTATTTTTGTGTCTCCTCTTACTCTCCCCTTCAATCTTCTCTCATTCTCACTCCTCTAATAGTGTATCCTCTCTTCTTACTTTCTTTTGTTAATAATGTCTTGAATCTGAACCTAGTTTGTAATCCTAGAAGAACTCCTGTTAATTAGGCGCTTAAGCAACGGGGACGGCAAAGCCGCCCGTCCCTTACAGGGGGGTCTAGGGGGGGATTCAGGGGGAACCCCCTTGTGGGAGCGGGGGGCTCTGCCCCCGAAACCTAAATGATTTTAGGATTTCTATTTTTCATTTTGTATTGGAGTTCCCTATATAAACTCCATGATGGCTGGATGATCCTTGTAATTATCAATATTCCATAACAAAAGAGAGCCGCCGCCACCCGAATAGTTCAGTTTAGGGTGAACCTCATAAATTCTATAAAAAAATATTTATGCTTTATAGCGTTACACATCTACAATTTTAGATTTGTTGTAACATAAATTAAGAAAATAAACCCATTTGGTTTAGCTTTCTGTCTGATTGTGTCGATCTGTTCGACTCCATTTTGAAGTAGTCCTGATTGCTTTGCTACTTGGTTCTGTTGGCCAAAATGAAATCCCAGTTATTTTGAATAATGTTTTTTTTTCTTATTTTGATTTTGTTAAACCACATGGCCTTCTTGATGATGGAGAAAAACTGAACTTTGTCACACGTTCTATATGATATTCACCTTTACTAGAATATTTGATGAAGTATATTTTAGTGTCCATATAAACTAGGTGTAAAAGTTTCATGGTTAAATGAAGTTTCAGAAATGTAGGCAGATTCTAACTTTATTTCAGCATTATTTTTTTATGTAAACAATTTTAATTATATTCCTCTCTATTTGCATATCTCTAGCAAGCATTACAGAACAAGGAATACTGGAGACTTCTTGGATATCATGAAGAAGATGGAAAAATAGAGAGTTCAGATAGTTATCTCATCCGTGTGCAGTCTTACATGAAACTTTATGCTGCAATAACCCAGGTTAATCATTATCCTAATGTCAGTTTCCTTTTCGTGGTTGGATAATTTTATTTTCAAAATGTTCTGGAGTTTCAAAAATGGAAATCTGGTTTGGCTGGGAAGACTTCCTTGCAATAATTTAAAAAGAACTTTCTGGAAATGATCCACCTCTATCAGATCTAATTTTTGTCTAAATTTTTCAAAGCCCTTCAAATATACTGACCCACGTTACTTTGGAGTTTGATACTAAAAGTGAATTCCTAAAGCATAATCATTATTAAGTCTAGAAATTTTGATTAATGGGATCATCTTCATGAAATCTTTTTGTAATAATTTGTTCCTTCAAGCTGAAATATAACCTATATATTGGTTATCTTGAAAACAGACAGAGATTGGAGGTGTGCGAAATTCCCATGGCTTAAAGGAAGGTTGGGCTTGGCTTGCAAGGTTCCTCAACACTCTCCCACCTAACAGATCAACTGCCTACGCCTTGGAGGGTTTCTTAAGGGTCTGTTGACTTTTTTAATAATTCACAATACTCTGTTAATTGCTTTTATTACAGCTGAGGTACCCTTTGCTTTCAGATGGCGGGCTTTGCACTACACAGGAAATATAAATCCCAATTTGTGAAGATCATGAATGTCATATCTTTGTGTTTTTTGCCTGCTCTAAGAGAGCGCGGCGATAAAAAGATGGGTGAGATAATCAAGAGACTCGAGCAATACTTGGATGACAAAGTTTATCTGAAGGAGCCAGAAGGATGGCGCCTTGAAAGATCCTTGTTATCCAAAGAGTTTGTATAAACACTATTTAATTATAGAAACATTGTAAGACGCACCAAGTCAGTCACTTCCGGGAAAAAAGGTCCTTCCAGGATTCTTTTTGTAGAGTAGAAGTATCTGATGCCACAAATCTGGATTTGTAACACCATTTGAATTCTAACGATTTATGTGTACCATGTCCTTGAAAACGCCATGCTGTAATACATTGTTCAAGATATTTGTATATGAAATTAAATTAAGGTGTTCTGAAAAGATTGAATGCACTTTTAACCAGATGCACCTGTACCATCACCAATAAATATGCGAGCTCCTTTTCCCATGGGTAGTATATTTCTTTTTGGGGTAAAAAAAGTTGTCAGACTATAAAATGCATAGGTCACAAGAATCCTGGGTAGGTTGTTGATGGGGATTTGAGTGGCAACGATACGTATTGTATTCAAAGTTTGTGCATCTGATCGCGTCGGCTCCATATTAGTCGGATATTCAGGGGCAGGCATAAAAAAAGTTTTCCAATCTTAAGCGACAATTTGGGAGCCTCACGCGTTTAAGAAAAAAGATGTTGCTGGATGGTATTTACTTAACCAAAGTACCACGCTCCACGGCTGTGTATAAATAAAATTTTGTTTCTGTTGCTGGATCAGCATTTCTTATGCTCAAAGTCATGTTTCTTTGTCAAGGTCTGACTCCATTATTCTTGTCTTCTTCCTTAAGCAATCCCTGTGTTACGTAGTAGATGGTGGTTGGAGTGGAGTGTTTGCAACATTTTTCCACCGTAAAGATGACGTGTTCCATAAAATGAGTTTATACAGACCATAGTCATTTCTTAATGTCCTTAAGGCAATCGAAGCAACACAACCAGAGGATTAACCACTACTACCTTCCAGGGCAGGGCGTCATTAAAGGCCTAATATGGTTGATATGATATGGAGGATTCACCCCTCATTGCACATATAATTGTCTGATTTTTTTAACTAAATGATCACGTGCTATGATTTATACGAAGCAACTCTGTTCAGTATATGTTTCTTGTCAAGATTAATTTCAAGGCGATGCGTGTGAGGAACAAGTCAGGATGAAATTTTCAACTCTAGGCAACAATATTTGACATAAAGAAAACTTAAAACCAGCATTTATTAATACCACTAATCCAACTCACCTGCTGTTACTTACACTGTCAGTCCCCGGCCTCTTTCTTTCGTCTTCCGAAAGAGTAACGCGATGGCTTCTTCCTCCTACTCCCTCCTCCTTCCACTCCTCGTCCTCTGCTACATTCTTGTGCTCCACCATGCGTCTTCCGCCATGGTTCTTGGACTCCCAGGTCAGTTCCTCTCTCTCTCTCTCTCTCTCTAGACTGTACTTATATCACTAAGTTACTGAATCATATCGGTCGAAAGCAGACGTGACGACTGCATGCATTGAACAGTACTAGAAAGCAATGATCTGATGCTGGTTTCTTCCTTATTTTTCTTTTTTGTAGACGTCGGCAGCCGCCGTACGCGCACCAAAATCTTCCATCCGGCCACCAGCTTGTGCGTGCTGAGGGGTTTCCCGTCGGATCCGCTCAGGTTGGGCCCGTGCTCCGACTCCGACTCATGGAGCTACACGCCACAGAAGATCTTGGTCGTGAAGGGCACCTACTTCTGCCTGCAGGCCGCCGCTGTCGGCAAGCCCGTGCGTCTGGACATCGTCTGCGACCCGTCGGAGTCACAGTGGCTGACGCTGCCGGAGAGCTCCGACGACGAGCGGGGGACGGAGAAGACGCATCTGGCTACCAAGTTGATCGACGGCACTACGGTCTGCTTGGACGTGCAAGATGCGGATAACGTTGTCGTCTCCAATCCATGCAGGGGGATCCAAGGGGCAGCAGCCGGTGAGGAAGACAACAGCCAGTGGTTCGAGTTGGTAACTGGTTACAACGACGACGTTGGTTTAGAGTTCTGATCACAGCTTCAAAAGATTCCTCAACGAAGTGCGTGTTATTATATATGTTGGCTAGCAAGGTTGTTTTCAGGTACATTTAAGGATCAAAGATGCATGATCTCACAGGAAAAGAATGAGATCTTATTGTGTACTTGTAACCATGCAGTGTACGTGATAATATATGCAATTAAGTAGGTATACATATCTATATATGTAAGACTGTACAAGTTGTGTGGCACACCTTGTAAATAATTCTGTTAAAAAAATAGCATGAACTGATATTAATAGAAGTATTCTGTAAGAATGCAAATCTATCTGACTGAGAAGTATGACTGTATATTTCTTCCAGACACCTTCGATTTTGCACTAAAAGATCTCCAAATTTGGAGCTTTCATGTCCTACTTTTCATGAGTTGGATATTATATCGGTGAGAGAGTCATAATGTAGCTGTTTGTTAAGTCTGAATATATTTTACCACTATTAGCTATCTCGAACTTGTTCATGCGATCGCTGAACAGCTAGTTGCAAAATGTTCGCAGAAATCATCAAATTTGCGATGCTTTCATTTGATCGTCATTCAACTTTTCTTAGGTTGTCGTGTTCCTTCCTATTTCATTTATTTAGAAGTTATTGCATTATCGAATGATTAAATTTGAATTTTTTATTTTATAATAAAGGACTCAAATCATAATTTCAATTACGGATCCTGTGATTTCAATATGGTTAGTTCATCGTTTTAGGGTGCAACGAATCAAAAGCACTTCCCTTCAGTCCTAAAGAGAATAAAGATGCATAATTTAACTGTCGATTTCGTTATGTCAATGTGTTGCATTACATTTATTGGGTCTTTATTTTATATCCTGAACTAAATTTCGAGACCCTTGGACTCAGTACCCAAGACAAAATCTAGGTTATGTAGTATACGCACTTGCCACACCGAATTTCTTAATCTTACTTTATAATATACATGCATCCTCTCGTTTTAGACTTATAATAATAATGTAACGACCGGAAAATTTAATAAATCAATAAAAGAAATTTTGTTTAATTAATGATATGGAAAAAACATTGTTTATTTATTTAGAATTATTTAATTCTGAAATTAGGAAGAAAATAGAGAAGTTGAAAAGATAAAAATGAATTTGAGTGGATGTTGATTTGTTATTGATGGCTATGAAATAATTAATTAAATTCAAATTTAATTAATCCTAATACTTAATAGAGGATGACTAGCGATGTCCATCATGATTAATTCAAGAGGCCAAGGTTCAATAGAAGTTAAAAACTTAGCCTAAAATAATAAATAGACATTAAAGAGTGACTAAAAACTCTTAGCATCCATACATAAATTTTGCACCTTGAGTCCCTCTTTCTCCTCCATTTCGAACATGAATTGAGGCGTTTCAGAGAGCAACCAATGACTGATTTCGAAACTTCGACATAGGAGAGCAGCCTCGATGTTGTGAGTTTCAAGGTGACATTGTGGAGAAATCGTCGATCAAAGTTTGATATTTGTGCAATTTTCGGGCAACAAAATTTCAGTTAATTTTTCACTCAACTTTAGCTACATAGGGGATCCCCATATTGTTAGTTTTCTGTGACGTGAAACCCTGAACTCTTCTTCTTCGTATAGAGATTGTAGTGGTATAATTTTCACATCGATTAGACACCGTGTGACAAAGTTATGATTTTCGAAAGTTGTATCGAAAAATATGATTTCCCAACAACGACATAACATGGCCCGAATTCTGATTGGCACGGCCTGGGTGTTGGTCCAAAGACCATACTTCAAGTATTTTGATGATGTACTAATGCAATCAGAATAATTGTTTTTTTTCAAAGAAAAGATTGTCTTTGATTTTTGCAGACAAAATAGACAACGGATGTCTTTCGAACATCCGCAAGAGAAATAATGGACGACCAAAACAGATGTTAGAGCAACTGCAAAATTTTGAAAAGTTGGCATTTATTAAAATGAACGATCGAATGTCTTTCGGGTGTCTGCTGGAGAAATAATAGACGACCGAAATAGTTACTACAACGTTTGCAAAGTTCTGAGAAGTCGACATTCTTAAAATGGATGACTGAAATACTTTCGGACGATCACTCTAGGTAGAGAATAAAAATACCATGCGAAATGGACGACCGAAGTGCCACAACGATCGTAAAATACAAAGAGCTCGACATTTGTAAAATAGACGAACAAAATATTTTTGGACGACTGTTCTGGGCAGCAAATGTAAAAAGAGTATACAAGATAGACGATCGAAAGAGCTGGTAGAACGACAGCAGAATACAGGGAGCTCGACATTTTTAAAACAAAAGATCAAAACTTTTTTCGGATGACCATTTTGGGTAGCGAACATATAAAGAGCATATGAGACAGACGGCCGAAAGGGCTTCAACAATGATCGCAGAATACCGAGAGTGCGACAATTTTAAAATGGTCAACCAAAATATTTTTTGATGCCTGTTCTGGGCACAAAAAATGAACAATGTGTTACGGACTACTAAAAGTAGAGAACAATGGGTGACTGCGCAAAAAAGATAAAACGACAATGACTATTTTTTATGCAATGGGCGCCCAAACTAGAAACAACCAACTGCTTCATATAAGACATGCACAACGCGAGTTCCTGTACAAAATGGGCACTTGAAAATGAAAGGCCATATTTTGAAGAGGATCATATAAAAGGGATGCAAAAGTGTGAAGAAAGATTATCCAAGTAAGGAAAATCACTATATAGATTCTTTCAAGTCTAAAACATTTTCTATCGCTCTAATTTGCAAATCATCCATTCCCACTTCTAATTTCTAAATGTGAGCATTATTTGTAAGAAGAGATAATTGGAGGGAATCTTTCTGTTCTTGTTTAGTGAATTTGAAAGCTCATTGTAAGAAGAAGTGTACCTTTCTCCTTGACCAAAGAAGAAGGTGGTGCGGAATAGAAGTGATTATTCTCTCCCTATAAGAAAAGAAAAAGCTAGTGGATCTCTGGTGATCTCGAAGTCAAGAAGTCCGAGCGGAAACGTAGGCCAAGAAGTTATGCCGAACCTCGTCAATATATCGTGTATTCTTGAGTTTGATTCTTCTTAAGTGCTTTTTACTACTATACAATTGCTTATGATCATTTTCTAAAATCGGTTTTAACGTTTTTGATTAATTTTTTATACACCAATTCATCCTCTATTCTTAGTGCTTTCAATACTACAATTATATCAGAGTCAAGTTGCCCTTATTTTAAGATTTAAACATCTTTTAAACGATGTCATCAAATGGTTTTACTTTGGGTGAAGGCCAATATATAAATTTCCCCTCACTTTTTAGTGCTATTGGAAAATTAGAATGCAAGTCTATGTATGTTTTATTGATATCAATATTTGGGATATAATTGAAAATGAATTTGATTTGCATGGAAAATCATCTTTGGACCGTGGGTGAAAGATTACTTGTAAAATTAGATTGGTAAGCAAAAAATCATATTTTTTATATTTTGGATGCAACAGAATTTAATCATGTTTCTAATTATTAAAGTGCTCATGAAATATGAAGAAAACTTATTATTGCACATAAAAATACCAATAAGGTCAAGAAATCTAAACTAAACATTTTGAATCATCAATATGATTCCTTTAAGACGCGTGAACATGATTCCATAAACGAAATGGTTGTAATTTTAATGATATTATGAATGACTTAGTCTCTTTGGGCGAGTTATGAAGTAACTCACAAAAGTGAAAGTTTCTCGAGTCTCTTTCTTCCAAGTGGTACATGAAGGGAACCATGAGACTTTGATGATCTCATAGGATCTCTCTTGACCTATGAGATTGAAATCAAGGAAGATGAATAAATAAGTGTTTCCAAAAACAAGACCTTAGCTTCGAAAGCGAGTAAGGATGGGGAGGAAATAAGTGAATAAGACGAAGATTTAGATGAAAAGAAATTAGCTTTGCAGTGTGGTGAACTTGAGCCGGTCGGCTCAGTTCACACACTCTATGCGTTGAAAACATAGGTCGTGTTTCCGGGAACTCAGGCCGTGCTGTCGCGAACTCGATTCATGTCCGAATTTGGTCTGGGTTCTATGGAACACAACGTAAGAATGAAAGAATCAAGATGGGGAGGGATTGAATTGGTGTATAAAAAGTTTAATCGAAAATGTTAAAACCGATTTTAGAAAATGATCACAAGCAAGTGTATAGTAGTAAAGAGCAAGTAAGAAGAATCAAATTTAATAAGACACAATATATTGATAAGGTTCGGTCCAACTCCTTGGACTAAGTCCCTGCTTTGACTTCTAGTACCGATTATAGGATAATTTTTTGGTCTTTCTACAAGCTTCTAAATTTGATTTCTTTCAAAATTGTTTAACTCTTCATGCGTGTCATTTATCCAATTTGAATCATTTAAAACCTTATCAATATTATTATATTCAAATTGAGCAAGAAATGTTGAAAATGCACACATTTTTTAAGGAATGTCTAGTCTCTATACCTTCACTTATGATGCACGAAAAATCAT
Source organism: Pontederia crassipes (assembly GCA_030549335.1). Lineage (NCBI taxonomy): Eukaryota > Viridiplantae > Streptophyta > Magnoliopsida > Commelinales > Pontederiaceae > Pontederia > Pontederia crassipes. The sequence continues at coordinate 53,793,085 of CM060193.1, read as the reverse complement.
GCATTAATTTAGTTTATCTAATTTATATTTTTTAAGTCTTTTGTGTTCAAGGAGGAGAGAATTGATTTATTTTTAGATAATATCTTTAAGATTTGATTTTTACCTAAGTTTGGATAATTTCATTGTAGGAAATCAAAATGAGAAGAAAATGGCCGAAAACACAGCGAAAACATAAGAACAGCCTCTGTCACGGCCGTGCCTTTCTTGGTCATGGTCGTTCCTCTAAGAATGCATGAAAGCGGCTGTCACGGCCATGCCTAAGTGATGTCATGGCCGTGCCCTAGATGATACCAGATGACATGGACATGGTCGTGCTGAGGAGATGTCACGGTCGTGACTATATGTGGAGCTCATTCATGGTTCTATCACGGCCGTGCTGGAATGCTTAACAGCCATGAGCGTGTTGCCAGAAGACATCGTTCTGTCATGGCCGTGAACGATAGTGTCACGACCATGACGGCGGACGGTTAGGTGTTTTTAAAGAAAATTTTATCCACTTTTTGGATAGATTTTTTGTTTCTTCCTTTGGGGGACAAGAAAACCTATAAAATGAGGAAGAAGAGGAATTGGAAAAGTATCCCTGGAGTATAGATTTGAAGCCTACAAAGAGGAGAAGAGCGAAAATAATAGCGAAGCTCTGTCGGAAACTCACGAGAGCACGTGCACAGCGGCTACCAGAGTTCTTTGTTTTCTTTTCCCAATTTTTTCAATGGATTTGATGTTATTATTATCATATTTATTCTTTCATTAGGGTCATCTTAGTTGAACCCTATTTATGTTTTGGAGTCTTTCTTAATATTAGTTTAATTTGAATCTTTAATAGCATTAAAATTTCATGTTTAATGCTTTCCTTTGATTCCATGATTTGTGATTTGATTGCTATCTAAGAAGAAGTGGTTATTTTCATAATAATTTCTAGGATTGATTTTATCTATGGCATGCCACAATTAGGGAAATCGAAAGAGACCTAATTTGTGAAATCATTAAGGTGACTTGAAAAAGCCTTTAAACAAAATTCCAATTTAATTCATCTTTTGATTAATTAGATAAGTTAAAAATTGAAAGGATTAATTTATTCTAATTATTCATAAGATAGTAGTTAAAGCCTGCAACATTGGTTAACTAATTTTTGGAATTCACTTTGTTATTGACTCAACTAATTCTAAGTTGAGAAAATTCATTACATTTTAGTGGTGATACTTAGGTGCCTTAATCATCAAATTATTATTTCTCCAAGTGATCATTTCCTTTATTTTTATTATTTTCTTTTTATTCACATCTGAAATCATATATTTTCTTAATTTCTCAATTAACAATGTTAAAATAAAATCTAAGTTATTAATCGTCCTCATGGGAATGATAACTCTACTCATTCACTTTATTACTTGGGCGACTAGTGCACTTGCTAGTGTTTGCTATCAGTTTTACATGCATCAATTACTTCTAACTTGGTCAAGTGGATGTGATGATGCATGTTTTCAATTCTTTGGATGGTTCTTTCATTTCTTTCACATTTGAAATATTAACTCTCGCTTCTTCCAAGTATCATTTTGAATTTGCACATCTTCAAATTGTCTTTCCACTTGAACTATTTCTTCCTTATCATCATTCTTGCTCATCAAAACAAATTAGCTTTATTGAATTTAACATTGATAGATTATTCAACAACTAATATTCTTTTGTTATATATTCTATATGACTTGTGCTAAAGTAATCAAGAAACACACCATCATCACATGTTGATTTGCTTAATTTATCTTTAATATTTAAGATGTAATATTTACAACCAAGCACTTTAATATCGCTTTCCTCCTAAACTCATCACATCAATAGTCCAAATAAATCAATATGCAAAAGTTCTAGAGACGTATGCATACTAATAACATCTTTAAATTTAAATGAACTTTTGGTTCGTTTACCTTTAAGACATGAGTCAAAAACTTTATTCTTCTCAAATTTAACTTTGGACAAACCTCTGACTAATTGATGACTTGAAAGTTTATTTAATAACTTAAAATTTATATATCCTAATCTTTTATGCCATAGGTTTATATCATCATGCATAAAATTAAGACATTTTTATTTTTCATGTTTTCAAAATCAATTATATATATTATTATATCTAAACCCATATGTAACACTTTCTTGTTTTCATCTAAAATCAAGCATTTGACCTTTTTAAATTTGGCTAACTAGTTTTTATCACATAGCTGACTTATGCTAATCAAATTATGTTTCAAGTTTTCAACTAGTTAAATATTTTTTAAGTATACTTTGTCATTCTTACTAGCATTGCATATACTGATTACTCTTCCTTTACTATTTGTCTCCAAATGTGACGTTTCCTCCAATTTTCTTTTTTAAAGTAATGAAATTTGATGGATCACCGGTCATATGTCATGTACCCAAATACCATTCACCTTCATTATACTTTGAAGTTTCCTGATGGCTTTTTCATCATTAAACATATGTAGGCCTCTTCATCATCACTTGAGGAGTTTCAGGAGTCATTTTCTTCATTTTCGCTTTCATCCCAAGTAACTTAAAGAACTTTCTTTTTCTTCTTTGAGTTTCTCCTTCCTTTTATTTCTTAACTAGATTTGGTCAATCATTCTTATAGTATCCAACCTTCTTACATTCAAAATAAGTTATTTGCTTTTTATTTGTCGATGACCTTTTTTTCTTTTGCTCGACAAACTTGAGATACTTGTCAAACTTCTTGGCCCGAGTTTCGATCGAACGAGATGAAAAGAGAGAAGGAGGAACATGACCCGTGTTCCCATTGACGCAACCACTTTTTTTAGGATTGAAACCTTATTTTTGTGTGTGTATTTATATTTAATTGGATTTCCATTATTGTTAATTGTTCCTGATAATATGATATCGGATTATAGTATAATCATATATGATCTTATTGTCATCTTGTTAATCATATTGATATCATATCCAATCCTATTATTGATCATAGTATTGATTTAATTAAGTCTTATTTAACCTAAATTAAATTGTTAAAGATAAACATCTTAGGTAAATAAGATAAAAGTTTAAAGCTACTGGGTCTCCATGTTATCTGATCGCCTTCAAGCCCTTGGGTCATAAATTATTATTGAATTGTATGAGTCAGATAATGTACTTAGAGATGTCATCATTAAGAAAAGTTATAACAATCCTATGTTTGACCATGGCCCCAATTCACGAATTATTGTTGTCTTGTCGTGGGTTGATATCCCCCATTGGCTTGTATGAAAGAGGTCAAGTGACCAAGCACTTTCTACAGTATTGGATAACTCTGAATATTGTAAATTGAATCGAATTGAATTGAATTGTACATATCCACTACAAGAAAAATGGTATTTTTTGATGATTTCGTCCATCGAAAAATTGAAAGATATCGTTGGAAATGGAGGTTTCCGAGGGGTTTACCGATGTAACCGATCCGTCGAAAAAGAAGGCGTCGCAATACTATTTTCGATGGTTCAAAAAAAATCCGTCGGAAGTTCTAATCATTGTAACCATCACAAATCTCCAGCGGCCGCAACCGTCCCAAAACTTCGGCAGGTGCAATTGCCAAAAATTTTGGGCTGCCGCAACCGTCGAAACATTTCGACTGCCGCAACCGTCGCAATGAACTTTAAATTGAATATTGGCTTTGATTGGCAATTACAATTGTCCTATTAAATTGAATTGAATTTTTAATTACAATGACCATTGAGTATTAAATTGAATTATTAAATTGAACATTGCCATATTGATCAAGTCATTGTTAAATTGTTAATTAATAATTGTTATCATTATTGATTGATCTTTTGAACTCAGCCCGATTCATCATATAGATATATCATTATATCGGTTCTTTGATCCATTGATTATCGTATCACATTACAATTGGTATTCTATTGATTCTATCATTTGATCACAATTGATTATTGTCTATTGATTATGGTTGGATTCTACTTACTAAGTATTTTATACTCATGAATTTTCTCTGTAATTGAACCTGGGCAAGTGATTGAGCTTTTTTACAAGATGGCTCTGGAAGTGGCTCAGAGCTCAGTGACAGATGGATGTTGCACATGACTATAAATTGAGTCTGCTAGAGTTGTCTAGTTTTATTGTTCCGCATTTTTAGTAATAAAATGTAATGGCTGTTTAGTTATTTTGAGTATTCTGAATTGTTAGCCATTACTATTGAAAAGTCTTTGGCATTTTATTATTTATAATTTGAAAATTTATTTTATGAAAATTTATGTAATATCTTTGGGACGAATCTAAGCACTTGTTTGTCATGTGTGTCTGAGAGTGTTACATAATATATATATATATATATATATTACTGCATAACTAATTTAATGGTAAATCATCATGATCAAATATATGACATACTCGATATGATATTTTTCATAATTGGACAAATATTGAAAGGATAACTTTATTCACCATAATCTAAACGCCATGCACATGAAGAGTAATATATTTGACAATATATTCAATACTTTAATGGACATCTATTGTAAGAGTAAGGATAATATGAAAGTAGGAATAAATTTGAAAAAATTGTTGATGCAAGTTTCACATTATTAACTCACATAATTATAAATTAACTAAACTGAAAGTGATTTATATACTAACAAAGGAATAGAGGACACATGTATTGATGTATGCAAGGTCTTAGAATGTCAAATAGTTATGGTTCAAATTTGGCTAGATGTGTATATATGAATTAAGTGCATTTGTTTGGAATGAAGAGTCATGACTATTATGTCTTCATCAAGACTTGTTTCCATTTATATTTTCTTCAATTCCGTAGAAGATATGGAAACCTCTTACTGAATTGTGTTAATTTTTAGAGACTTGGGTTCAAGAAATCTAACTGTGCGGAGAATATGAGCTAGTTATATTTTGCAAATTAAAAAGAATATTTCTGCTAGATTTTTTATTATATATATGAAACACTTAACTATACATTTACCGTATGAAGCTACGATAGGTTGGACCAATTAATATAGGTACATGTATCCAATTGAGAGTTACTTGAATAAGAAAGCAAAGACGGTTATATTTGAAGAATATACGACCCAGGAGATAGCTTATTTCTATTCCTACTACTTTGAGCCTAGTAAAACGTGCAAGAATAAGAATTCATCAAAAAATATTTCAGAAGGAATATCGAGCCATCAAATTTTAATCAACTTGGTTGACCATAGGACAAATGAAAAACACATTTGTTAAATGATGCAGATTTGAAGTCCACAACAAATCACGTCCTAAATGTGGAGGAAGTACAATGCTATATTATACGAGTGTATTTTATTTAGTATTTTTTCAAGTTATATGAACCTACTATTTTCCCACTATGAATATAATAATATATTTCATTTAGTAAATTTTCAAGTTATATGAACCTACTATTTTCCCGGTATGAAGATACTAATACTCATAATTTTTTAGTGCTTTTGTGCTATATCCTGATATTCCTCAAGTACAAACACAAGAATCAATGGAGACTGATTTCACAAAATAATTTAAGTATTTTGGCATTATTGTTTACTACCATTTTATTATCATTAATATTTTTTTTCAATATTGTTAGGTCTCAATTCTTCATGAACAATAGTTACTTACATGATTTAGCATGATGACTTAATCAACATGTGACCACTTGGTCCAATTTTGTGACCAGATATAAATTTTATATAAATAATTGGTCACGTCTAAAGAAAATAATTAATAGAGGTTTAACACCCAAGGATTTTACGAAGGGCAATAATGTAGTTTGCTAAATTAAATCCAAGTTTTAGTGAGTTAAAGAAGATTGAAGGATAGTTTGAGAAGGAATAGGAATATAATTAGAAAAGGAGTATGAATAAAAAGAAGGCTAATCCTACTTAGAGAAGGAATTAGAGTTAGAGTAGGATTAAAAGCATGGTTAGAAAGGAAAAAAGGAAAAAAAAAATAAAGATTAAGTCTTTTTTGGAGTAGGAATTATAATTAGAGTATGATTAGATATTTCAATTTGACTTGAGGTCCAAAAGAATGTTTAATGAACGTAGGACTTCCACATAGAAGATGTTTGGGAGTTTTATTGCTTAAAGATATTTCATCCATCAAAATAATATTTATTATTATTTTAGTCCAAAAATTAAGTTATATAATATTAAGGAATTAAATAATTCAAAATGTTAGAGAAAATGAAGAAACAAAAAGATAAGTTGAAAGTAGAGTTTGATTGAGAGAAGTTATGGAAGAGATAAAAAGGAATTTGAGTAGAGATGAATTTTGTTTATAAGTATGGTTATGAATAATTAGCGAGATTCCAATTTAATTAGATCTGAATATTTAACATAAAGTAATTAATGATGGATGGCCATGATCGATGGAGAATTAGCCCAAGGAAAACACTAGTTAAAAACTATAAATATGACCTTTATGGTTCATTGGCCCCATGCTATGTACCCTTAATAAATGAGAGCTCTTTACACAACCTTATGGTTCATAAGGTAACTCCAAAAATTAAATGGAGAATTGAATCATATTGTGGCCTTTATGGTATTGACAACCCTAGTGGTTAAAGAATAAATAATACGTAATTGATTAATTTACAATCATATTGTGACCTTATAGTATTGATGATTGTATTGCATCCTTTGCGGTTGAAGAGATAATTGACTAATTGACGATTGTATTACAACATATATGGTTGATGGATAGTTGAACTAATAATTGTGTTGCAACTAATATGGTTGATGAATAATTGAATTGCGCCTTCGTGGTTGATCGATAATCAATTTCGTCCTAGTAGTTGATGGACTATTGAATTGCGCCATTGTAACTGATGGATAATAGATTGCTACCGTTGTGCTTTATAGATAGATTATTGGCAATTGTTAAATAGGGCATCCGCTGATATTTGCCAATTGAATTATTGATTAGCGGTAATTGATAATAGAAGCAATTGATATTGATTGATTGTCATTAAATTATTGATATGAATAATTGTTATAATTGATCAATTACTTATTGTTAATTAAAAATTATTATGGTATGAATTGTTTATCATTAATCATATCATTGATTATAGATTATTAATCATTCATAGAATTGATAGCTATTGTGAATATTGATACATGGTTCATATAGTCACGGTTATTAGTGACTCTACGTACTAAGTTATCTTATTAGGTTTTGTCTCTATACTTGGATCCGTGCAGGATGAGATTAATGACGGTGAGACGGTTGGTGGCTCCTCTAACGGGTGACAGGCACATGGATATAAGATATTACATTGTTGTGGGCCTTAACTCATAAGTTATTGGATACTATATAATTAAGTAGTTTCCACATATCGTATATATTATTGTAAATTGAGTCTTCCGCTGATGTAAGCCAGTAGTATTAACTGAACTGCTATACTTTAGCTCACAACAACTCAACTCAACTCAACTAACATATCTTAGATTAGTTACAGATCATGTTGATCTGATATCAAACTGTGATCTGATATTAAACTGTCCTAGATTACGCTATGATATTAACAACCTAGATCGCATGTATAACTATATATTCAGACATTCTAATGAATACATATAGAAAATATTCAACTCCTTTCATGGTATCAGAGCTAAGTAGCCATATGGCATCTTTGTCATCCTCCTCGTCCACCAAAAACAACTCCAATATGTCAAGCTCCACCACAGTTGCATCACTACCAACGATTGGCCAAATTCACCACTCAATTTCCATCAAACTATCAAGCACCAACTATCTCTTGTGGAGAACTCAATTCCTCCCCCTCTTGAGTTGCTTTGATATGGAAGGTTTGATCAATGGGACAACATCATGCCCCTCTTCCACACTACCCATCATCTCAACGCCCTCAGATGGTTCCTCGTATACAGCTTATCAGATTGAGGCACCAAACCCAACATATCTTGAGTGGATACGTTGAGATCAACTCCTTCTTAGCTGGATCCTCTTATCATTATCTGAAGAGGTGCTCCCTCATGCAGTCGGGCTATAGACATCTGCCGATGTGTGGCATTCATTGCATCAAGCCTTTGGTGCACCCTCACACACTCGCATTCTCCAGCTATAGATGCAGCTTCAAAATATGAAAAAAGCTGACTCCTTGATCTCCAACTTCCTTAAACAAGCCAAGTATGTTGCAGATCAACTTGTTGCTGCTGCCAGCCATCCATTGTCCTCCTCCAGCTTTAATGCGGTCATCTTTAATAATCTCGGATCTGACTACAATGATGTTGTAGCTTCTCTTGCGGCACGTCCAACTCTAGTAATCTATCCAGAGCTTCATAGCATCTTATCCAATCATGAGATACGCCTCTCTATGCAAGAATCTTCTTTCAACAATACTGCTCTGACTCCCTCTGCTAATTATATGCACAAGGCTGCACCCTCTCACTATAACTCGAGGAGCCAACCAAAATCTTGAGGACGTGGTCGTGGACGTCCTCCTTTTGAAAGACGTGATCCTTGCCCTGTCTATGGAGGTCAAGGTCACAGCCCCTACAAATGCAAATACATGCATCCTAATACAATTCGTCCCACAGATCGACCTCATCCATAGGCTGCATACAATGCGTTCATGCATTCTCCTGCTTCAACTGGTACAGTCTATGCTTATGGTGGCTATACTGAATGGATTCCTGACTCAGGGGCAACACATCATGCTACCCCAGATATGCAAAGTTTGTTCCTCCGAGCTTTACTCATGCACCGATCTCTTGCATGTCGGCGATGGCTCTGGTTTACCCATTGCCAACACTGGTTTGTCCTCCATTCCTACATCTTCTCGCTCTCTATTCTTACATAATGTTCTCCATGTCCTTAAACTCTCTAAGTCTTTATTATCCATCCCTACGTTGACTGCTGACAATAACTGCTCTATTGAATTCTTTCCTTCCTCCTTTATCATCAAGGATCTTTGCACGGGCCAATCGCTGCTCCACGGACACGCTAAATCCGGCTTGTACTCTCTACCAGCTCCTCTGCCTCCCACTGCTTTCCCTACTAGCATTCCGTCTTATGAGTGTCTTCATCATCGTTTAGGCCATCCGTCATCTCGAATTGTGAAGTCAGTAGAGCGTCGTCAACACCTTCATGTTGAGTCATCAAACTCCACATGTAGCGCATGTTTGCATGGTAAATCCACCAGGATCCATCTGCCACTGACATTCACTCGGAGTACTGTTCTGTTTGACTGTGTCTTTGCGGATGTTTGGTGGCCTGCACCCATGCTCTCCTCTTCGAGGCATCGTTATTTCCTTATCTTTATTGATGACTTTTCTAAATTTAGTTGGTTGTATCCATTATTCAATAAATCTGATGTTCATTCTTGCTTTCTTCATTTTAAATCATATGTTGAAAATCAATTCAAAACTACTATTCGCTTCATTCAGACTCACGGTGGGGGTGAATTTCGTCGTTTGTCCCCCCTTTTACAACAATATGGTATTCAACATCGCATCATATGTCCACACACACATGAACAAAATGGAGCAGCTGAGCGCAAAATCAGACATGTAGTTGACACTGCTCTCTCCATACTTGCGCAGGCCTCTGTCCCTATTCGGTACTAGCAGTTTGCCTTTGAAACTTCAACGTATTTAATTAACCGGCTTCCAACCTCAGTCCTCCACAACTCAACTCCTTTTGAAACACTCTTTGCGTCCAGCCCTGACTACTCCTTCTTACACACCTTTGGGTGTGCTGCATATCCTTTGCTCCGCCCCTACAATGCCCACAAATTCTCCTTTCTCACCAAATCGTGTGTTTTCCTCGGCTACACAGAAAACCATTTAGGGTATCATTGCCTTGACATGGACAATAACATGATATACATAGCGCATCATATTCACTTTGATGAACCCCTTTTCCCCTTTGCTACAGCTCGCACTCTGCCATCCAACCAATCTAACTCCGAATCCTTTCTACCATGACTCACCATTCCTTCTGTTCTGCTAGCACCATTATGTTCCTCAACCCCTGAATCTGTCAGCCCGTCTCACTCGCCCTCCACTAATCCACCTCCCCATCATACGATGCTCCTTCGACCAGGACAATCAGTGGATTATCGTCACCTTGCAGGACATTAGTCTCGCCGAGCACTGCTTGTGACTCCTGGCAGCTCCGATGCACCAATGTGCTTCTCCAAAGCCAATTTGGATCCAAATTGGCGTGCTGCCATGGTAGAAGAATACAATGCTCTCATTTCAAATGGCACCTGGACTCTAGTTCCTCGCACTCCGGACATGCATGTAATTGGATGCAAATGGTTATTCCAAAAAAAAATTAAAAGTTGATGGTTCTCTTAATCATTTCAAAGCCAGATTAGTGGGCAAAGACTTTCATCAACAATCGGGCATTGATTTTTATGACACTTTCAGTCCAGTTATCAAGCCCACAACAATAAGAGTAGTGTTGTCGCTTGCTATATCACGGAAATGGTCGCTTCGGCAACTCGATATAAGCAACACATTTCTTCATGGTACTCTTGATGAGTCTGTCTTCATGGAGCAACCCCTAGGATTTCAAGATTCTACCCCTCACATGTCTGCAAACCGCGTAAATCATTATATGCTTTGAAACAAGCGCCGGGTGAATGTTATCACACTTTACATGCAGCACTCCTATCTTTTGGATGCAGATCCTCTAGCATAGATCCTTAGTTATTTATTTACACCCAACATGATACAACTCTTTATGCATTAGTTTATGTGGACGACATTATCATCACCGACTCTTCCTCTACAATAATCGACGCCTCCATCAAGCACCTTCGGCAATGGTATATTGTTATCTCAGCAGAAATATATCACTGACATCATTCATCATGCTGGCATATCCAAAGCAGAAGTAGTCATGTCGCCTATGTCAAAAGGTGCCGATACTCGTGGTCCCTCACCTATGTATTTTGATCATCTTTTATATCGACAAATTGCTGGGGCTTTACAATATGTCACAATCACACATCCAGATCTTAGTTTTGTTGTAAACCATATCTGTAAATTCATGCATGCACCTACAGAGATTCATTGGCAACTTACAAAGAGGATCCTCCGTTATTTGCAACACATCTCCAAAGTTAATTTTTCTTGCCATTTTCTTGGTCAGAACTTAATTTCCTAGTCTACTAAGAAGCAAAAGATGGTCACTCATTCCTCTACTGAATCAGAATATCGCGCCATTGCTGACATGACTGTTGAACTGATTTGGCTTCGCTCTCTGTTGATAGAACTCAGCTTCCACCTACCCATTCACCAATCTTATGGTGTGACAATTTGGGTGACACCTATCTCACAGCCAACCCGGTGTTCCATGCTAAGATGAAACATATTGAAGTTGACTATCATTTTGTTCGGGAGGAGGTTGCTTCTCGTCATCTATGTGTTCGGTTCATCTCATCAAAAGACCAATTGGCTGATATTTTCACAAAACCTATCGTTGGATCTCAGTTGAAGTTCTGGTGTGACAAGCTTCGTCTTCGACAATGCGATGGCTTTGCTTGAGGGGGTGTATTAACTGAACTGCTATACTTTAGCTCACAACAACTCAACTTAACTCAACTAACATATCTTATATTAGTTACAGATCATGTTGATCTGATATCAAACTGTGATCTGATATCAAACTGTCCCAGATTATGATATTGATATTAACAACCTAGATTGCATGTATAAACTATATATTCAGACATTCTAATGAATACAGATAGAAAATATTCAACTCATTTCAAGTAGTATGTTGACTGATCAAAGTAAAGAAATTAGTTAAGTCATAGAATTGAGTGGAATCGAGATAGACTTCTAGACAGATAAAAAAAATCTTGGGGCGTTACAAGAGGTGTATCTATTGAAGGTTCGATGAATGGATAAAATGAAATTAAATATCATGATATCCTTAAGAATCTCATCGAGTTGGAATATTTCGGAGGAAATAGTGTTACCCTATTTGAACGTCTCTAATTTGATCCAAAAAAGAAAAAGAAGATGCACAAATGAAGGACAAACTTATTTACCTTCATTTGAAATAGGCTTCAAAATTATTAAAGTACGACATAATTGAAATTATTTACCTTTTCTCATTATTATGTTAGCTACACTAAGAAAATGAAGGACAAACTTCAATAGTGGGTAGTAATAAAAACACAAGAAGACATATCAAAGTTGAAGGTGCATTCGAAGTTGCATATCAAAATGATTTGGTGACATCCGTCGCCAATGATACACGAATATGGCGCTAAGGACGATATATTTAACTCAGCGTCGACAAACATTGCGACGCGAATGCGACGCTATGGAGTCGCTACTTGCAAATTTTTTTTACCCGTACAATCCTCATTTTTCTCCTTCCCACACCATACAATTATATAATGCATGTAAAAATACATTGATATTCATCACAGATAATATAAAAACATCATAAGCAATATAAAAGCATCACATACATAATATTTAACATAAGAATACGAAAAGTAATAAACCGAACTAACAAACTATACGTATATCTAAATCCATAAGTAACAAAAGCATGATTTGTATTCATGGGAGTTATTGTTATCATTCCGGACATTCGACCCAAATGTTCTCGGTCCATGGCCTCGCGAGGATGGATTCTGCGTCGGGATCAATCCCTGAATAGCCTGCAATAGCAGAGTCAACTACTGCGACAACTGCTCCGACACTTGCCGTGATATCTGCTCTGATAACTGTCGCGATAGCTGTTGTGATAGCTTCGTCATATCAGGTGCATCGGATGAGCTCGCAGTAGATGGACCGCCTGCATATCCTCCGATCCTCCTAGGTATTTGAGCGGCTATGCCGAGGCCATGCAACTACCAAATAGCAGGGTCCTCTACGAAATAAAAAAATCATACAATCATATAATATATAAATTATATATCAAGAAACACAAATTAAAAACATGACAAAACCAACGAAAAACATTGCCTGGTGGCTGAGTACTCGGATCATCTTCATAATTTTCAGCCATTTTCGCATTATAATCATCCTAAAAAATTTAAACATTTCGTATTTCAAAAATAGTGCACTAACGTCAATAACCAAATGACCATGTCATGAGACTTACTAGAAGCCTACGAGCAATGGGTGTGACTAGGTCGTTTGTCTTCCGGCTCTTATGTGTGGCCTCATAGACCACACGAAAGTCTACGGGACCGCCTTCTTTTTCTCCTCCTACAATAAAGTTTCAAATTTGATAACATAAGTAAAGTCAAAAGTTTGATAAATTAAATTTATATATAAATTACCATGCATCGTTGATGCTCATCAAATCGCATCGACCCCCCTGTGTGGATGTGGGCCTCGAGCTTCGAAAGACGGTTAACTCTTGCCTTTTCCGACTTCCTTTGCCATCGTTCATCCGTCCTTTGTGAACATCAAATACTTACACTTTTAAAAACTATAATTTTAATAAAAATAATTTAAAAGTAAACATACTTACCACTTCCTGCGTAAGGACTCCCAAACCGAGCGCCTAATATACCTTGGGCATCTTTGTATGCCCTGCTCCAAAGTGAGGCCGGCGGACATGACGACCTTGCGAAACTTGTATAATCAATTTCGGAGGCATTTCGCAGCGACCTCCTCAAAAGCTCTCCGGATTGTCCCTAAACTAAGATCCGGATGAAACTGATTTGCTTCCTACAAATAGAACGTTAGAACTTAGTCATTTTAAAATAAATATATATCAAATTATGTAACCCAAATAGAAGATCGTACCGTAAAGGCTCGAAAGATGTCATCCCGCACTTGAATTGGGACATCTTTCCAGGATCCTACCCGTTCCGACAAGTGGGAAAGAGTGAGAGTACTAACATCCCACACGGTACTAGCGGGTATGAAAGTGGTCCTGCCAATTACAAAGAAGAATTAATTCTCAATGATAACCAAAACTATAATAAAATTTGTACAACTTATTTAACTTATGGTCGAACAATATTATTCACAGTGACCACTCCATTATCGTGTAATCCCTCTTTATCACTCGAAGAGGAATCATCATCCCGTACAGCTGGGGTAGGCTGTGAAGGTCCGACATCTTCGAGCCCTAATACATAGTAAATCATTAGTGTCATACCAAATTAGAGTTGTGATAATTCATAGATGTACAATAATGTTCTCACCTCGATTGACGTGTACCGCAGCATGATCAATGACAGTCCGTTCATCTGAATGAATTGAGCCAGGTGCTTGTGCTATTGGCGGCGTAGCAACTGACATTATTAAAAAATAATTAGTATAATTAATTAAGAAATGTCAATAACAATAAATATATCACCTGGCGTAAGATGTCGCTCGCCAACGCTAGAATGTGGTGAAGCGTATGGTATTCTCGCCGGTGGCGGTGGAGTAGCAACTGTCATCATAAAAAAATACATAAAATTTGGCTCCTATTTAAAATTGTATATCTCCTACAATGTGTCACGTACCTAGAGTGATACACGGAGCAGACCCACCAATGGATCGCCTACTATGTGACGATCCGGCTATGTGCCCTGTCGACGGCAGAGGAACTGATTATTAAAAAATAAATTTAACTATTATATTCAACTATAAATAAGCAGCTGACAATAATTATATTACCTGGTGGTTGTGATGTCTGACTCATCTAGAGTGAACGCCTGAAAGAGAGAAATGACCCAGATGCTCGACCCCTAGTAACCATGACTGAAAAAAAGAAAGAAGCTTCTCTCATTATCGGTAACCATATAACTTAAAAAAAAGTAAAAAGCTTATGTCATTAGAATAACTATGGGATTCATTCGCTTGTTTTGTATTCTAATTCATTTTTATCATCTTCATCATCGTCGCTATAATCTTGGTTCGAGTCATCGTCAACGAAATTATCAAAGTTCATATTCATAATAGTGTTGAAGATGTTGTCAACTACGTTCTTCTCCACATGCATGATGTCCAAGTTATGACGTATCAAGTTTGAAGACCAATAAGGCAACTCCCAAAAAATACTTCTGCACATCATATCTTACTTTCCACTGATAACATTTGCACTTCCGGCATGGACATAAGATTTCACCATATGAAGAAGCAACATCTTCATTTTGATATGTCACATTAATGAATTCATCAACACCATCCTTATATTCTTCAGTTATGACGCCATATTTATCCTTCCAACGATGAATCCAACTACGGTCTGGCTTTATCATTTCTGTAACGGACAACATTAAGTCATATGTCAATAAATTCGTGTACTTGAAATGTGTGATTTTGAACTTACGAAGTCTAAAATCACATGTTTTAAGTACTTCATCATCGAATCATAATCTCATTTTATCACCAAGAATGTCGAAGTACATCCTTAGTAAAATTTATGAGAACATGATCAAAAAGAGGTTCTAGAATTATGAAAAAAAAATTTATCCAAAAGAGATTCTAGTATTTAAGTTAAGTTGCATTAGTAACTAACTTAACAGCAATAGTTTCAAGTAATTAAGTAGTATTTAACTTAACATGCATTAGTTACTAACTTTCAAGTAATTAAGTAGTACTTAACTTCATGCATTAATAATTAACTTAACATGGTGGCGGGCTCGTACCTTCTTAATCGGCGAGGGATTGCGGCGGGCGGTGGTGGAGGAAGGCGGTGGGCGACGGACGATAGAGGAGCACAATCGGTGGACGGACGAAGCGGAGGGAGGAGGAGGAGGCGGCGGTGGAGGCGGAGGGCGGAGGAGGTGGGCGACGGTGTGGTGGCAGAGGGCGGTGGAGGAGGCGGAGGCGGCGGTGGAGGGCTGCGGAGGGGCACGGTGGAGGTGGCGGAGGGGCGCGGTGGAGGAGGCAGTGGAGTAGGCGGAGGGGCACGGTGGAGGAGGCGGAGATGGAGGGTGGACGTCGGAGGAGGAGGAGGAGGCGGAGGGCGGCGTAGGGGCATGGTGGAGGAGGAGGCGGCGGTGGAGGCGGACAGCGGCGGAGGCGGACGTCGACATGGTGGAGAAGGCGGCAGAGGAGGCGAAGGAGGAGGAGGGCGGCAGAGGAGGAGGAGGAGGGCGGAGGAGGAGGAGGAGGAGGGCGGAGGAGGAGGAGGAGGGAGGAGGCGGGCGCGGTGGAGGAGGCGGAGGCAGCAGAGGCAGAGGCGTCGACGGCGGAGGCAGAGGCAGTAGAGGAAGAGGAGGCGGAGGAGGCTGAAGGTGTCAGCAGCGGAGGGTGGCGGAGGCGTCGAGCGTTGGGCATCAGAGGAGTCGATTGTCGACGTCGGGCGTCAGAGGAGTTGATCGTCGACGTCGGGCGTCGGGCGTCAAGCGTCGGGCGAATAAAGGTAAAATAGTAATAGTGAAAACGAAGAAGAGGGGTTAGGGATTTAAGCAAATTTTTTAGCGTCTCCCCAAGACGCGACGCTACGTAGACGCAATGTAGGCACCGCTTATATCAAAATTCAGCTAATCTGGCGCTATGGAGAAGCTAATGTGTCGCTAAGTTATTATAGAGACACCATAACATCGTTAGGGCATCGATGTAGATTTAGCGTCCCTTAGTTGTGACGCCAGAGAGACACTAATTAAAAGTCTGTTTCAAATTTTCTAGTATGTATGCAATTTTATTTATCAATATAGCGTCTCATCGCATTGTGCCCCATTCCAATTGTTTTATTTCTTTCCGACAATCTATCATGTATGTATATAAAATTATAAATCTATATGTATATGTGTCTATAACAAAATTGTGTGTATATATACATACATACATATATATATATATATATAGATATATATATATATATGTAATATATGCGTATGTATATGTCTACATGTGGGAGATTAAGTCACAATAATGTGTTTATCTATATGTAATATATATATATGTGTATGTGTATGTCTATACATGTGCGAGTCATATATATATATATATAACGTGTATATGTATACGTATTCGAAGTGAATATATGTATATATATTTATATGTGTGAGATTAAGTGATAATAATATGTATATATGTACTTACTATATATAAGTATAATTATATACGCATATTTATATGTCTATATGTGCCCGATTAAGAGAGGAGGATAAAAAGTCGGCTAAGGAGGCGCAATACAGATGCTATTGTGTCGCTAGGGACTTTTAGCGACCCCGTAGCGCCGAACTAGCATCTAAAACTTATTCGCGTCTCAACTTGGCGACGCTATAGAGACGCCAATAGTGTCACCATAGCTTCGACATTGTCGGCAGCTCTAGTTAGATGCGAAGTTGACGCTATTGAGTCTCCACGGGGACGTTAAATCACTCTCTTAATTCAACCACCATAATTTCATGATTAAGAATATAAAAATAATATATGAATAATTAAGATATTATATATATTATATGTATAGATAACATAAATAATATAGGTAACAAATTATATATTTAGGAACACTTCTATCATATAAAAATACATATATATGTAATCATGTAGTACATATATATAATATGGGTAATCATGTAGGAATACATATATATATGTTGATGATACTAATATAATATTTAATTAATTTATTGATTAACATATAGTATATATAATATATAGGGTTTAAATATAAAACAATAGCGATATAAATATAAATAACCTATGAATAGTTGCCAAGTAATCACATTCGCGTCCACATAGAGTCGCCTAAGCCTATGATGACCTCTAGCGTCGCTTTAGAGCTGCAAAGCGTGCGACGCGAGGTTCGCGTCGAGTGTTGTCGACGCGAGAACGACGCTAGGTTCTCCCGTGCATTTTTGCTCCGTAGCGCACGATAATAGCGTCTACGTAGCATCTCCATTGCGCCAGCGTTAGCGTCTATTTCATGAATAGTTAAGAACACGCTAATGAGATGCTATCGCGAGGCAAATAACATCTCACTATTGTGATGCAAAGTGGACGCTATGAAGGCGCTAGTGGCGTCTATGTAGCGTCACTAGTTATGCAACGCTACTTTGCGTTGCTAAGCGCCCATTTTCTTGTAGTGCATGTAGCAATTTTGACAATGATGATTAATTTAATCATTAATGTTATGTTATTACTATTTTTATGTATTATATACTCCATCATTTAACTTTTTTGAGGAATTAATTTATGCTTCTTGCAATAATTTTGAATTAAGTTTGCAATGCATATATACGAAGTCTCCAAGTCGTCTGCCTTCCCACGAGCTAAGAAAACAATCACTTTGATTTCATATAGTTATGCATATACATATTTGCCAAATATATTTTTTCATTTATAATTATTTTTTGCAAGACCATGAAAATTATTCCTATAATGCATATACAATTTTATGAATTGAGAAGAACCTTTTACTCTTTATATATAATTCTTGGCGGATTTGTCCTTCGAAAATTGAGAAGAACCCATTACCTTTGCATTTTCAATAGATTTTTTGGGAAATTGCGAATGATAGTATGTACATCATTGCAAATTGTGAATCTTCATGACTTGCAAAGGCTCACTATCCATTAAAATTTTTGATAGTTGAATCTATTGAAAATTGTGATGATTAGTAAATAAATTTGTGATGATCATTTTTTGAACATGGATAATTCATTGAAAAATTAGAAAATTATTTGCAATAGATTTCAAAGGATTCATGGTAGAAAAATAGGATTCGTGGTAGAAAAATCCGTTGCAAAACATAATTTTTTTGTATTGTCTAGTCATTTATATGCATTGGTGGATGATTCAATATAACTAATTGAATTAATTACATTCGATGATCAGAATGAATAAGAATATATGATAAAAAATATAAAAAAATTATCATGCATAATATCACAATAAATGGCAATAGTGTTTTACCGCGAGCCATAACACAAGGTTTGTTAAAATTGTTAATGACCAAAATCAAATATAATTTCATAAAAAAACCCAATATTTTGTTGAAATTTGTATGGTAATTCATGTTAAGACTCTATTTAAATTCATGAAAAATTATGAGTTTAATATATTAAATTTTCAAATGATTACAATATAATATAATTTGATGAGGTTGAATCGATGCTAAGGAAGGATCAAGGAAATGAGAAGAAAATTGAAAAAGGAAACAAGTATTAATGATTTATTCTATCTTAGATGCTACTTATCATAGTCTTTGAGTTTTCGTAGCTCGAACAAGGGAAGAGTTGAATGGAAAATTCAAGATTGAAACTTGACAGTTAGGAGTTGGGATTTTATAAGAGCAAATCAATGAGATGGTTATGCCCACTACCCGTAGAGTTTTGGTAAGTCTCATTATTTATGTATTTGGTTGTTTGAATTAGTCTAAATGATTTGTCAAAATTGCAATGTTTAAATCTTTTAGTATGCGTATAATGAAAGTACGGAGATAATCCAAGTACTCAGCCACCTGCAGGTAAGGTATCTCGAAAATGATTAATATCTTCAATGTTTTATATGGTTATAAAACTTATTTTATTTTGTAGGGGATGTTGCTATTTGTGAGGAGGTGACTAGCAATACACGAGAGGGATACCTAAGATGCTTAGGAACAACTACTCAAAGTTCCTATGAAGATAGGAGGATGCGGTGGCTCGTCTACTCCGAGTTCATCGGCGATGCCTGAGATGATATTGGACAGCATTAGGAAGCTCATTGTTGAAAACAGTCTTGTAGTCATTATAGGCCATCTTGGAGTCCCACACCTAGACATCATAACTTAAGGGACCAAGTATGCCATCGTCGAATGTTAGGCATGACGTTGATGATGATAATGATGTAGGATGAAAGCAATTGTATTTTGTACTTCTGAACATGATTATTCTGTAACTCTGAAGAGTAGGGGGTAATGAGTGAAAAAATATGTCAACATTAGCATCGTCGAGTATCACAATTAGCATCACCATAGCTTCGTCAAGTATATAACTTTGGCATTAAAGTAGCATATCTGTATTGTCACATGTTAGCGCTAAAATAGTGTCGCCATAGCGTCACACTATAGTGTCATTTTAATGTCACAATAGCGCCGCACACGATAACGAAAATGGCTGATGTGACGTTGGCTTTTGCGTACGAAAAGTGTCACAATAGCGACCCACATTAGCACCACAATGGTGTCACATGGCGTCTCCCTGCTTGGCGCCACTTTGGCAACGCTAGAAGTTTTTCCCCCAGGTGGCAAATGGTGTCGCCATAGCGTCTTCGTAGCGCTGCAAGCTAACACTAACAGCGTCGACATTTGGTGGACGCGAGTGCGATGCTATTAGCGCCAGAATGGTTGTGTTGCCACACTAGTGGGCGCTACGATGATGCTAATGTGTCGCTAAACTCTTGAGCACCTATTTAGTGTCGCTTTAGAGGCGTCATCCATGTGTCTCTAATCCGATTATTTCTTGTAGTGTTAGATTCTTATATTATTTTTGTCTAAATCCAAACGGGTCATTCAAATATGTTGAGGTGACTTATCCAATTAGGGTTTTGATTGGACCAAACTAAGTCAATCACCTACTCAAATGTTTAGCAACTCATTACCTCTCTTTCGAACTTTTGATCCTTTAATACCTACCCAATCAACAAAGGTGGAAGAGCATGGGATTCATTTTTAAATAATTATATTAATGAAATAAGATTGTGTAAGATCGATAGTAAGATCATGTGATTAAACATAAGTTCCTATTAATATCTTATATATAAGATTCTCGAGATGAGAACAATATTGACTAGGAATAGTAACATCATAAGATTTTAAGATCTAAATTGAGATCTTGATAATCTTATGTGCATAAGTTGGAGTGAGACTCATAATATACATATCATATTTTCTTGATGACACATTTTTCACATGGGCCTAATTCTATATAAAATCTTAATATAGGATTCATATGACACATTTAGCATAGCTTTAGGGGAGCCATCCATGTGTGTCTAATCGACTTTTTTCTTGTAGTGTTAGATTCTTAATATTCTTTTTGTCTAAAGCCGAATGAGTCATTCAAATATGTTGAGGTGACTTATCCAATTAGGGTTTTGATTGGACCAAACTAAGTCAATCACTTACTCAAATGTTGAGCGACTCATGACCTCTCTTTTGAACTTTTGATCCTTTAATACAAATCCAATCAACATAGGTGGAAGTAAGGTAATCAAGATCGGGATCTTATATAAGATCAAAGATCATAAGATCAGACCCTACTTATTAATTAAAAATATATATTTTAAAATAATAAATATATTATTTTTATAAATTTTCTGCATTTAAATAGTAAATTACACCTAAGTAAAGTTTTTATTGATTCTTAAGCAAAATTAATTCAAAACATATTAAAAATAAACAAAATTATACGAAACTTCATCTAAGATTAATTTTTATTATCATAAATATATTTTTAGTTAATATTTAAATGGTTATACTAATCATATGAAATTGTATAAGATCAGATAAGATCGCAAGATCACATGACCAAAATTAAGATCTTAAAAATAAGATAATCAAGATAAGATCAAGATTGGTGAGGGGTAAAATCATAACATCTAGATCGAAATCTTGACTACCTTGGGTGGAAGGAGGGGATTCATTTTTAAATAATTATATTAACCAAATAGGATAGTGTAAGATCGAATAAGATTGTAAGTCCATGAGATTAAGGTTAAGTTCCTATTAATATCTTATATATAAGATTCTTGAGATGAGAACAATATTGATTAGGAATAGTAAGATTATAAGATTTAAATTGAGATCTGGACAATCTTATGTGCATACATATTCTTCTTCCATCATTCGATTCGACTGATCAAACTAGAGTGAGAATATGCATATATATATATATATATATATATATAGGATTTGACAAACCAGACTAGCCGGTTCAATTGCGAACATGCAACTCACCCGGTTCGGGCCAAGTTCATAACTGGAAATGAAATCTATTCAAGTTCTAAAAATTACTCAACCTTTGAACCGAAAAAATGATTCAAATTAAAAAGTGAAAATATAAATAAAAGTAAAAATATGAAATAAATGGCTAGAAAGGAAAGAAAAAAAGGAAAAACATTTGAATTAAAAATAGGCGAAAACAAAAAAGGAAATAAATGTGAGAAATTAATGGAGAGAGGAACTAATGGAAATTGAAAAAAGGAAATTATTAAAATGAAAGTAAAGAAAAAGATGCAAGATGGTACATGACAAAACGAATTAATATAATAGCACCATAAAATAGTATTAAAGAATAAATAAAAGAATTAATATATTATATCAATAACAATAACTTAAAGTTTTATTTATGAATATTAAATTTTAATTAATATCTGTTTATTAAGAATTATAGATTATTATTAATTTTTATGCATTATATAATATTGATTATGTAGATATCTCTAAAATTATTATAAATAATATTATGTTAATAAAATTAGGTTGAATCTCGTCCAACCGGTCCAATCGCGACATAGTGTGTTATCCGGTCCGATCACCTATCTAATTATTAAAATATTTCTACTAATATATATGAGTAGAAGGAATATACTGCACTTTATTATATATTGTTCTATGCTATGCAAAATAATAAATTGATGACTTGTTATATAAATATATATTTTTTATTTTATATATATACTCGAACAAATCTTATAGAACTATTTGACATCACAAATTACAGATTTTTTTCTTTCTAAGTGGGGACAACAACAACCACCGTTTAATGTGATTTGTCTAGTGGTTTTGACACGCAAAAAACGGGAACATATAAAATAAAATCCTTGTCCTTGATAGTTACTGCCATGATTGTGCTCTTTAAAGCTGCAGTTTATAATCATCTCCAGGAGGCCATTTAGTTATATGTATTAAAACTATTAATTTAGCAAAGTCAATGTTGTATTTGTCGATATTTTGATTTAATCAAAAGTATTACTAGTTGTTAGTGACTTTCCCATTCTAATCCAAATCTTGCACAGCATCAGCAGTTCTAATATATATATTTATATCAATTCGTCATGTAGCCATCCCAAGCCCTTGAAACCAACAGCTCAACCACTCAGAAGTACGATAGTCATAAAATATTAAAGAAATGAAAGGCTACAACAATCAGATCATATATAAATTTTATGAGAGTAATAATCACTTGGACTTAAAATGTGACCCAAATCATATGAACAAACTCATCTAATTTAAATATGGTCTGGAATAATGGTTGTACTATAAGCACAGATGCGTAGCAGCGTCAGTTGCTTCGTCAAAAGTGATGGATCTTGCATAACGCTCGTCCTTTCTAATGCCGATTTCTTAAAATAAATCGGCACTTCATACCTTTTGTTTTGGTCGAACGCGTGAGGGTCCACGCATTTTTTTCCCATCCATCTCCAATGCGAACTGTCTTCCTCTTAGATTTTTTCCTCAGATTTTTTTCCTCTCGATGCTTCTCTCCCTCTATGAACTTTGGAGGGACGCGGATGAGTTCTTACGGGAAAGGTTAATACTCTATAAAATTATATTTTGAGAATATAAATTTCAATAAAACGGATGAGTTCTTACATGATGCTCTATAAAATTATATTTTAAGAATACAAATTTTGATAAAATAAAGTTATATGAAAAATATTAAATAGAAATTGACAACTTTAGGAACTAACTTTCATTGAATAATTGACTATAATATTATTAAATTTTAAATAAATGATGAATATCAAAATTGTAGAGAATTCTTCTATCTTTTCATAGATTCCAACATTATCGAGGACAGGGAGGTCAACCTGTAATGAAGGCCAATCGAGGAACCGGTCGACCAATCAGACATATCAGTCGACCGATCAATGCGCAAATTGCCCAGTTCAATGTCGAGACTACACTAGTTGACAGATCGGTCGATGCACCGGTCGACCGATCAACTCAACGGGTGAAAATCAAAATGTCGAGACTTTACCGATCGACAGACTAGTCGATAGTCCAATCGACCGATCAAGCGCCGACACTGAAGAAATTGCGCAATGGTCATATAGACTGGTCGATCGTTCGATTAGTGCGGTCGACCGGTCCCCGACTGAGATGAACAGTAATGGCTAGTTCTAAATGAAAAAATTGTGGAAAAATTTTTGGACGAAATTTTTACATACAGAAGTTTATAAAAGGAGTGTCAAAGTCAGAAGCAAAGACATCAATTCAAGCATTGAAAAAAAAACTTCAAGTTATCAAAAGAATATCATTATCTTGAAATTATTATTCTAGTTTTTCTTCTTTCTCTCTTCTCTTCTTGTGAGCAAGATATCACAAACAGAGAGAAATCATTATTTAGAGTTTAAAAGAGGCTTCATATCTTATCTCTTGAGCGAGAGAAAAGATAAACTTTCTTGGAGAAGATGTGTCTCTTACCTCTCGAAGTGGAAAAAATGTGGTTGATGTAAAAGGTTCTACCTTGCCTCATTTGGAACGAATGAAGAGTTAGTGGAATCTCCAACGATCTCGGGATCGAGAAGTCAGAGCGGAGATGTAGGTAAAGGTATGACCGAACCTCGTCAACAACCACCGTGTTCTTTGTGTTTGATTTCTTTCTTCCTCTCCCTCTCATTTTATTATGCATGTGATTTGATTTGCATTAATTTAGAGTTTAACAAATCGATTTTAAATTTCCATGATGATTTTTGTGAAATTAAAATTTTTGGATTAAACATCAATTCACCAATTTTCAAATTGAAAGCAAACAACATGAAAGAAGATTCAAGTGAAGAAGTAGACAAAAAGAGGCTAGCACACTATACAAGAAAACTTGACAAATATCTCAAGTTGGTGAAAAATAAAGAAAAGAATGAGAAGTAAAAAAGAAGAGTACATAAACATCATCGAGAAAGAAACTCAAGTCTCACAAAGTAACAAAGAAGAGACATTTCAAAAAGGAAAGAAGAAAAAGTATGAAGAGTCAAGTGAAGGTAAATGAAATGACTCATCAAACTCTTTTAGTGAATATGCATATCTATACTTAATGGACACAACGATGAGGTAACTTTTAACCCTTCAAATTTAAATAATGACTCATCAATCTTTTCTAGAGAAGATCTTTCTTTTGATGTGCATAAAGAATTTTTCTCTCTTATAAAAAATATCTTTCACTTAAAGAGGAAAATGAAAAATTATTACATGAGTTTGAAAAATTAAAAAAAAAGAAAAGGATTCATATTTTGTGGAAAATGAAAACTTGAAAAATGAAATTGATTATTTGAAAATTACACATCATGTGAAATTATAAAACTAGCATGTTCTTTAGAAAAAAGTAAAGAAGGAAAATATTTTTTTAAAAAATTCACAAAATAATGATAAGACTAATTTTTATGCAAAGAAAAATAATTCTAGGAAACACTTTGGACATGCTTATTGGATATATAAATATTCCTATGACAAATCCTTAGAAAATATACATATTACTTGTTATGCATGTGTATTTCGTGGTCATTATACTTATCAATGCAAAGTAAGAAAATCATGTCAACATAAAATGATATGGGTTCCAAAAGGAACCTTGACTAAAAAAATTGGACTCAAAGAAATTTGGGTACCAAAGGTTAAATAGTTATTTTTTAGGTGTGCCTCACATGCAAAGTAAATGACAAGTGGAATTGAAAATGTGAAGACATGAAGGTCATGGTATCATTTACATAAAAATTATGAGCATTGGTCATACTCTTACAATTTTTTGTAAATTTATTTTACGATCATGATTCTTAAGTGTTAAGCCTACTTTTTGATTTCTCACTCAAAATTTCAAAACTATTATTTCTTTGAAAGAAAAGAGGGACATATAAAATAGAAAAAAAAATTGGTCATAGTGATAAGGGGAGCATGTTAATTGTTTTTTAAATATTATGTCATTCACTAATCTTAAATATAAACTAGTCATCCTCATTGTTAAAATCTTAATTATTTGATATAATACAACTTAAGTTTGACATATCATTGATATCATTGTCTCAAAGTTTTGACATATCTTGATCCTTTATCATATGACACATGTTATACATTTGATTTCATATTTTGCCATTATAAAGTGTTCATGAATTTAAGGGGGAGACATTTTTTAACTATCGCATATATTATATATGAATCAATTCTTGTGATATGATATTTTACATGTTTCCTATATGACAAAAAAGGGAGAATAAATATTTTTTTAAAGGGGAGTTACATATTATTACTTATATGCTTAATATGCAAATTACTTTTTGATGAAACAAAAGGGGGAGAAATATGATATGAATATAACTTTATATGAAAAGTTGCTTAGTCTTAGGGGGAGTCAAATTGATTTTACAATCTTCTCATATTTTTTTGCAACATATATATTTTTTATATTTCTCAGTTTGTCTTCATAAAAAAAGGAAGATATTGTTGGCGAAAAAGTTTTAATGCCCTATAAAATTATATTTTGATGATACAAACCTCGAAAAACTAAAGTTATATGAAAAAGATTAAATAGAAATGGACAACTTTAAGAATTAAATTGTGATTGAATAATTGACTATAATATAATTAGATTTTGGATAAATAATGAATATCAAATTTGTAGAGAATTCTGCTAGCTTTCCATAAAATCCAAGATTATCTAATTCGGATAACCATACAGAAAATTATGATCAAAATAGTGCAGGACAGTCAAACTACCAATCAAAGCAATGAAGGCCGGTCGAGGCACTGGTCGACCGATTAGACATACCGGTCGACTGGTCAATGCACAAGTTGCCCAGTTCAACGTCGAGACTACACCGATCGATGGACCGATCGATGCACCGATAGATCGATATGCTCAATGGGCAAAAATCAAAATGTCGAGACTATACCGGTCGATAGGTTGGTCGACCGACCAAGCACTAACACTAAAGTAATCGCGTAATGGTCATATGAACAGTAATGGCTAGTTTTGAATGAGAAAATTGTGGAAAATTTTTGGACGAAATTTTCACATACAAAAGCTTATAAAAGGAGTGTCAAAGCCAGAAGCAAAGACATCCATCCAAGCATTAAAGAAAAACTTCAAGTTATCAAAAGATTATCATTCTCTTGAAGTTATTATTCTAGTTTTTCTTCTTTCTCTCTTCTCTTCTTATGAGCATGATATTGTAAAAAAGAGAAATCATTGTTTAGAAAAGTGAGTGAGCTCCTATGTAAAAAAGATTCCTTATCTTACCTCTTGAGAGAGAGAAAAGATAAACTTATTAGGAGGAGAGGTGTGCCTTACCTCTTGAAGAGGAGAAAAGATGGTTGATGTAAAGGGTTCTTCCTTGTCCCATTTGGAACGGAGGAAGAGTTAGTGAAATCTCCAACGGTCTCGAGATCGAGAAGTCGGAGCGGGAACGTAGTCCAATGTGGGATAGAATCTCGTCAACAACCACCTTGTTCTTTATTTTTGATTTCTTTCTCCCTCTCCCTCTCATTTTATTATGCCTATGATTTGATTTGCATTAATTTAAAGTTTAATGAATCAATTTTAAGTTTCCTGATGATTTTTGTGAAATCGAAAATTTTGGATTAAACACCAATTCACCCCCCTTTTGGCGACTTGGAATCCTACAAGATTTTCAACTCATCCTTTTCGGCGCGGGACGTCGGATATGTCCCGATTTCCGTTGGTCATCAGAATGGTGCACTTGACGCTCGCTAGCTGATCTAAAAGTTTGAGTGGAAGTGGCTGAAGGGAATGATTTAGATGTAGACATGAATGAGAAATACGAGCTTAGTGTAACATTCTAATTTTTCATAGTGACCAAAATGACCTCAAAAGTGAAGGGATCTTTAGGCTAGTTTAAACCTTCGGACCAAATAGAAAAAGTGGACGAAAATGATCCTAAAAGTAATGGTACTTGGGGGGTATATGAGTCATATGTTAAAAAAGGTATAGAAAAGAGCTAAAATCTCCCAAACCCTCTTCCTCCTTCCTTATTTCCTTCCCCATTTGGCTGCAACCCCCAATGGAACTTGAAGAGGTTCTTTCATGGTGATTTAGGTGTTCTTCATCAAGGGGAAGAGCTTGGAGGTCAGGACACTGAAGAGGAGCTCACATAGGGAAGAAGAGGGGCTATAAGGAGGAGAAATACCTAGACACATTTAGGGATTAAGGTATGTAAATAGGGTGAATCCAAATGTCATCTCATTCTAACCATTCTTAGAATGAGAATGTGATTGCACTCTTTGGATTGGATTTGATCGTTCTTATCGATTATTTTCTCCATTCTTGCTTGCTGGTTATGGATGATGGATTTTATATGAAATGGAAAGTTCGTGTAAGGGTTTAAGAACGTTATGTCTTAAATGGAATATGCTTTTGCTTCTAGAATCTATTCATGTTTATGAGCCCTAAATACATAGAACATGTTGGGTAAACATAGAATGATCTTAGGAATGTTTGCTTTTGTGGATGAAAACTTGGAATGGTTGATTTTGTGATTTGCAGGCATGTACCAGTGGACCAGATAGGCGGCCGGTCGAGTTTTTCACAATGCAAAACCTAATGGCTAGGTTTTTACCTACTGGTCGGTCGACCGATTAAGTGGAACGATCAATCGCTCCATAGGTAAAATGATGGTCGAAAGCTTTTGATCTTTCTGGTTGAGTCTTTGGTCGACCAATCGATGGTCATAATGCAACCGATCGTAGGCTGAGAGTTTCTACCTTCTCTGACCGAGTCCTCGGTCAACCGGTCGAATAGTGTATTGCAATTGATCTTTGGGTCGAAAGATACTACTCTCTTCGGACATGTTTTCGGTCGACCAGATGTGCCATCTGGTCGTTGTTTCCCTTCACCGGTCATGTAATCGGTTGAGGAAATTCGATCGACCAATCGATCGGTTGGGTTGAAATGCCTTATTTTGAAGATTGAATTCAATGATTCTTTTATCAATTGTTCATTAGTTGATGTTTAATATGATTATGCCATTTTTGGTGTATTTATTAATACTATTTCCATGTTATTGATTATCTCACCTAGAATATGACTTTGCATATTAAGCCATAGAATTAAAATGAATCATTATATTGAAATTGAACGTTGCTAGATGGACGTGGTCCATATGTTATGTGTGTGCACTTGTATAAGAGGGTAATGTGAATGGCATACCTATGGGGGTGTCATTTGGGTGCAAATGCGACTCGTGGCTTGGCCAACCAATGATACAAGGACGACCAAGTATCTCAACTTATGGATAATGCCTCACTAATGATTGTTTGATAACCTAATCAAAATAATTGATTAAGTGCCAAGAACATATTGATATTGTGAAATTATTGTCTATTAATGAAGAATGCAATTGAATGTTCTTAGCCACTATGGATATTAACAAATATTCATTAAAAGATATTAGTGCAATGGATACATCGAATTGGAATATGAAATTGAGAATTGTTCATAATGTTTCATGTTGAAATTCTTATTACTTATCGGTTATCATTTTATCAACAATTACTTAATTGAATTATTTTATGGGTTACTGAATTGCTTATTTTGATAACCCTTACATACAACATATGAAAGGTGGGCATCCCTTGCATCCAGATTCGTTCAAGCATGGAAGAGTAGAATGAAGTCGGTGGCGAGCTCATTACGACGGTTGGCACATGGTGTCGACCTTATGGTGGGCATTATTATGTCATAGTATTTATGGGTTATGTATTAGTTGCCCAATGAGCCTTTTAGGGATTTATGTTGGTTCATGTCATGTGTCTTCACTTATGAGGAACATTACGGGGTTGGTTATTCTTTGTAGACTTTGAGTCATTTATGTATTTGGGCTATTCTTTAGCGTATACTTAATGTCATTTGGGCTTATTGTCATATGATTATATATGTTTTATCGCTTCCGCAATGTTTAATATACATTAGATGTGAATGTTCATCATTTTCGCTCTTAGAAATGACTATATTTTATTATCATTGTGTCAACCACTCTGCTTGTTTATTGTGTAATGCACTCCAAACTCGCATCTACACTTAGGGGCTGTTTGGCAATTGGAATCAGGCGTCTGGTTCTGCTTAGTTCCAGTCGGTTCCGCCAAACGATGTGACGTTTGGCGGAATCGAAGGCAGAATCTGGTTCCAAAAAAAGGGGTCACGTGACCCCTTTTTCCCTGTCATGGTTCCACCAAAATGGTGGAACCAGGCACTGTAGCAGCCGCCATTTTTTTTTGACTTCACGTGTTAGTTTTTTTTTTCAATTTCCTTATTCTTTTGTTTTTCTTTCTTTATTCTCTCTCACACACATATATGTTATAAAATAATTTATTTATTAAATAAAAATTATTTATTATTTTTTAACAAATTTTTTTAAACAAATTTTTTAATTTTTACTTCTATTTTTATTTACTAACAATATTATATTTATAATATCAATTTTTATTTCAAAACCCACCAAAAATTAATTCATCACATCTATTTTTTTCTATCACATCAACTACCTTATTTCTCTTCATCAAATTTCACTCCATTCAAACACAACTAGAATTACAAACGTCTGATTCCGTTGCCAAACGGCCCGTCACGCGTTTCGATTGACAAAACTGGGAAGAAGTCCGAGATGTTCGGGTTTCCAATTTCCACCGTTATTTGCATCGCCACATCCCTAAACCCCTAAGTCGATTCGAGGTTGAGGTCAACGAAGTCAACAAAAAAGGTGGCGTAAGAAATCAAGTTGAGCGTCGTGGCGAACACCGCTTGGCTAATCTCGATGGTCGACCCTCGATGGATCTGTCTGCAACGTAGCGCATAAGCTCCTGCAGGAGGTGGGGAGGCTCCTGCACGTCCAGCCGTTGTTACGTGAGTAGCTGGGTGTAACCTTGGGAGATTCCAGAATTGCTGCACTGGGGATAGCCACACCATGTACTTCCTTTAGTGGCTGTAGGAGTGGACCACGACAGGAGGAGGGCGATGTGAGAGCACTGCATCCTTCTTCTAGAGAGCTCGTCTTGTGGCTTTTGCCGAGGAGACGACGATCGTCATCTCCATGCCGAAGCGCAAGGTCATGATGGGGCCATGGAGTTTGGCAAGGTCGACGAGGAAATGGTGCAGGTTCTGGTTGAGCTCGAGGAAATTTTGATTATCGAAAGTGGCCATGGCCCCCGCGGTAGCCTCGATAGCCTTCTTTTGACTTGCAAGAGGAGGAGAAGGAGAGAGACAAAGCATAAAAGCAGTCACTTGTAGACTTTTTGGCTTACATGTTCAACAAAAAAAAGTGCGAACTGTCAGTTTGCTTTGAGAAACCGATGATTGAAGGGGCAAGCGTTGATGCAAGATCCAACGCTTCTAAGGTGTCTGAAGTATAATCATTGTTCCCTTTGAATATTGGATATATGAGGGGAAGACTTTTTTTTTATCACAAATTTACTAAACTTTTATTATTATATAAAACTAAGAAATTTTGAATTTATTGTAGATGTGGAGTTGGAAAAAAATATTAATATTGATTAATTATAATTTTTTAATGTTTCAAGAAGATTAGAATTCATTAAAATTCAAATAATACATATTTAAAATAATATTATATATTTAAATATAGCAAAATAAAAATTATAATTGACTATATGATATTTAATTACACATAAAATCAATATTTAATGATTTTATTTTCGTGAATTAAAGAAAAGGTTAGAATTACAATTACTTAAAAGTTTAGATTAAATATGTAACAAAATTAAAATTAAACTTTTTTACTATAAAGTTACTCTTTTTCTCTTATGGTTCTTTCATCAAAATATTCGGTGCTAGACCCATATTTTTTTAGCTCACGTGAACCTATGTGAATTTTTAATTATCCTCAACATCTCAAAAGAAATAAAAAATATAGAGATTTTATTGATGAAAATAAAATGAACAATTTCTTGATCTTCGAGTTTTTATTTCTTATTTATAAAAGGCAGCCTTTAGCATCGTGGGGGAGAAACATTATAATATTCCATCGGTAAACTGTTAAAATATTGCTTATGTTATTTTATTTTTATTATTTAAGTGGTTGGGATTTCAAAAGATTCAAAATGGTAGGCCCAGATTCCACTCACCAGCACATACACATGCATCGGCCCTACCTCGCACGTGACATCTCATCTTCCCGTTCTTTACTCATAGCCGTCGAAGGACGGAACGACGGTTCACACGACGCCACGCGTCCGAATCTGCAGCCACCCTAGCGCGAATCGCAATCGTCGAAGATGAGATAGCCTACGTTTCCATCGGCGATCGCGCCCGACGCCTCTGCAAAATCGCCACGTGGCAATTCGCCGCTTCCGCGATAACTCCTCCTCCACCGCCCGGCGAGAATTTATCCCTTCCGCCCTTCGCACACGGTGAGCTAACAGCGAGTGACGGCACCAGTGACGTCCTCCTATAAGAGGGCTCCACCTTGGAACGCTTCCACTTCTCTCTCTCTCTTCTGGTCTGTTATTATCCTCTTCGTTCTCGCCGGCGTCGTTGCTCGAAGAGTCTCTACTCTTTCTTGGCTGCACTACATGTTCTTCTCTTGGTAAAAACCCTAATTTCGATCTCGAGGGCCGATCGGTTTCGATGTGGACGTTCCCTAAAATGCGGTTTTCTTGTCGCAGGCAGCCGGAGATCGAAGGGGATTTTGCGTCGTTTGCGTCGGTTCGGAGCTTGCGGCCATGGCGGAAGCACCTGGTGGGGGGAGGTTCACGATAGGGTACGCGCTCGCGCCTAAGAAGCAGCAGAGCTTTATCCAGCCGTCGCTCGTCGACCTCGCGCGCGGCCGCGGCATCGATCTCGTCGCTATCGACGCCTCCCGCCCGCTATCTGAGCAGGGACCCTTCCACGCCGTGATTCACAAGCTCTACGGTGATGAATGGAGGGCGCAGCTGCAGGAGTTCGCGTTGCGGAACCCCGGCGTGCCCCTCGTGGATCCGCCGCTCGCCATCGAGCGCCTTCACAACCGCATTTCCATGCTCCAGGTGGTGGCCGAGCTTGAGATCCCCCAGGAGCGCGAGACGTTCGGGATCCCCAGCCAGGTGGTGATCTACGACGCCAGCGCTCTAGCGAACTCCGGCGTCATCGGTGCGCTTCGATTCCCGGTCATCGCAAAGCCTCTTGTGGCCGACGGCAGCGCCAAGTCCCACAAGATGTCACTCGTCTTCAACCGCGATGGCCTCCTCAAGCTCAAACCACCGCTCGTGCTCCAGGAGTTCGTAAACCACGGTGGGGTCATCTTCAAGGTCTATGTCGTGGGCGACTACGTCCAGTGCGTCAAGCGCAAGTCCCTCCCGGACGTATCTGAGGAGAAGCTCGAGTGTGCCGAAGGCTCCGTCACCTTCTCTCAGGTTTCCAATTTGGCCTCCTCGGTCAGGGACGAGTACTACATGCACCTGGAGCAGACGGAGATGCCTCCTTTGAGCTTTCTCACAGAGATCGCCAGAGGAATGAGGCGGGCAATGGGGTTGCATCTCTTCAACTTCGATGTCATACGAGATGTGAGAGCGGGGAACCGGTACCTTGTAATAGACATCAACTACTTTCCTGGGTATGCTAAGATGCCTTCATATGAAACAGTGCTTACAGATTTTTTCTGGAACATCGTTCACAAGAATAAAAACAATGGTGATGGTAATCCGATTGAGGTTTCCTCCTGCACTCAAAGTGAGACGGCTGAAGTAAACAGTAATGTTCAAGGATGAGGTTAGGAATCTGCCTTCTCTTTGTTCATATAGTTCTCATTGACTAAGGAAAAAAAAAGCACGAGCAGTCTGAGTATCACTTGAATGTTGTTGCATTAGTCCAATAACTAATTAGGAAGATTGAGGGGGTTTCTAACTGATGGATGTTTTTGGTTGATTTGGTCATACACAGACAATGTACATCCTTTTGCACCACTCTTTTTTTTAGATATCATTCTCTACAACTTCTTGATACAGTTTGGAATCTGAATGATTTCCTTTTTTTTCCCAGTCAAAAGGATGATATTCTCATTCCCATTAACGGGTCAACCTCGATTCATGGATTTTATTATCTCAACGTTTTGGCTAATATTGGCATTCTCATTAATGAGTGATACTTGGATTCATGGATTCTATTATATGCTAGATAGTTTCTGGCAACCCTCACAAATTGTGCATATTGCTGTTTTATACTTGTGTACAAATTGATCTATGTAGCCGACCCCACCTAGTGGGATAAGGTTTTGTTGTTGTTATTGTACAAATATAGGCACTGCAAGGACCCTTTGGCGGTCTACTTTCTTGTATCTTGGTACTTGCGAATTTGTTTCTTGTCCAACTGAATCTCTTGTCCATATAATTACTGTTTTCTTGGTATTGCTGTGTTCTCTTTCATATGTAAACTTGTGGTAACTGTCTGATTTATGGCCTCTGAAATTTAGTATTTCTCTCGAACTGAAGCCTGATTGTATCCTGACTTTGTTTGAGTGCATTCCTTCACATGAGTAGTGCTAATAATGTTTCTATTGATGCTAGAATCCTAGGACTGATTTTCCAAGAGCATTTCAGCATGCCATGTCTTGATCCTCACATCTTGATCATAATTAAAACATATTTGATCCCACCATTTGCGGGTGCCTTGGTTTGTGTTTGTTTTTCCTTTGCAAAGCCTGGATTGGTGTTTACTGAATGTTCATAGTCTACTTAGTTCTCCTAAACCATTGTTGAATAACAGTGTTTTGCCCACTTATCTGGTAAACTAATGATGCTACCAGTCACCATTATCTACCTTGAAATATAAAATTCCTTTGTCGTATTTTAGTGTTATAAAAACTTGTAAATAATATGGGTGCATGCAGTTTCGTCACAATGAACCTTTAGCGATGTTGAATTGTTTAGACATATTCTGTTTATCCATACTAAGCAATTTTTGTATGCTCATTATGCTCTGCTATTATGCATCTTCAGTGTGTTGTCTGTTGTTAGCTTGTTCTATGCGCTCCCTGTTGCCGATTAATGTTATTCATCTTCACCCATTTTACGTTTAAATAAATTTTCTTATATTATAAAAGAAGATATTACATAGATATGATGTGAATCATACGGTAATAACTCCCTCTTCTACCTTGTGGCACTTTGGCCTTTTTGTTGTTGGCTAGTTTTCTGTTATTTTCTTTATCTAACGCCGCAGGAACAATGGGATACCAAAATCTTGATATCACCACAGAACGTCAAAAAAAAAAAAAAAACTAAAAGATACAAAAAATGATTGGGTTATGCTATTAGGTTGTCTTCATTGATCAAGCACGGCAGAATGATCCAAGAATAAGAGAAAAGGCATAATAAACAACAACAAAATTTTATCCCATTAGGTGGGGTCGGCTACATGGATCATACGACGTCATTCCGTTATTCGTTGATCCATGTTCATGAGATTCGATAGGGTTTTACGCTGGCTGTCGGGGTCTAACACAATCCTCCTCCTTTATTCGGACTTGGGACCGGTTATAAAACATAGACGGAGTTACATGTGAAGGAATGCACTCAAACAAAGTCAGGATACAATCAGGCTTCAGTGCGAGAGAAATACTAAATTTCAGAGGCCATAAATCAGACAGTTACCACAAGTTTACATATGAAAGATAACACAACAATACCAAGAAAATAGCACTAATAAGAGAAAAGGCACTAATAAAATTGAGTTATAATTCTTATTGCATAATGTCCGGAGAACCACTTGTACGATGAAATTTGAAGACGAACAGAGCTAACTATGAGCCTAACTAGAACATTCCAAATAGTTGTCTACGTCTAGGCAGGGCATTTTACGGTTGGTGCCTAAGAGGAGATCAATGTCCACATCAAAGTAACAAAAGAAATATATATAAAAAGATGTGAAGTTTGAGAAGAGATGGAAGAAGATAAAAATGTTTCATATTCTCTTATTTCTTGGATGAAATGGTGCGCTTGCATTGTTTCTTTCTCAGTTCTAATTAATGGCAGGCTAGGTGGATGGGTCCAACCACAACGTGGATGTCCTTTGGCACCCATGTTATTTGTTCTTGCTGTGGACTTGCTTGCTAGATGTGCTTTCTCAGCCTGAAGTAGGAATTATTTCGGGTTTCTTTCCAAACAGGGGCCAAGGTACTCTTGTTCCTCTGCTACAATATGCTGATGACACAATATTTTTTATAGAGGGATCTGACGAAGCAGCAAGGAGGATCTCCATGATCATTGATATTTTCGGTGACTTTTTTTGGTCTACGCATTAACACGTCCAAATCATCTTTTGTTCCATTTGGCATGGACGAGAAGATGGTGAGCAGAGTTTCAATGGAGCTGCAAACAACCAGCTGTCAATTCCCTCTTACATAATTGGGTCTCCCATTAATTGATGGTCGACTCCTTGCTCGGGACTGGAATCTTGTGGTGGAGCGTGTGGAAAACCGATTACAAGGTTGGAACTCGAGGCTCCTTTCAAGAGGTGGAATATTAGTCTTGATAAAATCAGTTTTGTCATCTATGCCAATATATTTTATGTCAGTTTTCAAAATGCCTTGGGTGATTCAGCGCATAGATGCACTTCGTCGGAAGTTCTTATGGCGAAAATCAAACATCAATGGTAGAGGCCTTCACTTGGTGGCATGGTTTGATGTATGCAGGCCATATTCTCAGGGTGGATTGGGGATCAGATCAATGAAAGAAATGAATGAGGCACTACTTGCAAAATGGGTGACTCGGGTCATGGGTCATGGTGATGACCTTTGGTTTTTGGTAATAACTGCTTGTTATTGTCACACACTGAATTGGGAGAAAAGAGGGTTAGCTCAACATGGTTCTTCAGCGTTTTGAAGGAGTGTTGTGTCAGTGATGCCAAGATTACACCCATTCTTTGAAGCTTCATTGGGACCTGGCAATGATTTCAGATTCTGGGAAGACTCCTGGGCAACCCGTGATCCTCTCTCTAGGTTGTATCCAAGACTATATGCCATCAGGCAGGATAAAAACGTTAAGGTTGCTAGGTCAGGAAATCTGCTATCTAATGGTATGTGGACTCCACAATTCAGTGCTATTCTTTTGGACCAGAGTGTGGAAGAACTTATCATTCTCATGGGGCAATTGGATGGCATATCGCCTAGTAGCTCTCGAAAGGACTCATGGATCTGGTCATTTGGTCAATTTTTTGTCACTAAAGTATACACACTTCTCACTAATGACACTCAACTAGTGGACACCGTCTTGCGGACAGAATGCACTAGGATTTGGAGGCTACGGATTCCTCGACGAATACGAATTTTTGCATGGTTGCTCCAACGTGGAAGACTTCTAACATGATGCTACAGGCAAAGATGGATTCCCGAGACGAATACAACTTGTGTATTTTGTGGTGCAATGGATGAGGACATTGATCACCTTTTCTTTTAATGCGACGACAAGAGAGGAGTGGCAAAGATTTGGATCATCAAGGTCTATCCCTCGAACATTAACCCAGTTTTGGAACTCCTTCCTAACAAGACGTGAGAGTCAAAATGGAGTCCAAGTGTACAGTACAAGGAGGCGTCGGGTGGCCCCCTTTGCTTTATTATGGGATAACTGGATCTGGTTGTATTTTTAGAGGTGAGAGGTTATATGTTGAGAACATTGTAGCAATGACTAAGAAAATAGTGGGTGAGTGGATGAAGGACTAAATTTGTCTGTACATTTTTGCAATATAACAATCTTTAATAAAATGAATGATTACAAATGATAATCATCCTTTGCTCTCTCAAAAAAAAATTAGTTGACAACATTTATAGTACATAAAACATACAAGAATAAGATAAATAAAAGAGAGTGACACTAAAATTTTGGGAGCCACAACAAAAGACACTGAAAACTACGGTATTTCTGACGCATTGAGATTTTTAGTTCAACTTTTTATATATTACGCAAGGATGATGGATGAAATATTCGCCTTTGGCCATTGAAATATACTAATAAAGTTCTGTTTATGCTTAATTTTTCTAGGAGACTATTTAAGCGGCTTGAACCTGAAGATTTATGTTTTCGATGCACTACATTCCGCACTGACCTTCCAATTGGAAACTTGCATTTGCGCAATTCTTATCAGTTTGGTATGATGCATCATTCTTTGGGCCTGTGGGTTCTATCACGTAGATCGCACGCGTAATGTCTTTTAGTTGCTATTACTTAATAGGAACTTGCTACAACTTGCCAAATCTCGTTTGTTGTATCGTGGGAAAAGAATTTAATTGAAGTTGGAAAAAATGGTTGTTATGCACGAAGTATCTTTCTTTCATTTAGGTAGGATATGCGGGTACTGTCGTGATCGTTGAACAGTGAGGAAGTGTGCGGAAGTAGGGCTTAGCTCGTCTCCTATCATTGTACCCCAATTATAAGAATTGAAATTTGTGATATAGAATACTCATTTGATGGTAATTCTCAAAATTTATATTTTTTATTTAAACATTAATTCACCCTCCTCTCATCCAATTATTCATGCACGTGTAATACAAACTTGAAAGGTTACCTTCACCACAAAAATCGAAAAAAATGCAGGGTTATGATAGAAAGGGTTTAGATCTTTTAAACACCTAGGTCGTCGCTGTTTACGAGTTTTGTTTATTATTACTTGGGTCACTCAAACTGTCTACAATCAATGGGCAAAAGATTGTAATGAAATATAATTTTAGTCATTTTTTTAAAAAAAATTAGTAAAGGTAAAGTATAAGAGATACGAGAATTGTTGTGTATGCTCTCAACTTTTGGATATTGATGCTTACAATCAAATTATTTTATACTTTTCGACTGCTTAAAACCATTTTCTGCACTGCAATTTCGCCATCTTGTTAGGCATACCTTGGTATCTTTTGGGCCTGATTTGTGTGGGCTTCCATTTCTTCTCCTATTTTTTTTTATAGATCATGTTATTTATTTATCCCTTCTCCATGAGCCTCTTTTTTTTTTATGTATGTTTGTGATCTGTGACCCTGTTACTATCACGGACGTGTTGTTTGAGGATGTCATTATTGTTTGTAATGTTTCATCACGGACGTGTCATTTCTATATTTGTCCACCTCATCGCATGTGTTTGTAGTATTGCGAGACCCTAAATTAAAAGTTGATCACTAGTTTTTAAGTTTTCTTCTCTATCAACTGAACAAATTAAGTTAGAAGCCATGATTTTTAATTTTCTTGTCCTTTAATTCAAACTCAAAGAATGTTAATCACTTGAATGAGCCTTCGTGGACATTTGATAGTGAACTTTCGCACCTCAGATGAATGAATCTTCCATCTGTTAATCATTTGATAATGAGCCTCATTAGTCGAGTGGCCATGGCCAGTCAAATATATGCTAATAAATGAATGGTTAAATCACCTTAGATCAATTTTCTAATCCATCTGTACCTTTTGTGGCCTAGAAATAGAATCTTCCAAACATCTTTTCCTTGTTTGTGGTACTAGTCTAAGTGTAATGTCTCAAGATTTTTTTTCTTATTTCAATGACATTACTCAATTCTATGACTTGACATTGATTAGTCACATTAACGAAAAACTCATTTACATTAATCATTTATAATAGCGGAAACTTTCTATACAATATCTATGAATTTGTGAGTTATGAGTTTACAACTATACAATAGGAGACCCTACGATGTTCATATCCAACGTGCATATCAATCGTTGGAGGAGCTACAACCGTCTCACCAACGTCATCATTTCATCCTGCATGGATCCAAATATAGAGGCAAAGTCCAATGAGAAATCTCAGTATGCAAGGTCACTTATAACAATAAAGAATCTGAATCATGGATCAATATCAATACTATAAGAAATGGGTTTAATGGATACCCTCACCCCATACAGGGGGAGAATGGTTCTCCCCCCATCCGCGATCATCCGATCCGCAATCGACGGCCGCGGATGATCGCACGGTTCTCGCGTAAGAGTGCAGTTCGGGGCAAATGAGGGCGCGGTTCGTGGTGAAAAAATCAGAGAGAAGATGCGGCACGAACAATGGAAAAGAGGTCGCCATCGTCGTCGAATAGGGCGAAGAAGGCCAGATCAGAGGCAAAGAGGTCATCGTCATCGCACAATCTTTGTCACTGCCACGAGATTGCCGCCGCTCGCGAGATCGCCGCGATCTCGCCATGAGGTTGCCGTTGCCTTGAGGTGCTCCTTCATCGCTGCGAGGTCACCATCACCCCGAGGAATCGTGATGGTGGTGAAGTCACATGGTGGCAGCGTTAAGTCCCATACCACCGCTCCTGTCCGACAGGTTCTCCTAGTTAGAATTTGCAGCCATGTTGAGGACCCTCGACTTCGAAGCGCCGGACTTGGTGAGGATGACGTATGTGGCAGAGTTGAAGTCACGGAGTCGTGGAATGGGGCGAAGGTCGGATTGGAGTCAAAGAGGTCGTCTTCGCCGCACAATCTTTATCACCGCTGTGAGATCGCCACCCGCGAGATCACCATGAGGTCGCCACCTACACGATCACGATCGCCGCGAGATCACCGCGAGTTGCCTCTTCGTCGCCACCTGCATGATCGTGCAAGGTCACAATCATCGTCTCCCCCTCTCTCTTTGATTTTTTCGCCACTAAATCGCGTGCCCAAACCATCTCGCAATGCATGAACCACGCATTCCTTTATATTGAACCACACGCATCATCCGCGGCCGTCGGTTGTAGATCCCACGACCACTAATGGGGGGAGAACCATCCTTCCCCTATAAGGGGGGAAGATACCCATTAAACCCATAAGAAATATATCAACAATTAAACAATTATCTATAACCAATACATGATTGATCAAGAAATTATCAATTAATAATAATCAATTATCAATCAAAATAATTATCTATATAATGAATTATTGATGACCGATATCCATTCAATTCAATTTAGTTATCTTAAATCAATTACCAATTGGTCGTAAGTCAATAAAGACCACAATTAATAATTATCAAGTATTAACAATTTATGAATTCCATTAACAATTATCAATCAACTATGAAGGCCGCAAATCTATCCATCAACCATGAGGGCACAATTCGATTATCTATCAATCACTAAGATGCAATTCAATAACAATTCAATTTGATTAACAATTTAATTCAATTATTAAAAGATCAATCGATCATAACGGTCTCCATCGACCAAATGGGCCTCTAATTACAAGGATCTTCATCGACCATGAAGGCCTCCATCAATCACAAGGGCCTCCATCGACCACATAGGCCTCTATCGACCACAAGGGCCTCCATCGACCATAAAGACCTCAATGAACCACAAAGGCCTCTATCAATTACATAGGCCTCAATCGATCATAAGAGTCTCCATTAACTATTATGCATTAATACTCGACTCCATGAGCCTCCATCGACCATGATGAGTCTCAATCGATCACAAGAATATTTATCGACCACGAGGGCCTCTATTGCCTCCATCAACCACACGGGTCTCCATCGACCATAAATGCCTCAATCGGCCATGAAGACCTTAATTATCAAGTTAACAATTCAATAGTGATCAATTTTCCATATCGTCACTTAAATGATGTGCAATCATTCTCAATTGTTTCCTTCTCTATATTAATTCCAATTAACAATATTCATTATCAATGATCAATTATAAATAGTCATTGACCAAGTATCAATGTAATATAATAAGTTTATGGATTAATTAGTAATCTATCTATCAATCTATGCCAATTAAACAATAGCTCAACATAATCAATTCTGATCAATTACACATCACAATTCTCAATTATTGATTAACATCAATCATCATGACAATAACAATCAATATCGGGACTAACACATATCATTGCATGATTAAGAACAATCAATTGTAGCAGAATTAGGTTCTTTGCTATCAAAAAATGGTTCACGTCAGTTGGAACACGGATCATGTTTCCAATTCCACTTTTTCTTCTCGGCAGAGTGAAACCCGAGTTGGGTATGATGTGAACCAGGGCCAGATCGGCCGGACTCACTCCAATCCATATACAACCCGATCCGTGTCTCCCTATAACTCAGGCCGGATCGACAATACTGGTCGTGTTCGTCGAATGCGGTCCATTTCCTAATTCAATCCGGTTCGACTTCTGTGAAATCTAGGCAATGTCAATCATTACCTGGGCCATGTCAAACGAAACTCAGGCTGTGTCAGGTTCTGTCGTCGTCAGGAAAATCACGTTCCGACATGATTTTTTGGTTGTCCTATTGATGCCATGACAATTCCATTTGACATAAAAGTTATATCAAACTAATCTCCATATAAAGGACAAGAGTCCAGGGTCTATACCAATGAAAATGCTCGATATACTTACGTATGACTGAAACTATGCTCCTATTTGGTGGAAAGTACACAAACATCAAGACTTTGACCAGCTGTAATGCTTGAACGACGTCCAAAAGCTCTTGGTCACCACTTGGACGCCGTTCCCTATATGCAGGCTTTGAAATGCACCAGTGGTTGCCCTCTGGAACCCCTTGGTCCGTGTGTATAGGAGGAGAGAAGGAGAGGACTTTGTGTAGAAACTTGACCTTGATGCGTGGGGAGGACTCTGAGTCATATTTATAGTTTTTTGGGTGGAGTTTGACTTTAGTTGGATTTCCAAACTAATTCTACCTAAATCTTTATCTTTTTAATTTAATTAGCCTCTCATAATACCTCCTCAATAATTAATTTCGAATTTAATCTTTAATCCTCCTCTTAATCGCAATCTCAATCAAATTCTATTTTTATCTCTTATTTTAAATTCATAACTTCTCTCAAACAAAGTCTACTTTCTCCTCAATAATTAATTTCGAATTTAATCTTTAATCCTCCTCTTAATCGCAATCTCAATCAAATTCTATTTTTATCTCTTATTTTAAATTCATAACTTCTCTCAAACAAAGTCTACTTTCATTTTATCTTTTTATTTCCTTCTTTTCTTTAATTTTTGAAATATTTAATATCATAATATTTTATCATCTAATTTTTGGATTAAATCGCTAAAATATTTTTAAGCCTTAAAACTCTCAGTCCTATCCTATGTGGAAATCATATTAAACATTATTTTAAATCTCAAATTAAATTAAAATTCTTAATATCAATCTAATTACAATTCCTACTCCCAATAGAATTTAATCTTTCTTCATTTTTCTTTTTCCTTGAAATTTTAATTCATTTTCCAATTAGGATTAGCCTTTCCTTTCTCTTTGAATTCCTTTTCTAATAATATTCCTATTCACTTGCAAATTCTCCCTTTAATCACCTGCAATCTATCCAATACTCTAATTAAATCATAGAATTACTACATTGCCCTTGGCAAAATCCTGGGATGTTACATTGAGATTATGGAATATTTTTCAATTTGAAATGTCTTTATCCTTTTGATATTTCAACTCTTGGCATGAGGGTGAATGGTAAATGGGAGGCAATAATCTCATGCCACATTCTAATAGCATTTTTCTCTTCTTAATAGTTTACTACCTTTTGTGGCTCTGCAAATTCACAAATTATATTAATTTTACTTCCGATCAATCAACTATATTGATTTTGTGGAATAAAGCAAGGGATTGCTCTAATGAATTTTGTAGAATCCATTGTCATATGGAACTTCACCCAAGTGATCCTATTTGGGTTCGATGGGAGCACCCTCTATCATCCATGAAAATCCATACATTATTTCATTATTATTTGATAGCATTTTAGGAATTAATTTATCTTAAATATTTTACAATTGATATCTATCCATATTTGTTTTGATTTTATCCAAGAGTGAGTGGGAGATGAGAAAAGATGACTGATAGATTGTAGCACCTTAAAATCATCAGTGTCATATGGCAAGACCCAACCTTTGACTGGTTCTTTGACCATAACATTATATAAGTGGAAGACTAAATATGATTTCATTGTAAAATTATAATAATGCGTAAGTCTAATGAAATTTTTAATACAAGGCATTGTACCACTAATCGTCAAGAACTAAAGCAAAAATACAAAGTAAAGAATCATATGTGGCATAATAGCAAAGATGAAATGAGGACAATATCCTAAGACCATTCCATGTGCACATCACTATCACAAACACTTGAGTTCATCCTTCATTATTCTGATTATTTGCATGATCAATGTAGGAAAATAATAATCCATGAGCTTCGTAGCTAAATAGGTGGATAATAAACCAATAGTTAAATAGTAATAATAAAGAAGCATGGGGTTAGTGTAATCATAATCATAATCATTAATGAAAATTAATGAACAAGAATCAATGCAATGCTTTAATAAGGATACATGGAATAGATCGATACTATACTTTGAGTATAAAAAATGAATAATCAATACTATACTCTGATTAATATCAGTGGAATAAATCAATACTATGCGTTGAATAAGATCAACGGAAAAGATCAATACTCTGGTAGAATCAATACGCTAAATCAATACTATGCCCTTGATAATATTAATGGAAGAATCAAGGTTATGTTCTAAGTGAATCAATGTAACATCTGATATGGTACAATGATTTGAATGATTAATCAATATAATGTTTATGAATAAAATAATAATCCTTGATAAACACTACTGGGGATCCAATGCAATAGGCACAACTTCTACCTCAATGCTGTTGTATTATGTCATGAGCTCCCGTCAATTTCTAACATGAGCACGCAAGCTTTTATATTTAACTAATTAGGTTCTCGTCTTCGCCCAAATTGGAACTTAGTCGTAATGATGCAATGACAATAATTAAAATCAAAAGAATCACATAATCCATGAAATCTAAGAGACGTTAAACCTCATACAATATCTATGCAATGAGACAACGAGATCAGAGTAATAGAGTTCTGAATCTGTTGACAATGTAGGATAACAATGAATTTCATATCATGACCGATAAATCAGCAAGATAATAATAAAATATAAATAGTAATTTTTTGCGATGACAATGCTCTAGATCGTGATATCAATGGAATCAAGTAGATGGCAACTCATGGATAATCAACAATATGATAATCTAATAAGATATTACAGTCAACTATGTTTCAAAGAACTCGGGCCGGGTTGGGTCGGACCCGGGTCGGGTTCTATGACTCTGGTTCCTTGGTCGGACTCGGTCTGAGTGTACCAACTTGGATTACGTTC
The DNA here is from genome assembly GCA_030549335.1 of Pontederia crassipes. Classification (NCBI taxonomy): domain Eukaryota; kingdom Viridiplantae; phylum Streptophyta; class Magnoliopsida; order Commelinales; family Pontederiaceae; genus Pontederia; species Pontederia crassipes. The sequence continues at coordinate 53,748,098 of CM060193.1, read as the reverse complement.
AATTGCTTGGCTATGGAGACCTATAAATCAGTACTTAGGAAAAAGGTATAAATTAATCACTTCTTGCAATGACAATGTTCTGAGTCATGATATCAATAGAATCATATAGATGACATATCATGGATTAGCAACAATACAAGAATCACATAAAAATATTATCCTAGCATAATCTTTGGTGGAACTCGTGTCAGGTAGGATAGAACCCGTGCCGGGTTCTGTGGTGCCGGAGCCTCGAGTGCAACTAGGGGCAAGCATATCCTGGGCTCAGCCCAGGGTGAGTCTAAATGTTCAATGTCGAAACCTAGGACGGGTTCAGTGGAGTCCAGGCTGGGTTCCGGTGGCACGCGCACATTTGTGAAGGGTGCAGGTCGGACAGTGTTGAACTCGGGTCGAGCTCAGCGCTTGTCGATGATCTACATACTCGGGTCGAGTTCTGGAATTTCGGCAAAAATAGTGGTGCTTCTGTTCGATTTCGATATGGTTTCATCGGAGTAAGCCTCTTAGGATCAAAGTAATCATATAGGGAGAATTATGCATAATAGGGGACGATGCTATTAATATAATTGTACCCTCATCATTCAAATCTATTGTTAAAACTGATCCAAAAGTTGATCCAATCCACCTACCTTTATGCAAATTCTATATTTTTCGGTCCTCTTTCTCTGGTTCGTCCTCCACACACTAGAAGAAAATTGGCGATTAGCGATGCACATTAGTGTCTCCAAATATGGAGACGCTAAATTGACGCCACTAGCGCCGTCATGGCGTCCTCGTTGCGTCCCAACTATGAGACGCTATTTGCCTCTCAATAGCGTCTCATTAGCGTGTTCTTAGCTATTCAGGAAATAGGCGCTAATGAAGGCGCCTTGGAGATGCCAGGTAGACTCTATTATTGCATGCCATGAAGGGAAAGTGTGCGGGAGAACCTAGCGCCGTTCTCGCATCAAAAGTGTTCGACGCTAAGCTCGCGTCGCATGGCGTCACAAATAAAACGACGCTATTTAGATGCCAATTTGATTACTTGGAAATAGATAACTATATATAGGCTAGCTATATTTATATCTCTATTTGTTTTATATTTAAACCCTATATATTATCTATACTATATGTTAATCAATAAATAAATTGAATATTATATATGTATCTTCAACATATATATGTATTCCTACATGATTACCTATATTATATATATGTACTACAAGATTACATATATATGTCTTTCTACATCATAGGAGTGTTCATAAATATATAATTTGTTACCAATATTATATATGTTATTTATACATACAATATATATCATATCTTAATTTTAGCGTCCATGTGGAAATGCAATAGCATCCACTTAGCGTCCAACTAGAGCCGCCGACATTGTCGAAGCCATGGTGACACTATTTGCGTCCCTATAGCGTCGCCAAATTGAGACGCGAATAAGTTTTCGGCGCTATGGGGTCGCTAAATAAGTCTAGCGACTCAATAGCATCTGTATTGCGCCGCAGTAGCCGACTTTTTATCACACTCGCTTAATCGGGCACATATAGACATATAAATACGCGTATATACTTATATTTATATATAATAAGTACATATATACATATTATTATCACTTAATCTCACACATATAAACATATACATACATATATACACTTGGAATACGTATACATATACACGTTATCTATAATTAACTCGCACATGTATAGACATATACATACACGTATATACTTATAATACATATAGATAAACACATTGTTGTCACTTAATCTCCCATACATAGACATATACATACGCATATATTACATATATATATACACACAATTTTGTTATAGACACATATGCATATAGACTTATAATTTTATATACATACATGATAGATTGTCGGAAGAGAATAAAACAACCGGAATGGGGCACAAAGCGATGAGACGCTATATTGATAAATAAAATTACATACATAATAGAAAATTAGATATAGAAAAAAAACTTAGCGCCTCTCTGGCGTCACAATTTTGAGACGCTAAATCTTAGTAGACGCCAATGCGACACTATGATGTCGCTACAGATGATTAGAGACACAATAGGGCGCCTATATAGCGTCTACGAGCATCACGGAGGAATGAGACGCTAAAGAATTTACTTAAATCCCTAACTCCTCTTCTTCGTTTTTACTGTTTACTATTTACTATTACCCCTCTGACGCCCGACGCCCGACGACCCCCGACGCCCGACGCCCGACACCTAATGCCGACAATCGACTCCTCCACCGCCTCTGCCTCCGCCGTCTCCGCCTCCTCTGCCGCCCTGCGCCGACCTCTGCCGCCTCCTCCACCGCGCTGACGTCCGCCTCCTCCGCCGCGCGACGCCTCCTCCACCTTCTCTGCCGCCCTATGCCGACCTCCGCCGCCTCCTCCACCGCGCCGACATCCGCCTTAGGACGCCTCCTCCGCCTCCTCCTCCTCCACCGGCCTTCCACCACCTCCTCCTCCTCCGCCGCCGCCGCCCTCCGCCTCCACCGCCCTCTGACTCCACCACTGCCTCCACCGCCCTTCTCCATCACACCGACCTCCGCCTTCGCCGCCCTCCGTCTCCAGAGCCGCCGCCTCCATCGCGCTCCTCTATCGGCCGTCGCCCGCCGCCTTCCTCCACCCCATCTCTCTATCATTTATAATGCTAGATGACAATGAAACATTATCCGTACACAACGATGTGCCCATAAATGATTACTATCAAGAAGATAGAGTGAATGAGACGATTGATGTGGGCGATGGAGTTGAGAATTTTCAATTGGTCGATGACGCTGAGCCAATGGAATAGTTCAATTCAAATGACCTTTTGGAAGTGAACTTTGATAATTTCGTTGACGATGATTCGAACCAAGATTATAGCGACGATGATGAATATAATGAAAATGAATCAGAATACACAACAAAGCGAATGAATCCCTAGTTATTCTAATGATATAAGTTAGTTACTTCTTTTTTAAGTTATATATGGTTACCGATAATAAGAGAATATTATTACTTTTTTTCAGTCATGGTTACTAGGGGTCGAGCATCTGGGTCATCTCGCTCTTCCAGACGTTCACTCCAGATGAGACGGCCATCACAACCACCAGGTAATATATTTATTGTTAACTGCTTATTTATAGTTGATTATAATAATTAAATTCATTTTTTAATAATATCAGTTCCTCCGCCGTCGACGGGGCACGTAGCCAGATCGTCACATAGTAGGCGATCCATTGGTGGATCTGCTCCGCGTATCACTCCAGGTACGTGACACATTGTAGGTGATACATAGTATGAGATAGAGTTTTTTAAATATTTTACTTTTGTGACAGTTGCTCCACCGTCGACGGGGCACATAGTCGGGACATCTCGATCGCACGACGACGATCGTCATGTCACACCAGGTTATTTTTTGTATATTCCATAATTTTAAATATGAGGCAAATTTTATGTATTTTCTTGTGATGACAGTTGCTACCCCACCGCCACCGGCGAGAATATCGGACGCTTCATCACATTCTAGCGTTGGTGAGCGACATCTTACGCTAGGTGATATATTTATTATTATTGGCATTTCTCAATTAATTATGTTAATTATTTTTTATTAATGTCAGTTGCTACGCCGCCGATAGCACAAGAACCTGGCTCAATTCAATCAGACGAGCGGACTACCACTGTTTATGCTACAGTACACATCAATCGAGGTGAGAACATTACTGTACATATATCAATTATCACAACTTTAATTTGGTATGACACTAATAATTTATTATGTATTAGGGCCCATAGATGATGTCGGACCTTCTCAGCCTACCCAGCTATACCGGGTGATGATTCCTCTTCGAGTGATGAAGAGGGGTTACACGATAATGGGGTGATAACTATGAATAATATTGCTCGACTGTAAGTTAAATAAGTTGTACAAATTTTGTGATAGTTTTTGTTATCATTGAAAATTAATTCTTCTTTGTAATTGCCAGGACCACTTTCATATCCGCTAGTACCGTGTGGGATGTCAGTGCTCTCGTTCTTTCCCACTTGCCGAAAGGGGCAGAATCTTGGAAAGATGTCCCAATTCAAGTTCGCGATGACATCTTTCGAGTCTTTACGGTACGATCTTCTATTTGGGTTACATAATTTGATTTATATTATTTTAAAATTACTAAGTTTTAACGTATTTTGCAGGAGGTAAATCAGTTTCATCCGGATCTTAGTTTAGGGACGATCAGGAGAGCTTTTGAGGAGGTCACTGCGAAATGCCTCCGAAATCGATTATACAAGTTTCGCAAGGTCATCACTTCCGTCGGCCTCACTTTGGAGCAGGGAATACAAAGATGCCCAAGGCATATTAGGCGCTCGGTTTGGGAGTCCTTATATAGGAAGTGGTAACTATGTTTACTTTTAAATTATTTTTATTAAATTTATAGTTTTTTAAAGTCTAAGTATTTAATGTTCATAAAGGACGGATGAACGATGGCAAAGGAAGTCGGAAAAGGCAAGAGTTAACCGTCTTTCGAAGTCCGACGCCCACATCCACACAGGGGGGTCGATGCGATTTAATGAGCATCGACGACGCATGGTAATATACATACGAATTCAATTTATCAAACTTTTGACTTATACTTATGTTATCAAATTTAAAACTTTATGGTAGGAGGAGAAAGAAGGTGGTACCGTACACTTTCACGTGGTCTATGAAGTCACGCATAAGAGTCGAAAGACAAACGACTTGGTCACTGATCACTAGCTGATCACTATAGGTTTTTTACCCCATTTTAGATGCATTTCACCCATATCGAGCCCCTAAATTGCCCAACTTTTGGCCAATTATGTTTGGAATGCATGGATTGTGATAACTAGTTGATCTTCCTCTTTTTATACTTAATTCCATGTGCATAGAGGTTTTGAATTGCTAAAATTCATAAATATTTCAATTCTATGCCAAGTTATCATTTTTAGGGCAAGTTATCACTCCAAGTGCACAAGTTATTAGTATTTTGATTTAGCTAATTTCCAGTGATTATTTTGTCCTAAATCCATTGTCATCATGAATGAATCATATTTGGATGATCATATTTCAACTTGTGCAAAATTATCAATCCATTTGAATAAGTTATCATTTTTCAATGCCAAGTTATCGTTTAAGGGCAAAACTATCATTTTGATATGCAAAGCTATCAGTTATGCACAAAGACCTTAAGCAATCATTATATTATTGTCCTAACTCATTGCTGTTCAAATTTAATCACATTTGGATAACCACAACCAAAATTATGATAAGTTATCATTTTTATAGCATCAAGTTATCGTTTTTGACACCCAAGTTATCATTCCTATGAAATCTTATCCACATTTGATTTCTGACTTCATTCACTTGCCATCTTAATCCCTTTGATGCCTTTAATGCTCTGAACTACCCATATTTGAACATTTTCCATGATATGTGCAAAGTTATCATTTCGGGTTTGATAAGTTATCATTTTTAACTTTGATTTTCAATTTTGCACAACACCAAACTTCATTTGATTATTGAGTTGATTTTACTTACTGTCCTAATCCTTATTTGTTTAAATCTTATTTGAGGACTATGATGCTGACTGTTTTGGATCTTCTAGCAGGTATAACAAGGCTGCACAAAGGAGAAAAAGGAGGGGGGGCCACCTATATTTTGCTGTCCAAAGGCTGTCACAGCAGTAGATATTTTTAGGACCTGGACAGGTGGCTTACATCAAAGGTTATGAGATATTTTGATGCTGATCTAAGGATGATAAAAGGTCATATATAAGCTGAAGAAATCCTGGAATGGAGGAGGAGGCCGGCCATTGCAAGAAGGAAGCAAGAATTGGAGCTGATTGGAGGGGAAGGAGCTGGAGCATTGCTAGTTTCTGTCAACAGCCCTCATTCCAGGATGAATAACTTCTATTCTTCATTATATTTTGTATCAAACCTTGTAAATATGAGCTAAATCCCATATCTCTTAGGATATGGTAGTAGTCTAGTTTAATTGTGGATGGATAATGAACAAATCTGAATTCCTGCATTAATATTTAATTTCTGGTTGTATTTCTGATTTCCTTTCCATATGAATCTGATCCTTGACATTGTAAGGTCCTGATTGTAGCTACAACTGAAAAGTTGTCATTTGATCTAATCTTGTTCAGAAATGAATCAAGAATCAATGCCAAGTTTCTAGGTTCTAATCCAATTATAAATCTGAAATATGTTTTCCCCCAAATCTGATTTCTAATTTTTGAATTCTGTCAAACTTATTTCTATCATTGTTGAGCCCTGATTTAATTGATAACTGAGAGGTTACTTATGGTTTCATTCTTGTTCAGAAATGAATCAAGAGGCAATGGTGTTTCCAAGTTTATAATCCCTGATTTATTGCAAACTTTTGAATGCTGATTTTTTATTTTTCTTTTGTTGATTTCCTGAATCTTTGGATTCTGATTTGTTGTTGTAAACCCTTGATCTCATTAAATCACTGAGAAGTAAATCCTAAGGATACTTTGTTGTTCAGAAATGAACCAAAGAGCAATGGAAAATCTGAATTCCAATGAGTGATATGTGCTGAATTTCAATGTTTGCTAGGTGCTGATTTCTGAATTTTCTGATTGTTGAAATCCTGAAATTGTGGAACCTGCCTTGTTATTGTTAAAGCCCTGGTTTCATTAATCACTGAGAGGTGATTTTAAGGTTGTCTTGATGGTCAGAGATGGACCAAGAATGCAATGACATTGTTGAATTCCTATATGAAATGTAGGTGCTGATTTCATTCAATCCCTTGGTAAAAATGTGGATTTCATTTGAATTTACAGCTGAGAGACTGATTTAAAATATTCTTATAGTTTAGAGATAAACCAAAAAGCATTTGTATCAATATTAGATTGATTTCATCCCTGTTTAGTTGATTGAAACATTTCCTTCATTTTCAAGGTGCAATTGATGGTTATCATTTCAGATTTCATTAAATTGTCAAAAAAATTAGCAAGGAATTTGGTTTTGAGCCTAATGTTAATTTGATTTCAGTCAGGACCTCATCTAATTCAACTTAGCTAATCAATCATATGAGGATATGATAATTAGTTCAAGGTTAAATCAGCTGTGAAAATAGAATTTATACAAGTTGAGTTAGATTTGAATTTTAATTGATAACTTGTTCCATTTCATCCATAATTAAGTTAGATGAACCCCAACTCCTAGGAGAACTTTCCTCATTGATAGTTAAACCCTTTGAGCCTCTAGTTTAGCATTTACCATTCAGTTTTTATAACTTTTCAAAAATCCAAAAACAGTTATCATTTTGGTCATTTTTAGAAATCGATTTTAACTTTCTTTCAAATTCTTGGATTTTTAACTTTAGATAAGGCTAATCTAGATTGTTTAGAGAGTATTATGCTTCAAATCACTGTGGATACGACATTTGGGTAGACTATAATTGACTTGTATACTTGCAGTTAAAAGTAAATTAGGGAGTTAAATCAAAAATTGAAAAAATCTGAAATTTGACCCCAAAATCAATAAGTTATCACTACACCCCTTAATTTCACTATCAGTCACGCCCACTGCTCGTAGGCTTCTGGTAAGTCTCATGTTAAGTTAATTTGATTGTTGACATTAGTGCACTATTTTTTAAATGCACAATATTTAAATTGTTTAGGATGAGTATAATGCGAAAATTGTTGAAAAGTACGGATATGATCCGAGTACTCAGCCACCAAGTAATGTTTCTTGGTTGGTTTTGTCATGATTTTAATTTATGTGTTTTTTCATATATAATTATATATTATATGAATGTATATTTTTTCTATTTCGTAGAGGAATTTGCTCTTTGGGAGGAGGTGGCCGGCACGACACGAGGAGAATACTTGCGTAGCCTCGGCACAACTGCTTAGATACCTAGGAGGATCGGAGGATATGTAGACAGTCCATCTGCTCCGAGCTCATCCGCTGCACCTGATATAACGCAGCTATCACAGCAGCTATCGGAGCAGATGTCGCGGCAGTGTCGTAGCAGTTGGCTCCGCTATTGCAGGCGACTCAGAGATTGATCCCGACGCGGAATTCATCCCCGCGAGGCCATGGACCGAGCACATCTGGATCGAACGTCCGGAATGATAACAATAATTCCCAAACTTATGATAGAAACAAACCATGGATACAAACTATGCTTTTGTTACTTATAGACTTATATATATGTATAGTTTCTTAGTTCAGTTTATTATTTTTCATATTCTTATGTTAAATATTATGTCTATGATGTTTTTATATTTCCTGTGATGAATATCAATGCATTTATATGCATTATATAATTGTATGGTGTGGGAAGGGAAAAAAATGAGGCTGGTCTGGGTAAAAAAATCTACAAGTAGCGCCTCCATAGCGTCACATTAGCGTCGTCGGCATAGTCGATGCTAAGTTAAATATATCATTCTTAGCACCATATTCGCGTCTCATTGACGACGCAGATACCATCATGTTTGCGTCACTTCAGCACCGACATAGCGTCTACATTAGCGACTCGTGGATGTCGGAATAGCGCCTCATTATTAGCGCCACGTGCGCGTCGACTTAGCGACGCATTTCTACTGCTCCCAGTCGGACACATGCGTCTTAATAATGTCGAGATAGCGCCAACACGTGGCGCTAGTAGCGTCTCCAATTTTGTTGACTCTATTGCGACGCCATTAGTTACCGAATTCCCGCATCCCATAATTGCGGCGCTACTTGGACGCTATACCTCACGGAGACGCAATAGCGCCTCCCTAGCGTCGTGATTCTTGGGTCTCTATTACTCGATTTTCTTGTAGTGACATCGTCCATTCCTAAATGTTCCCCGAATTTAACCATGCATCGTTCTTGGTGCCCTGTTCCTATTGTTACATAGATGATTCATGACTCATTGTCATGGGTCTAAAGGATCTATCATGTGTGTGAATGGTTTTTATCACGATCGTGAATCAATTGTCATGATGGTGAAGTTGCTTGTTATGTTCATGACAGAACAAGTCATATAATATGTTTTGTCACTATGGTATGTCACGATCATGACCGAAGCGGCAAAAGTGGTTATTTATTTTTCACAACTTTGATCATGGGTCTGTCGAAACTTTTGACGGTTCTAGTTATCGAAAAGCTTATTAATAAATTATTAACATTAATGTTATTCTAATTATTATAATATTATAATAATGTAATATATAAATAATAAATTTGACTTTTGATTGCCGGAGCCATGAAAGTTTCAACAGACTGATGATCCGTTAGAAAGTTTATTAATAAAATAATTTCTGACAGGCGTGACTATCATACCTTTTCATTGCTCATATCTCATCACAAGTATAGAATGACGGAAAGCCATGATAAAGTATTTTCGACGGACATTATTTTTGTCGCTATTTGATAATGACATTTTGATGTTGTGCAAAATTGATAGCAAATTGTGAATGACTTGTTATTCGTAAAAAATCTCAATTTTTTTGTAATGAAATTGTGAACAATTTAATTACAATATTCTATTACAATAGCGAAAGCATTCTATACAATATCTATGAACTTGTGGGTTAAAGGCCTACATCTATACAATAGTAGATCCTATATCCATGTGCATGTCACCCGTTAAAGGAGTCACCAACCGTCTCACTATCGTCATCATCTCATCCTACACGAATCCAAGTACAGGGGATACACTCAATGCGCAGGGTTACCCATAACAATAGTAATATTTATGATAATTATTCAATTCTATGAACGATCCATAATGTATCGATATGATTAACGATAAATAATTTATACTATAATAGTTATCTATTAATAATAAGCAATTGATCAATTATGATAACTATTCATATCATCAATTTAATGATGATCAATCACTTCTATTATCAATTACCTTTAATCAATAATTCAATTGGCCAAGGCCAGTGAAGGACCTATTTATAAATTAGCAATAATCTATCTATCATGCACAAAGGCTGCATTCTATTCTCTATAAGCCATGAAGGCAAAATCAATAGTGCACTAGTCACTAGGGCTCAATTCAATTATCCATCAGTCACTAGGGTGTAATTCAATTTTCAATCAACCACAAAGGCACAATTCGATCCATCAACCATGTCAATTGCAATACAATCGTCGATACAATAATGGTTACTACATGATTGTCAATTAGTCAATTATCTTTTCTTCAATCGCAAAGGGTGTAATACCTTCATTAATACCATAAAGGTCATAATACGATTGTCAATTAATCAATTATCTTTTCTTCAATCGCAAAGGGTGCAATACAATCGTCAATATCATCAAGGACACAATATGATTGTCAATTAATCAATTATCAATTATTTATTCTTTAATCACTAGTATTGCAATAAAATTATCAATACCATAAAGGTCAGAATTCAATTGTTCAACTATCTCTTTAATATTTTGAGTTACCATACGAACCATGAGGTCGTGTCGAGAGCTGTCATTTATTAAGGGAACATCATACTGTGTGGGCCAATCAACTATAAAGGTCGTAATGCGCAAAACATGATGACCCACGATTTTTATCTTTTATCTTATTTACCTATGACGTCTATCTTTATCAATTTATTCATTAGGCGCCTTTTCACCTTGGGTACAATCATAGGATCATATCAATTATGCCATATCAATTAGATGTCAATTAATAAATCAATACACCTATAATCGATCACCAATATTGTCATTGATTTCAATTGTCCATTATCAATTTTTCAATAAATAATATGTGATGAAGTATCATCATGCCCATAATCCATTCTTATCGATAAATAATTAACGATCAATCTATATAACAATTTATGACAAATCATTATCATCTCAATAATTCAATCATAACAATCAATCAATTATCAATATAATTAATAATCGATAGTTAATTATGATACTATTATGTCCATAAATAGTCAATATAATAATTATCATAATTAACCCGAATCAACAATTCAGTAATAACATTTTATATAGCTAAGCCCGAGCTTAGTGGGGTGAAACTCGAGCCGTGTTATTCAGTTCTGCATGCTATTCAATTCCATTAGTGGATGGCCGGGCAAGTCTGAATCCGGTCCAATTCGTGCCTCTCAATCCACACAGCACTTGGATTACTAGAACCCGGGACATGTTCCATCAAATCCGGGTCGAGCTCATTGCTCGGTCCGGTCTCAATCCTACTTGCACTGAGTTCATAGGAACATGGGCTGGACAGTGCAGAACCTAGGCCAAGTTCTATTGCCATAGGGAAGATGCATTCTCGATGCGACTTTTGACCCCACTTTTGGTGCCATAGTTTATGTAATACTATAAACAATTAACCCATACCATACTTCAGTTATTGGACAAGGGTCCTAAGGGTCTATACCAAAAAAAATCATCGATATAAGATCCCCTACATGCCTTAAGTTAGATGAAAAATCAATTATGTCCACTATTGTTTGCTAGCTGCACAAATGTTGAAACTTTCGATGATGATTCCTCCTAGTGCTACCTCAAAAGTCATGCCGATCACTTGGATGTTGTTCCTCTATGTCGGGACTTCGAAATGCACTCACATGTGCTTTGGTTTGTGAGAAAATGGAGGAGGAAGATGTGGCTCGTGCAAAATTTCTGAGGCAAATAAAAGTTTCTAACCACCCTTTAGGCCATATTTATAGTTCTTAATTAGGATTTTTTTATTCTCATTAGATTAATTCTCCATCAATCGTGATCATCTATCATTAATTATCTTATGTTAAATATTCATATTTAACTAAATTTGAATTTCACTAATTATTCCATTACCACACTTATAAAAAATCCATCTCTACTCAAATTTCTTTTATATCTTTCATAATTTCTCTCTATCAAACTCTACTTTCACCTTATCCTTTTACTTATTCTTTTCCTAAATTTTCAGAATTATTTAATTTGACAATATATATTTTATCGCTTAATTTTTTATTAAAATAATAATCAATATTTATTTTAATGGTCTAAGTCATAGGACTCTCAATCCTATCTTATTTAAAAGTCCTATATCCATTAAATATTCTTTTGGATCTCAAATCAAATTTAAATCTCCAATCTCAATATAATTATAATTCGTACTCGCAATAAGATTTAATCTTTCCTTATTTTTCTTTTTCCTTTCTAACCATACTTTTAATCCTACTTAAATTCTAGTTCCTTTTCTAATCATATTTCTATCCTTCTCAAATTTCCTTTTGACCACTTTTAATCCATATCCTAATTAACTTATAAAATTACTATATTGCCCTTGATGAAAACGTGGAGTGTTACATTAAAATACACTCGCTAAATTAGAGCCAAACCCAAAAGTTGTGGAGGCACATGGAGCACATTTTTATTTATATAATTAATGCACAAGCTATCAACTTTGTACTACATATATAATAATTTTTGCATAAAGTTTCATATGTACGACTAAGACACGTTAGAGGATGAATTTATATTTTAAAATTATTTTAGGAAGAATTTTTAAATTTTAAAATTGACTAATATCGTATATTTTTTTGCATAAAAAAATAACTGATGATTTTTTTGGCCTGAAAAATCGATCCCACACGGCCTATTTTCACCTCTATGTCCGAACATGATGAAGTGCTGAGTGTTGATTTATCGCGTCAAATTTTGTGGTTTTTCAATGTATTAAGATCAGAACTATATGCTAATCAATGGGAGTTGGAATGGACCGGATAGCAACTCCTCACATCTCAAATTCGAACCTTTGTAAACTTAAAAAATTTTCATTGAGAACTTCACCTTTTATAACTAAGAGTGCTGCCCATGGAGAGTCGGACTCGATGATAGATCAAAACTTCAAATTATTGTCGGTGCGCATAACATTTAGACGATCGGTCCCATTCTCATATGGCCGTAGATTTTTTGGCATCACTTGGTCGGAACTCCATCTCCGGCTGCTTTTGGCAGAACAACCCGTCTCAGAGCGTTCTCTGATTTTTGTTTCAGGATTATCCCACTATTAATCTAAGTTAACACATTTTCATAAAAAAAAAAGAATTATATGCTAACATTAATGTGTGGTGCGCCTCAAATCTAGTATGACAAGGAGTCCTCAAATTTATCTACCTATATTTTAATCAACATTTGAGAAATAGATGAATTTTTTTATATAATCAATTGTTGATATTTGGAAAGTCGTGTCTTACGACGCTATTGAGTGCACTAGTCATAGGTTGAATATCATCATTGAGCCCGACTAATTTAATAAAATTATGTACCGGACAGTGATGAATTAGACTTCCAATAATTTTATTTTATATTTACAAAAATTTAAACTCAAAGAAGAATTATTTACCGTCAACCCAACTTTATTTGTTAAGAAACTGCTCCTGCCATCTTCGACTCAAAAGTTATAGAATTGATAATATATTGGACTAACAGTTGTCGACAGGACATTGGGCTTTGCCTATTGCTACAGCTCTTGTACTGTGAGTTGAGTATATTATTTCATGACGAAGACTCATAAAATGGGCTGCTCCCATGCTTTTAGCTAACAAGTACAGGAAAATTACAAGCATCGTATATTTAAAAACACGTCAAAGAAAAACATAATCAGTTTCCCCTACCTTTCAAACGGGTGGGTGAACGTTTCCAAACCACTACTTTGTCAATCATTAGCAATGTATCAAACAAAAAAAATGAAATGATATAAGTAGAATGTGATTATGTTTGTAGCTCACCTTGAATTCTTTCCAAGAAGAGATACAAAGAGGATGAAATCGGTATTTTGGAAGTTAAACAACGGAGATTTTTTTTGCTCTTAGATTCTATCCCTCGAAAAAAATAGAAAAGGAAGAAATATAAAGTTTTCAATTTAAACAACATCCCAGAACTGAACTTTTACAGGGGGAATTACTGATGGTTAACAAGGCCGCGAGTTAATCTACATGTTTTTGTTTCCTTGCCATCAGGGTCTTGCAGGAGTCAATTGCTTGTGACCAAAGAAATTATCTTCACCTAATTATCAACTAATCGTGGACTCTTTCTTTTTGGGGTTGACACAAACTCAAAGAGGTTGGAATAAAATATATGTATATGTTATAAAGTTAACTAATTATGAAAGCGTCATTCTGAAACCCCTAAGCTCTCATTTCAAGGAGACCAGGCTTTTGAGAAAGATTTGGTAAGTTAGATAAGAGAACTTCAAAAAGTGGAGGTCTCCAAATCAAACCCTAATTAAAGTCACCACCATTGAGAAAGATTTGATCATTTATATACGCTGATCCTTCAGTCCAAGGCTAATTAATTAACCTTCTAAAATTATCCAGATTAATGCTGGAAAAAGAGGACGATCGAGCCACAAAACCTCATGTCCTCCTACTCCAACTAATTCTATTGACTACTTCTGCCAAATTATATGCCTGTTCATCAGATATATGCTCCATCGGCCGTTCTCGTAATAGCTTTATTGTTGTTATCATCCTTTTATTTTAACTTAATATATATGAAAGTGAAGATTGTCTCATGCTATATATGAAAGAAAATGAACAAGCTCCTGGCGCGCGCGCGCGCACACACACATATATATATATATATATATATATATATATATATATGCGTAGCTCGTAGATTCTCTTATTGTCTGTACAGGGAGGTTGCTTCCAAGCCAAACATGTATGTATAAATAAGCTTCTCAACGCAGAGGTACTCGTCCAAGAATATTAATACATCGACCAAATGTTAGTTTTAATTTGTTCCCTAACATGCATGTTTGCAACATTTCTTTATCATCTACGATGTATCTTCTATAGTTTTCTTCTAAAAACAATGTAAGGAGATGGTGCAACTTCAAAGCTTCAGGGTCCCGCTCCATGGTTGGCACCCATGTTGCTGTACAACTCGTTCGACCATGGCATTTGTCTGCATGCATTAATTAACAAGGAAGATGGAAGCATAATTAATGAATGCTAATAAAATAAATTAAGCCCAGGAATCGAATTAAGAGAATAGTTTCTTCTACCAAACTTACTCGAACATATCTTTCCAGGAGAAGTCTTCATATAGTCCCTCCAGATTTGTTCCCTGCCAATATTCCTCGAATGGGCTTGAAGAGTGCGAGTTGCTCAGTTCTTCTATGCAATCTACGTCCAAATTCTCGGAAGAGTTCGACACTAACGAAGGGGTAGATTGAGCAGTTGGTACGGCAGCTGAATAGCTCAATGCAGCAGCAGCCAGGGTGCTGGTTCCGCTGTTATAACTCTCCACTGTGGTTCCCGAACGATCCTGCAGTGGGGATTCATGGAGGGCTTCGTCGTTCACGTTTGAGCCAGAAGCTTGCTGTTGTGAATGATTAGGATGAGGGCTACTTGTATAATTGGACAAGCCGGGAAAATTGAGAGCTTGCGTCTGATCCTGGCCGAGGGCGAGAGAGCCATCTATGAGGACCTCGAGCTGGTGGCGATCCAGTTGGTAGTTCCGGACAGAGAACGATGCAAGGAGGCTGAGTACATCCATACCAGGAGAAGGAGGGAGAGAGAGAGGTGGAGGAGTAGGAGTGGAAGTCATGGTCTGGATGAGGGTCTGGAGCATTTGGAACCTGGCCAAGCTCTTTGCAGCGTCGGCTTGTAGCCTAATAGCATTATCCAGAGGGTTATCGATTACGTTGCCAATGCTCCCGGTAGCGTTGTTGTTGGCGGCAGCAACGGCGAGGATGTTGGGGAGGCAGTTCATGAGCACGTCGAGATCGGTTCTCCGGCGATGGGTGACTGGGTCGATGCCCATGAGCAAGAGCTTCTTCTTGAGGTGGGTGTTCCAGTAGTTCTTGATCTCATTGTCCGTCCTTCCTGGTAGACGCGCTGCCATCATCGACCACCTGCCACGATTTTAAATCATCCCGTTTATCTTCCAGCATTCTTTTGTCTATGATATACACATAAATGATGTAACAGTATATACTATGATCAGATCAATTACGAGTAACTAATTAATCAGTGATGGTTGAATATAATTTACTTGTTTCCGAGGATGGAGTGGAGATGAATGATGAGCCCTTCTTCTTCCTCGGAGAACTTTCCTCTCTTGATGTCAGGCCGAAGGTAGTTAGTCCACCGGAGGCGGCAGCTCTTGCCGCAACGCCGGAGCCCGGCGCCCTTCGGGAGGTTCCTCCAGCTCCCAATCCCGTGCTTCTGGATGTAGTCCACAAGCTTCTTGTCCTCCTGCATGCCGAGAATACAGCAAACACATAAGACGAATATCAAATTCATGAAAGTTTATTTTTTCTGAAGATGATGAACTGATCACTCGCCTGCGACGTCCATGGACCCTTCTTCACATCCATCTCGTCGCAGCAAGGCGATCTTCCCATCTCTCTCTCTCTCTCTCTCTCTCTCTCTCTCTCTCTCTCAAGAACGTCCGTAGAGAAGGAACGAATAGTTGGTGTCCGGAGTTTAGGAGGAGAATGTCGACCAAGTATTTAGGGTTAATTTGGATTGGCAGCTGGTGTTGGTTTTATAGAGTTTAGTAGCTGCAGGGCCTTACATTGTTTAACTTCTTCCATTTTTAATTCCCATCCCCAGCTTATACGTCTCATTATCTTATTATCTCCATCGTGTAAGGCAGACGTTTCACATTTAAATCTTCCCCCCCCCCCCCCCCCCCCCCCCCCCACACACACACACACACACGGTCGAGTTTAATTAGAAAATGTAATGACGCCTAATGACTAATTTTATAGCTGAGATTAGTTATAGGATATGAAAAGATTGCATAATTTCATATACCACTGCAGACCCTCTTCGTAGGTTACGGTAAATATATGTGCATGGGTCTGTTTACCTTGTCTCAAGTCCTAAACAAGAAGCAAATGAGATGAACAATTTCAAAACTGTTGGTGAGATATGATCCTAAGTTGCACACCATATACCAATAAAGGGCCTATGAAGCTTCTCTGTTAATGTGTGAAAAGATAACTTTGATCCTTCTATGATAAGCCCTTTCTAACTATATAATTTTCTATTTGTACAAGACACCACTTTAATTACTTAATTAACTATGAGTTGCGATTAATATGACAGTTCGATCGGTACTTCTACTTTTTGCTGCATATAATAAATTAATAATTAACTATATGTACGGATCATTTACTTATTTATGTATATGTAATTAAAGCGACTGAAAATAATGTTTACAGGTGCATGTTAATAGTTAATGTTAGAGAGAACTGCAAGTTGAAAGATAAACCGGGGGCGGGGTAGCCTTCATGCAAACGAGACCACGGTTTACTCGGAACTAATTATCTAGAAAAAAAAAGATGGGTTTACTTTGGATGGAACTCATTTAGGTCATCAGATAATTAAGCTTGTCTAAATAATCAAGATTGGCCCACTTTTAGGGTTCTTTTGTTTCAATTAGCAACCGTGCCAGAAGAAAAATCTCAGTTACATATGTGACAGGATCTCATAACAACATATATATATATATATATATATATATATATATATAATCAATTCAACCAACGACGACAAATGATGCATGCATGCCTCCAACATGACCCAAACTAATGTGCATGGGAGCTCTGACCAAGATTTATTAATTGGTGGCCGATATCCAAGACAGATCACATAACGAGGTAATCTAAGGAGCGCTACGAGTTGTAATAGAAAAAGAAAAAGCTGGAGATGAGTAGATTACAAAGCTATCATATGATATTTAAATGTATGATCGGTTCCAATTGTGTGTAGTTTATATGTAATGTCCAATCAGATCGAGATGCAATTTGCATATATGTGGTGAACTGTGGAAGATGTATTTAGTTCGTTAACTTTATTTGGTGCATGTAATTAAGAATTTTGGCTTCCTGAACTCAGGAAACAACTTCCAATCTCCCCTGCATGCATTAGTAATTAATTCATTGGACGAAAAAAAATTGTTGCGTAGTATTGTTCTAATTTGATTTTATATTCTTTTCGTTGTTGTAGGTAGGAACTTGGACCTATGAAAGATTAATGCTAGCTATTACAAAATTAATAGTAAGGCAGCCAAAAGGAAAGTTTAGCATGGTTTGTATGCATAATTCTGAGTAAGAAAAGATTTTTTTATTATACGAATTGAGTTGGTTACCTATAATTTTAACTAAATGCATACAAAAATATTTATAAGAACTAATAGGTGTTAACGCTATATAAACTCGCTAATTCCAAATTTTGGGTACTTGATTCACTTATGAAATTCTATGTCATTACATATTATGACCATAATTGACCAGTTTCTCATGAAAAGAAGAAATACGATTAATCGAAATTGGTGTGATTCCCTTCAAGGAAAATGCAAGAGGGAGTAGAATTTATTGTCTTGAAGATTTTTTTTTTGGAAAAAATTATATGTCGATAGCACTATCCTTGCGTATATACGTTCTCTTTCGTACATTGTATATACACGATGCCTTTCTTTTGGACAGATTAAATGCATGACAATCCCTAATTTTTCTTTCTTTATCTTTTTTTATTCTTCCTTAATTCGGCATCTTAGCGATAAAACTTATACACAAAATTTTCGTTTCAACCACTATTACATCACAACTTCTTGAAACATTTATATTCAAATGTAAGGAAAGAGAAAGATCCCTTCCACTGGACATTTAACTTTTAAGTGAAACTTCTTTGATCCAATGTATCTGTTTACCGCTTCCACATACGGTTAATATCATGGTTTGCATGCATTGTCCGCTTAATTATTCTAATACTTCAATTCAATCTTAATACTTAGACACTTTTTCCCCTACGTCATAATTAATTAGCTATTATATGTGTGCTTATCTATGTATAACTTCAAATTTTCAAAAAAAATTAAAATATTTCTATCTTCCGTGGTCCCTACAACTACAAGATGCATTTTCATGGAACACCTTATTGCCCTAACAATTTTTTTTTTATTTTATTAGATTGATCAGCTTAGCTTCTCCACCCAACAAGTCATATGATATAAGTGAATCAATATAATTTGCCCTAAATAATGAAAAAGCAAAGCTTTGATCTGTCAGAAAAAAACCATATTTTATTAGTTTCCTCAGAAATAACGAAAAAGAAATCTTAGGACAAAATCTTAGCATAACAATCATTATCTTAAGTATGGCACTTAGTAGTTTATTAAGGGCGTCGGTATCGTTCAAGTATTATATATATATATATATATATATATATATATATACACAAGAGCATTGATCTGACAGTTAAGATTAAACAACCATTTTCCACCTGCGCATAGCTCGTCATGCAAAGTGTCCCATGAGGTATGCATTCTTAGCTTTTAGGTAATTAATACACGAAAGAACCATGAATAAGTCAATTACGTTAAGCATTTCAATGACAGATTATTTAGCATTAATTTCTTGCCATGGTGACTAAATTAAAAAGTTGTGCCACGGGAAATTAATGAAAGGGACAAAATTAAACAATTAAAGACAGAACAATGCTTTTCCTGTATTTTAAGTATTTATTTTTGGGATACAATATTTATATAGAAAGTTTAAATTATACATATCATTTTTAAAAAAAAATTGTATTTCTGTCGTGGACTACGAATATTAATATATAGGTCCAAATTGTTCAGGTTAGGACCTAAATATTGATTAATCATATAAGCATCCCTCTCATATACGTGACCGAAAGAAAAATTAATGGCCAATGGGTCAGAGTTCAAGAAACTTTTCTCGCTGAAATATAAACCTCAATTTCTACTTGACGTCATAATTAATTAATTCTGCATCTTATGTACCTTGGGTTGTAATTAGCATATATATAATTAATTGCGGCATCGTTAGTAAAAGATTGAACAACATTATTCTACCTATCCCAGAATTTTTAAACCACTGAATAGCAATTCTATCAAACATTAACGAAGAAAATAATTAGTACTTATGCTTCTAATTAATAAACTAACTAAGCGAAGAGTTCTTTTGATGTACACTTAACTTTAACAAGATCCGCCCAAGATCTACTTCTTCTGATTGATTATTACCTTATGATTATTTAACTTCAATTCACTTCAGTACACAAAATAATTAGAATTAGGTATATCACATACGTATAACGAGAAGAAGCACGTTTAATTAAATTTTGTGGACAGGTATATGAATCCTAGCTTATTCCATAATGACTAATCCCTCATTGCGAATAAGAAGTTAACAATATGCTTAGGCTCTGGTTGGCAAAGCCAAAAATAGCATTTACAGTAGCATTTTGCGGTTGAAACACTATTTTATCTGTTTGGTAGCAAACACAATCAAGTAGAGTTAAACGTTTAGAGGTTTATATTTTTTTTCCAATTTTATACTTATTCAAATGTATTATATCTCTTTTTTATCTTATTATTTTATTATTTTTATTTTATCACCATTCAACTATATTCTTTTTATATTCATATTCAATTAATTATAAACAATGGATATAGAAACTAATTTAATAATTAATATTTTCAAATAATGTATGAACTATATAAAATGTATTATAAATATATATATTTTATATATTTTAATAACAAATTTATTTGTGAAATTTTATTTCATTTTATTTCATTGATATATTAATTAATTGTTTATTAAATTTTAAATAAAATTTGTATAGCGATTGAATTGAATAATTTATTGCATGTCTAATTATATCATTTTATATTCATCCGCTAATTTCATCATTAAGTTTATCAAATACTATCTTAAATGAACCGTTAATCACTAATCATCAATCGCTATCCACTATCCTCTATTTAAACTGCTATCCGCTCGTCAAATCGCTAATAATGTCAAACAGAGCCTTTAGCCTCATAACAAAGACCACTGTGTTTGGTGCATGGCATTTGCTAATTGTAATTGAAATTAAATTCCACCAAATGATGCCTACAAGATATTTGTTACATATATAAGCTCAATTCTGGTGTAGATAGTTATGGGGTTCTACCCCGTATACATACAGGTAGAATTATTTACTTATTTATATGCACCAATTGAGTGTGATATATGTACATTGATTGTAACCACGATCTATGCAATTGCCAATGTTGTTTAGCTAATTGAAATATTAATTTGATAACATAATAGTCGTTAAGCAAGTTATAAGTTTGATCAATAGTTAGACGTGTGATGTGTAATTCTAGACGAATAAAATCAATAAAATATTTTTTTTGAGTGAGTGATCACTAGCTGATCACTATAAGTTTCTAGCCCATTTTAGATACATTTCATTCATATCGAGTCACACTTTTGCCTATCTTTTGGCCAATTATACTTGGAATGCATAGATTGTGATAACTAGTTGATATTCCTCATTTCATACTTAATTTCATGTGCATAGAGGTTCTGAAATGCCAAAATTCATAAATATTTAAATTCTATGACAAATTATCATTTTGAAAACATCATTCCTATATGTCAAGTTATCATTATTTTGAGTGAACTGATTTTCAATGATTTTCTTATCCTAAATCCATTATTATCATGTATAAATCATATTTGGATGGTCACATCTCAACTTGTGCAAAGTTTTATGTCCATTTGAATAAGTTATCGTTTTTCCTTTGCCAAGTTATCGTTAAAGGGCAATTCTATCATTTCGATGTGCAAAACCATTAATTCTGCACAAAAGCCTTAAGCAATCATCTTGTTATTGTTTTAACTCATTGCTGGTCAAATTTCATCACATTTGGATAACCACAACTCAAGTTATCATTTTTAAGGCTTATAAGTTATCGTTTTTGGCACCCAAGTTATCAGTCCTTTGAAATCTCATTCATATTTGATTTCTGACTTCACTCACTTGTCATTCTAATTCAGTTGATGCCTGAAATGCTTTGAACCACCCATATTTGGACATTTTCCAAAATTTACTTAAAGTTATCATTCCGGGCCTCAATAATCATTAATTTTGATATAAGTTTTCATTCATGCACAACACCTAATCCTATTTGATATCTGAGCTAGAAAGTATCATCATCTTAATCTTTATTTGTCAAAACACTATTCAAGGACTTTCATGCTTACTGTTTTGGGCTTTGTAACAGGGAGAAAAGGTGGCCAAAAAGTGGAAAAAGTATGGGGGACCATCTAATTTTTCCTGCACAAAAAAGTATCTGCAGCTGGGAATTCAGACAGTGGACAGGTGGCTGCAATCAGAAAGAAAAGAACATTCTGATGCTGATCAAAGGGTGGACATGAATCATATAAAAGTTGGAATTTCTGGAGGAGAGAGGGGGTTGGACATTCAGGGTTTTGGAGCAAGGGTTTCTGCATCAGGGTTGGAGCTGCTGCTGCTGGAGCTGAAGCTGCTGCCGAGAGACTTCAAGCTTAGATGATTTGTAACAATTTCTCAAATCCATTTGATGTCAAGTTCTGTAAATATGAGGAGCTAAACTCCATTTCTTCTAGGATAGGGTAGTAGTTTAGATTAATTTTGGATGGATATGGACTGATTTATAACCCTGCACTGAAATCAATTCTGATTTTCAGATTTCAGAACTATTCTGTATTGATTCATGTTATCATTAGATCCATGTGTAATCTATGACTGAGAAGTATTATTGGAACTAATCATCCTTCAAAAATGAATTTAGAGATAATGCCAGATTTCTGGATTCCATTCAATTTGTAAATCTGATTTCTGAATTATGATTCCCTGGTTTCTTGAAATTTTTTATTTCTATGGTTGTTTGAACATGTTTATCATTCTCATTCTGATTTATTGAGTAACTGAGATGTTGCTATTGTTCCTATCTTGTTCTGGAATGAATCAAGATGTTGGCCTATTATTTCTGACTCAAATCAGATTGTTCTTCTGATTCTTAATTGAAATTCTAAAATATATTTTTCTAGTTTCTTGTTGGAATCTGTTTTGCCAATTGAATCCCCTGATTTCAATCAATCACTGAGAGGTGAACCTTAGGGATCTCTTACAGTCTAGAGATGGATCAAGAAGCAATTGGCAAGTCAGTATTCTATTGATTAATAATTCTGAATTTCTGAAATGCTGATTTCTATTTTCTAATTCCATTTGAATTCTGATTTCCATTGTCAAGCCTCATCTTAATCCACTACTGAGAGGTAGTCTTCAAGTCATCTTTGTGAGTCAGAGATGAACCAAGGAGCATTGGATAATCACTGAATTCCCCATTTTAGATAGGATGTTTCTTAACTCAATTTAATTGGAGTTTGTGCGGATTTCATTTTACTTTGCAACCGGGAGGTTGAATTTAAATTCCCCTAGAATTCAGAGATGAATCAAGGAGCACAAGCACAATTATTGGATAGATTTCATCTTAGTTTGACTAATTGAAGTGATTTCATCTTTTAATAATTGCAATTATAAGTTATCACTTCAGAATTTCCTTGAATTGCAAAAATCAGCAATGAACTTCCATTTGAGCTCAATGATAACTTGATTTTCAGTGAGGATCCTCTATTGATTCAATCTAGTAACAACTATATGACAATATATTACTTAGTTAAAGGCCAATTGAGCTGTGGGAGTAGCTATATTTCAGGTTGAATCAAAATTGGATATTTAATAATAACTTGATTCTATCCATCCTTAATTAATTTAGATGAACACCAACTCCTAGAAGAACCTTCCTCATTGATAGTTAAACATTTTTAGACTTCAATCTAGCATTTATAACTTAGTTTTGATAAATTTCCAAAACCAAAAAATCAGTTATCATTCTGCATTCCATTAAAAATCTGTTTTCACTTTCCATTAAAAATCTATTTTTAGTCACTTAAGTAGAACTAATTTAGATTGTTTTAGGGTGTCTTAGACTTCAAATTCTTGTGGATACGACAACCTGAGTCTACTACAACTTACCTGTGCACTTGCAGCTAGTGAGTTGGGAGACCAAAAAATTGAAAAATTGACCCTTTACTTAATTTCAGCAAGTTATCACTCAAACACCCAAATATCACTATCAATACTTTGGCGCCATTGCCGGGGATTTGAGGTCAATTAGGCTAACTTAGATAGTTTAGATTAGTTTTTAGTTTATTTGTTAGGCCAATTTTCAGTTTTTGCAAGTTATCATTTTAACTTTTCACTTTTGTCTAGTTTTCATTTCTTTCTTGAATTTGATACTTCTGAATCTCTTTTGCAGGACTTGGACCATCAAAAAGATATATATCTATCAGAACCTGAACCAGAGAGAGGGTTTCACAGAAGGAGAAGAATCCAAAGAGAAGAGGCTAGAAGGAGAATTTTTGAAGAAGAGGCACACAACCCTAAATTTGAAAAAGCTGTGAATCAGAATATGGCAGCTCCTAGGACTCTCAGGGACTGTTATTCACCAAATAATGCTAGGAATCAACCAGGAGGATGAGCCTTAGCACCTGTGGCAAATTTTGATGTCAATCCAGCCTTGATTTCAATGATAAGGCAAAATCAATTTTCTGGACTTGGGACTGAAGATCCAGCTTCTCATTTGGACAATTTCAAGAAGATATGCAGCACTGTAAACTTCAACAACATTTCCATGAATGCAATCTATATGAGATTATTTCCCTTCTCACTCAAAGACAAGGCCAAGACATGGTACAAATGATTGAATCCCGAAGAGGTGGCCACTTGAGAATCAATTGTTCAATTGTTTCTTTCATAATTCTTTCCTCCTTCAAAGATTAATAACTTCAGGGATCAAATAGTGAGGTTCTATCAGTTGGATCAAGAAAACATTTGTGAGGCATGGCAAAGACTCCAAGGACTGTTAAGGGCATGTCCACACCATGGTTTTGAAAAGTGACAGCTAGTCAACTATTTTCATAAGAAATTGAACTACCCTAGCAAGGTGGCATTAGATACTGCTGCAGGAGGCATCTTTGCATCTAAAAACATTGATGAAGCCTATCAACTCATTGAAAACATAGCCAAGAATCATCACTTTCTTACCCATGACAGAACCAAGAGGCCACCCATGGACAATTCAGTGAATCAATTGTCAACTCAATTTGAAGAGGTGCTGTACAAGACTTTGGAGAGGCTGAACTTAACTCCCAATGTCAATAGAGCTTCTACTCCTAAAACCAGGTGCTGTGTATGTGGTAATCAAGGCCATGTGTCAGAGAATTGTAACTTAATTATGCAACAAGTGGAGCAAATAGTTGATCAAATCAATGATGTGGGCAATTATGGAATCAAACCTCCTGCTGAATTCTATACTCCAGAGAATAGGAACCACCCATACTTCTCTTATAAGACCAACAACGATCAAGGGGCTCCTATGCAGAATTCAAATTGGCAGCCTAAAATCCTGCCAAGGAATCAGCCACCACCCTATGGAAATCAAGGTCAAAATGCCCCGATTCAGAGGAATTCATATGAGCCACCACCTCAAATCCAAGTACCTCAATTCCAAACTGAAATGAAGGAGATGCTCCAATAAATTCTGAAGAAGTAGGACAGTCAAGGAGAGGAGATATTAAAAATCAATTCTATATTGGATGTCATGAATGCAAATCAGAAATTATTGGAAAGCCAAATTACTCAACAGGCTAGTACATCAACTAGACCTCCTTTATTCTTGCCGGGACAGTCAGAAGTGAACCTAAAGGAGCAAGCAAAAGCCATCCAACTCAGAAGTGGAAAAATGGTGGAGGAGCCCATGAAGAAAGTTGAGGATAATCAAGTCAATTCAGATTCAAAAGTTGCTAAAGAGCCAAGTGAAGAACCTGAGGTGAAAATCAGGAATTCAAGCCCTCATATTGAAGCAAATGCAAGGATTTTTGACAAAGTACCCTTCCCTTAAAGGCTAATCAAGGCAAGACAAGACCAACAATATGAAAAGTTTTTGGAAATCCTGAAGAAGCTATACATTAATGTGCCTTTTGTTGAAGCCATTCAGGAGATGCCTTCAGATGCCAAGTTCCTCAAGGAAATTCTAACCAAGAAGAGAAGAGTATTGGAACATGAGACAATAGCATTGACTGAAGAGGCTTCTACAATTATTCAAAATAAGTTGCCTCCTAAGTTAAAGGATCCAGGGAGCTTCTCAATTCCATGTGAGATAGGAAATAGGAAAATCCAAAGAGCCATGTGTGACTTGGGAGCCTCTGTGAGTGTCATACCATTGTCCTTGTGCAGGAAACTTGAAGTTGGAGATTTAAAGCCTACAAATATGTCCCTTCAGCTAGCAGACAGATCCATCAAATACCCACATGGAATTATTGAGGACATACCCCTCAAAGTTGGTAAATTCTATATACTAGTGAATTTTATAGTATTGGATATGGATGAAGATGTGAATACCCCAATTCTCCTTGGAGGCCCTTTCTAGCCACTGCAGGGGCTGTGATTAATGTTAAGGAAGGGAGATTGACCTTCCAAATTGGAGAGGAGAAAATTAAATTCAATTTGGCACAAGTTATCAGTAGGCCAAGTTTCCTGGAAAATGACTTTGAAGATGGGCAGCTGGATCAAGTGGTGGATCAAGTTTCAGCTATAATTCCTATTGAAGATCCATTGCAAAGGTGTCTAATGTTTGATCATCTGAAAGAATTGGAAGATCTAGAGGCTATGTCATACAAATCAATGATGAATTCTTCAAAATCAATGGAAAATCCAGGAATTCAGGATGAGGTACAATAGGTTATCATTTTTGAACCACAAGGCTCCAAGTTAGAACTCAAGCCTCTCCCTAGCAACCTGAAGTATGAATTCTTGGGAGAGAATTCAACTTTTCCTGTTATCATTAATGCTAATTTACCCAAGGATCAAGTTGAAGAGCTGCTGAAATGGTTGAAGCTGTACAGGGAAGTGATAGGCTACTCAATTGAAGACATTAAGGGTATTAATCCCTCAATTTAAATGCATAGGATCCCTATAGAGGACAGCTACAAATCCTCCATTGAATGTCAAAGGAGACTCAATCCTGCTATGAAGGAAGTAGTTAAGAAGGAAGTATTGAAGTTGCTGAATGCTGGGATCATATATTCTATTTCAGATAGTGAGTGGGTTAGCCCTGTGTAGATGGTGCCAAAGAAGGGAGGAATCACAATGGTGAAGTCAGATTCAGATGAATTGATATCCACAAGGACCATTACAGGTTGGAGGATGTGTATTGACTTCAGGAAGTTAAACAAGGCCACAAGAAAGGATCATTTTCCATTGCCATTCATTGATCAGATGTTAGAGAGGTTGGCTAGGCACTCTCATTTTTATTATCTTGATGGGTACTCAGGCTTCTTGCAAATCTCAATTCACCCTCAAGATCAACACAAGACTATATTTATTTGTCCATATGGGACTTTTGCTTATAGGAGAATGCCCTTTGGCTTATGCAATGCACCTGCCACTTTCCAAAGATGTATGATGTCTATCTTTTCAGACATTATTGAAGAAATTATGGAAGTTTTCATGGATGACTTTTCAATATATGGATATCCATTTGATGCTTGCTTAGAAAATTTGACCAAGGTACTACAAAGATGTAAGGAGTCCAACTTGATCCTAAATTGGGAGAAGTGTCATTTTGTGGTCCAAGAAGGGGTTGTCCTAGGACATGTGGTCTCAAGCAAAGGGATTGAAGTGGACAAGGCAAAAATTGAGGTGATTGAGAGGCTACCACCACCCACAAATGTCAAGGCAACTAGGAGTTTTTTGGGGCATGCAGGCTTCTACAGGAGGTTTATTAAAGATTTCTCCAAGATAACTAGACCCCTCACCAAGTTGCTGGCCAAGGATGTTGAATTCCATTTTGATGAAGAGTGTATGAAGGCATTCAAGAAGTTGAAAGAAGTCATCACCTCAGCCCCTATAGTGCAGCCACCTGATTGGACTCTTCCTTATGAAATCATGTATGATGCTTCAGACCAGGCTGTAGAAGCAGTCTTGGGACAAACTAGGGAGAGAAGACACCATGTTATATGCTATGCAAGCAAGACTTTATATGAAGCCCAGATTAATTATGCAACTACTGAAAGGAACTACTTGTTGTGGTGTATGCATTTGACAAATTCAGGCCCTACTTAGTGGGATCCAAGATTATTGTATTCACAGATCACCAAGCAGTGAGGCATTTAATCAACAAGAAGGAATCCAAGCCAAGGCTCATCAGATGGATCTTACTACTTCAAGAATTTGATGTTGAAATCAGGGACAAAAATGGTAGTGAGAATTTAGTTGCTGACCACCTATCAAGAATGGAAGGAGTTCAAGAGTCCTCTACACTTCCTATCAATGATGCCTTCCCTGATGACAGTTTGATGGCAGTGATCACACCTGTTAATCAAGTTTCCTGGTATGCTGACTTTGTAAATTACCTAGCATGTGAAATTGTCCCTCATGATTACACATATCAGCAAAGAAAGAAATTCTTTCATAACTTGAAAGATTATTATTGGGATGATCCCCTTTTATTCAAAAAATCTCCTAATGACATATATAGGAGATGTGTACTCCAATCTGAATTTTAGAAAATCTTGGAGGCATGCCACTCATCCCCTTATGGAGGGCATGGAGCCACTCAGAAGACTGCTGACAAAGTCCTCCAATCTGGATTTTATTGGCCAAGTTTATTCAGGGATGCACACATTTTTGTGAAGGGTTGTGATCAATGCCAAAGAGCCAGTTCCATCTAAGAAGGAATGAAATGCCACAACAAGAAATTTTAGAAGTGGAAATATTTGATGTTTAGGATATTGATTACATGGGCCCATTTCATCGTTCATGTGGTTACAAATTTATTCTTCTAGCTGTGGACTATGTGTCCAAGTGGATTGAGGTAATTCTCACCATTGTAGCTGATTTCAGGGCAGTGATCAGGTTGTTCGAGGAAGTTATCTTTTCAAGGTTTGGAATTCCTAGAGTGGTCATAAGTGATGGAGGGAGCCATTTTATTGAAAAATGTTTTGAGAATCTCCTAATTAATACCACCCTCAAACTAATGGCCAGACAGAAGTATCAAATAGGGAGGTAAAGGCCATATTAGAGAAAATAGTTTCATTAACAAGAAAGGATTGGAGTTTGAAGTTGAATGAAGCTCTTTGGGCATATATAGGACAGCATACAAGATCCCAATAGGTACCTATCCCTACAAACTTGTTTATGGAAAAACATGCCATTTGCCAATTGAGTTGAAACATAAAGCCTATTGGGCAGTCAAGGCACTCAATTATGATATGCATGCATGTGGGCAAAAGAGATTTTTGCAAATTGATGAACTTGATGAAATTAGGCTAAATGCCTACCACAATTTAGAATTCTACAAGGAGAGAACCAAAAGATGGCATGATGACAGGATTCTGAAAAGGGATTTCAAGGTTGGAGACCTTGTACTACTCTTCAATTTAAGGTTAAAACTTTTTCTAGAAAAGTTGAAGTCAAGGTGGAGTGGATCCTTTAAAATTCACAAAGTATATCCATTTGGTGCTGTGGACCTTCTCAATGACAAGGATGATATATTCAAGGTGAATGGACAGAGGTTGAAGCTTTACAATCCCACAGTCATGGATTCTGCTAAGGAGGAGCTGATTCTACAAGATTTGCTACTATCACCTAGCTGATTTCACATTGTAACAATGTCTAGCCAAAGACATTAAAGAAAGACACTTCTTGGGAGGTAACCCAAGTCATTATCTGCTTAATCTTTCTATTTTTTGTAGGAATAAGTGATGAGGAACAAGTTCTATCCACAAGTCTCAAATTCAGGGAGTATCCATACCCCGTAGTTTTGATTTCTCTACTGCAAACTCAATGATAGTTGATAATATCTTTTTCATTATGCTACATTGATCATATCATCATCTGAATTAACATTCATATCAGTTATCCAAATCTGCTATAGCTCAATTTTAGTGAATTTCAGAAATTTCCATTGCATTATTGAATTGTGCACTCAAAAATCTGATTTTACTATTCCACTGATATCCTTGGTTTTTCTGCAGGATCAGTTGCAACTAATGAAGATTGAATCACCCAAAGCTTCTAGTTGAAGTGCCAAGAAGATTCAAATGCCCAATTCCATGCATTTTACCCCTACTCACTCCTCTCCCTTGCTTTTGATTTTCAACATTAGGGACAGTGTTGAGAATAAGCTTGGGGGAGGAAACCTGATGCTTTTCTAACCTTTACATCATGTTTTTAATTAATTTTAATGTCCGTATATCATTTATCACCAAGTTATCAATAGGTTTTGCAAGTTATCATAAGTTATCACTAGTTATCATTTGGTTATCATTTTTATGGACCCGACTCAATTTTGAATTCATTTTAACTCTGAAATGGGTAGAATACTTCATTATGACAGTGGGTGTACTCCAATACCAAGTGGCCAACTTGGCCATTAGTCTTATTTCTTTAATTGGCATTATAAATTCAAATGCATTTGAATGAATTTTCGACTAATTTTTTTTCTTTTTTGTGGTTAACACTAGCTACATTCATGAATTAATTGGAAAATAGAATATGTCTACAAAATTAAACAATTAAAGAGAGAACAATGCTTTTCCTGTATTTTAAGTATTTATTTTTGGGATCCAATATTTATATAGAAAGTTTAAATTATACATATCATTTTTTAAAAAAATTGTATTTCTGTCGTGGACTACGAATATTAATATATAGGTCCAAATTGTTCAGGTTAGGACCTATATATTGATTAATCATATAAGCATCCCTCTCATATACGTGACCGAAAGAAAAATTAATGGCCAATGGGTCAGAGTTCAAGAAACTTTTCTCGCTGAAATATAAACCTCAATTTCTACTTGACGTCATAATTAATTAATTCTGCATCTTATGTACCTTGGGCTGTAATTAGCATATATATAATTAATTGCGGCATCGTTAGTAAAAGATTGAACAACATTATTCTACCTATCCCAGAATTTTTAAACCACTGAATAGCAATTCTATCAAACATTAACGAAGAAAATAATTAGTACTTATGCTTCTAATTAATAAACTAACTAAGCGAAGAGTTCTTTTGATGTACACTTAACTTTAACAAGATCCGCCCAAGATCTACTTCTTCTGATTGATTATTACCTTATGATTATTTAACTTCAATTCACTTCAGTACACAAAATAATTAGAATTAGGTATATCACATACGTATAACGAGAAGAAGCACGTTTAATTAAATTTTGTGGACAGGTATATGAATCCTAGCTTATTCCATAATGACTAATCCCTCATTGCGAATAAGAAGTTAACAATATGCTTAGGCTCTGGTTGGCAAAGCCAAAAATAGCATTTACAGTAGCATTTTGCGGTTGAAACACTATTTTATCTGTTTGGTAGCAAACACAATCAAGTAGAGTTAAACGTTTAGAGGTTTATATTTTTTTTCCAATTTTATACTTATTCAAATGTATTATATCTTTTTTTTATCTTATTATTTTATTATTTTTATTTTATCACCATTCAACTATATTCTTTTTATATTCATATTCAATTAATTATAAACAATGGATATAGAAACTAATTTAATAATTAATATTTTCAAATAATGTATGAACTATATAAAATGTATTATAAATATATATATTTTATATATTTTAATAAAAAATTTATTTGTGAACTTTTATTTCATTTTATTTCATTGATATATTAATTAATTGTTTATTAAATTTTAAATAAAATTTGTATAGCGATTGAATTGAATAATTTATTTCATGTCTAATTATATCATTTTATATTCATCCGCTAATTTCATCATTAAGTTTATCAAATACTATCTTAAATGAACCGTTAATCACTAATCATCAATCGCTATCCACTATCCTCTATTTAAACTGCTATCCGCTCGTCAAACCGCTAATAATGTCAAACAGAGCCTTTAGCCTCATAACAAAGACCACTGTGTTTGGTGCATGGCATTTGCTAATTGTAATTGAAATTAAATTCCTCCAAATGATGCCTACAAGATATTTGTTACATATATAAGCTCATGTACGTAGCAGGACCAACTTGATCTTATAATTTGATAATGCACCTGCAATTCTGGTGTAGATAGTTATGGGGTTCTACCCCGTATACATACAGGTAGAATTATTTACTTATTTATATGCACCAATTGAGTGTGATATATGTACATTGATTGTAACCACGATCTATGCAATTGCCAATGTTGTTTAGCTAATTGAAATATTAATTTGATAACACAATAGTCGTTAAGCAAGTTATAAGTTTGATCAATAGTTAGACGTGTGATGTGTAATTCTAGACGAATAAAATCAATATAATATTTTTTTGAGTGAGTGATCACTAGCTGATCACTATAAGTTTCTAGCCCATTTTAGATACATTTCATTCATATCGAGTCTCACTTGCCTATCTTTTAGCCAATTATGTTTGAAATGCATAGATTGTGATAACTAGTTGATATTCATCATTTCATACTTAATTTCATGTGCATAGAGGTTCTGAAATGCCAAAATTCATAAATATTTAAATTCTATGACAAATTATCATTTTGAAAACATCATTCCTATATGTCAAGTTATCATTATTTTGAGTGAACTGATTTTCAATGATTTTCTTATCCTAAATCCATTATTATCATGTATAAATCATATTTGGATGGTCACATCTCAACTTGTGCAAAGTTTTATGTCCATTTGAATAAGTTATCGTTTTTCCTTTGCCAAGTTATCGTTAAAGGGCAATTCTATCATTTCGATGTGCAAAACCATTAATTCTGCACAAAAGCCTTAAGCAATCATCTTGTTATTGTTTTAACTCATTGCTGGTCAAATTTCATCACATTTGGATAACCACAACTCAAGTTATCACAAGTTATCATTTTTAAGGCTTATAAGTTATCGTTTTTGGCACCTAAGTTATCAGTCCTTTAAAATTTCATTCATATTTGATTTCTGACTTCACTCACTTGTCATTCTAATTCAGTTGATGCCTGAAATGCTTTGAACCACCCATATTTGGACATTTTCCAGGATTTACTTAAAGTTATCATTTCGGGACTCAATAATCATTAATTTTGATATAAGTTTTCATTCCTGCACAACACCTAATCCTATTTGATATCTGAGCTAGAAACTATCATCATCTTAATCTTTATTTATCAAAACACCATTCAAGGGCTTTGATGCTTACTGTTTTAGGCTTTGTAACAGGGAGAAAATGTGGCCAAAAAGTGGAAAAAGTAGGGGGACCATCTACTTTTTCCTACACAAAAAGTATTTGCAGCTGGGAATTCAGACAGTGGACAGGTGGCTGCAATCAGAAAGAAAAGAACATTCTGATGCTGATCAAAGGGTGGACATGAATCATATAAAAGTTGGAATTTCTGGAGGAGAGAGGGGGCTGGACATTCACGGTTTTGGAGCAAGGGTTTCTGCATCAGGGTTGGAGCTGCTGGAGTTGTTGCTGCTGGAGCTGGAGCTGCTGCTGGAGCTGAAGCTGCTACCGAGAGACTTCAAGCTTAGATGATTTGTAACAATTTCTCAATCCATTTGATGTCAAGTTCTGTAAATATGAGGAGCTAAACTCCATTTCTTCTAGGATAGGGTAGTAGTTTAGATTAATTTTGGATGGATATTGATTGATTTATAACCCTGCACTGAAATCAATTCTGGTTTTCAGATTTCAGAACTAATCTGCATTGATTCATGTTATCATTAGATCCATGTGTAATCTATGACTGAGAAGTATTATTGGAACTAATCATCCTTCAGAAATGAATTTAGAGATAATGCCAGATTTCTGGATTTCATTCAATTTGTAAATCTGATTAATGAATTATGATTACCTGGTTTCTTGAAATTTCTGATTTCTGTGGTTGTTTGAACATGTTTATCATTCTCAATCTGATTTATTGAGTAACTGAGATGTTGCTATTGTTCATATCTTGTTATGGAATGAATCAAGATGTTGGCCTATTATTTTTTACTCAAATCAGATTGTTTTTCTGATTTCTTAACTGAAATTCTAAAATCTATTTTTCTGGTTTCTTTTTGGAATCTGTTTTGCCAATTGAATGCCCTGATTTCAATTAATCACTGAGAGGTGAACCTTAGGGATCTCTTGCAGTCCAGAGATGGATCAAGAAGCAATTGGCAAGTCAGAATTCCATTGATTAATAATTCTGAATTTTTGAAATGCTGATTTATATTTTCTGATTCCTTTTGAATTCTGATTTCTATTGTTAAGCCTCATCTTAATCCACTACTGAGAGGTAGTCTTCAGGTCATCCTTGTGAGTCAGAGATGAACCAAGGAGCATTGGATAATCACTGAATTCCTCATTTTAGATAGGATGTTTCTTAACTCAATTTAATTGGAGTTTGTGCGGATTTCATTTTACTTTGCAACCGGGAGGTTGAATTTAAATTCCCCTAAAATTCAGAGATGAATCAAGGAGCACAAGGACCATTATTGGATAGATTTTATCCTAGTTTGACTAATTGAAGTGATTTCATCTTTTTATAATTGCAATTATAAGTTATCACTTCGGAATTTCCTTGAATTGCAAAAATCAGCAATGAACTTTCATTTGAGCTCAATGATAACTTGATTTTCAGTGAGGATCCTCTATTGATTCAACCTAGCTAATAACTATATGACAATATATTACTTAGTTAAAGGTCAATTGAGCTGTGGGAGCAGCTATATTTCAGGTTGAATCAAAATTGGACATTTAATGATAACTTGATCCTATCCATTCTTAATTAATTTAGATGAACCCCAACTCCTAGAAGAACCTTTCTCATTGATAATTAAACATTTTTAGATTTCAATCTAGCATTTATAACTTAGTTTTAATAAATTTCCAAAACCCAAAAACCAGTTATCATTCTGCATTCCATTAAAAATCTGTTTTTACTTTCCATTAAAAATCTATTTTTAGCCACTTAAGTAGAACTAATCTAGATTGTTTTAGGATGTCTTAGACTTCAAATTCTTATGGATAAGACAACCTGAGTCTAGTACAACTTACCTGTGTACTTGCAGCTAGTGAGTTGGGAGACCAAAAAATTAAAAATTTGACCCTTTACTTAATTTTAACAAGTTATCACTCAAACACCCAAATATCGCTACCAGTGTGACATTGGAAAAGAAGTATATAATTAAATTTGATGGTAGAACGACATTAGAGAACTAATTAAATTGAGAATATATTATTAAAAAGTAAGGATGTGATGTCCTACGTACAAGATATTTGTGTTAGATATTTATAAATAACTTGCGGTTTCTAGTTTGTTCTGTGTGGGGTCGAGTATTTCAATACTGTTAACACACGTAGCTAGAACTGTACGTACGTATTTGAATATATTTACTATATATAATTTGTTTATTCGCTTTTGACTCATAGGCAGCTTAACTGCTGAAGCATTATATATATGTATATCTAAGTAATAAGCATTAAGTATGGTTCTAGCTATATGGCCTATTGTTCTAGCTTAATTTGTCTTATATACTTAATGGAAAAAATGTGTGTTTAATTCATCTCTAGCACTTTTGCTCTCGAGGGATCTTGAGCGCATCTGGATCGTTGATCAGATAAATTATATATTTAAATAATGAATTTTAATCATATGTCATTTAGATCGTTGATAAGTGTATCAACGATTCATATGCGCTCAACATCCTTCCAAATCAGAATGGTGCTTAGGAGGTGAATTAAATCTATAATTAAGTAATATTTCTTCCTGGATATCAGTGCAGTTAGTAATATATTGTACACTTGTTAAATGCATAAGAGAGTGAGATCATTTCAACCTTACAATAGTAAATATATCAATATGAGGGAAATAACGTGGATGCATATATATGCTTATATAACAAGTAAATGCATAACCCTATCATATAAATGTCATTGCATCATGCAACACATAATTGTAAGAATTGCCATCTAATTACTTTAATCCGGAATCCATATAGCATATGTTCATGTTATAACCATTATAGTATGGTCAGAAGAATAATTACTTCAAAGATAATTTTATCTCGTGAACATCATAATATAGATTTTGTTTCAATTTGCACATGACAGTTTGAGTGATGTCCAATATAAGATATATAACAATATGTGCGCAAATCATATTTATGTATGGGTGTTCATGGGTCTTGTTCGACCTAATCTAAACTAAATTTGGAACAGTTGTGTTGGCTTGAACCATGGATCCAACCCAACCTTATTCGATTCTGGTCATGTTGGACCAAGACGCACGACTGATTAGGGTTATCTGACAATTTATTTTTTATCCTTTCAATTCTTGTTTACTTAATATTGATTTTTCAAATAATTAAATGTTTTTTTAGTTAAACAAGAATTATAAATGACATAAAAATGGTCATTTGAGTTGGATCCAACCTCACCTAGTTGTGTTGGGTCATTGGTTTCATCGGGTCGAACACTCCTATATTCAAGTGAACTTAATTTTAAATAAAAATAAACTTCAAAAAGCTCAATCCATACAAATATCAAACTTTAGTTCATTAAAAAGATTCTTTCAATTTTTTGTTTCAATTATTATGTGTATTTTTTCGTGTCAAACGGCTTTACTCATATTTTAGTTAATTTTTCAATATCCTTTTTACTAATAATATAAGAGAACATTAATGATAAAAAAAGTGATTCAAAAATAATTAAATTCATTATTTTCAAAATTTTACGAACTTATGAACATTATTACTCTTCATAAAGGATTTAATCATTTTATGTAATTTTTTATGCTATAAAACTATTTTCTCTTATCATCAATGATCTTCTAATCTATTAATAATGAAAGATATAAAAAATAAAGTATATGTAAAATCGATTGACATGCATGTAACACAAAGTGTGTGACACAATCATTTTTTCATGACTGTTACCATAAAATCCAAAGAACTAGTATTATTTTGTTTCATTCATATAAACTATTAGACTAAGTGATATGCAATGAAAAATTAAAAGAATAAAGTATTTATGACTTTTTTTCCTTTCAACAATAAATTTAACACATAGTATAGTAATAATAAAAACTCGAGTGAGACTTAAGGTTTGACACATAACTAGTTATGAGAACATTCAACTAACTTGGTTTTACAAATAGTAGTATCCAAACTTTGAAAAGAATCATCATATTTAATTTCATAATTCACTACAAGAAAATTGACGATTAGCGACCCAACATCGGCGATGCTAGGGAGGCACTATTACGTGTCCGTTGTAAAGCGCGTCTCACTGGAGTCCAACTAGCGCCGCATTTGTGGGACGCTGAAAATCGGTGGCTACTGGCGTCGCAATAGAGTCAAAGAAAATGAGACGCTACTAGCACCACATGTTGACGCTATCTCAACGTTATTAAGACGCGTGTTTTCTAGCTGTGCGTACAAGATGTGCGTCGCTAAGTCGACGCTCAAGGGGCACTATCTCTGAGGCATTATTTCGGCGCCCACGAGTCGCTATTCTAGGCGCTAGGAAGGCGTCGAAGTGATACAAATATGATGGTGTACCCGGCGCCAATGAGACGCGAATATGGCGCTAAGTACGATATATTTAACTCAGCGTCGACAGCTTGTGCGACGCAAATGCGACGCTATGGAGTCGCTAATTGCACTTTTTTTACCCATACCAGTCTCATTTTTTCCCTTCACACACCATACAATTTATAATGCATCTCAAAATGCGTTGATATTCATCACAGGTAATATAAAAACATCACAGACAATATAAAAGCATGACAAGCATAATATATAACATAAGAATACGAAAAGTAATAAATTAAACTAACAAACTATATGTATATCTAAGTCTAAGTAACAAAAGCATAATTTGTTTTCTATCCTAGGTTTGGGAGTTATTGTTATCATTCCGGACGTTCGACCCAGACGTGCCCGGTCCATGGCCTCGTGGGGATGGATTCTGCGTCGGGATCAATCCCTGAATCGCCTGCAATAACGGAGCCAACTGCTGCGACAACTTCTGTGACACCTGCTGCGACACCTGCTGCGATATTTGCGCCGATAACTACTGCGATAGCTGTTGTGATAGATGCGTCATATCAGGTGCAGCAGATGAGCTCGGAGCAGATGCACCTCCTGCATATCCTCCGATCCTCCTAAGTATCTGAGCGGCTGTGCTGAGGCCACGTAAGTATCCCCTCGTGTCGTGCCGGCCACCTCCTCCCAAACGATAGGGTCCTCTACAAAATAGAAAAATTATACAATTATATAATATATAAATTATATATTAAGAAACACATAAATTAAAAACATGACTAAACCAACGAAGAAATATTACCTGGTGTTTGAGTACTCGGATCTTCTCCATACTTTTCAGCCATTTTCGCATTATACTCATCCTAAAAAATTTAAACATTGTGTATTTCAAAAATAGTGCACTAACGTCAAGAACTAAATGACCTTGTCATGAGACTTATCAGAAGCCAACGAACAGTGGGAGTGACTAGGTCGTTTGTCTTCCGGCTCTTATGCGTGGCCTCATAGATCACACGAAAGTCTACGGGACCGCCTTCTTTCTCCTCCTACAATAAAGTTTCAAATTTGATAACACAAGTATAAGTCAAAAGTTTCATAAATTGAATTTATGTGTAAATTATCATGTGTTGTTGATGCTCATCAAATCGCATCGACCCCCCTATGTGGATGTGGGCCTCGAGCTTCGAAAGACGGTTAACTCTTACCTTTTCCGACTTCCTTTGCCATCGTTCATCCGTTGTGACGCCATGTTTATCCTTCCAATGATGAATTCAACTACGATTTGGCTTTATCATTTTTGTAACGGACAATATTAAGTCATATGTCAATAAATTAGTGTACTTGAAACGTGTGATTTTGAACTTACGAAGTCCAAAATCACATGTTTCAAGTACTTCATCGTCGAATCATAATCTCATTTTATCACCAAGAATGTGAAAGTACATCCTTAGTAATGAGAACATGATCAAAAAGAGGTTATAGAATTATGAAAAAAATAGTTTAACTTAACATGCATTACTAACTTAGTACAACCTTAGTAACTAACTAAACAACAATAGTTTCAAGTAATTAAGTAGTATTTAACTTAACATGCATCACTAACTAATTTAACAGCAAAACAATCAAGTAATTAAGTAGTATTTAACTTAACATGCATTACTTCCTAACTTTCAAGTAATTAAGTAGTATTTAACTTCATGCGTTAATAGTTAACTTAACTGCAATAGTTTCAAATAATTAAGTAGTATTTAACTTAATATGCATTAATTCCTAACTTTCAAGTAATTAATTAGTATTTAACTTCATGCATTAATAATTAACATAATAGCAAAACAATCAAGTAACTAAGTAGTATTTAACTTAACATGCATTAGTTCATAACTTTCAAGTAATTAAGTAGTATATAACTTCATGCATTAATAATTAACTTAACATGGTGGCGGGCTAGTACCTTCTTAACTGGTGAGGGATGGCGGCGGACGGTGGTGGAGGAAGGCGGTGGGCGACGGCCGACAGAGGAGCACAGTCGGCGGGCGGACGAGGCGGAGGGAGGAGGAGGAGGAGGAGGAGGAGGCGGCGGCGGTAGAGGCGGAGGCGGACGTCGGAGCGGCGGTGGAGGGGCGCGGTGGAGGAGGCGGAGGCAGCGGTGGAGGCGGAGGGGACGTCGGCGCGGTGGAGGAGGCGGAGGCGGTGGAGGGCGGGGGAGGGGCGCGGTGGAGGTGGCGGAGGGGCGCGGTGGAGGAGGCGGAGGGCGGACGTCGGACATCGGAGGAGGAGGCGGTGGGGGCGGAGGGCGGCTGGGGGGCGCGGTGGAGGTGGCGAAGGAGGAGGAGGAGGGTGGTGGCGGCGGAGGAGGAGGAGGGCGGCGAAGGAGGAGGAGGTGGAGGCGTCGGAGGAGCAGAGGCAGAGGCGTCAGCGGCGGAGGCGGAGGCGGCAGAGGCAAAGGCGGAGGAGGCTGAAGGCGACGACGGCAGAGGCGGAGGCAGCAAAGGCAGAGACGAAGGATGCTGAAGGCATCGGCAGCGGAAGGATTCAGCGGCGGAGGGCGGCGGAAGGCGTTGGCGGTGGAGGCGTCGGAGTCGAGTGTCGGAGGAGTCGATCGTTGATGTCGGGCGTCGGAGGTGTCAATCGTCGGAGGTCGGGCGTCGAGCATCGGGCATCGAGCACCGGAGGTCGGGCGTCGGGCGGTGTTCGAAGGTAAAATAGTGAAAACGATGAAGAGGGGTTAGGGATTTAAGTAAATTTCTTAGCGTCTCCCCTTGACGCGACGCTACGTAGACGCAATTTAGGCGCCTCTTCTATCAAAATTCGGCTAGTGCGGCGCTATGGAGAAGCTAATGTATTGCTAAGATAGTGTAGCGACACCATAGCGTCGTAGTGGCGTCGACACATATTTAGCGTCCCACAAATGAGACGCCAGTGAGACGCTAATTAAAAGTCTTTTTCAAATTTTCTAGTATGTATGTAATTTTATTTATGAATATAGCGTCTCATCGCATTGTGCCCCGTTCCAATTATTTTATTTCCTTCCGACAATCTATCATGTATGTATATAAAATTAGAAATCTATATGTATATGTGTCTATAAATATATATGTATGTATATGTCTATACATATGCGAGTCATATATAGATAGCGTGTATATGTATATGTATTCGTAGTGAATATATGCGTATATGTTTATATGTGTGAGATTAAGTGATAATAATATGTATATATGTACTTATTATATATAAGTATAAGTATATACGCGTATTTATATGTCTATATATGCCCGATTAAGCGAGGGGGATAAAAAGTCACCTAAGGAGGAGCAATACAGATGCTATTGAGACGCTAGGTACATTTAGCGACCCCGTAGAGTCGAACTATCGTCTAAAACTTGTTCGTGTCTCAAGTCGGCGATGCTACAGAGACCACCATAGCGTCGACATCACCGGCGGCTCTAGTTAGACGCGACATGGACGCTATTGAGAGTCCACGGTGATGCTAAAATGTGATAATTTATAGCAAATCACTCTCTTAATTCAACCACCGTAATTTCATGATTTAGTATATAATAATAATAATATATGCATAATTAAGATATTATATATATTGTATGTATAGATAACATAAATAATATAGGTAACAAATTATATATTTAGGAACACTCCTATCATGTAAAAATACATATATATAATCGTGTAATACATATATATAATATGGGTAATCATATAGGAATACATATATATGTTGATAATACTAATATAATAATTAATTAATTAATTGATTAACATATAGTATATATAATATATAGGGTTTAAATATAAAACAAATAGCGATATGAATATAGATAACTTGAGTAACATATTAGCGTCTACATAGCGTCGCTTAATCCTGTGACGCCATATAACGTCTCTTTAGAGCTACAAGGCTTGCGACGCGAGATTCGCGTCGAGCAAGGTCGACGCGAGAACGGCGCTAGGTTCTGCCGCACATTTTCACTCCGTGGCACGGAATAAGAGCGTCCACGTAGTGTCTCCATTGCGCCAACATTAGCGTCTATTTCGTGAATAGCTAAGAACACGCTAATGAGACGTTAGCGAGAGG
Organism: Pontederia crassipes; assembly: GCA_030549335.1. Lineage (NCBI taxonomy): Eukaryota > Viridiplantae > Streptophyta > Magnoliopsida > Commelinales > Pontederiaceae > Pontederia > Pontederia crassipes. The sequence goes on along the minus strand of CM060193.1, from coordinate 53,706,610 downwards.
CAAATAGCATCCCGTTGTGACGCAAAGTGGACGCCATAAAGGCGCTAGTGGAATCTATGTAGCGTCACTACTTATGCGACGGTATTTTGCGTCGCTAAGCGTCCATTTTCTTGTAGTGATTTTTGAAATTTTGAATATAGAATTTGCATGTCACAATTACATTCTCAAGTAGGATTCTTTCTTCATTTTGAAGCTCAATTCTTCGTAATTACTCAAAACAATAACAAAAAAACCTTTATAGGTCATACAACACTTGTTTCAATTAATCAACTTTATATGAATGATTCATAAAAGAAGACTTAATAACATACATACAATAAAAACCCTAAAGATTCCACCTTCCATTTTGCTTTTTAGATTTCCCTTATTGTTCAAAAGTTTCTCATTTCCCTTACTTGTCAATTCTACTGGCCTCTTTGGTTCTTGTTTGGTTCAATTTTTTTTTGTTTGATTGGGGATGAAAGGAGGGAAATTCATTCCCCTCGATAAAAAAGAAAAAGGATGGGACTTTTCTCTCCATTCCCCTTCATTTCACTATTTTTCTTTCTCCTTCAAAATGGGTTGAAAATGATGAGAAAGAACTAATGATTACATATTTTTTGTTTTGACCATACCTAATTTAAATATAGGGTTATTTCCATAGACTTCCTTTAAATTATCGCGATTTTTCGCATCTAATCCCAAACTACATATTTATTTTTTTGTACCCCTAAACTATCATAATTTTTTCACTTTAGTCCTTTCGTCTACTTCTATTATGTTTTTCGTTACTTTTGATTTTTTATATTTATGAAAAGACTAAATTAACCCTCCCTCCAAAAAAAATATGAAATAATAAATATAAAAAATAAAAAATCGCTGGAAGGATTAAAGTGGTAAACAAAAAATTGTCATTTATGAAAAGACTAAATTTTCCTCCCCCTAGTTTTTTCTCTTTTTTATATTTATTATTTGATGTGTTACGAAGGGAGGGGTAATTTAGTCTTTTCATAAATGGAAAAAAAATCAAAAGTAACGAAAAACGTAATAGAAGTAGATGAAAGTGCTAAAGTGAAAAAATCATGATAGTTTAGAGATATAAAAAAAGTCCATAGTTTATGGTTAGATGCAGAAAATCATGATAGTTTATGGGAGCTTTATGGAAATAACCCTCAAATATAATTACATATATGAAGGACATAATTGTTTATAGAAGAATATTACTAAACTTTTATTTTCTTCACTTTATTTTAATTATTTCATCTCATTCTCTTTCTTCCCGTCCCTTCTATTCCCTTCCTTCCTTAATGAAATTTGAACCAAAGGAAAACTAGGGGAAGGGAAAGAAAGAGAATGTGAGTGAAATATTCATCTTGTTTGGATGACAAAAATATATTATAAAATGATAATTTTATCTATTGGCACTATGTTTTCAGTCAAACTCCTTAAAATATTTATCCTTAAGAACCTTGTCAAGCTAATTCAAATAGGTGATAGAAATAATTTTAACACAAAGACATAAGTATTAAAAAAGCAACATCATCAAAATATTATTTTATGAAGAAAAATATATTATGTTTATATATTTCTAGAAATTGAAAGGATAATATTAAAAAGTAAAATTATACCTAATATTTTTGGGAAGAATATAAATGATTTATAATTTCAAACTTATACATAATAAAAATAATTGTATCATTTTGTCATTAATCTATTAACACATCATGTTTTTTTTTCTAAAAAAACTGATTCTATTTTATTATTAAAAATTTATTACCCAACTTATCTTTGTAATATGTAAAACAAAAAAAAATCAACATAGAAATAATCTTAAAAAGTATGACATAAAATTTGTAAATTTCAAATTGCCAACATGGTTAAATACATTAAATTTAATATATTATTTATCTTTAATAATATTTATTTTTTATTTTTTATCTCTTATCCTTTATAAGTCTTAATCACAATATATTGAAATAGGATAGTTGATAAATAGCTAAAGTTATTATTATTGACTAATAACTGATTGTTATGCTAGTTGGAAGCCAATTAATAGTTACATATTAATATAGATAAATTTTATATGTTATCTGTAATGTTAAAAAAAGTTAATATATTTTTGTATTTAGAAAATATGACATCATTGAAGTCATAAAAACATTAATTATGTGGTACCTTAACAAAAAAGAAAAAAATAATACAAAATGAGAAGTTATAAATAAGTTTAAGTATGATTTAAATAAAAATAAATTTCACATTATAATTTGAACATGGATTGATCTACTATTTTCTAACTTAATATAGTTATTAGAATAATATACTAATTGATTAAGTATTCATTCATTAAAAGACTAAAAAAATAATATTTTGATAATTTTATATATCATATTTGGTGTCAAACACAATATCTTAACTTTAAATGATAACCGTGATATTAATTTCTTCTTTTTTCTTTCATTTTACATATGATCTTACCTTATCTTTAATTAAATAATGTGGACAACTGAATACTACCAGTTGGAAAATAATTATTACTTAGATATTAATATTGTTAAATTTGTTGGAAATTGATTACAACTTAAATATTATTTTTTAAAAATTTTATATCCTATCTAAAGCTTAAAATGATGTTACATTATTTAATTATAAATTGTGGTATCATTTACGAAAAAATTAACTTTGCCAGTACCCTAAAAAAAAGACCAATAACGAATGATAACTTGTAAATAGTGAGATGAAATTAAAAATGAATTTATATATTAATTAATTATCAAACTATGTAAAAGGCCTAGAAAATTAAAAGAAATGATCAAAGCTTAGAAACTATAATATTAATTTAGAATAATTTGAATTGGTTAAGGCAACCCTGAACCCACCATACATTAAATATGCTAATTAAAAAAACTTAAGCAATGATAATATATTAATTTAGAAAAAATAGGCATAAAACTCACAAACAAAAGAAAGAATATGAAGATTATTTACCATCCGAATTATGAGATCTAACCTATTAAAAATAAGCCATCTAATATAATTATGAACTAAGCCATATAATAAATATGAAGCTTCTAATATATGATTATATATCAAATCATATTAATTAGTTAAATCATAATCTTTTTCGTTTATAATAAATAAATACATAATAAGTAAATGACTAATACAAGAAAATAATTAATATAAGAACTAAATAAAATTTCAATTGATGCTACAGTCCATGTAAGCAAGTCCAACAGTTTATAAATCATATAATATTATTTGAAGATCATGTTGACAATAATTTTTTGTAGAAATAAAAAGAGTTAGAACAATAATTTAAACCCAAATTAATTAATTCCATCCACCATTAAATTAATTAATATAATATACTAATTAATGAAAAAATAACCCTTCTGATAAAAGCAGACCTCAACAATATAATAAACAAAAAAAGTAAACAGACATTAATACACACAGATAATATAAGTGCTATAAAAAAAAATCTTATTAAACGGAAAGAATGGAAGTGAATTGTATTTGATAATGATATTAAATCAAAATTGATGCTACATAAATCATATATATATATATAAGAAAAAGAATGTAAGACGAATTCATGTTGGTTTACTTCCTAATATTTATAAGGTGATTAAATGATTGAAATGGTTGCTAAATTAAAAATTCTAAAAATATTTTAAAGAAAAATTTATAAAAATCCAAAATAATTTTCTATTTAAACTCGACAATATTCTTAAAAGTTCTACAAATATTGTTTAGACTTTTAATTACTAAATAACTGTTACCAATTAGCATATAAATGAATTCTTTATTAATTATCACACATGTTAGCTTTTCACTTTTTCCAAATATATTATAACTGTTTTTTTCAATTTTATATAAAATAAGAATTTATTATCATAATATCATAATGTTTTTACATAATAAGATTTCTTTAAATACATATGTATAAAAAAATATGGAAGTTGGCTTAAAGAAAAAAGCAATATAAGATTGGGAAATGAGATAAGGAAAGAGGATCTGCATAGCATGACAATCAATTTAGAACAGAAGCAAATCCAAATGATAAACATTGCCAATACTTATTTTATACAATGTCATATAAATTAAAGGAATAATATCATGCTAACAATTAATGAATTAAAACAATAAAAATATAATAGTATAACAACAATGAGAGAGAGTGTGTGTGTGTGAGAGAGAGAGAGAGAGAGAGGGGGTTGTCTCTCTCGCGTAGAGAAATTTGTGAGAGAGGGAGTGAGGAATGGTGTGAACATGTAGAAGAAAGTGTGAGGAGATATTTATAAGGTCATATATGTGTTAAAAGTGGAGGGTTATTAAACAAAATAAAATATTTAGAAGGTTTGGAAGACATCATGGGGTGGAATGCACAAATGAATGAGGTAGTTATTTGAGTAATTATTTACTAATTAATCACTCACTAAAAAATAATAGGATAGATAATTACTTTTAATTGATTACTGGTTGAGGAAGATGGTCGTTCAAATATTTTTTCATGCATATGGTTATTGAATAATCATCAAATATATAATATGAAACTAACTAATCATCCACTAACGATTACGCTATAGATTTTTGCTTTGATGATTTAAGATTACTTTGTGATATGCTTATTATAATTATAATAAAATCTTCTTGCTTGGACACTTGTCAATGTATCATCATGCCAAATGTCATATTCTCATGCAAAGTACTCTTTCTTTATTGCAGTATTGACATTTATCTTTATGTAATAGTGTCTTTCATTTTTTCTGAGAAGAATTTAAAAAGAGGTGTCCGTCCATGGCTCTCATAATATATAGAACCGTTATTTTCTTCCAATTGACTTCGGTTCTAAAAAGAGGTGGTCATTTCTTTAATTATTGCTCCACCGACTTATCGTTTATGGACTCGACGGATCCCCTGCTCTATCACCAAGAGCTGCCTAAACTCCTCTTCCAGCACCGTCACCACCACGAGCCGCCTGAGAAACTCCTTCCCAACCTCTTCGGTCAAGACCGTCAAGAAACTCAGTAGCTAGATGAAGAATACGATGCCATCTTCAATGTGGCGCATAGGACTTCCACTGTCAGGTTCCCTCCCACCACCTGCCCTCGCTCGCCTTGCATGTGCTCTATCGTTAGGACCATCTTTGTTCAGCATTGCGACAATGTCTCTTTCTACATCTTGCAGGATCCCGCCATGCCCCCTCGCCTGTTGTTCAATCTACATCTCCACCCAGCGACTCTCCAACGAGATGTTGTCCGGCATCGCTCGGATCTCCTTGGAGTTCCACCGTTGCTCGCAGATCCACGTTACAGCCACTGCCACCAACCCTACACCTGCAACGCTCCTTTGTGCAGGCAACATCCAAAGGATTCTTAACATAAGATGGGATATGCCGTGAGAAGACAACTAACGCTAAAGAACTGGCGCAGGGTTGCTGCCCGCCAGCGATCTCGCCGTCGAGCTTGACAAAGTGATGGCGAAGAAGGCCAAAGGACTCGGTGAGGTGAGCTCATGGCAAGTCTGCCCGGTCACAAGTTTAGAGCTAGCAGCAACTGCGACGTCATCGCGCTCATCTGATGAACAACGCTAATCTTTTGATCTTTACATAAGAGAGACTTTCTATTTTCTGTTCATGCTAAATCATGTTGCAAATGGAAAGATCTTTTTCTTTTCCTTTTAAACAGCATAAAGGTTTCCTCATAGCTATAGTTAAGGTCTTTCTACTTTGTTGCAGTACGAGGAGCATGGAGAGGATTTCGCGGACATGTTGGACAGCATCTTCTCTTTCGTCTTGCTGGACACTCGCGATCACAGCTTCATCGCCACCCGCGACACCATTGGAGTCACGTTGTTGTACCTTGGCCGGGGACTCGATGGTACTACAAAACAAGTTCACCTGCACGCATGCATCAAATTGTCTACGTGATTCTTGAGCTGTTAGTCATCTCTTGATTCCCTTTTTTGTACTTTATTTTTCGCATGTTCTCTTTAATTTGAACATCGTCTGAGATGAAGGCATTGAACGACGAATGCGAGCACTTTGAGATTTTCCAGCCATGGTTCTCAGAGCGCATCCATTTTAAGGAAGGTTTTTGAAGCTGTAAGAATATTGAAGCTTTTGCTTTTGTTTTTCGTAGCTTCCTTTGGATGTGAATATGTGAACATGCAGCCAATTCTTGAGTGTAGTCCATCACCAAGAGGCTCATTAAGGACGTCCCTTTCACAGTGCTCCTGTCCAGCGGTCTGGATTCATTGGTGGGGCTATCGTGATTATTCGCCATTTGGCCTGAACCAAAGCTGCTCAGCTCCATTCGTTCTACATCAGCTTGGAGGTCGGCAGCTAGAGACCATAAATGTCAAGTTGCATGAATCTTGAGCTAAAACACATCAACTCTCTCATTTTGCGAGGATCTCCTTATCTGAAGGCAGTGAAGGAAGGAAGTGACCAACTACTTGTGTAGCATCCACCATGAATTCTACTTCACGTACGGTGCTGGTAAGCAATGCACATATACAAGGATGCAAGAAAGTAAGAATCCATCTTAATCATATGAAGTCTAGATCATATATATGTCATTAAAATTGTTGAATATGTAGACCCCAACTCCAACCCCATTAATTTTTTTGTTAATACAAATAGTCATATTTTTGTGATTTTTTATAATTTATAATTTTTATAAATATTATCTCAATATCATATTAATTTGTTATATCAAATTTTTTTTTGGTGCAACACTTGGGTACTCTCATTATTATTGCATTGCATCATTTAATATTTTTATACCAACACTTAATATTCTCATTATTAATTTATCTATTAAAATATTAACATCATGATTACATATTTACAAATTGCATGTTGACTATTACATTATTTTTTTTATTTGTAATAACAAATAATTATATATAAATTATTAAATTTATATCATGATTAAATTTTCCTAAATTATATGTTACTCTTTATACTTCATTATATTTTTTTAATCTTAAAATCATAATATATTTTGTATATATAATTCTAGGCAAGCCACCTTCTCCATTCATTATCTTTCGACATTTTTTTATAAATTTCGTCAATTTATAATTTCATATATAGAGAGAGAGTTCGAACTTTTGAAACATTGTAGAGCTTTCATTCATATTTATATTTTTTGATTTTTTGAATTCTTTTTTATTTTAAATCGACTACTAACAATTAGAGTTTGTGATTCATCATTTGATATTTCATAGACTCTTAGCATTCCAACATTACATTTTCTAGCTTTAATCCATTTGATGTCATAAATATTATTAACTAACTTTACTACTAATATTGCAATCCACTACCACTTAAATATCGTTATAATCTATTAACCTTAGCAACTTTCTATTCTCTCTTCACAAAAAAAAATGTAATTGGAACATTTGTCATTTTCTATTACCTTCATTAAAGGTAATTATAATATTAAATTAATTCTAATCCAATAAATTCTTAATTTCTTTTCAAATTGCTATAACAGATTAGAAATTTATCATCAGTACCAATACGATATGATGAGTCCTTACATATTGCACTTGTGGTCATTTTATATGGACTTGATGTAACATAATGAAAAGAAGCTTCTCATCTTGTGTGTTAAGCTCCATAAATTTGGTTGCGTTTTTTCTCTGTACATCATCCTTTTCTTGCCAAAAATTTTATATTCTTATATATTTTTTATTTTTTACCTTGGCACGTTATTCCTGATAATATTTATTCATTCATTTTATCTTACAAAAAATTTGATGATTTTATTTAAATATATTTTAAACTAATATTTGTTGTATCTTGTATTTGATAAATAGTATATGAAATCATATTGTCATCACTTCGAGAATATTAATATGAAGCAATAGAGTTACCCCAATTTTTAAAAATAAACGTTTGTCTTATGTTTTCTCCTGTATGGGATTATCAATTTTTAAACTTGACATATATATATTTGTAGATGCTATATATGTGTTTACATCAGGCATGGAGCGAGAGATAAATACATCTCAAGGTTGTAAGACCCGACCCGACCTTCGACTCGGATTGCTCAACGGGTCAGGTCGGACCGGTCGGACCGAGTTGGACCGGAGTATAATAAATTAATATAATTAATAAAAATATGTATAAATTCAGCATAAATTATATCACTAATAATAATGACATAACACTAATCCATATAATAGCATAACAATACTAAAGAGTTAAATGCAAAAGTACCATAGGTCCATAACAACATATAAATGTTCACAGACACAAATTCATTTCATAATTATTCCACAAAGCAACAAAATTAAAGTAAACGCATTTCTTCAACACTCTTCATCTTGAGAAAAAGAATCCAAATTGACTTTCAAATCCTCAACATTATTTTCTTCCACATCATCTTCAAAAAAATATAAACAAAATGAGTTAAAAATCATACTTGACAATTATAAACATCTTACGAATCAATATTTGAATTTTCAAACAAAAAGAAAAATATATTTACCTTCTTGCATATGAAGTTTTGATCCTTCCAAATCATTATAGAGCATCTTCTTCAACTCATCATAATCAAGAATTGGGCTATCTTCCTCCTCCATAATCCAATATTCAATCTTGTCTATACTTTCATAATCAATAGGATCAAGAAGTGCTTCTTGTTTAATAAGATATCTACAAAATAATGAAACAATGATAAACATATAAGAGTTGTCAAATCTAAATTAGAAAGTTATAAAGGAAAAAATGAACATATAAAATTTTCATTTCACAAACCTATTTGAGTTTGAGATTGTGTTCGAGATTGTCCAATAGGTGTTTGAGTTTCACCACAGCTACTCCCTCCTGATGCCATTTTTTGAAAGTAATAAATAAATATAATTATATATAACATTAATTGATCAAAAATTAATTAATAAACGCACTACCTAATCGTGCCTTGATCGGCCATTGCGCCAAGGGCGCCTTGGTCGGCCAAGGCGCACCCTGACGCCGCCAAGGCATGCCCTGGCCGGCCAAGGCACCGCCAGGCATCTAGGGCATGCCCTGGCGGCGAAGACATCAAGGCGTCCAACGCGCGCCAGGTCATGACCTGGCGGCGTTGGACTTCCTGACCATCCAAGGCGTCGTCGCCGCCAGGGCATGCCCTAGATGCCTGGCGGCGCCTTGGACGGCCAGGGCATGCCTTGGCGGTGCCTTGGCCGGCCAGGGCATGCCTTGGCCGGCCAGGGCATGCCCTGGCAGCGCGCCGGCCAGAGCATGGACGCCCTGGCCGGCCAAGACGTCGCCAGGACATGCCTTGGCCGGCCAAGGCGCCGCCAGCGTCCAGGGCACGCCCGCCCGCCCGGCCAGGACGTCTTGGTCTGCCCGCCTTCGTCAAAAATCGAAATGTGCAAAGAAGGGACAAGATCGGCAAGCCGGCAACGAAAAGGCAAGATCGACTGACCTGGAACGTGGATCGAAGGCAGCCGTCATTGGAAATGTCGGTCGCCGGATCAGCGGCATCTACAGTCTGCACCTGTGCACCAGCCTCCAGGGTGTTGCAAAAGATAGGGTTCCACACTTCCACTTTCTTTCAAATGAACCGGCCGCCTAAAGTTCCCATTTTTTTTTGGTGAACCGACCGGGTCATCAAAATCGACTGGGTCAAGCGGTCAAACTCGAGTTTTGACCGAGTTTGATCGGTCCAACATGGGTCAATGGGCAGTTCGGGTTTGGACTGACCCATGGCCCGTTTTGTTGGCCGGACACCGGTCCGACCGGTCAGGCCGGGCCGAGTTTGATAACCCTGCTTTTGTCTAATATTTTTTATTATGGAAAATAATTAATATTATCACACTTTTGTTAAATGCGCGAAGCACTATGAATTTCCCTAGTTATTAGATATAATGGTAGTGCAATTGGGGAGAGGAAAATTAAAATCAATGTCTCTTCCTTTCTGTCCGTTATACTTTCGGACGTCCGAAAATATTTTGATCGCCCAGTAGTGCGTCGGCTAAGCTGTCGACCTATCGTGATATCGGGCACTTGCTTCACTTTCAGGCGTCTGAAAGTCCGTCGTCAGCAATTTAGAAAGTTTTAAATTCTTTTAAATTTTCGATGTGTTACATATTCAAAATACCTCTTGAATCTAACAACATATTACATTGGTACCTTTTAATTCGTAGGCGTGGATATTGGACCTATGAATGAGGATATTCTCAATAATCCCAAATAATAAGAGACTGATTTAGACTTATACAAATGTCATTAGTTGTTAGCCTCAAACTAATCAATCGGATATTAGTATAATTCTTGATTCGATTTTACGATACTCGATTCTTAAAAATCCTTGAATCATAGATAATGGAGAATAGGCTTATCTCACTTTTTGCGTCAACTTAAATCCAGTTTCGTCCACAACAATGATAATAGCCATTCTAAATTATCTCAAGTAAAACAATTGATTTAATGAACTATTGCATTTTTCTGTTATCGTTTATATTTTTTATTTCGGTATAAAAGGAGGCACAAGTGTAACGCCAGACAATTTCAAAAATGAAAATAAAAATAAAGAAAATTCTGTTAGGACTTTTTCTTGTAACCGTCACCACATTTCCCTCATAAATTAATCCTACGTGAGTTGGGGGCCAACCAGAACTTCCTATGTGCATCGAGGCTTGAGAGGAATGAGAGCAGCACCACCAAGACTGCCATGATGGAAGGAGATGTCCAAGTTGCCAATAATGAGATCAGATCTCTTTTACCCATAAGGTACACGAATGGCTATGCACTGTCGATTGATCTCATATTTCTTCTATCATTTTGTTGATTTCCTGATAAGTGAATTAGTGTTATTCAGATATTCTGATCGAATACCAATCTAATAGTAGTGTATCCTTTCATTCAATTATCATGGTGACCTGCATGCTTGGTAGAAAAACACATCGTCCGGATGCTAAGCACAAAACACCCTGGTCACTTTCCAATTTTTATCGCAGGAAAAATAATTCAACAAATGCAATCCTGATTGGTGTTTCTATAGTATGACGATTCGACGATTCTAAGTACATGCTTCTGTGATTTAATCAGATGCGACACTATTATGGATTTAGTATAAGATTAAGGATGGCATTGGATTTTCTTTTGCGCCCTATCTTTCTTTTAGGGCCGAACAATGTAATTGATCTCTGATATGAGATTTCATGATAGATCCCACATATTATTTCACCTTTTTATCCACGTCGATGTCCATTGGCGCCCTACTCGAATCATGGGCAACATAAGTTCCTCTTTCTGCACTTTTATAATTTAATTGATATAATTAAGGGTGACGTGAAACCTTCATTAGCGCCTGTTGCATATTTTAGTGGTTATCGTATCCTTGATCTCAGCCAAAAGGATTTAATAATAGATCTTTCTATGATATTTAATTGCATAAGAGGAACCACCATTCTGAAAAGCTGGGTTGCACTATTTCTGACATTAAATGCACCTTCATCAATTTATGCTTACAGTAATTACTTACTTGGCAAAGGACATCATGTCATACATTTAGTGCCAGATAATGATCTGCATTTTTATTCTCATAACTACAATACTTTGCGCCTGCAACAGTAATCCAGATGTGCATGTAATTATAGTACTTTGCCTTGGACATAGTATACGGCTACAACATTGATGTGGTATTATGCCATTACGCCTTCTACATTACCTCATGTTTAACCATTCTGTTGAGAGCATTAACTACTTACTTTGATCACTGCCCAACTCCATGCCTTCTGCACTTCGGCAAGGTGATGCATCCCTGTAGTATTATACACATAGTTATGTATTATTCTAATTTATCTGAATGATTATCATTTGTACCACATATTTACCTACCATGCTCTTCTGGTTAATACAAAGTAATACTTATGATATTATATACGCACTCTCACGAATCCAGCATGGTTTGTATCTTAATTTCTGCAATCACGATCTTGTTATTCTGGTCCATGATCCTTGAATTCTAAATATAATTAAATAATAAGCAAAATAAAAGACGAAAAATATAAATGGAAGAGCTTTTCTTATGTTATGTTGACGACGGTCAACTTGGCCAAAATGGAGTCGAAAGATACTCCACCGGCCCATATTTGGCGTTGAGATGTTCCGCCCTGGCCAAAAAGGAGTCGAAAGATACTCCATCGGCTCTATTAAAGGGAGTTGAAAGACACTCCAAAATAAGTGTAACATAATGAAAATATAAAAATGACAATGATTATGATGATGGGCAATGCCCAATGATATTATGATCTTTTAATGATGATTATGTTACTCTTGTTACACTTATCATATTATCATCAGTCATGCGACTATATTTTATGTATCTTGATCATGATCTTAACATACCAATTATGTCTACATGACTTTATCAATTATGATTATGTTTATCTGATTATCTTTATGATATCATTACTGCTTATATGTCATATATTTATTATGTACTGGACATCAAAGCTCACAGGGAGGTTCACCTCCTCTGTGTATTTAATGTCACAGGTAATAACCTGTCCCAGTAAAAAGATGATGGCGTAGACGACAGATCGAGCTCGTGATGATATTGCACATGAAATCGAGTATCTTCAGCTTTCTTTTTATTTTCATCGAGTTGTATTTATTTATGCAAACTATCATATTTAGATTATGTGAGACTCAATTTTATTATCTTGTTAAGACTCCCGCATTCATTTTAATTATGCCGCTTTTTAATGAAACGATAGCTATGTTTCCTTCCGCAATTATGCCTCTATTATGTTGACTAGTCAAAGACTTATTTTGATCAAATTAATGTACACGAAAGTCATATTCCGTAACGTCCCCGGGGTGTATTCGGCCACGTGACGGGATACATTTTGAGGGCGTTACAACAAGAGCTAAAGCCTAATATAAGAAAAGTAAATAAATAAATATAAAAGATGCACAAGGGCTATAATTCGTTTTGGTGATTAACTGTGCTAAAAAACATATAAATATATTTTAATGACCTAAGTTCTCAGAAAAACTGAATAGCAGATCTAATTTAATATGACGTAAATATTTGACAGCTAGATCAAAGTTTCACGAGAGTGAGATGGTGCCAAAGCAAAATGTTCTGAGTTTTCCACGAATGCTCTAATGCATCATCTCATCTAAAAAAAAGTAAGATAATGTAAAATTTGAAATTTGAAAATTTTAAATATTTCCGAAATATAGAAGATGAATCGCACTATTTTGATTATCATCATTTCTTTATTATTTATAAGCCCATGTCGTAATTTTTTGGACCAATGCAAGACTAGAAACTAAACTTGAAAATGAAAAAAAAAGGAGTATTTTAGAGTAACATTATGGCAAATATTTTGTATCGATAACATCATGCCTTCCTGTTAAGCTACTCTTGACTCATAACTCTTAAGAATATAAAATCAGAATCAAAGGTTTCAAGTTCAAACTTGGTTAAACTCTATTAAAAAAAATTTCTATTAAGAATATAAAATCATATATTACTCTTCCTAACTGCTTAAATTTTTTTATATCAGCACATTGATCATCACATCAAATTTAACAAAGACCTCATAACAAAATTCTGAATTCCACAAAGAAGTTAACGCTCATAAAATCGCCAAAGTTTTGAAGGTTCCACATATTATTTCTCATGGAAACTTTACTAGTTTTTCTCTTTTTTTAAAAATAAAATCACAAGTATTCTTTCAGTCCGGATTACTAAAAAACATAGGAACTATGTTTTCATGAGATGGAGATTTTTCACTACTCACAAATGAACAATTGTAGGAGAATTTTTTTTTCCAATTTCCTAGCATTCTCTTTTTCTGCACCCCAACAGGAGATAAAATGCACGGATTGACATGGTCACACACACATTAAAAAAAATGGGAGCTTTCACGAACCAATTATTAGTTTCATAATTCATAATATTGGTGATTGAGATGGAGGTTGTTAATATTTCCATCTAAATTTAATTTACACCGATCTTATATTTAGAATCTCATGTATAAAATCATAATACGATTTTAATTTTAATCACATGATCATATGACATGATATGATTAATATAATCATTTAAATATTAATTAAAATATACTTATGATAATAAGAATTAATTAGACGAAGTTTAATATATTTTATTTTGGTGTAATTTTACTTAAGGTTAAATAAAAAAATAACTTAGTGACGTGTAATTTAATATTTAAATGCGCAAATTTATTTTAAAAATTAATATTTTTAAAAATTAATATTTTTAAAAATTAATATTTTTAAAATGTATTTTTTTATTAATATATAAGTTCTTATGATCGATTCGATCGTACAATTGTCCACCGATATTAACATTGTCCATTTTGATTCCACTTTGAATTTGATTGGATCCAAAGACATGAGTACTAAAATATAATTCGGTTTAGGATGTCACGTTTCCAAAAAAAAAATATTTCTATTCGCCGAGAAAAAGGGAAAAAAAATCTTAATGTATCAATAGGTTTATTATACGAAGTATATATTTATTATAATTTTTATTCTAAAGTGTGATAAAAATAACCATACGAGATATAATTAAAAAAAATTCGGAAAATCAGGCCTAAGTAAGGAGTAACAACACGAACACAAATTCTAAAGAACAAAAAAATTGGGATTATGAGGTGTTAATGGCAGCATGTACTTAGTTACTTACTACGGAGTACAGACATCTCGCATTGTACTGGCGATTGCACTTTGTGCCGCTTTCCTGTACGTTTGTCCCAAATAGTAGTACTAGATTTCCACAAAAGAGACCAATTAAATTCTCTCTCTCTCTCTCTCTCTCTCTCTCTCTCTCTCTAGTACATCCATTACGAACTCATCTCACATACAGTCGGTTCCATTTTATATACTGGATGGAACGCACATCACAGCCAGCTTATCGATGAGATCTAGCATCATGTACCAGTCATGGGATTGCACTTGCACAGCTGCAGAAGCAGCAACTCTGAAGGCCGTTCCGAGAGGAGAGGTAAGTGGAAATTGCAGAGCAAGGAGGTCTGAGATCTCTGCAGAGAGGAATCGAAGAGACAGGGATGAGGCAGAGCATGGGAATGGATCATCAGCACCCCCCCGGCCAACCTCCTTCTTGCTGCTCTTCAATTTGAGTTGTTGCCCCTTCCCATGCACTGCCTCTTCCCTGGCTCTCTCTCTCTCTCTCTCTCCCCCCTCTACATCACTTCCTCTGTTTTCGTTACTATAAAATTGATTTCTTATACTAACCGTTCTGGTCAGCTCTTTTCCATCTGCATATAGAAACATGAGGATGCAGGTCGAGCTTTTGGAACCTTTGTCGGCTCTCGGCTGCAGAAGTCTGGAGAGATGAACTCAGAAAACGGATTTTATTCTCCACAAAACGGAATGAATCCTGAAGACGCAGAGACAGACAGAGAGAGAGAGAGCGCATTCATTTGTGCTGTTTTTTTTTTCTATTAGAAAAAGAGATTCATGAAAATACTATAAAAGATAAAGACCCACGAAACACATAAATCTTAAATAAAAAATGAACTCAGTGATATTTTAAATTTAAAGGGAAGAGTCAATGCGTCGCATTCTTTTCTGATGTTTTTTTCTTCTTCAGACTGTTTGTACCTTATCTTGTGTGTCTGATATTATATTTTTCTTGTACTAAAATCAGAACCAAGACAGAATGAGTTGTACTTGCAGAATCAATGTTTTCATAATTAAATTTTTTTTTATCAGCATCTTTATACTGTAAGTGGTAGAATTTCTATAGCAAAAAAAAAACGTTACTTTCTGGTGCTGAATCATATACAATAACATGGAAAGTCCTCAATTTATTTTCTCATCTCTTCTTTTTCTTCACTAATTCATATTGTCTAACTAGCTTCACTTGCCAAGACAAAATAACCTGAAAAATATTTTTTTCGCTTTTAAAAATTCAAACCTAAAATTTTTAATTAAGAAATGCTTATCGTTTGCTGGGTCAACTTATTGTTTTTTTTTTCGATAAGAACTTATTGTTTTAGTATATGTAAATAAATGAGTCCACGTGGCACCAGCAGCTTGTTCGCTGACCTGACCACCGAACTTGGAGTCCGCCGTATCAGGTTCTGGATTACGCAATGCAACATTTGGATCGCACGCAAATGTACGAAGGTGATATGCACAGGAAGAAGATTCCAATTCCACGAGCCCATGATTCAGTCATGCACGCAAAACCATGCTAGCTCTTTCGATCCCCAGGGGATCTCAAATCTCCAAATTAAATCCCCTCCCAAAATCGAGACAATATATAATTTTGTTTCTTCTTTTTTTTTTAAATTCTTCTCTTGCAATACAAATCGAATCAGTGTGATGCTTGCTTGATCCCCCAAATGGAGCAGGGTTATAATTAGTATAATTGTTGTCGCCAGTATCCTATTTACCACCCTAAAAATGCTTCCAAAAATGATGTCATTAGTACCTTGACATATATGATCTCATGCATTTTTTTTAAGTGTACGTTGACATCAACTTCTCGTCTACGATAAGATATAAAATTCACGCAAACGTCGGCATACATATATAAAATATAAATATATATAATAGAGAGAGAGAGAGAGAGAGAGTTGCCCTCTTGCGTGAAAGTTTTGCAGTTTTTAACGCAACGTGAAGCATTCTATTAGTAGCTTACTTATGTGCGAGAGTTGCATGCCTTTTAGACTTTAGAGGGTCTCCAGGGGCATAGTGCGATAACTGGTGGATCAACGGCACCCACAAAAAAGAAAAAGAAAAGTCTGCAGCATATATGAAGACTAATGTCATTTGAAGTTAGATCTAATAATGTCGTACGTATATATGTCAAAAGATCCATCTTTTTATTCCCGTATCTCAAAATAAGTTGAGCAATTTTAGGATTTTTTTTGCCTTGATTAAATTCCTTAATTTGCTTCTCATTAATTATCTGGCTCTTAAAATTTGTTGTACCTTCATATTTTGTTTTTACTGAGATAAAGCGGTGGAGGAGTTAAAAGGAAGGATTTTGAGGCGAGTAATGGAAGCAGAGGACGGCGAAGAAGCTGCCGGCGGCGGCGATCCGTCGTGCGGGTGGAATTGGGAGGAGAACAAGATGTTCGAGGTGGCACTGGCGGTGGTCGAGGAGGAGAGCTCGGAGAGGTGGGAGCGGGTGGCCGCCATGATCGGTGGAGGGAAGGGGAAGAGCGCGGAGGAGGTGAAGCGGCATTACGAGGTCCTCCTCGAGGACCTGCACAGCATCGAGTCCGGCAGGTTGGACCGCGAGCTCTTTACTGCTCCGGCGGCCCTCGACGACGACGACGACGCTGCTGCTGCTGCCGCCCTTGTCAAACTCATGTTTTTAAGTTTCTTCTTTTCTTTTCTTTTCTTTTCTTTTGCTTGTTTTTTTTTTTTTTGGTACATGGTTTCGATTCTGAAGTGAGAAGAAACCAAAGAGAGAGCGAGTTCTAGAGTGGAAGAGAATGAACATTTTTATATTCTCTGAATGGTACTAGTGAAAACATTTTTCGCCGTAGTAAAATTGGAGCTAGAAATATTCTCATGCTTTAGGTGATAGCAGTTCTATCATGTTCCAAATTTCTCCCGACAACATGCCAGACTATAATAGGTGAGACTATAGTGAAAAATTTTTACATCCATAAGGTCCGAATTCGAAATTTTTTTCTTAAACGATGAGATGTTCTCATGATAATAGTATATTCTGGACAGTTTTCCAAACACCGGCAGATGACTACCAAAACAAACTTGTCTGAATGTTAGGTTTGGCCTTCCGGTTTCTTGGGTATCATTCTTTCCTGTGCACATGGAAGTAGGGGTTGAGCAAAGTCAGGGACGATCAGATCATTCCCATTCGGTCCATCCCTAAAAATTGAAATAAATAATTTGATCAGGATTAAACCAAGCCGGAACGGAAAATAACGTTTTTTAAGAATCCAAACTTCTCAACCTCGGCCCAATTTCTAATCCTTTTATATTATTTATTAAATTACTTTAAACTATGGTGTCATTTTGTATATTGATGTGTATCGATCTTTCACCTAATAACTATTATATTGATGTAAGTGTAATTAATTAAATATGTTTTTTTAATAATTTCTGAAAAATATATATATGCCTATATATTAGTAAAAAATATCTTTCTAAATGAAATTGGAACATTCCAATGTTGTCTCAGTATTAATTATCCTGATTTAAATAAAAAATGTCAGTCCCGATGGGATCATTTTTTTTCTTTCCCCATTTAGAGAGAGAGAATAAGACGAAACAACCTTAATTGATGATTGTTGACTCTAACTAGATCAATAATAATCACATGAACTTTCGAATATCTAGATTGGCACACGCATTCCAGAACCAAAAAAAAGAGAATTCTGAAGTGTGATATGATCAAGGCAAAAACAGATTTAAGTAGAAATCTTTTGTGAGCAGTAAAAAAAAACATAAGTTAGACAAGTGAAAAGGGAAGAAACTGTTACACTGTAGCAGGTTAGGCAATGTAATTCTCACTTCAAATTTATGATGATTTACTTCTTCCACAGATTGCCGGGACGACTCGCCATGCTGTGACTTGTGAGGCTTGTCAAGGGAGACAAGTCACCTCCATGCCGTGTTATAGATGAATGCTGCAACTTTCCTGTAGGATGGATACAACGCAATAATTGGACTCATGCTTCAAATATCTCACCATGCATGTACTCCATCTTTGGCTGAAAAAGGAGAAAAAAGAAAAAAATGGGGAAAGAAGTCTTGAATCTACCGCAAGTGGCAGCCCTTCAAATCACAGTGCAAGCGGCGAACAAAAGAGAAATCACAGTGCAATGTTTACTATTAGTATTATCCCCATGATGTGCTGTGAATCATGAAAGAACTACCTTTCCCATGTGGTGGAAATAGTTTTTCATATTTACATTCTCGTATTCCTAAAAAAATGTTTGACTAGAGGTCGGGACATAGGAATTAACAAATACATAAAGAGCTAAATCAACAAATTGACCTGCTAATTATGTCTTCTGCACCATCGGTAGGACCTCCTGTTTCACCTAATATCCAACAAAATGAGACATTATATATGTAGCTTGAAATGCAAGACAATGCAATTGATTTATAATCAAATCAAATGAAGCATTTCATTGCCCATTATATTTTAATTTGAAAAGGCGTGGCTCCATCAAGAGGACTTATGAAATCTTGTAGTTGATGAATAATGCCACAATTATCCAATGCCCTCTGCAAGGACACTTGTTAATAAATTGAACTGCCTTTGGGGTCTTCTCTGCGTCTACAACCAAAGAATTAGGTTGATCATAAATGGAAACACATGGCCTTGAATGGGGTTTCAATGCTTGATCAATTAAAGGTTAATTATCATGAGTTATCCTCTATGGAGTTGCTCGAACGAAAGCATCATCAAGAGATGGTGACGAGAGAGGACCTTAAAATTGAAATACAATGGCGACAAATGTCTCAAACACAAGCTTCTTCCACTTAAATATAAGCAGACAATGCTAAAAACACTATTGAGAGAATTGTTGTTGATGAAAAGGAGAACATAGATAGGAAAGCGGTTGATTATGTTTGAAACTTTACTCAATGACATCGCCCATGGGAATGATAGTGATCAAGCACCTCTACCCCAAGATTAGTTCAGATACAAATAAGGAGCTGACATATAGCTTTTCTCTGAGGAGGTTCTTATTGCACTAAAGGGTACAAAGAGCAAAGAAACACCATTTACAATGGCTTTCATGTCCTATTCTTCTAGAAATTCTTGATATTACTTGGGCTAGATGTTTGATAAAAAACAATGGTTTGATCACATAAATAGATTTTTCTTATTCCTCATACCAAAGAAGTATGGAGTAGAGAGAATTAAAGACTTTAGATCTGTTGACTTTTATAAAGCAATTTACTTTCTTACAGCTTGTGTATTAACTAATAATTTATGGCTAAACTTGGATGACTCAATCGGTGAAATCAGCTTTCATTAAGGGATGTTTGATCGTTGACAACCTTACCATGGCTCCAGATATTATTTCTAAATTGTGCCACACCAAAAGAAAGGATTTTGTTTGGAAAGTGGACTCCTCTAAGACATACAACTTCTTACATTGGACCTTCTTGTGCAATTCCTATATGATAGAGGATTTTCGATGAAGTAGATATGATGGATGAATGGTGTGTGTGCATAATTTCTTTGGAAAATCTTATACATGATTTCCTGAGTGGTGGCTAGATTCGGTCTTAGCGTGGAGTATGTCCAGGTTACCCCTTGCCATGATGTTATTTATATTCGTAGTGGACACGTTGGCCCAATACATGTTTTATTTGTATAATGCTAGTCTCATATTTGGATTCACAAGCAATCAAAATTAGGGCACATTCTTTCTATTACTACAATATGCCAATGTTATTGTCTTCTTCATGAAATCTTCAGCTATTGAACTGAATATCATTAGATACCCCCTTATGTTTTGCTATTGTCTATTTGTACAAGGGCATCCAACAGTGGGAGCTAGACTAATGTCATAATCATAATTATGTAGAAAAGAATCAGGCACTACTTTGAGGAAACGCAAAATTTGTAGGGAGCATCTTGCATTCATCACTTTTTAGCAATAGGAAGCGGAAATTCTAAGAAACATCCAAAAGGAAAGGAGAAGGGAGTTGTGAAGCTATTGGATCCTATATTTTTCTTCTTTATACTATTTTTTAATACCATATGAATTCTCTTAATTTTGATATATGTCATTGAGATATTAGGCTTTAAGATTTTAATGTTAAATACGCCAATTAGTAACTCGTAAGTTTTTTATGATAGACTTGTGATACTCAAGAGTGAATTTTTTTAATGAAATCACTAATTTGTTTTAACGTACGTTGAATAATTTAAGGAGTTAAGTTTGAGTTGCAACCGCTTCATCACAATTACAACCAAACATGAAATTGCATATTTTTTATGAAATGAGATCAAAATGTAGACAATATTGTGCAACATAAAAATGCAGCATAGGTCAACTCAACCCAATCCATGTCATGCAACAACATAGCTCTTGCTTCCCTAAAAATCGCTCAACTTATCACTATGAGAATCCTATCTGAATGAATCGGCTTGCGTCAGAACCTGCTCAAATTGACCATGATTTTGCCTTGATCAAACTCCTTGTATTCGAGAACCTTTTTCGTATTATATGTTTCTTTACTATACTTGATCTCTAATCGGTTAACATGAATATTAGTATTTGATTCCTTGATCATAAACTTTATTACAATCCCTAAATATCTCAATTGTTTTTATTCATGAATCATGATAATTGAAATTAAAGATAAATGATAGGTTAAATGATATAAAAGATAGAATTTATTTTCCTGTTTTATATGTGGATGATATTTACTTGATATCAATGATAAAGGATTGTTGCACAAGGTGAAAAAATTTCTCTCTCCTAATTTTGATATGAAAAAATATGGGTGATGCATCTTTCGTCATTAATGTTAACATAGGCATAAAAGAATTTTAGGTCTATCACAAGAAGCTTATATCAATAAAGTATTAGAAAAATTTCAACTAAATGATTGTTCATCAATTGTAGCACCTTGTGGAAAAGGAACAAATGCAAAATATTCCATATGCTTCACTAGTTGGATATCTCATGTATGCTCATGTTTGCACGAAACATTGCTTTTGATGTTGGAATGTTAGGATATCAAAATAATTTGAGTGCGGACCTCTCGAGAGTTGCAAAGAACGTGATAATATATCTTAAGGGAACCAAAGGTTATATGCTCCTATATAAACAGGCCGACAAGTTAAAAATGATTGATTATGTTAATTCAAAATTTGCACGATATATTGATTCACGTAAATTGATATTATGATACATTTTTTGTTGCTAGTGGAGCCATAACAAAAGTTCTAAGAAAAAAATTGATTATTACTTTTGTTGTGGAGGGTGAGTTTGTTTCTTATTTTGTAGCAACATTTCATGATGGATGATTATAGAGTTTCATGTAAGGGCTTAGAATTATGAATTCTATATCTAAATTCTAAACCATTAGAAACCTATTGTCACAACTCAATTGCATTATTTTTTGTCAATAATGATAAAAATGATGATTGAGGTAGATTCATTAATATTAAATATAGAACTCAAAGACATGTCAGAAATAAAGTAGACATTGGACATATTAACATTGGTGATCTTAGTTGATCCTTCAACAAAAATTAAGCTACCAAAGAATTTCAAGGATCATCTAAATAGAATAGAACTTGATTCCATTATGTACACTTATATTACATATTGTCTATGTTGAAACTCTTGTTATTTTAATAAAATTGTTTCTCATTTGAAAGTATACATTTTGAGGAAAATGACTTATAAAGGTTGAACTCGAAATGCACATATGTTTTGTTTCATAAAGTTGAAATGGGATCTTTATAAGAAGTAAAATTCATAGTAATACATGGAAAATATTATTCAATTATGATGGGATATTGTCATGATTCATATATTTTCTTTTTTGCATAGAGAATAAAAATTGAATATTCAAATGCAAATATTAAAATCAAGTGGGAGGATGCTTGCTTAATATCAATTAAGATACTTAAATTATAAACACATGAAATTATAAACATGAATTATATATTTTATTGTGAAAACGGATAAATCTATGAAAATTTAAATCAACAGATGGCGACATGAGTTACCGCACCTACCAACTTAAATTCATATACCAACTTCTTGATCTTTTATTTGTGAGTTGACATTAAAAATTAAATTCATCCTTTGAGCATCAATGGCCAGAGGTATATTTTTTATTTTGCATTTATTTTTCTATGACCATTGATAATAATTATGATTAAGAATATTAGTTATTTATTCTATCAATAGATTAAATGATAGATTCTTAATATTTTTAACTAAAATTTATATTTAAGAAACCTAGCTTTATTTATAAATTTCTAACAATAACTCTTTAACATCTACAAACAAATTTTTTTAAAAATTGAATCGAAAATTAGAGCCAATCGAGTTAAGGTCTGACTGGTTCAATTGAATTTTAACTACTTGAACCAAATTTTTGTATAGTAATATTATTTATAATTATTTGATAGCAATATAATATATAAATTATTATAAAAATGATTATACTAATTTAATAATTATTATTTGTGACGAGATATTAGTTTAAATAATAATTTTATTTTATTTGAATGTATGATTAATAATATAATAGTCCAAGTTTATTTTCAACCTAAAATCATAATAATATTTTATTCACTTTCCATCTATAATTCTCTTTTATTTTATTATTATCTTAATAATATATTTCCATTTTTCTTCATTTTCTCCAACTAACAACTTTCCTTTTATATTCTTATTTTAAATTCTTTCCATTGTTTTCTCCCTCAATCTTCATAATCTTCCAATTCCATTTAAAATGATTTTGATGATTTTAAACTTTAATATCCCCTAATAAATCTTTCCATATATCATATTTTTTGAAAAAAAAATCAGATCAAACCCAATTTATTGGTTCAACCCAATTTTTTTCTGAATCAATCCGAATTTTGTGTCATTTCTGATTTTACCGATGAATTGAACCGAATTTATAATCGGTTCATGATCGAACGGATTAAACCGTTTGGTCCGAGCCGATTTTTAAAATATTGCTACAATTACTGTTATCTTGAAGTGTGTTAGACGTGGGATGAAGAAGCTGTTAAGAAAAGATAACATGAGCTTCTGCTATAACACTACTGAAGCAATTCAGTTTTGCCCCTGTTGAATATGTGAGTTTTTTTATGCTATTTCCAACCAAGAACTCACCAAATGCTGTTGCTGTATGGGCTATTTGTATTTCTGGAATAGCAAGATTTGTGTTGTCATTTATGGAATGCAAATGAGAAACAACCAAACAAGCATGGTCCAGCTCCACTGACACTGTCATCTTTGTTGCTAAAAGAATTACTCCGAATTAAATACTGGATGACATATTAAGATATCTTGTCAATCCTTTGATAATAATTAGATTTATTTTGTTAAAACAAATTGAAAGTTCACTCTTTTTTATTTTGATCTTTTATAAGTTATTCCTATTCAAAGAAATTCCAATATCACTTATTAATTCAATATGATCTTGTTAGTTCATTATTATGATATTTTTCATCAGAATTGAAATTCTAAACTAATATCATATGTACAATATTATGCTTCTTTAAAGTAGAATATTATATAATCATTATTTCTAATATTCATAGTAAAATATATCATATTGTGGTTGATAATATGTAGTAGAGTGAAAAAATCATGAATAAATATCAGCATTTGATGGTTAATTAATTCATAAATATCAAACATTTGTGAATATATATATATATATACTAAAAATTTATCAATTTTTCTATTTATATAATATAGGATCTCAATCAGATCTAATTATCCTCCATATAGATCCGACCGCTATCCTCACAAGTCACAACAACCTTGGTTGATAACAAATAAATGTTGAATCCCACTATTGCCACTTTCAAAATTTTAATGTGACTTCTTTCAAGATCATTGTACCCTTAGGTCAAATAATTCATATATCACTAAAATGTTCATGATCGGATGACACTTCAACTAAAGTTCTGACCACATGAGCTAAAGTCCTCCCAACATGAGAAAAAGTTCTCACTTCGATCTTGAAATTGATTTTTTTTTTTTTGCTTCTTTTTCTTATTTCAATTCTTTATTATATTTTGATAAGTAAAATATTATTAATTACTATTTAGTCAGAATATTATTCATTAAACTATTTTATATTATCTTAAAAAATAATTAATTATAATATTTTATTTACTAATATATTATCATTCAACTTATAAAATTAATTCTTTAACTTAATAGAAATATTATTTGTAAAATATATTATTAATAACATAGGAAAATAATAATTATAATATTATTTTTTTCATAAATTACAAATTATAATATTAATATAAATATTTTTGTAAATTATTAATTTAACTAAATAAATACATAATATTTTAATTTATTATAATTTTATACTTCATAAAATAATATATCATATCTTTAGTTTTTACTTTTTATCAAAACACCCATTAAAACTTATCTATCAAATCAATTTTTCGAATTCTCATCGATACACTTTTCATCCAAACACTACAATTAAACTTTTCTATCAAATTAATTAATTTCCGAGAACTAATAAGAACTTAAAATCCCCAATCCAAACACAACCAAAGGAAAAATATTGTCCTAAGAGAAGTGGCATTAACATTTTAAGAATGGCAATAGGAGAATTCTAAATCTTTTCTCAATTCAACTTTGATTAAGAAAAATAAACTTTGATAGAGTTTAAGAATCATAGTTTATGACCTCATCCATGCAGATGTCTAAATTACCTTCACCTGTTCTCGTCTTGCTGGAGTCAAATAACAGTTACAAACTAGATTAATACCAATCTTGCTGCGACACCCTTCCACATTAACAAATTAGAAATATTGTAGCAAAATACTGCCTCATTATGTTTTCATCATCTAAGAAATTCTAAGTAAATTGTATGTACTGTAACCGAGTACGAATTAAGAGAATAATATACTCCCTATCAAAGAATAGACACCGAACTACTGCAAATTTTACCAACATGCCATCAATAAAACCGTGTAATATGAATAAGCCAATCGCAGCATGTCCCCACAGCACTTGCAGAAATTGAGTTGCAACTGCTCAAACCGTGTCTTAGTCATTCAGAGAGTGGTTTCATGAAGAAAGTAGCAGAGATCAAGATTTGGTAGCGCATCCAACAACGTCTTTTCCAATGTAATCATCAACAAATATTATGCCATATGCATACAGAGAATTTTGAATAGACAATGAATGAAACTACACTAAATGTATACAGATTATTTTGAATTAAAAACTACAATTGAATCTTCTTTTTTTTTTTTTTTTTGAGGAATAAGGATGATTAACGAGAGTGTTAATCATGCAAAACCTTTATTGATGTAACAGTTCAGAGATGGAGATACTGAATAAATATTGTAATGGCGTTCTACTTCTAACACAGAAGGACATACTGTATGAATTCAACGGAGGATTGGTTTACCCTTTCCATTTTCATAAATATCACATTTTCAGATTGCACTGAAATTTCATCACAACATAAAAGGCAGTAGACATGAGAAAGAAATATCTAAAGATCTCGGCAGCAGTTGATAACAAAGTTATATGACATAACAAAAGGATGCCAACAATCTCAAACAATGCAGGACTCATACAGAAGTAAAGAAACATCATAACACTAGCAACCAGGGAAAAGAAATCACAAGACTATTAGTCTGAGGATTCACTAACTGTACAAATCAGCTTGGGATATGCTAAATTCCAACATATCTGCAGTTAGACCAAACAACCATGACTAGAAAAATTTTAAATTAACAAGAACTACCACCTACACCAATCAACATGGCCAAAAGTTGTGCACTACTATAATAAGCCCTATTTGACCATAAGCAAGATGCTCCAAGTGCAGTACCTCATAGACATGGCCAGCAAAACTGCCTTCATGTTGAACTGATATCTTACTGTCAAACCTAATCAACATGCCTTTCAAAGAAACACAACCAATCAACATGTACCAAGAACAACTTTCTCCTACTTGGAGAATCCATCTTGAGATCCGTTTGGTGTACTACCCTTTTTCTTCCCTCTCTCCTTGACTTCTCATATCATTCGGCAAGCTCTCCATCTTAGTCTTTATCTGCACTATTCGCAATGTTCTACTTCCCAGCTAAAGTAGCTCCATTTGATTTGCTTTTGTCAATTGTAACGGCCTGTTTGGTCATCTGCGCCATTCCGAGCGGTTCCTGAAATCGCATCCATCTGTCCCTCTCCCAGTTCTGGACCCTCCTCTGTGGCACGGAGGCCGTGGCGGTGGCGACTGTGCTATTCTGCTTTGGCATCTTCTTCTGGTCGACCGCTTCTGGTGGTTGCTGCTTGGGGATCCCCAAAGTGTGATTTCCAGCAGATTCTTCCTTCCTCTTCTTGTTTTCCTTCTCTATAAAGACTCTCTCGAGCATCTCCCTCGCTCGTTTCCTCGCCAACACCGCTTCTTTGACCTTCTTCTCTGCATCAGCCCTGGCACTTGCGGAGGCCCTGTTCATGCTCGCCGCAGCCAGCTGTGCGGCGGCGAGGAGGACCTTGGCGGATTTCACGTCGAGGGAGCGATCGCGGAGGTCGGTGGCGGAGGAGCCCTTTCCGGCGGGGAAGTAGGAGAAGCCGTTGGGGTTGGCGCAGCTGGGGCAGAAATACGGAGAGGCGCCGGCGTCGGCGAGGCAGGCGGTGTGGGAGACGGCGGGGCAGCGGGAGCAGCGGACGACGCCGGACGCTCTGCAGGCGGGGGGCGGCGGCGGTCCGGAGAGGATCTCGAAGCAGGAGGCGCAGAAGGCCCCGGGGTTGTATTTGAGGACGCACGAGGTGCATAAGCGGCAGTAGACGGTGAAGTGGCGGACGTGGTGGAGCGGCCACGGGTCGCGAGCGTCGCAGCCGTCGCCGCCACAGCCGGCTGGAGGGCGGCCCTCCCGCGTCGTCGCTGCTTCCCCCGGCGTCGTCATGGCCTCCGGCGCATTAGATAACGACGAATAGGGCTGGAACCAGCAGAACGGGGCCTTTTTTAGGGTTTCGACGAATTCTCGAAGCCTGTGAGGATTTGAGGGGGAAGAAGCAAGAAATTACGCGGGGAGGTATCCTTTTTTAGGGTTGTTGTGGGTCCTCGACGACGCAAAACGAAACGTGACAATGGGGTCGAATTCTATTCAAGGAAAAAAATCGATCGATCTTAAAAAGTAAAGTCTCGTAGGCATCGAATCGAATCGTGTTGTAAAAAATAAACAAAATAGAAAATTTCTTTTTCGAGTATCGAACGGTACCGACGATTGAATTCTCACTGCACTAAATACAAATTATCCATAAGGCAATTCACGCAACTAATTCGATTAAATTTATTTTATCTGATTAAAACTTAAGCTACTAACCAAATTCTATTTTGTTACGAAGGACTCGACTTTTACATCCTTCAGAAAGTCCCAATTTAAAATTGTGTTGACAATATTATTTTAATAATTAGGTGCAACGATCCGAAAATTCAGACTAAAAGTTTTAGATATTTAAAAAAATTTCGCGTCGTTAGTCCACTCGTCAGACATCATTTAACAGCGAAAAATTTGACAATTTAAAAAAGTCATAATAAATAAAAACTTTCTATTATCATTCATGACTTATTTTCATTACGTTCATCGTATAACATATTTTTTCTTTGCCTAATAACTAATACAATTTAGCATTCTTACATCAGTTAATCGGACACTGCCTTTGAGTGAATGACATTATTTTTCAAAGAAGTCTCAGTCACCATAAAGCGAAAGACATCTACTTTTGGGAAACCTCAAACACCCCTTGAGTGATGACATTATTCCCCAAGAAGTCTCAATCACTATAAGATGAAAGACATTTACGTCTTGTCTTCATCATTCATCTTTACATCATCATTACATTTATCCTTAAGGCACTAAGAAATTTCAAACACCTTTTGAGTGATGGCATTATTTCTCGAGAAGTCTCAATCACCATGAGATAAAAGGCATTTACTTCTTGCCTTCATCATTCATCATTACATTAGTTCATAGAGCATTAGAAAATCTCAAACACCTTTTCAGATGACGACATTATTTTTCTAAAAAGTCTCAATTGTCATAAAGTGAAAGGCGTTTACTTTTGGGAAACCTCAAGCACCCTTAGGTGATGGCATTATTCCCCAAGAAGACTCAATCACTATAAGATGAAAGACATTTACTTTTTATCCTTATCTTTCATCTTTACTTAGTTAAAGGCTCAGGGTAACATCATTACAACTAGACCAATGGCCCTTAGAAAATCTCAAACACCCTTTCAGGTGATAACATTATTTCCTGAGAAGTCTCAATCACCCTAAGGTGAATGGCATTTACTTCTTAACATTAATGACCGAGGCATTTCCTTCAATTTTATACTTTATTAGGGTCATCAATACATCAAGCATTCACATCAATTAATCATCCCCCAGCCTAATTATGGCTGACCATACATTTCTTGTATCTCCGTTCATACACAACTAACCATCATCGATCATCAATCATTAATACATAATAATGATATCATGAAAATACTTTAAATACATCATAGAACCTATCTTTCGTTTGGTCACAACTGTGATGGGTTGGTCACGGCCATTATCGTCGCTATCACGGCCGTGACAATAAACGACACGGGCGTGATAGAACATTATTTTCCTTTTCATTTTCCTTTCCGCTCACGGTCGTGGCTGGGAGTGTCACGGTCGTTCTTAATTCGTCACGAACTGTCACGATCGTGTTGTGCCTCGGACGATAGGCTACTTTCAGCCTCTCGATCACGGCCGTTTTGGGGGTTGGCACAACCGTGACGACGATCTATAATTCAATCTTCCACCCGACATTTTTTATCTTTGAGATTAAAACTCTAATAAAAATAATCTAAAACATTATAAATATTTCAAATATGATCTCTTAACATATATGCATCATAGAACATATTAAAACATGTCATTTTCATTCATTAACAAGATTTAGGGTTTTTTCCTGAAAATTCATACATTTAACAAAATCTATTCTCTGCACAATATTCTGGCAGTAGTCACTAAAATATTAATAACTTAACTTATAATTGTTTTTTTCCATATGATTCGATTTTTCACAAAAAGATAACACGAACCAATCACGAATTCTTGAATTCCTGAGACAGCATAAATGTTTGGATCATAGCTATTTGTATATAATTCCAAATTATATGAAACCAATTTATGTGGAAACTAGACTTCGAGAGTTGTCCATCCATATATTATTTATAATTTTTGGATAAGTAAAACCTACTCTAATAATTAATACAAAATAGTCACGAATTTAACAGATTTATGCAACGCAAATCATGCAACCCTCTATCAAAATCCCTATCAAGAATAGGGAGTTTTTCAAACTCTCAATCCAAGGGAGAGAGGGATTTGAATCTTCTTTACATACTTATGATCTTGTTCTTCAATATTAATCCCATTTCCCTTGTCCATGTCCTCTTCATCTTTGCCCTCTTTTTCTTCCTCGTTCTCCTCCTTTTTTCTCTTCTTAGGTTGCAGTCGTCATGTGAGAGAAATAAGAAAAGAGAGTAGAGAGAGGGTTTGGGGTATTTTTATAGAGTCTAATCTAGGGTTCTAATCAAAAGGCCCAAATAAATTTGGCCCAAAATTAGAGTTGTTACATCCTTCCCCTCTTAAAAGAAATTCGTTCTCGAATTTTAATCTTACTTATGCATTAACAAAGTTTCCTTCATTATTCCTTACTTCATCGTTATCAATGTAAAAGATATTGATGCATGGACAATCATATAAACATCTATGGCATTAGCATAATGGACATTAGTTAAGGGTTACCTTAGTCCTCATCATTCATGTTCTGGATTTCATCAACCTCCATGGCATGGACTTTACTTGCAGCTCATTGTTATTTGTCATTTTGTTTGGCCTTCCCTTTGTCTTTATAATCTTCTTGCTTTTCAGGGCAATCTCTAATAAAATGTCCTGCTTGACCACAATGCAAACCCCAACTTTGACTCTACATTTGTCTAAGTGAAATTTCCTACAGTGTGGGCAACGTTGTTGTTCTTTGTCCTCATCACCTTTCTTATAGGGCTTAGAGTCCTCAGCCCTCCTTTCTTGCATTTGTTCCTTTTTGGAATCCTTCCTTGACTTCTTTTCTTGTTCATATCTCTTTTAGGTGTCAATCTCCCTGGCCAACTTGAGTGCTAAGGAAATTGCCTTGATCATAGTTTTAGGATCGCCACACTTGACTTTCATCCTCAGGCAAGGATTCAATCCCTTTAGAAAGTGGTCAACCTGATCTTCTCATTTTCTTTCAAGGGATTATACCTCTCGAGTTCCAAGAACTTATTGAGATATTCCTCCACAGGCATTCCGCCTTGTTGGAGGTCCATAAACTCAGTTGCCTTTTCCCATGTACATGCAGAGGAAGATAGTGGCTTCTAAAGATTTTTTTAGAATCCCTCCAGGTGATATCATCATCATCCTCAAATTGTGTCCTGGTCACTGACTTCCACCAGTGACGGACTGAGGGGAAGCTAGGTTGATCTTGTGCCTGTCTGAATAGTCCGTTGCCCTGAACTTTTTTATGATCACATCCAGCCAAGCCTCCGTCTTGTCTGAATCTCTATCCCCATTGAACGTTGGGGGGTGCAATTTCAAGAATCTTTCAATTCTTGAGCTCGAGTGACGAGAGCGGCTCGAGTTTGCATTTCTTTCCATAGCACGGGGTTATGCTTTCGATCAGCTCCATTTGATCTCTTGAGTCATGGCCTCTAGATGAGTCTCCTTCTCCCATCCTTAACAAAATAATAATTAACCACTCATTAGTTGGTTAATTATAAACACATATGACATAAACATTACATACATGGCTGCTCATGATGGTTGCACATGGACTTAGACTTCTTAACATTACATTACTTATACTTAGGTCATAACTATGCTCTGATACCAACTGTAACGACCCGAAAATTCACCTTAAAAGTTTTGGACATTTAGTACATTATTTAATAGCGGAAGACTTGACAATTTAGAGAAAGTCATAATAAATCAAAACTTTATATTAATCATATCATAACCGATACTTCAAAAAATATTAAATCCCTAAACTTTCGGTACATCATTAACCTCAATGTTCAAATAAAACTGTAGAACTCATTTAAATCTAAGCATGTGCAACACTTCGTCATGAGCTTGAGCTGTCATCCATCACTTAATCTTAGCTACCTACACGGATCCAGAATACAGTGTTTCCCAGTTAGAGTATGTAAAGGTCATGAATGCCATGCTATCCTATCACATGATACTACATGTGATGCTTCATCATCATAATAACAATAACATATGAACATGCATGTCATGAACTATCCTTACATGATAATACATCATGCTTATCATTCATTCTTAACATATCATTATTGAAATATAATCATTTCAACATACCTGCCTTACCTCGGAGTCATCATTTGCAAGTACCATAACATAAGAACATATATTCAAAACATACATAACATATATGACATAGATATATCATTGCATTTCATTTCCATTGTCATGTGTACCTTAGGAGTTTCTTTATAACTCCTGAATCCTTATTCATTAACATTGTTTCTTTCTTTCTTTTTATTCTTAGCTTTACATTTCCTCGTGATTATGATATAACCCTTTGAACATTCATCCATTCATCTTTCTTTCTTTTATTACCTTATGACATCTTTGGAGCACATTATATCCTTCTATACGTTAACATTATCGATATCTTCCATCTGTACATTGGGAAATCTCACACCATTAAGGTGATGGCATTACTTCTCGAGAAGTTTCAATCACCGTGAGTAAAAAGCATTTACTTCTCATCCTTACATTCATCATATAACATACTTATTCTTTGCCTAATAGCCAATACAATTTAGCATTCTTACATTAATTAATTGGGCACTAGAAAATCCCAAACACTTCTTGGGTGATGACATTATTTTTTCAAAGAAGTCTCAATCACTATAAAGCGAAAGGCATCTACTTCTGGGAAACCTCAAACACCCCTTGGGTGATGACATTATTCTCCAAGAAGTCCCAACCACTATAAGGTGAAAAATATTTACCTCTTGCCTTCATCATTACATTTATTCATAAGGTACTGAGAAATCTCAAACACCTTTTGGATGATGATATTATTTCCCAAGAAGTCTCAATCACCATGAGGTGAAAGACATTTACTTCTTGCCTTTACCATTCATCATTACATTAGTTCATGGAGCACTAGAAAATCTCAAACACCCTTTCAGATGACGGTATTATTTTTCTAAAAAGGCTCAATCACCATAAAGCGAAAGACGTCTACTTTTGGAAAACCTCAAACACTCTTAGGTGATGGCATTATTCTCCAAGAAGTCTCAATCACTATAAGGTGAAAGGCATTTACTTTTTGTCCTCATCTTTCATCTTTACTTAGTTAAAGGCTTAGGGTAACATCATTACAACTAGGCCAATGGCCCATAGGAAATCACAAACACCCTTTCAGGTGATGGAATTATTTCTTGAGAAGTCTCAATCATCCTAAGGTGAATGTCATTTACTTCTTAACATTAATGAGTACCGAAGCATTTCTTTCAACTTTATACTTTATTAGAGTCATCAATACATCAAGCATTCATATCAATCAATCATCCCCCAGCCTAATTATGGTTAACCATACATTTCATACACAACAAACCATCATCGATCATCAATCATTAATACATAATAATGATATCATGAAAATACTTTAAATACATCATAGAACCTATCTTTCGCTCGATCACGGTCGTGATGGGTTGGTCACGGCAGTTCTCGTCACTGTCATGGCCATTCTCGTCGCTATCACGGCCACATTATTTTCCCTTTCATTTTCCTTCCCGGGAGTGTCACGGCCGTTCTTAATTGGTCACGACCGTGACAGAACATATCACGGTGTTCTGTCACGGTCATGCCAGTGCCTTGGACGATAAGTCGCTTTTAGCCTCTCGATCACGGCTGTTTCGAGGGTTGGCACAGCTGTGCCGACAATCCATAATTCAATCCACCTAACATTTTCTATCTTTGAGATTAAAACTTCAATAAAAATAATTTAAAACATCATAAATATTTCGAATATGATCTCTTAGCATATATGCATCATAGAACATATTAAAACATGTCATTTTCATTCGTTAACAAGATTTAGGGCTTTTTCCTAAAAATTCATACATTTAACAAAATATATTCTCTGCACAATATTCTGGCAGTAGTCACTAAAGTATTAATAACTTAACTTATAATTGTTGTTCTCAGATGATTCCAATTTTCACAGAAAGATAACACGAACCTTTAACTCATGAATAAAGAATCCAGTATTTTCAATTTGCTATAAGTTTTACAATTTGGTCTCGTTGTTACCCGAGATAGCATGACACCAATCCGATTTTCGGATCATAACTACTTTTATACAACTCCAAATCACATGAAACAAATTTCTATGGAAACTAGACTTCTAGGGATTTCCATTCATATATAATTTATAATTTTTGGATAAGAGATATCCAAACTATTATTACAAAACAGTCACGAATTCCTGAGACAACATGACACCAGTCCGATGTTTGGATCATAACTATTTGTATATAACTCCAAATCATATGAAAGCAATTTATGTGGAAATTAGACTTCTAGGGCTTTCCATCCATATGTTATTTGTAAAATCTATCCTAATAATTAATACAAAACAGTCACAAATTTAACAAATTTATGCAAAGCAAATCATGCAACCATCAATCAAAATTTCTATCAAGAATATGGTGTTTTTGAAACTCTCAATCCAAACAAAAACAACACTGAAAGAGGAGAGAGGGATTTTGATCCTCTTTACATATGATCTTGATCTTCAATGCTAATCTCATTTTCCTTGTCCATATCCTTTTCCTCTTTGCCCTCTGTTTCTTTCTCATTCTCTTCCTTTTTTCTCTTCTTAGGTTCCAGTTGAGAGAAATAAGAAAAGAGAGGAGAGGGAGGGTTTGAGGTATTTTTATAGAGCCTAATCTAGGGTTCTAATCAAAAGGTCCAAATAAATTTGGCCCAAAATTAGAATTGTTACATTAGGAGATAAAAGATAATATATACAAAAATCTAATTTGACTTTTTCAAAAAATAAAAAATATTTCATAATAGTTTGTTATATAAAATAATAATAATAAAAGAAGATTAAATTTATGAGAATATTTTGTTTAGAAGTATATTTTTACTATGATTAAAATAAATAATAATTTCATGCTAAAATATACTTTTTCCAAAAGATCATTTATTATTTTCATAATTTAAAATAAATAATTCAATTTGAGTCAAATTATATTATTATTATTATTATTATTATTATTATTATTATTATTATTATTATTATTATTATTATTATTATTATTATTATTAATGAAATTTAAAGAGTCAATATGTAATATGTGAGCATTTAATCATAATATTAAAATTTAATACACAAATGATTAACATAAACCAAAGATTACATGGTTAACATATTTGATCTTTCAAATTCAAAATAATTATGATTCTTCATATTAATTAAAAAAACAACTAATGGAGTTAACTACATATAAATATTTGAATTTTTAAATTCAAAAATATTTAATATACTTAAATTATCATAATTAATAGACTTAGGTTATGATAATGCATGAAGTCAAAGAGAAATATTAAAATAATTTAAAAACGAGAAAAAAGATAATGAAGAATGGAGGAAGAATAGAGGTGCTCGGTGCATGCAATTATATAAATATATGAAGATTAAAAATATAATTAAATAAGAATAAAATCAATTTATCATTGTAAGATTTCATCTTTCATTTTGAAATGAATCATAAGTTCATCATTATTTTATGTCCGTCATAATTAAGACATAATCATTTCTTCTTCACCGATCATCATTAGGACAAAAGTTATTTTGTTATATAATATTTAATTTTCATCTTTTCTTTCCATCATTCATTTAGTTGGAAGAATTATTCTTCCTCTTTCTTCTAACTTGGGCCTTCCTCAATCTTTTTCCCCTTCTCCTTCTTGCGCATGTGCAGTCCCTTTTCTCTTCTTCTTGGCTTCTTTGCTTCACTCCTCCATTTTTTTTGTAAAATTTTGAAGCTCCTTAGGGTCTTTGATGGCTGGTGTAGAGTGCTTGTGTGTCTTGTAGCAGAAAATGGGAGAAAATGAGAGGAGGAATGGAATTATGACAGTATTTTAAAGTTTATGTATGTGGGTTTTGTGTATTTAGTGTATTGGACTGTGTTGGATTGTTAAATGAGCTTAAATGACAACAGATTTTTTTCTTTTTACTTTTTTGGAATATTACAAGAAGAGAACATGGGCTCGTGAGAGTAGGGACACATGTAGGAGGAAGAGAGAGAAGGAGAAATTAAGTATTTAGAGATGGATTCTATCATTTGGTCATGGTTAAATGATATTCATTATCCAAAATGTAACATGAATTGAGTCGTCCTCTTTCTTTTTCTTTGCTTGGTTATTACACAACTTATTTCTGATAAGTTTCCTTTTAGTTGAAATAAAGACTCATTCTAACTCAAAAAAATAAATCACAACACCTCGATCAAGAGATTGATTGCATTTTTTTGTTACAGAGAGAAACACGGGCATGCATGCATTGATTTGAATAGAAGAACACTAAATTTACAAGATTCATCATGCATGCTTAATTTTTTTTTATTTGATTTCATATAGTCACGAAAAAAAGGAAAAAAGTAAGAAGCAAATATGAGCACCCTCAAATTGATCTGAGATTCCATATAAAATAATGTAATAATGAAATAAATGAATCGATGAATGGATATACATGATACATTATTCACAGCACAAGTATGTCTCAAAACACCATCATGGTTTTGAAATCATCAAAACACAAGACTCCATCCCCATTGAGGTCGGACATGCACATCATGGCATGACAATCCTCGATGGGCTCGACGTCCGCAGTCGGTCATCATCTACTTCAAGCTCCTCGACGTAATGCAGCCGCCACGTACATCTCAAATGCCACAAATCAGCGGACGCTCAAAACCAGAGCGATTTCAATCGGCACACACTTTCGAGCATTCAGAAGTACAACCAACAAAAATGAAGAGATCACAATTTCAATATCTCTCTCCCTCATTACAGCATAATAACTTATGGATCATGTAACCTCCTCTGTAGGGGTGAGCACGGGCCGGGACGACCCGGTCGCCCCGACCCGGCCCGACCCGGATGTTCCGGGTTTTTTCCCGACCCGGTTACCAACCGGGTCGGGACCGGGTCTCATTTCCTTGAGACCCGGCTGGGACCGGGTCGGGACCGGGTCCGGATTATTAAAACCCGGCGGTCCCGACCCGGTTAAATATATAATATTAATATTAAATTATTTTTAAATAATATATTTATGCTTATTTTAAATAAAAATTAATATTTTATTTGATATATATCTTAAATATATATTATTTTATATTATCATATATATATAATTTAATTAATAGTTATCGTATCTATATAATAACATTAATTTTTTTACTATTCGATTTATTATTTTATATTTTTATGGTCAAACCGGGACAAGCGGGAATTCCCGATTTTTGTCCCGGTTTGACCGGGACGACCCGGTCCCGGACCCGACCGGGACCGGGTCCGGGACCGGGTCTGCATTTTCAAAACCCGGAGCAAACCGGGTCGGGACCGGGTCGGCCGAAACCTGGTCCCGAACCCGGTTTTGCTCACCCCGACTCCTCTGCACTCATGGTCTGAAGAGTTATGGCATGAAACCCACTACCGTACTCTTTAAAGTCACTATCTCTCTTTTTTCTCTTCTTCATTTTCTCATCTTCCTCCATTGTTGCTTATGTGTGCCCTTCCTCCATCCACATCGACCAAAAGACATTGGGGCAACTCCAGCAGGTCCCTCGGAAATAGATGACGCTGGAGGGCGAAGTGAGAGGAACTAGAGCTTGATCCGACGAGAGAAGAACCAACCAAATTTGAAAAATGTGTGTTTTTGAGTTCTGGGTCATGGGATCGGTTCAGAAGGATTATGCATGTTATAAGGACAATTTAGTGGTTAAGATTCATGCTAGTAAGGGTAGATTAAGTTTTATGATTATGTAAATACATGGATATGTGTTTTCTTGAAATTTCTAAACCATGGTCGAATGTTTTCATGTGATGTGTAAGTTGATAATATATCAGATGATTAGATACGTTAGTGTACAACTTAGATAGTCAATTGATGAATATATTATGTCTTTAAGTTGGTAGTTTATGTTAACTGAAACTAAGATAGATTGAAAATCGCTTTATGCTTGAAGATAGGAGAAATCGACTACTTATGTTATAGGAAAGAAATGATATGAATGTTATGATGAAAATTTATATTAAGAATTGATATCTAGATCATGTTTTATATCAGTAATCATAGTAGATAGTGTTAAATAAATTCTTTGTTGGAAAATTTGATTGGAAACTTAAGGATCACCTGCGGCTTTATCAAACTAAAGCGGACAAACGAAACTCTTTTGGACGTCCGATTTAGCTCGGCAGAGTATGGCACATGCCATATCGAGCATTTGAAACTTGATCGAACAACCAATATGGACTACAATGGAGGTCCGAAACTCTTTCGAACGAATGAACTGGAAAATGTCAAGATTAAAAAATGACGACGATAACTCGATCGACCGAAACTATTTCGGAGGACCGATCTGGATTATCTGATAAAAAGAATTTTTGACATTCGATGGAGAAATCCAAACGACCGGAGAATAAGATATTGTTTCCAACGGACGATCAGTCCAATTTTGGCCGACTGAAACTCTCCACCGAAAGTCCGACAGACTCATGTGATAATGGACGACCGAATATCTGTCACGGACGTATCCTAGAAACATCATTTTTGCATAATCATGCATTTAAGTAACATACTAAGTTAGTTTGGATACCCATTTATTGATATTTGTATATAGTAATTAATATTTTAATTAGTGCATAATGATTACTTAATTATCAATAAACTTTATAAAGTAATTATATAGGATTATTAGGAATAAATCATAAAATTTCTAAATAATATGATATATATGTTTAAATAGGATTAAGTAAGCTTAATTAGGGTTAAAACACTTAGTTATGACAAAAAAAATATGATTGGTCATCACTTAAGTTCCAAGCAGCTGAAGCAGATAGGTGAGAGCTGCTCAAATAGATATTTTTCCAAACTGCCATAAGACCTCAGAAAATTCTGAAAAACATATATAAGCCACCTAACATTATATTTTCACCGTAGAATAATTGCCAGAGCAATAACTCGAGCGAACCGACCTGGGAAAAATCGGGAACATCGGCTGTTCCAGGTGAGTTTTGATCTGAAAATATTTCCTCTGATTGAGAGAATCATTACTTGGTGATAAACGAACCATAAATTATGAAATTTGACATGATTCTTCCATTCGAAGTTAGCGTTCCATGGCCTTTGGAATCACCTAAAAAGGAGTTTTATAGAGGAGGTTATGAACTTACCTTCGCAAGTCACTCATCCTGTCCCGAGTCTGATACAAGTTCCATTTGTAAATTAGGGCACGATTATAATAGAGTGAATTAGGGTTTGAAATTTAGATATGATTAAATAGACTTTCCAAGGGTTCGGTGAGAGGTGGAATCATTCTATTGTAACTTGTATTTTTGGAGAAATGGATTTTTCATTTCATAGTGATGCTTCTGTCAGATTCCAGGACATTGACAGATTGCGACCCGAATTAAATATTTTTGTTATAAGTCTATATAGCGAGTTAAATTCTCTAATTTTTACGAAAAACTACTAATGAAGTCTAGATTTCAGAAAAATTATGCTCTAGTTAAATGAACAAGTATGAAGAAACATATAAATCAATATTTCAGTGACATACAGTTTGCCAGGGCACAAACCCTAGGTCAGATTGCTTGGGATGTCCTAACTTACTCACTTGGAATTTGATAGTGATTTTGGGAGTTAAAAACTTTAGTATGTTTAGTTTCTAATTAATTCAGAATCATAAGATTTGTCCATGTGATTAAAAAGTTATGAATTATTTATTGACAGACACTCAGTCTGAAAATCTTGAAACAGCACCTAGTTAAGCTTTGGAGAATTGAAAAGATTCAAATATGGAATAGCTTATGAATATGAATACCTAAAGTTAGAAATTGATATTATAGAAGATTACATGCATTTTAGGGTGCATAATCATTCATGCATCATGAGCATGCATTGCATATTACATTATTAGTGATGGAGAAGTAAAAAGGCATTATTGTTTGTAGGAAAATAAGAAGTTGCAAGTGAAATGGAGGAAATCTAATAAACTTACTTGAAGTGATAAAGTAAAAGGTGAGTGGATAAATTTACAACATAGCAAAATGTTATATGTTAATTCTTTTATTTATGGTATTACCTCAAGCAAAGCTTATTATTGTTATTATTGAAACATATCTTGAGATATGAAAAGTATTTATAATATGTTTCAAGGATTTCATATGAGATGGAGTAACATCTTATACAAAAATATTTTTAGGGAACAATGCTTGTGAAGTAAAAATAAGTTTTATTTGATAATGATATGAGATTATGACATGTGTATTTTGATATTGTTAAACTCCATGTGTTCATTAGCCATGTTGTTTGAAAAAAGTATTTGGGACCGCATTCGATATACTTGAAGCCTTTGGGACGTATATCGGGTGTCTTTGTCCTTTGGGGGCTGCTCTGCGTGCACGTATTGACCCATGATCGCTCTGCGTATCTGAGAATCATAATTGGATGGCACACAATCATGATTGGGATACGTATTGACCCATGATTTGCTCTGCGTATCTGAGACTCTTGATTGTGAAGCTCTGCTTAACTGTATGACACACAATCATAGAGGGATACGTATTGACCCATGATTTGCTCTGCGTATTCGTGACTCTTGATTATGAAGCTCTGCTTAACTGTATGACACATGATCATAGAGGAATACGTATTGACCCATGATGAGTATGTGCAATGACACATGTGTGGAGTTTAAATATGAAGATTATGATATCTTGAGTTACTTTTACTTATGTGAAAGTTCATATGATTTGACAAGTTATATTATATATGTTATGCTTTAATTTTTTTCTCATATGAAAGAAATGTGGTTATTTAAATGTTATATGCTATATGCACTCGTATTGTTTCTCTATGTTGTACTTTTATTTCACTCACTGAGCAAATGATTGTTGCTCATAAAACCCATTTTAAATATTTTTTCAGATACTCGTAAGTTCTTGAGTTGAGTCGACTCGGAGCTTGTTTTTGCTGCATATAGAGAAGAGGTCGAGTCGCTGGAGCGCTTTAATCCCCCTTCACTTTTGTTTTTAGAAGCATGCATGTGTAATAGATAGTCTTAGATATGTTGTAATTAAGTCTGTGAGGAACTTTTTGTAAAGTTATATAAGACTTGATCCTGTGGGGTTATATGTGAGATGGTTTGTGAAAAAAAAATATGATGACAATATGCGAATGTCATATCTTATAGTTCTTTTTAAACTTTGATGAATATATATCCATCTTTTGTATGTGTGGGCTAATAACACAAGAAAGTAAGGGAGGATGGCTTTGCCGATTTTATTTTAGGAATGGCTAAACGTAACCGAGATTATGATAATTGAAATTAGAACTTAGTCACGGAGTTGGGTGTGACAATTTTTGGTATCAGAGCTTATGTTATAAGATTCTGTAGACAGTATAACCTAAGTTAAGACTAGGTGACATTATTTGCATTAGATTGATAGTGCATGCTTTTGACTTTCTTTTTATTTTCATTTTGAAGGGGTAAAAATGTCACCGCGTAGGCGTCGTGGCGATGGCCAATTTGCTATTATTGGCCCAAGTCATTCTGCTCCACCAGGTAGTCGACCTAATAGGAGTCCATCAGTTTCATCTCATGCATCAGTACAAGGTGTGGCACGAGATATGAATGACAACCCACCCTTACATAATGATGAGATCCCAGCGGGTCCATCAAGACTTCCTCATGTTGTTGAGCAAGTCAATCCTACTGAGAATCAAAGTGCTGCACAAGTTCTTGCACAACCTTTAAGGACTATTATGAGTGGAATAAACCCGACCTCCCAAGTTATGCAAAGAAATAGATTCTACGACAAAATTAGAAAATAAGGTGCAGTTGATTTTGAAGGTACAGTTGACCCATCAGAGACAGAGGCATGGTTAAAGCGTATGGATAGAATATTTAATCAGATGCGGTGCTCCAATGAAGAAAAGTTTGATTATATTATTTCTTTGTTGCAAAAAGATGCTTTGGATTGGTGGGAGACAATTCCTGGAAGTCAAAATTTTCCAGCTACTCTTGGATGGGAGGACTTTCTTCGAGAATTTCGAAAGAAGTATTTGCCCAAAGTATATACCGATAGGAAGCAGAAGGAATTCCTAAATTTGACACAAGGAGCATTATCAGTTACTGAATATGAATTAAAGTTCACACAATTATCAAAATATGCACCGAACTTGGTGTCAGATGAAAGTGACAAGTGTAGGCGATTCGAAGGAGGACTTCACTTGAACATCAGAGAAAAAGTTGAAGTGTTGAAGTTCACTGAATACTCCAAGTTGGTGGCAGCAGCACTAAGAGCTAAAAAGCTTATAGAGAAAAGGAATCAAGTTAGCCAACATTTGAAAAGACCAAACTCCAATCTTATGCAGACTGGGCCAAGTAATAAAATGGCAAGATATGGTGATGGTACATTTCAGTCTCATGATAATTACTACAATAATAAGAGACATGGAAATGGATCACAAGGTACACAAAAATATCACGCCAATCAGAAAAATATGAGTACACAAGGAAGTGCAGTCAGAAGAACATATTCAGAAAATCAAAGTAGAGTTGGACCAAGACAAGAACAATACCGCACAAATGCATATTGCACAACTTGTGGAAGATATCATTTTGGAAAATGCTCGGTATTCACAGGAACTTGCTTTAAATATGGTCAAAGGGGACACAAGATACAAGATTGTCGATTCATGAAAAAGGGTAAAAGTATTTCTGAAACAGTAGCCTATCCTCCTGTGAAGTCTTAAATCAAAGCTACTCCTGCAAGCATGAAAGCGAGTAATCAAAATGTCCCAAGTACATCAAAACCGACGAATCCACCAAGGAGACCATAAACTCAAGCACGTGTTTTTGCAATGACTGAACCTGATGCTTTGGCTACTCCTGACGTAGTGATGGGTACGTTGTCTATCTTTGATAAAAGCGCTCATGTTCTTATTGATCCAGGATCTACTCATTCATTCATATCAAAAAACTTTTCCATGCATGCCGATAGAAAACTTAGTCCTTTAGAATGTTCCATGTTAGTACATACACCCGTGGGAGATTCTATTATTGTCGCACAATCATATAAGGATTGTAGAGTCAAAGCTGTTGAGCAAGATATGATGGCAGATCTCATTCCTTTAAATATTCAAGACTTTGATGTCATTCTTGGAATGGATTGGTTAGCTCGTCATCATGCCACTATAAATTGTTTTAAGAAAGAAGTTTACTTTGAGTCACCCGAAAAAGAGAGAGTTATCTTCTGTGGTAAACGTCAAATTCTTCCCTCTTGTATTATTTCTGCAATGGTGGCACAGAAATTAATCAAAAAGGGATGTGAAGCTTACCTTGCTTCTGTGATTGACACTAAGGTAGAAGGACCACGGTTGGAAGATATTCTAATCGTATCTGAATTTGTAGATGTTTTCCCAGAGGATCTTCCTGTATTACCATCGCAAATAGAGATTGAGTTCAGTATTGACCTTATTACAGGAACAACACCCATATCTATTGCTCCTTATCGAATGGCACCAACAGAACTGAAAGAGTTAAAGCTACAATTACAAGAATTATTAGAGAAGGGTTTCATCCGACCGAGTGTTTCTCCTTGGGGTGCACCAGTATTATTCGTGAAAAAGAAAGATGGAACATTAAGGTTATTCATCGATTATAGATAATTAAATAGAGTTACTATAAAGAATAAATATCCTTTGCCACGGATCGATGATCTTTTTTATCAACTGCAAGGAGCAAAGATATTTTCAAAAATAGACTTGAGATCAGGATATCATCAATTGAGAATTAAAGATGCTGATATTGCCAAAATTGCCTTTAAAACTCGGTATGGACATTATGAATTTCTGATGATGCCATTAGGTTTAACAAATGCACCTGTAGCTTTTATGGATCTCATGAACCGCGTTTTCAAACCTTATTTGGATAAGTTTGTGATTGTTTTTATCGATGATATACTCGTCTATTCTCGAAGCGAAGAAGAGCATGAAGAACATTTAAAAATTATTTTGCAAATACTTCGAGAGAAACAATTATTTGCAAAGTTTAGCAAATGTGAATTTTGGCTCAACTCAGTAGTATTTCTGGGACATATAATCTCAGCAGAGGGCATTTGTATAGACCCAACAAAGGTTGGTGCAATATTGAAGTGGGAGCCTCCAAAAAGTGTGACAGAAGTGAGAAGTTTTCTTGGCCTAACGGGATATTATCGATGTTTTATTGAAGGTTTCTCTATGATTGCAGTTCCATTAACTAGACTTCTTCGAAAGAATGTAAAGTTTGAATGGACAGAGCAATGCCAAGATAGCTTCGAAAAGTTAAAGAGATTTTTAACATCTGCTCCAGTGTTAACACTCCCAACAGAAAATGGAGGTTATGTGGTATATAGTGATGCTTCTAGACAAGGGTTGGGTTGCGTTCTAATGCAATATGGA
This sequence comes from Pontederia crassipes, assembly GCA_030549335.1. Classification (NCBI taxonomy): domain Eukaryota; kingdom Viridiplantae; phylum Streptophyta; class Magnoliopsida; order Commelinales; family Pontederiaceae; genus Pontederia; species Pontederia crassipes. The sequence continues at coordinate 53,662,112 of CM060193.1, read as the reverse complement.
AAAGTTATTGCATACGCTTCTCGACAACTCAAATCACATGAGTTAAACTACCCAACACATGATTTAGAGTTGGCAGCAGTTATTTTTGCTCTTAAGATATGGAGACATTACCTCTATGGAGAGACATGTCATATTTTTACGGATCACAAGAGTTTGAAATATCTCCTTACACAAAAAGAATTAAATTTACGTCAAAGAAGGTGGATGGAGTTACTAAAGGACTATGATTTCATAATTGATTATCATCTGGGTAAAGCTAATGTGGTTGCAGATGCACTTAGCCGAAAATCATCGAATCTTTTAGCCCATATAAAAGTTTATCAGTTACCATTGCTACTTGAACTGAAATCCTTAAGAGTTGAGTTGAAGACAAGTGAGAAAGGAGCACTCTTGGCACACTTTAGAATTAGACCCATTCTAGCCGAGAGGATACGCGAAGTACAAGATCAAGATGAAGAGTTAGTGAAAATCATCAATCAAGTAAAGAACGGAGAGCAAACACAATTCTCATTAAAGGATGATGGAACTTTAATATTTGGCAGCAGGTTATGTGTTCCTAATGTTGGAAATCTTAGGCAAGAAATAATGGAGGAAGCTCATTGTTCGCCTTATACTATACATCCAGGAAGTACTAAGATGTATAGAGATTTAAGGAGAAACTTTTGGTGGCACTGTACAATAGCCGAGAGGATACGCGAAGTACAAGATCAAGATGAAGAGTTAGTGAAAATCATCAATCAAGTAAAGAACGGAGAGCAAACACAATTCTCATTAAAGGATGATGGAACTTTAATATTTGGCAGCAGGTTATGTGTTCCTAATGTTGGAAATCTTAGGCAAGAAATAATGGAGGAAGCTCATTGTTCGCCTTATACTATACATCCAGGAAGTACTAAGATGTATAGAGATTTAAGGAGAAACTTTTGGTGGCACTGTACAATAGCCGAGAGGATACTCGAAGTACAAGATCAAGATGAAGAGTTAGTGAAAATCATCAATCAAGTAAAGAACGGAGAGCAAACACAATTCTCATTAAAGGATGATGGAACTTTAATATTTGGCAGCAAGTTATGTGTTCCTAATGTTGGAAATCTTAGGCAAGAAATAATGGAGGAAGCTCATTGTTTGCCTTATACTATACATCCAGGAAGTACTAAGATGTATAGAGATTTGAGGAGAAATTTTTTGTGGCACTGTATGAAGAAGGATATAGCAGAATATATCTCTCGATGTTTAATATGTCAGCAGGTAAAAGCAGAACACAAATCTCCAGCTGGAACTCTTCAATTAATTCTGATACCAGAGTACAAGTGGGATGAAATCACTATGAATTTTGTAACGGATTTGCCAAGAACGAAACGAAATCATGACACTATCTGGGTAATAGTTGATCGTCTTACCAAGTCAGCACATTTTATACCAGTTCGAAAGGATGATTCTCTTAATACATTAGCCAAGTTGTACATTAATAAAATTATGAGACTACATGGTATTCCAACATCTATCATTTCTGATAGAGATCCTCGGTTTACCTCTCGATTCTGGCATAGTTTACAAAATTCCTTAGATACAAAATTAAAGTTTAGTACTTCATTTCATCCTCAAACAGATGGTCAATCGGAGAGAACCATTCAAACACTTGAAGAAATGCTCAGAGCTTGTATTCTAGAATTTAAGGGATCTTGGAATGAACACTTGCCATTAGCAGAGTTTGCTTATAATAATAGTTTTCATTCAAGTATCGAGATGGCTCCTTTTGAAGAATTATATGGTAGAAAATGTAGGACACCCCGATATGTTGGGATGAAGAAAGTGCAAGAGTCCTTTTGGGACCACAAAAAGTGCAAGAGACTGTTGACAACCTGAAAATCATTAAACAAAAGTTAAAGGCAACACAAGATCGACAAAGGAGTTATGCAGATCAACGTCGTCGAGAAATGGAGTATGAAGTGGGAAGTAAAGTCTTCTTACAAGTTTCACCTTGAAAAGGTGTTATACGATTTGGAAAGAAAGGAAAGTTAAGTCCGAGATATGTAGGACCGTATGAAATTTTAGAACGTATTGGACCAGTTGCATATCGATTAGCGCTACCACCAGAGTTATCACGTATTCATGATGTCTTTCATATCTCTATGCTTCGACGATATCGATCAGATCCTTCTCATGTATTGGAGCCCCAATCTATTCAAGTACGAGAGGATTTGTCATATGAAGAGAATCCAGTGCAAATTATTGAAAGAAATGAAAAAGAACCACGGAATCGAAAGATTCCATTAGTTTTGGTGATTTGGAGAAACCATTCAAGAGAAGAGACAACTTGGGAGCGAGAGGATCAAATAAGAGAAAAGTATCCATTCTTATTCCCTGAAACAGGTAACCAAATTTCGGGGACGAAATTTTTTTAAGGAGGGGAGAATTGTCACGGACGTATCCTAGAAACATCATTTTTGCATAATTATGCATTTAAGTAACATACTAAGTTAGTTTGGATGCCCATTTAGTGATATTTGTATATAGTAATTAATATTTCGATTAGTGCATAATATATTCTTAAATAGAATATTATATATATCTATGTGATATATATATGGGATTAATGTACCTACAAAGCACCTTCCATTTTGAAGGATGTTGAGCGCATCTCAACCGTTGATCTACTCATCAATGAATTTGATCAAAAGTGATTAAACCCCATAATTTAAAAATATCAATTATCTCAACCGTTGATCAATAGATCGACAGTTGAGATACGCTCAGCATCCCTCCAAAACGGAAGGTGCTTTGTAGGTACATTAATCCTTATATATATATATATATATATATATATATATATATATTAAGGAGACATAAGTAAAATGAAGATGTCCCCTATTTAAAGAAGGGACATCGTGTCTCATATGTTTCTATTTATTGGATTAGAAATCTATGATCTTATTTTGTTCATTTTCATTTAAAAACTTTAAATTTGATTCATAAATTCTTGATTTGATGAAAAAGAAGAGGGGAGAACTAAAGGAGGGATACACCCATTTAGTCCGATTAGATTATTATCCTAAAAGTTTAATCACTATTTGATGTATATTTATATTAAATTACAATAATAAATCATAATGGACTAATATCACAATCTTATTTTATATCTATTTTGTATTATAAAGAATAAAATATATTCAGAGCAACCCAAGTGACGAATAAAAAAAGATAAATTTATGTATTAATAATAATCCACATTATATTTGAGAGAGGAAAGGGATAAATGCTATTGGTACACACAAAATAATATTTTTAAAATTACTTTTAAATACTATATTATGTATATATATACGTATATAATGGCAACATGAATAAACTCAATATTAATTTATGTAAATATATCATATATTCTTTTAGTTCCTCATGCACATATTATCAAACACTAAAAAGTAAAATATTATAAAAAAAATATAACCAACGTGAGGATTTGCATGGAATTAACTTATGATCAACTTAAAAATTTTCCATTTGTACCCAAATAATAATATTAAACATATATTACTTATATTCATTATTAAAATAAATGCTATCAATACCAAATATACACTTTTAGTTACATTATATAAAATATTTAACTTCAATCATTATAATATAGAGAGAGAGATTGATTGATTGATTGATTGATGATGAAATGACATTAGTTATTTTTTACTCTATTTTTTCCCATTTAACTTCCTTATTGGTATAACATCTATTACTTAAATTTTTTATTTTATTATGTTAATTTACATATGACAATATAGAAACACCATGACTTCTCCTTTCAAACTATATATATCTTTCTAATTTTGATATACTATATATCTATATTTTTTTAACATCATATCTTAGAATTAAGTAAATACTATTTATTATAATATTTTTAATAATGTCTACTATTTTGTTTTTTTATCTATTTCATTTTTTATGTGGCAATGTAAAAATGTCATATTGACATGCTATATGTATTTAAAGATATATAATATAAATAAATTAAATTATTATATATACTATTAAAAATATTTAAATATTTTAAGCCTTATATATAACTTAACGAAATAGTGCCATAGGTCAATTTCTACCTTTCCATTTAATTTTATATGCATAATATATATATATATATATATATATATATATATATAGATAAATAGATAGATAGATAGAGAGAGAGAGAGATTGATGATGAAATGACATTAATTATTTTTTACTCTATCTTTGTCCCATTTAACTTTGTTGCTTTGTTAACATCTATTACTTAAATTTTTTATTTATTTATGTCAATTTACATATGACAATATAGAAACACCATGACTTCTCCTTTCAAACTATATATATCTTTCTAATTTGATTATATATATATATGTATATATATATAACAATTGATATCTATATTTTTTTAACAACATCATATCTTAGAATTAAGTAAATACTATTTATTTTAATATTTTTAACAATGTCTATTATTTTGCTTTTTTATTTTATTTATTTCATTTTCTATGTGACAATGTAAAAATGTCATATTTGACACGCTATATGTATTTAAAGATATATAATATAAATAAATTAAATTATTATATAGACTGTTAAAATTATTTAAATATTTTAAGTCTTATATGTGACTTAATGAAATAGTGTCATAGGTCAATTTCTACCTTTCCATCTAATTATATATGCATAATATATATATATAAATATATATATATATAGAGAGAGAGATTGATTGATTGATTGATGATGAAATGACATTAGTTATTTTTTACTCTATTTTTTCCCATTTAACTTCCTTACTGGTATAACATCTATTACTTAAATTTTTTATTTTATTATGTTAATTTACATATGACAATATAGAAACACCATGACTTCTCCTTTCAAACTATATATATCTTTCTAATTTTGATATACTATATATCTATATTTTTTTAACATCATATCTTAGAATTAAGTAAATACTATTTATTATAATATTTTTAATAATGTCTACTATTTTGTTTTTTTATCTATTTTATTTTCTATGTGACAATGTAAAAATGTCATATTGACATGCTATATGTATTTAAAGATATATAATATAAATAAATTAAATTATTATATATACTATTAAAAATATTTAAATATTTTAAGCCTTATATATAACTTAACGAAATAGTGTCATAGGTCAATTTCTACATTTCCATTTAATTATATATGCATAATATATATATATAGATAGATAGATAGATAGATAGATAGATAGATAGATAGATAGATAGATAGATAGATAGATAGATAGAGAGAGAGAGAGAGAGATTGATGATGAAATGACATTAATTATTTTTTACTCTATCTTTGTCCCATTTAACTTTGTTGCTTTGTTAACATCTATTACTTAAATTTTTTATTTATTTATGTCAATTTACATATGACAATATAGAAACACCATGACTTCTCCTTTCAAACTATATATATCTTTTTAATTTTGATTATATATATATATAACAATTGATATCTATATTTTTTTAACAACATCATATCTTAGAATTAAGTAAATACTATTTATTTTAATATTTTTAACAATGTCTATTATTTGGCTTTTTTATTTTATCTATTTCATTTTCTATGTGACAATGTAAAAATGTCATATTTGACATGCTATATGTATTTAAAGATATATAATATAAATAAATTAAATTATTATATAGACTGTTAAAATTATTTAAATATTTTAAGCCTTATATGTGACTTAATGAAATAGTGCCATAGGTCAATTTCTACCTTTCCATCTAATTATATATGCATAATATATATAGAAATATATATAGAAATTGACCTATGGCACTATTTCGTTAAGTTATATATAAGGCTTAAAATATTTAAATATTTTTAATAGTATATATAATAATTTAATTTATTTATATTATATATCTTTAAATACATATAGCATGTCAATATGACATTTTTACATTGTCACATAGAAAATGAAATAGATAAAAAAAAATAGTAGACATTATTAAAAATATTATAATAAATAGTATTTACTTAATTCTAAGATATGATGTTAAAAAAATATAGATATATAGTATATCAAAATTAGAAAGATATATATAGTTTGAAAGGAGAAGTCATGGTGTTTCTATATTGTCATATGTAAATTAACATAATAAAATAAAAAAATTTAAGTAATAGATGTTATACCAATAAGGAAGTTAAATGGGAAAAAATAGAGTAAAAAATAACTAATGTCATTTCATCATCAATCAATCAATCAATCAATCAATCTCTCTCTCTCTATATATATATATATTATGCATATATAATTAAATGGAAATGTAGAAATTGACCTATGGCACTATTTCATTAATTCACATATAAGGCTTAAAATATTTAAATCATTTTAATAGTCTATATAATAATTTAATTTATTTATATTATATAACTTTAAATACATATTCATGTCAAATATGACATTTTTACATTGTCACATAGAAAATGAAATAGATAAAATAAAAAAAGAAAAATAGTAGACATTGTTAAAAATATTAAAATAAACAGTATTTACTTAATTCTAAGATATGATGTTGTTATCAATTCCTATGTATATCTATATTATATCAAAATTAGAAAGATATATATAGTTTGAAAGTAGAAGTCATGATGTTTCTATATTGTCATATGTAAATTAACATAAATAAAAAAAAATATAAGTAATAGATGTTAACAAAGTAACGAAGTTAAATGGGGCAAAGATAGAGTAAAAAATAATTAAAAATGAAATAGAATGTAATAGATTTTAAAAAATAATTTCAAATAAATTTAATTTATTATAACATATTTACATATATTAGTTTTTAAGGCGAAAAATGATTAGAGAGTTTATAAAATTTATATATAAAAAATTCTTATTTCATTATCAAAATTTTTACATATATAAGATTTTGTGTCCCCCGCGCATCGTGTGGATCATCATATTAGTTATAAAATTTTATCTTGTCAAACTTTGAGATTTGAACTATAATATATTGTCAAATCATTCATGGGGCATATAGTATGTGTTGGAGTTCGCATACATGTGAAATTTCTTCGACAAGTCATCCAAAATGTGAAATGAATGATTTAATATAATGTGTTAAATCAATTTAACATATTTTTATTACTATATAGTTCATACGCCCGGTTCAATTTGAAATGGAGCCTTATTCGGGTCATTGTCCAGTTCGGTCCTGACAATTATGATAAGGATGAAGGCATGTGTAGAAGCAAAGTTTGTGATGATGTAAAGTGCACATGTAGACCAAGTCAATAAGAATTTTTATTTTTAATAATTAATTGAAAGTTAGTTAGTTTTTGGAGGACTAGCAAGAAAAAGTAGTTAGCAAGTAAAGATAAATTTGGCACTCTATTATGAAAAGATAAAAAGAATTGTTCAACCAACAAGAAGAAGAACGGTAAATAACATGGACTAAAATAAGCTCAAGTATCATGTGGCAGGATGATGAAATTTCGGACGTTATATAAACTTCATTAAGCTTTGTAACATTTAATGTTCAACCTCAATTAAAAATGAATCAAACTTAATTATTCAAGAAATGTTTTGAGAATGAATAAATAAATATGATTTCATAAATTCATAAATGTAACCATACAATATGATTTCATCTTTGTAAAATGAGCTTTGTATGACATCTTTCATTGATCATGTAGATATATGATAATATTGATGATTAATTATAATCAACAAACTACAAAAATTCATAGTATGTACTTCACATGAAAGAATATAATATGAATTGATCATCACAGATATCATATATAAAATTAGAACATATTAAGACAGATAAAAATTCCCTTTGATACCAAATGTTAGAAATTTATAAACAAAAATATATTTTTTAAAATATAATTAATGATTAAAAATAATATATATCATTTAATTTTTTCAATAGAATAAACAATTAATTTTTTTGTCCATGTTTGATATAATATGGGATAAGTATTTTATCTCTACTCATTGATATTCAAATAATAGATTTAATTTAATGTCAACTCACAAAGAAAAAGATCAAGGTCTTACTCTCCATAGACAAATCCTTAATGATATACCAATTCAATTTGAAAAACCTCATGTGGTCATTTGCTGGCTTAAAGTCTTCATTCATTTTCATCATAAAAAATATAATCCATGATCATAACCTCTCAACACATGCTAACACCCTCTGAGGTGATATCAAAGGTTGAAAGAAAAAGCAAAGATCAAATTTAAAGATAAGACACTCTTCCTTGATGTTTTGTAATTAATATTATGGTTAATTCCATAAGCCTCTACTAAACTATGACTATTTTCCGCGTCAAACTCTAATATATGAACTCATTATAGGACATCCTTAAATTATACCAGGCCCAGCTGATGACCAGAGCGGAGCAGTGAAGACGGCGAGCTTGAGGGCCACATCCATGGTGAGGGAAATAACAGGCTCGCCAATGAGGGTGAGGGAGGAGAGGGGGAGGAGGCAGCAACTCATCGACACTGGTGGAGGACACAATTCTAGTGAGGGAAAGGGGGCAGCTTCCCTTTTATATTATTTTTAAATTATTTTTATTATATATTATTTTAATTTTTTAAAGATTAAATGAGATGAGAAGGATAGTTTAGTCTTTTAATAAATAAAAAAAATGAAAACAATTAACAGAATTAGATGGATGGATTAAAGTGAAAATTATGATATAATTTAGGAACGTCCCACGGTGAATTCATATATTAGGGTTAGACACAAAAAATCATGAGGAGATTTAAGAAAGTAATCCTTAATATTAAGAGAAGTAACAAATTTCTTTCATTTATATACAAATATTGACAAGTTTAGGAATTGAAAAATGTGAACTTCGAGCTCATTTCCAAAAAAAAAAGAAGATGTAAGAGGAAGCCAACACCCTTACTCTTTTCAAAGTTGTTTATCACAAGATGGAATCCAGAAAATAAGAGAAATGCATTTTTTTCGTGGTTTCATACAAAAGTTTAATATTTGAAAAATGTGAATTCGTAGTTCGAGCTCATATACAAAATAAAATAGAAGATGCAAGACGAACCCAAAACCCTTACTTTTTTTTCTAAGTTGATTCATGATTGTCATAAGATGGAATTTAGAAACTAAGAAAGAATGTATTTTTTTTGTGGTTTCATGCAAAATTTACGTCCATTTATGAGAACAATTGTATTAAAAAATACTTTATTATTTGTAATCTTTAATATATAATAAAAGTATGCACAATTAGGAAAAAGTGTAACTAGCCATGCATCCTTAAACTATATCCTTAAATTTGAGCAACGATGAATATAAATTATGGGGTATTTTCAATATGGTCATGCAACTTCACTTATAACATCACGGTGATCGAATTTCATAGATGTTTCAGCTGCAATCATCGCTATCGGTTATTGCTCATTTACTGGTGGATCGCTCACGTGGATGCTTACTTGACACTACGTTAAAATTTTCTTTCTCCTTCACGTCAAATTTTAAAGAATGTCACGTCAAAATTTGTCTCACTCCATTCAAATTTAATTTTGTATTTGTATGGTCATTCAACTTTTTAAAATTTTCAAACATAGCCATTCAACTTTTCAAAACTTGAGTCAAGGTCACAATTGAGAACTTAAAAACAATAAAATAATATAAAATATAATACTAAATAAAAAATAATATTACAAATAGAAAATTAAAGTACTGATTATATTATTTCCCTAAAATTTGGACTAATATAATATAATATATGAAAAAATGATCATGCTTTTTTGCCCTAATAATTGGACTAATAAAAAATAATAAAAATATTGTTATTATGATTATTAGATATATAATAAAAATATTTTTACATATAACATAGTTATAATTGATGATTAAATATTTAAATGTATAAAAAATAAAAAAACTGTGTGTGATATTTGGCCGAGTCAAACTCATGCTCAGCGGGCCTATGTTCAGCACCCCGCTGGGCAGCCTTGTAAGGTTTGGCTCAAGCCTAGAGAAATCCCGTGCGGACGTCATGCGTAGTTGGATGGCTCGCACAGAAGTCCACCTACGTCTTCATCCACTCTCATGCTTGCAAGAGATTACAACATTTTTATAGGTTTGATGCCTCTTTTTTAAAGTTTAATTTTTTATCATTTTTATTTTAAATGGAGAAAGATAAAATACCGATGTGATAGTATCTATCTTTTATAAGAAATAAATGGTTACAAAAGTTAAATGTTCCTTAAACATTTTTTTTTATTTTTTATTATTTCATTCAGATTTTTTAATTTATTTTAATGAATCGTGACTAAGACTTTCAAAAAGTTAGATAATGGGACGTTGTCCATAAAAGGGGTATTGCCTCTCACTGATAATTATATTTTTTATTTATTAGTATTTCATTCATTCGTTTTTTATTGTTTTAATTTTTTTATGTCCACGATTGAAATTTTGAAAAGTTGAATGTTCTTAAAAATTTTAAAAAGTTGAATGTCCACACATACAAAAAATTAAGTTTGAATGGAGGAGAAAGAAAATATTAACGTAGTATTTTTATTTTTTAAAAATATGACATGAAGGAGAGAGAAAATGTTCATATGGCACTTTGTAGGCATTCACGTCAACGATCCATCGATACGGACGATAACTAGTTGCGATGATCACGGCTAAAATATTTTTGAATTTTATCGTAAATTTTAATGACCATATTTGGGTTATGAGAGTTTAATCCATCATATTCTGCCAAACATCCTCCTTATTCTCAAATAATGATGAGGGCATAATTGCTTATATTCTTGACTCTCATCGGGAAAAAAATTAATGATTAGTGGAATAAATCAATTTTATTCTGACAACAATAATGAGATGCCAAACAGCCATGTCTATAAGTATATTACTCTTATCTACGCCTAATTTCATTTGCACCTTGACCTCAAATGATTTATATTATGTGAAACATAAGTCTTTTTCGGTTTTCACCATAGCATTCACTCCAGACGAGATTGGATAAAAAAGTGAGATCATTATCGTCTCGATTAATTATTTACATTAGTCTTCTATATAACCAAGTTTATGATAAAAATATACTTTATTGTCAATATATTTCATTTATTTATATTGTCAAAATTGGTAGTTTACTATAATTTGATCGTGTGCACAACTTATAAGAAGTATGATAGAACTCACTAAACCCTCATTTTCTCAAGTTATGTTGGCTTAATATGTTTATTATATGGACATGATTTATATACAAAGTATCACTTTTGCTGCTAAGTTTCAGTGTTCTGACCATTCTTTGGCTTCTCTGTCAGTTGAAAAACCTCACTACATTAAAATCTACAGAGAGGGGACAACAAATTCACCTGCTATACTTGTAACAGCAACAGCACTACAATTGATATACACAATGAGAACTTTTAGTTCTGTACAGACCGATCAGAATGTATACATCACAAGGGCAACTACAACTTTAAATCAGAAAGCCACTAAATGTGAATGTTAATGCAGACTGCTGTGAGCAAAAGCACCAGGGACGACCAACCAGCTGAAAGGCTGAGGCTTCCACTGAGGGCCCCCGGAGGATTGCTTGAGCCGTACACAGACGGGGATGATCCTCCTGAATTATTGTTCAGGACTGACGAACCGGAGCTCGGAGTAGACCCTGAGACTGGAATTGAGCCCGTGATGGGGGTGGTGGTGGTGGTGGTGGTGGCGGGTGGGGTGGTGGGTGCTGGATTGTAGGTGGAGACAGGATTGTAATTAGGTGCTGAACTGCATATCACACAGAGAAGAGATATATATATATATATATATATATATAAACAAACTGCAACTTCTAACTTTCTTAACACAAGTATCAGTTTTTTCCGTTAGAGTTCTCGTACCTTGTTGAAGAGTAGATGCAAGTTCCTGAACCTGAAAAGATGGCAAAGTTATGTTATCAGTCTTATTGCAAGCATAATTATTGCAAGTTGTGATCATTGTGCTGGAATACTTCGTATTGGAAAACAAATCTTACTTGGATTAACATTCACAAGCGTTGCTGTTCCCCCAAAATCGCAACTTGTGGCCACAGGATTCCTCTGGTAGTAGATATTGAAGGCATACGAGGCATGGGCCTGGAGGGAATTCGGGCTGTAGCAGCTTCCCATTGGCTGAACCGCTGAGCAGTCTACACCTCCAATTCCGCAGCAGTAATCCAGTGCACTCTGGAGGACGGGATCCGCAACACCCGCCCTGGCGACACACCAAGTCTGCCCCGGCAATGATGGCGTGACCGTTGGCATGCCCGTCCCTGTGACAGGCGGAGCTACATATGGCGAATTCCAAGTTGGTGTACCTGGGGAAACTGTTACAGGATTGGTTGGAGGGTTCGTCGGATATGTTATTGGTGTCGTACTGGTACTCGGTGTTGTCCCTGAAACTGGAGTTGTGCCTGTCGTGGTGGTTGCCGGATTGTTGGAGGAGATAGGATTGTAATTAGGTGCTGAACTGCAGAACACAAGTAGATAACATTAAACAAGCTGCATTTTCCAACTTTCGTAACACTGTATAGAATTTTTCGGTTTGTGGACTTGTACCTTGATGAAGGGTAGATACATGTTCCTGAACCTGGAACGATAGCAAATGATGTCATCAGAATCTTACTGCAAGCATAACTCTTGCAAATTGTGATCATTGTGTTAGATACGTACTTGGATTAGCACTCACAAGCATTGCTGTCCCCCCAAAATCGCAGCTTGTCGCCACAGGATTCTTCTGGTAGTAGCTGTTGAAGGCATACGAAGCATGAGCCTGGAGGGAATTCGGATTATAGCAGCTTCCCATTGGTTGAAGTGCTGAGCAGTCTACCCCTCCGATTCCGCAGGCGTAGTCTAATGCATTCTGGAGTGCAGCATCGGAAAGACCCGCCCCGGCGACACACCAAAACTGCCCCGGCAATGTTTGTGTGACCGGAAATGTGCCCTGACCTGTGACAGAAGTCGGCAAAGGATTCGTTGAAGGTGTAGTGATTGGAGTGGTCACGGGGTTTGTAGGGGCGACCGTGATCGGCGCCGTAGTTGGATTCATGGGGATGAAGGTGACAGGATTTGCTGAAGGCACAGTGACAATTGCAGGTGGCGGATTGGTGGCCGGAACTGTAATTGGTGTAGTGACAGGATAAGTGATTGGTGAGGTGTCGTGGATGGTTACATGCGCAGGAGTGATCCGTCTACGGTCATGACCGAGTAGCACTCTGTGGGTAGAAGCCTCCTCGTGGAACAGGCCTTTCGGATCAGATTCTCCAAGATGAGCAACGTCCAAGAACAGCCCTAGAATCCTATTTGCAAGCAAAGCATGCCTCTCTATGACCTGCATTACTCTATCAATGAAGTGAGCTATTTCTACTTGGCCAGGGGAGACAGGGCTCTTCACATGCAGCACAATGGGGATGTCGAGATATGGCAGCGCATCACAAGCAGACAGCGCCATTTGAACAGAGGAACGTACAAAATCGTCTCTGAAATCCGTCTGTCCATCTACGAGAGCCTCTACGACGACGTATGACAGCGAATTCCTAACTAAACGCATTACACTCCCGATGCTCTCATGTCCTTTCATGTCCATGTTCTCGAGGGTGGAAAGGGAGAACATGGGCGACACGTTAATTTTCCTGTCAAGATTCAGAGTTCTGAGATAATATTGGACAGATCTCATTGTTGGAAGGAGAGAAGGGAGACCATTTCCATTGTTTTTCACGAGAATGCTACTGATGTTTAATCCGTGGAGGCTGCCTGTCAGGTGGCCCTGGAGCCATGATATTGCTTGAGCTCTGGATGCAAGTAGCTCGTTTGCTCGGAACTGGTTCAGGCAGATGAATGCAGGAACGTCACTGGAGCTGGGCAGTGAATCCATTAAAGTTTTTGGGTCTGCAACAAGTAGCTGAAAATGGTAAGAAGACTCGTGGCTCCCTTGAAGGAAAGGTAGAGCTTCCGTGGGCGACCAGGAAGCAGTGCCTCGTTCCCTCGAATCATATGAGAATCCCCCCAGAGCACCTGAAGGAAAGCAAGCAACACAAGTACAGGTTCAGTCCAGAACCCGGACACTTCAACCAGAAAGCTCACTGAAGCTAATCACACAAACCAAGCAAGCTCAAACCAGAACAATTCAACATCAAGAGGACAAACAGCAGAAGCAATTGAACAAGTTTAACCAGCAGCAAGGGGACAAGAATGTAATCCTATGAGTGTGACCTTTGTGCTGCTTTCTACAGAAATCACTGGCATTCTTGGACCCAACAGCCGAAGAAGAATCGTTCACTTTTCATTCAAGAAGAATAAAAAAGAAGCGTTTTTCCTTTACGCTAAATTTATTTTAGAAACAGCAAATAAACATAGTGTGTGTGGAAAATTATAATGGGAACACTGACCTGAAGAGCACAGAGCGCGAAGGAGCAATGCGAAGATGAGGAAGCATCCGTCAGACATGGCCATTAGAGGAGACTAACAGGAGGAGGCGCAGCTTCAATTTTTCAGGTCATTTCAGCATAAAATGTGGTTGAAGAGAGGAAGGTGGTGGTGGTAGGGAAAAGGATGCAGTAGTAATGTATTATGCATGTTATCTTATGACTTATGACTACGCCGGATCCAGGTGCGAGTGGTCACTGCAGTGGAGCTGAGGAGAGCAGCACGTAGTAAAAAGTTGTATGATAAAGCAAAAAAAAAAAAAAGGGGGGGGGGGGGGGGGGGGGGGTGGGGGGGGGTGAGGGATGAGCACAGAAGAAAAAGGCGAGGAACGCAAAGGGAGGCCGAAAAAGCAAAGGTGAAAGGCTGAAAGCCCATTGGGAAACGATAACAAATTTGTAAACTAAACAGAAAACGAGGACAAAATTGTGGTGGGCTCTTGCGGGACGAGGAGTGTGGCCATTCGTGACACTGTAATCCATCACCTTCCAAGATATCAAAATTAAAGTAGTTCTTCTGCTTTCTATTTATAGTTTTATATACTGCCATTTCACTTCTTTATTCTCGTTGATCAATAGATTATGTCTATATAAGTGTGGTCAGCTCAACAAATATTCCTATTTATTTTCAAAATATTGTACATGGATGGAGAATTTCTCACAGGAAACATCTTTGAGTGGCCTTCAATTGCAGGGATTGGAAAGCACATATGTTTGGCATGCCATGGGCCTCATTTAGGGTGAGAGAATTTCTCAAAGTATCATGCAGCAGCTCTTTTTCTTTTTCACTTGTTAGATTCTCTAGTTGATGCTGTGGATTTGGGAATCCGACAGACTTAACTTATCTTATCCAGTAACTAAACGGAGTCATGAGTTCAGACAAATCTGATGAGTCCCATGGCAATATCTCTTAATGTCTCGTTAAAGAGACCATGGCATACATTATGATGGAGGTGTTGTAGACGGCACAACTACGAAGCCAAAAAGTTAATTAGGCTGCTACTGCTGCTGCATGCATGCACTGGGGGAGGGAGGATAAGGGCTAGAGGGATCTCTTCAGCAGTAGCTACATAAAGTTAGTAGATTTTTCGTAGTGCTTGCTTGGACCCCTCCCTTTCCGCCGTGGACGTCGACGACTAACGAAAGATGGATGGACATCTTTACGAAAAGGATAAGATAAAAAGACGAAAAAAAGGTGCATGATCTGATCTGTTTTCTGCCCATGCAGGCATGCACGTATGAAACATATTGATCCAATTAATGTTTTCTGAGTCACATGTGATGTGTGTTCTCAAATACTATAAAATGGCGAGGAGATGAAAGGATCAGAAACGAATGAGGCAAGCACGCAAAGTGGACTTTGCTTGCTTTTTCTGGTCTCTGCTTTGCCCATATGTAGTTAATGCTTAGTGGTTAAGGCTCCAGAGGAAGGCTTCGTGTTCACAGACAAATTTTTTTCTTGCTTTATCTTGAACAGTTGATGGTTGTTTGGTTTCATCCAAAAAATCGGTGAGCTTATTGGTGCATTGGTGTACAATATCCACTTGGTTTTGAACGTGCGCTGTGATTAATTAGATTGAGCTTGGATTATAAAGTGCAGACATGATATGGTGTCAATCTCAGTGCAGAACAGCAACCCTTGTCGTTTGGGCTTGTCATCTTATGATCAACCATGGCAGAACACAGAACCCATGTCATTTGGGCTTGTCGTCTTATCATCAATGATGTCTCAAAATTTATCCGTGCAGAACTGCAAAGTGTTACAGAATTAATTAGGTTGGGATCAGAAACATGTCTGACATGATTTATCGAAGTCAGATTTTTTACTCAAAAGTGCTGTATCATTTTTTTATCGTAAGAAGAGTGAGGGAATGAGCAAAATAAACTGTTTCTGAAACTAATTACGATCAATATGTATCCTTTAAAATAATGAACAAATGAGGCATGCATATGGATCTGCCAGAATCCTCTGCATCGAGTCTGTAGAGCTGAACTGCTGAAGTGCAGAAAAATGGCCCAAGATTCACTGTTACTGATCAGGACAAAATGGTTGGCCTTGATTGATCCTTGTCATGCCTTCGAACATATCTTCTTGATCAATACTCAGCACTCATCGACATGAACGGAATATTCCACAGAATATTTTGCTTTCATAAATTTTGCATCAACAGCCAACCAGACCCTTAGGCGCACAGGTTAGTTATTAATATCTGATTAAAGAGTTCACAAGAACATTGATTGAAAGGTTTAGGTGAGGAGAGATGATGCCTCGTGCATTAGGTGCAAATGCAATTGATATGAATGAACAATTAATTAACACAATCCGCCTATCCTCTGTACTACTTTCTAGTTTCAATTATGTTTTTCTCACATCTTTTGATGCAACATGAATGAGTGGACTTACTGTACATTTTATTGCTGCGTTAATTTTAAGGGTTCAGACTGTCCAAATATCAGTGTTTTGGACAGGAGTACTTTGGAAGTAGGATATGAAATATTTTGTTTGATGATAGTGAATGATCATACATAACCCACTTCATTTGATCTCTGGATCAACTATTAACAACCTCTTAATTTGTGTATGTCCTCTGTTGATATGTTCCCACTTCAGCCTTCACATCAACTCTTTGAGCTACTTGAATTGAACTCTCTCATGTCCGTCAATATTGTCAAACTCGTAAATCAGAGTCGAACACGTAAAATATGATATGGTAGTACAATATTGTCAAACTACATCGTGGATTATATGTATTATTAATTTGTACAATAATAAAAGAAATGCAGAACACCAATATATCAATTGCAAAATACCAATCATGACGCATTAATATAGATAATAGAAGACACTAAACATGGCAAGTTTGACAACAATTACACAACAACAACAACAACAATAAAGCCTTATCCCACTAGATGAGGTCGACTACATGGATCATACGAGTTGATCCATGTTCATGAGATTCGACAGGGTTTTACGTTGACTGTCGAGGCCTAACACAACCCTCCTCCTTTATCCGGACTTGGGACCGGTTTGACAACAATTACACATCAAACATAAATTAATAATTGCATCAATGCTTAATTCCTAAAGAAAGAAGTTGAGAAATTACCAACAGAGCCTCGAGCAGGACACCAATGACAGTTTTCTCCTGCTCACGAGCAGAAGAGGAGGGAGGGAGGGAGAGAGAGAGAGCAGCGAATGGCAGCTCGTTTAATCCTAGATAGGATCATAAATTTGTCTAATTCCATTATTCTACTTGTGATTTTGATAACATAGCTCTCATGGCCAAGTAATGCACCAATAGCATATATACTACCTAAGAGACTTGATTCAAGTGGTAATTTTTTTATCTGAGTAAAATATTCTCATCTACTCGGAGAGAAACATGTTGATGCAGAGCATAAAAAACATAGGTTAGATATGTACTCCCCAAGCCAGTGCCTAAAATAAATTGAAAACTATCATGCCTTCTAAGTGTAAGGTAATAAATACACTGGGCGATGAACAAACATGGCATGATTGGGTGATCCAAATTGGTATACATAAGGACAAAGAGTCATGATTAATGAAGTTAAATATGTCCTCATCATAACTATCATAATATAAAATTCGTTATGGTTAAAAAAAAAACTAAGCTCTGCATCAAAGATAGTGATGCTTCATGTTTCCTATTTTTTTATTTTCCTCCATACATGATATTCTAACGTGACATCTTTAATCTTTCAGTGCCTTTCGGTTTGGACATCATCGCCAAATCCTGGTTTGTTAATGTTCTGAACGCAGAACGACAGAGAAGTCTCAACGCTTAAACGGTTCTCTCTCCCTCCTTTCAGAAGACAGCCTGATACCTGCAAAGTGCAAGGCTACAGGTTAAGTTTCATGATTAAGAGGCCATGTTAGACCTTATGTTCTTAGCCAAGAACAAGGAAGAAATGCCATGAGTGCTCTGAGTGAGTGACAGAAGATGCCAGGCACCCCAAGTGGCTCTCTACATGCATGAATTCAGAACCCAATGGCCAGGAAAATTAACCAATGATTCATGGAGCCAGGCGCTCTTCTTCTGCCAGAGTGAGTCCAACCAATAAGGTGGTGGTCCTCTGCAAAAATGTGGAGGACCATGACAGCAATAAGATCTAGATGACTAATGTTGGGGCTAAATCAATCAGCAGAAACACTCATGAACAGGTACACCTGCATATCTTACTGTAACAGAAAGGAGTTAAATCAGGACAAGAACTATTAATAAAAAAAAAAAAAAAAGCATTCAGGCCACCAATCAATATGATGGAAGAAATGAGACCTCATGAGGCATATCTTCCCTAAATACTGCAGATATAGAGTCTTTTAGATAGTATACAACAACAACAAAGCCTTATCCCACTAGGCGGGGTCGGTTACATGGATCATACATCATTCGTTGATCCATGTTCATGAGATTCGACAAAATTTTACGCTGGCTGTCGGGGCCTAACACAACCCTCCTCTTTTATCCGGGTTTGGAACTGGCTATAAAACATAGGAGGAGTTTATATAGAGATCTCCTAGATAGTATCTTAACAAAAAATAGTCTCTTAATTGATATGTGTATAGAGTTATTGTTCCAAATATTTTCTTCCTTTTTTTTCCTTTGTTAGTTCCTAGAAGTTTTAATGGATCTCGCAATCAAACAGGTCTGTCACTTAGCATGAAGAAAGCTGGCAGCTTGCAAGATATGTACAGAGGTCCCCCATATATATCCCCATGACATCGACCATGAACAAGAAATCAATGTATTTTCAGTCTATCATAAAAAAAAAAGTAAGTTGTTCGTAAAGATATCTTAATCTATATGTTCGGTATCACAGCTACATTGCATACAAGAGAAAAATAAATAAATTTAATCAACATCATACTCAACTATTTCTTATGGGAAGATTGAAAATATGTTTAGTTAATGTATAATCACGGATTAGGCTATGCTCATTGAATTGAAGCCGACCTCGTGCCTAAGTAATATTAGGCATGGATTTAAATGTGAAAATCAACAGATTAATTTATTTTGATCGATAATTATTTTTTTTCATGTTTGTTTTGGAAAATAATTTCCTCACTTTATTTTTTGGTAATATCAAAAGAGAAAAATGTATATGTAGAGAATTTAATGTAGAAGAACTGATTTTACTTATTAGATTAATAATATAAATATATATTGATTTAAAGTATGTGTTAAATAGTAAATGTAATTAAGATCAACATCATCGAATAATTCGACGATCGTGATCAAGCTATTTTAACAAATATAATTAATTCAATGACTAATTGACTATAATTTATTTAAACTTTGATGATACTTTTTTATTATCAAATTATCTTACTATATATATATATATATATATTATTTCATCTAAGATAATTTAATCATAAATTATAATTATTAAATTAAATAAATAATAAAAAAATAATGCTCTACACTAATATGGTGCTCTATGTACTCATTAACCTCATATCAAAATCTTCAAAATAGATTAGTCTGCAAGAAATTAATATCTTTTTGGCCAAACAAGGAAGGTTAAAAATTGAAAAGGAATGAACTTTTCGGTTCTTACAAAGTCTTTATCTTTTATTTTCTCAAAATCATTATCCTTTATATCTTCAAGTTATATTTAAAATGCATACAAGTAACTGCACTTTCCTGAAATTTATTTTCACACAATCCATTTTAGGAGTTTGGTTCATCAAAATTATCATAACCATTCAGTTTCGATTTGTACAAATTTTATATGGTCTTTTGCCGATAAAAATATTATCTCACACATGTACTACTACTATTCAACCGAGTTGACTTACTATATTGTGCACAAATCCAAATCCTTGTGCAATATTAAACTTTATTTCACACATGGATATCAATCTAAAATTAGAAAGATTCATATAAAGAAAAGAGAGATAAGAGTAAGCATTGTTTTTTCTTTCAAAACAAATATAAAGAGATAAGGCCAGTAAACTAGAACAAGATGGGAGAAACAAAGAAACTCAATGAATTATTCAATATTCATCCATTTTTTTCCTCTCAAATATTGCAAAAAAGAATTTTAAACTACGCTTGGTGATTTTTTCACATGAAATATACAAAATTTCCCAATTCTTTCTTCCACTTCTTTCAAAAGAGCAAAAAGGGAAAAAAAGATAAAAAAAAAGAGCAAAAAGGAAACAACAGCAGACAAAATTTACTTTTTTCTTACATCTCGTCACTGCCCATCGCTGTTCTTTTGACTTTTGTCACCTCGAATTACCTCATCAGAAAGAGGCTCAACTTGCAGCTTCTCTGACCTCTCTCTCTCTCTCTCTCTCACTCTCTCTCTCTCTCTCTCTCTCTCTCTCTCTCTCTCTCTATCACACACACACAGACATTGCTAACTGTAATAGTGTAATGATTACCTCAAAGCAAGTAACCAAACAAAGATTTATAACCCAGCAACAAATTAAACTTCCTCAAACTCCAACTTTTATGGTAAGTGACACAGTAACGAGCTGCCGAGGCGCTCTCAATGATGGTGCTCAATCTTGGTGCACCCCCATCTCGCTTTCTCTCTCCTAACCGAACAATTTTTTTTAATGGAAGCAAAGCCGAGTTATATTATTTCCAAGTCGTACTGCTAACTCTTTTACTGCACTCGGAAGCGTCTCCTCTTTCTTTCTATCTTGGCAGCTCTTCTCCTCCCTCATTACCTACCCATTTGATAATTTCATTTCCTCTTCCTCCGCATGCACCATTAACTCTTTTTTTTTTCTGCTGCAACAAACGCTACAAATCCAAAGGTGCCTCCTTTCTGCCTCCAAAGCTTGGGTTGGGGTTGGTGCTGCCAGAGAGAAGCTGCTCCGTCACGGGAAAAGGCTCCTGCAGTTCAGATCCGAGGCCTCACTCCCCACGCACTGACCCTATATGCGTTGGGATCTCGTTGCCTAAAGGTAATGCGGCCGCAGTAGGCTCCGGCGTTTCAGGGCACGACTTCTTCTCCCCCTTCCGTCGGGGCTCGGCGCTTCAGTTAAGGCTTCAAAGTGCCATGGTGGAAATTTGAGGAAAGGTGTAATCTTGCTGTAGATCTGGTGATCCAAGGTAGGCGAGAGGGTTGCTTCAACCCAGATTTGTTGCCTATGACCAAATTCTCCTTAGAATTGTTGCAAAAATACCCTGATTAATTTCGATCCCATGCATAGACTCTGTTGGAAAAGATTGTTCCTATGTCTCTTCCTGTAGTTTGAATATTTTTTTTCTCCACTTTTTCGTCTGTTGTGTTCTTTCAAACAGATACGCTCTATTCGTGATTACTTGCATTTCGAGCTGTTTCTGGCATGTTTTAGATTGTTTCAATGTGGTAGGAATTCAAATGCGGGATTCTTGTAAGAAAATTCTCAGGTTTAAGAGAATGGTAATTTATTTGCTTGAATCCTTTCAACCTCTTGAATTGCTTCTGTCTGTCTGCAGTTTGTTGAGTTTGCGAAACTGAACAATCTTTTTTTATTATTAAAGTTAAATTGAGTTGTCATGCTGTATTATGCTGTTGCTTCTTCTTTATCCATCTATTTGAATTCCTCCACTGTTCGCAAAATTGTTGTCAAGTTAGGTTTTCAATCATATGATAGCGATTTGTGGATGGACAAATTGTTGTCATTTAGTATAATTCCTTTTTCTCATGCATGTGCTTTGCTTTTGGTTCCCTCTTGTGTGAGATTGACTTATGCCTGTCTTGTCCCTGCCCACATTGAAGAAACAATATGTAACATGTTTCTGCAGTTTGTATGGCAGACTATACTATTTTCTTGAATTGGACATCTTCCTTTCTGAGCTTTGCTGTCCACTTCGTTGATGTGTCACATACCGGGTACTGAGAGCTCTTCTTAGTGTAACAAACTTTTTGCCTTCACCACCACAGGATCTCCATCTTTTACTTTTAGAAGTTATTAAACACTTCAAGATCAGATGATGATTCTCTTGTGTGACATTGCAGACATCAAATGTCTTAGCATTCATAGATAATTTGTTGCTTGAAACTGTTTCATCTGGTGCCAATATTTTCTGATTAGCTATTTTGCTTTCTGTAGGAAAATTCCATCATAAATATGTCGTCCTCTCTGAAGGAACATTTGTATGACAAGACTTTCCTGTTTGGCCTCAAATTATGGGTTGTGATTGGGATTATTGTGGCTGTTTCCATGTTGTGCATTCTTTTCATCCTTGTCTTGTGTCTTAATGCACGGAGTCAAAGGAGGTTGAGAAGGACACCCAGCAACGTGCCGATTACCCAAATTCCTCCCATCTCAAAGGAAATTAAAGAGGTCAGGGTTGAGCAAATGTCAACAAGTGATTTTGTCGCTCGTGATGGGATCCTTCTCACGATTCAGGATAAATCTAATGAAAAGGAATCAGACAAGGTCATGGTACATTTGGGCTTGGGCAAATCAAGATATGGCGATGATAATAGTCATTCAGGTTCATTTCATTACGTCAAGAAAGATGGCAGTTCCTATTCAGGTGAAGAAGGTAGCTCCGCTGCAGTTTCCGTTCACAGGAAATCCTCACATCCTATTACAGCTCCTTCGCCTTTAACTGGCCTGCCAGAATTTTCTCACCTTGGTTGGGGCCACTGGTTTACCTTAAGAGACTTGGAGGTTGCTACCAATCGTTTTTCAAAAGACAATGTGCTTGGGGAGGGTGGCTATGGAGTTGTATATCGTGGTCGGCTTATAAACGGAGCTCCGGTAGCTGTCAAGAAACTATTGAACAACTTGTAAGCTTGCATAGTGCAGCTTCTGTACATTTTGATGTTCTTTGGCACTTGAGAACCACTTTTGTTGGTTGCTTGTTTTCAGAGGCCAAGCTGAGAAGGAATTCAGGGTGGAGGTTGAAGCTATCGGCCATGTTAGACATAAGAATTTAGTCCGCCTTCTTGGTTATTGTATTGAAGGTACTCAAAGGTGAGCTCCTCTCTGATTTCTCTTTTCTTCTAATCGTGGATGCCTTGTTCTTAAATTCCTTTTGTCTTCATGTGGTCCTAGCTTAAATTCTTACTTAAGCATGATCAATTTTATATAGTAGAGGATGGTGAATGCGTAGAAACTCCTTATATGTATAGTATATCTTATTGCATTGGATGAAAATATATTGATAAACTGAATGTGCCTGGCTCTTTTAATTTGTAGTGGGAACCATTCTAAAAGATCTAGTTCAATGTTCTTGTTAATATGCAGGATGCTTGTTTATGAGTATGTGAACAATGGAAATCTTGAGCAATGGCTTCATGGAGGTATGCGCCAACGAGGTTCCCTCACATGGGAAGCTCGCATCAAGATTCTTTTGGGCACAGCCAAGGCGTGAGTGTTTTTTCACTATATTTAGTATGTCATTTCAATTTATATTCTTTATTCTTGATTTTGTTTATATTGATTTCATTGAATGGACAAAATTTTATTCACCAGGATTAATTAAGTACGAACATATCTCTATGTTTGATAATATTTTTATCTCTAAGATTAGCAAGCTGTTCTTACCTTCTGATGAGGTTAAATTCCAAACATAATTTTATGCTCTTGATTAAATGCATTGCTGAAAGATCATTCTGATTCTTGTAGAAACTTAATATTTTTATTTTTTATTTTTTTGCAGCCTCACTTATCTACATGAAGCTATTGAACCAAAGGTGGTACACCGAGACATCAAGACAAGTAACATATTGATTGATGATGATTTCAATGCTAAGGTGTCCGATTTTGGCTTAGCAAAGCTGCTGGGTGCTGGTAAGAGTCATATCACTACTCGAGTTATGGGAACCTTTGGGTGAGTCTTCTATTCCCAGATCTTACTGCAAGTTGCATTCCCATTTTGAAGTTGTGACACTCTCTGATATTACAAATTTTCTCTTTGGTGCAGTTATGTAGCACCAGAATATGCAAATACTGGACTTCTAAATGAAAAGAGTGACATATACAGTTTCGGTGTTGTTCTTCTTGAAGCTATTACCGGGAGAGAACCTATTGATTATGGACGACCAGCAAATGAGGTAAATGTCGTCCACACAACTATTCATATATGTACTTAAATCTACTACAAACACAAGTATCTAGCATGATATTGTGGGTAGTTATACCTGCACCAAGTTCTGATTAATCTTCATTATGTGATCCCATTGCCACTTTTTTTTGTTGCACAATGAAGCTTTTCACTGAGTGTCTGATTTGTCTTTTACTGTCATTTCTTTAGATGCATCACCTTATGTAGTTTATGTTATGGTTCTTGCAGGTAAATCTAGTTGACTGGCTTAAAATGATGGTTGGAAGCAGGCGCTCAGAAGAAGTGGTAGATCCTAACATAGAGACAAGGCCGTCAACAAAAGCTCTTAAAAGAGCACTTTTGACTGCCTTGAGGTGTATTGATCCAGATTCAGAGAAGAGACCTAAGATGGGGCAGGTTGTCCGTATGTTGGAGTCAGATGATCCCATACCTCATGAGGTTGGTTTGCGAACTATCGAATTGCCATATTATTTGTCAAATATATTCATTATAAGAAATGATTCTTTACTGAATTTAATGAACAAATAATGGACCTCGCCTCTGGATTGTTTATTGCATATGCGTATCAATATTATTTTTGGAAAAAATGATTGTGCTACCTCTTTTAAGGGGAAGCACCATCAGACGTTCACTTATCACCATTCGATTCATGATGAATGGCTGATCAAAAAAAGTTTTCAACTAATAGATCCACCATCCATCATGAATCTAACGGTGATGGTGATGGATGAATGTCTGATAGTGCTACATCTTAAAATGGATAGCCCAAGCATTGAACCCTTTTTTTAGACACATATCTGTGAAAACAACATTAGTGTTAACGATGACATGTAAACTGGAGAAAGATTTCTATTCTTTTATATTTTCTGACAAAATGGTAGTTTATATTACAACTTGGATATGGGTGCTAACTCAGGTTCTTGAAATGATGAAGTTTTGACTTACTATGTGTTATGTTTAAATTACTATACGCCATTTTTTTATGAATAATTATACTCCATTTGACTTCAATGTTGGCTTACATTATTGAGGACTTATCTTCAAAATTTGTAATCTAGCTTCTTGATTAGTGATCATCTTTTGATTTCCTTGAATGTACTCCTAAGTGAAGCATTGTTTATTGCATCATTTTGTGGCTCCACAATCAGGAGCTTTCAATGAGATTAGTAATCATGACCACTGCTGATATTGAGGAATTCTCTTTCTTTTCATTCACCAGTTTTACAATTCATTTTGTTTGTTGTTCCTATTTTAAACTGTCATTTTTCTTCTGAAGTGTGGCTTTGCATAGCTCGGTTTCAGTTCAATCTTTCTTGGGAAATCGCAGGACCGAAGGCAGCGGAGGAATCGTGCTGGAAGCATGGAGATTGAATCTCAGAAGGAGAACTCTGACAC
Source organism: Pontederia crassipes (assembly GCA_030549335.1). Lineage (NCBI taxonomy): Eukaryota > Viridiplantae > Streptophyta > Magnoliopsida > Commelinales > Pontederiaceae > Pontederia > Pontederia crassipes. Next base: position 53,636,226 of record CM060193.1, on the reverse strand, counting down.
TGATAAAAGTGACGGAGATTCCAAGTCCAGCAGCACCAGAAACAGACAGTCTTCGACCAAATGAGGCACAGGGGGTTGATCTTGGAACACTTCACTTATTGTGGAATTCTACAAAACCTGCTGCTTTCTGGGTCATTACAAGATCAAATCTCCCGAGTACGAAGACTGACGAGACAAATCTGATTTACAGCAATGGGGAAAGATTATGATGTATTTTGATGTAGAGCAAATTCCTTTAGTGTAGGTGTGTATCTACTGGGTTCCTTGGGAGTACCTTAAAGATGTATGTACAGGTTTAGGCTTCTCCTGAAAGTGATGTTCACCTGAAATATGGAAACAATTTGTGAATGTGATTGCTTGAAATTGAGTAGAAAGAAAAGTGTTGGTGCATTGATAATCACCAAAACAAAAGACTTCCTCTGATACACTTGAGCTTCTGCATGGCCTCCACATAACAAACAGAGGAAGGAAGAAGAGATATTTTTTATGACATGTTGCTGTTGATGGCTCCAAATTGCAAAAAAGTGGAGGGCCAGAAGGCTCTTCACATGGCATGTTCCCTTTGGGTACGTTCTAAATCATAAAGCTTTTTGTTGGCACAATTAGTTAGTGAAATTATGTGGACTGGAGGTACAAATTTGAGTTCACTTTTTTTACAAATCACTGTTTTGCCTCTTTATCTGGCTTCTATTAATATCATATTCAAAAGGAAATTTTGGAGCTTACCAGCGGTGAAAGTGATCGGAGTTTCAAAAATATTACTTGCTATTTTTTAAGAAAAATCACTACCTCTATTTTAATAGAATAAAATTTTCAAAAAAATATATAATAAATTAAAATTAATATTATTATATCTAATTTTATAAATAAATGTAGGATATAATATTATAATTATTAAATTAGAGTTTCATAATGTGATAGGAATATATTAAACTATATAAAAAATTATTATACTATTAATAAAAAAATTGACTAGTTATAAATTTATTATATAAATAAAAATAGGCTCCACGTGTCTCTACTATTTTTTTTCAGATGAGTTCTAATTTAAGTAGGTCGTTATTTTATTTAAAAAACATCCAAAATCATACTCAAATATGTTTTTCATATGGGTCGAATATTTCTTCCCCCTCTAGAGCTTTATATGACATTTTCTTCGTTGATAACTTAGATTTATGATGCTAGAAGTGGCACTATTTGACAAATTTAACAATTTTTCAATTCGAGGATAGTAACAGATTTGTTTGTAAACTTAATAAAACATATTTGATAAATATAATGATTGAGTTAATGTACAGTAATAAAATTATAAAAATGAACATATATAATTTACGTTCATTTTTATATACATTATATTTATTTATAATAATTATTTTGTAATATATTTATTTTGAATATTTGTAATTTTTAAATATTATTTTTAATATAAAAGGTTACTTATTTTAAAATATAAAATAAAAGTTTTATTCATGTTGTGAATAAATTTAAAGATTTCAAAGATTAAAATAAAAGATAACGTACGATATCTAACAATAAATATTTTTTTATTAAAAATAATAATAATAATAATGCATTAAGAATAAATTATAGAACTGTTATATTCTATACTTATTTTTATTAACTTATATATTTTGTTCTCAGATCTTTAAGCATTATTTCAATACTTATCAAATACATATACGTTTTGAGTCCTTCATAACTCATCTGCTGTACTCGATGTGTTACGTCTTTGATGCTCTGCAATGTCTAATTTTGAGAATTTTTAGCAACAAAAATAGTTTTTCTTTTCTTTTCCCAAGTGAGAATTTTTATACAAAAGTTTGATTATGATCGATCAAATCGGAATTATTAAATTAATTATTCTGATGTCTCAATGCTGATTTCAGATGGCGTTTAATTATTTAAAGTATGGTTATGACAAAATATTATAAATGTCTCAATGTTTGGTCATTATCTTTCTAAAAAATAAAAGTTAAAAGAACAAAATATTGTAAATTACTCTGATTAATGTACACTCTCTCAAAAAAAATTTCTTCTCTCGCTTCCGTAATGTTCCACATCTTTAGGGTAAATTACACAGATGTCTCCCAACTTTGTGTCGATATATAAACGGTCCCGCAACTACATTTGTAATTAAAGCATTCTCCAACTTTAATTTTATTACACTATTCATCCACTTGATCGGTAGTAGATAGTTTTCTTATTACCTTACTAACATGGCGTAATAGAATATGATAAAAAAATTAAGTTGCTGACATAGAAGAATAAAAAATAACATAATAAAAAGATATTATAAAAATTAATAAAAAAAGCGATGGGAGAGTCGACCCCCTGCAACGGCGAGCTCGCGAGGGGGCTAACACCCCCTTTGTCAGCTTTGCACATCGACGAGCTGGCAGAGGTGGGCACGCCCCCCCCCCCCCCCCCCCCCCTTTTGCTCCTCGCCACGCGTGAGGAAGAAAAGGGGAGCCGACACCCCCCTCTGCTAGCTTGTCGATGCTGGTAGAGGGGGCGCTAGCCCCCTTTTGCTCCTCGTTGCATGCGAGGAAGAAAAGGGTGGCCGACGCCCCCTTCTGCCAGCTCGTCGATGCTCAAAGCTAGCAGAGGGGGGCGCTGGCCCCCTACGAGGAAGAAAAGTAGGCCCGACGCCTTCCTCTGTTAGCTCGCCGGCGAGGAGCTGGCAGAGGGGCGCCCCTCTCCCCCCTCCTTTTTCCTCCTTGCCATCCTTTTCTTCCTCGCGGCAAGTCTCTTTTTTATTTTTTATTTTATTTTATTCATTTATTATTATATTTTATTACGCCACATCAAGCAAAGTAATCGAAAAAATTGTCAATTACCGGTCAAGTGAAAGAATGTGCAATAAAATCAAAATTGGGAACGTTCTAATTACAAATTGAAGTTGGGGGGCCGTCCGTATAATTTACCCACATCTTTACTTATTCTTATGCACGTAAACAAGATATTTAATTTTTAAAAAAAAATTATGCTTTTCTATTTTTATTGCAAGTAGTTTTTTTCTTATAATATTTAAATTGATTCTATTTTGCAAACCTTGATAATTAAATCATCTACTATTTTAAAAAATAAGAAAACATTTCTAGTGTACTGCTTTTTATGCTTCTTGATTTTCTTTTGTATAATTGTATTCGTGCTATAATATATCTTCATGAGTATTTCGTCTTTTTCGCCCATTATTTCTTGTGTTTAAATTTGTTCTATAAAATTGTAAACTTATGCACGCACGTACTATTTCAATTTACCAATTGTTCTAAACACTTCAATAATAAAAAGAATGGATTTAATGCGCGTACCCCGCAGGCATCACATGATGAGACGCCTCATTGGGAGCGTTAGATCATGCTCCCTCTTCCTCTTCTCTTTTTTTTTTTTCATTCTATCCCCGGCGAGAGCGAGACGCAGAGGAGAGAGCGTCTTCGACGTGCGCGCAACACACTTCAAGCTAGTGGCCTCGAGAGAGAAGAGAGAGGAGAAAAGGCGACAACGGCAGCAGCTTGAGAGAGGAGAGAGCGTGCGCGAGAGAAGAGAGAGAATCATATTGCTCTCCATGATTACCACTGCCCAAGATCAGCACTGCCAAGCCCTGCCGCTAAATATTGCCTCCCACAAGTTGAGCGCACCGTCGTCAATCCAGATCCGTGTCGAGCCCCCGTGTCGTCGAGGGGAGAGGGGATGTCGATGGGGATGACGGTCGCAGGGGAGAGGGAAGGGGAGAAGGGAACGACAATAGTAGGGGAGAGGGGACGTCACACGCGTATTAAATCTTAAAAGAATACTATTTTTTATATTTATGATGTTCATCTAATTAAATCTCCATGGGAATCACCAAAGGAGGAAGATAGTTTCTAATAAGTGCAGGAAGTTCTCAATATCAATGAAATTATGTTAAAATTTAAAATAATAACATAATATCAATATTTTATATTTATAATATGCAAATCTTCATTAAACTATCATGATTTTACGCATCTAACTCTAAATTATAAACGTACCTTACAATATTTCTAAACTTTCTCACATATTTCATTTTAGCCATTCTGTCTGATTTTGTTAATTTTTTATTATTGTGAAAGACAAAAGTGTCCTTCCCACATAATAAGTAAAATATATATACTATCTTTTAGTGTTTGAAATAATAATAATAATAATAATAATAATAATAATAATAATAGCCAACCACAAGGAAGAAGACTATTGTTTATTTCATATTATTATTTTGTTTTTTTAATATTAAAAGATAGTACACATATTTCAATTATTGTGTGTCGATGACACTTTAGATTTTTCACAAAAGAAAAGAGTAAAAATAAAAAAAATAATGATGAAGCGGAAGGATTAAAATAAAAAATGCGATAAAGTTCATACTTTTATGAATTATACGTAAAAAATTGTGATAATTTAGAAAAGAGTTAAAGAAATACTCGGTGAACTAAAAATTAATGAGACCTAAGAAGATCGAATTCGTTTCTTATTCGTAAATTTGCTAAACCCAATTTAAACATTTGTAATGGCTCCGTAGGGAAAATAAAAAGGAGAACCCTGAGCAGTGTTGTGTGTCAACAATGTGCCCCGTGATGGGTTGCGGGTTAACGAATATTAAGTACTGCTTTCAGCTAGGGATGGATTAACAAGTATCAAGTAATACTTTTCAACTAGGGGTGAGAAAATTCAGGTTCTCGATCCGTTCCGATCGTCTCGATCGATTTGGTTTGTACCGAATTTTTGAAAAGAAAATTCGATCCTGAACCTGATCTCCGTCTGTGTCAGAACATGGATGACATGATGAAATTGAGATAAAAAATTAAGAAATTCCTAATTATCCCAATTTAACCATAAAAAGTTTTAAAATAAATATAATAATAAAAAGTTTATATTATTAAATAAATATGATAACTACTAATTAAACTACATATATAACAATATATTGTAATATATATTTAACATATACATATTATAAATTATAGAATTTAAATGAAAATAAATATAATATAATATTTTAAAATAATTTAATATTAATATAATTTATATTATCGGATCGGGATGCGATCCAAATTTTCACAATTCGGACCCAGTTCCGATCAAATCTCAAGAAATGAAGCTCAATCTCGACTCGATTACTTATCGGGTTGAAAAAAATCAAAATTTTCAAATTGGTGTAAGCCGAGACGATCGAGTCATTCCAGGTCGTGCTACTATTTCAATATCATATTAAATATATCACATATACAGTACTATTTCATAAACATATATACATCTACATCACATATATCATATTAAATAGTTAACTCCAGAAAATTCAGAAAAAAATGTATTTAATTTTATTCATTACTCATTGATCAAAACAGTCAAAATTATTACTAAGTATATTATTTACATATAATATCATATCATATTGAAACGTCCCTGTTGATATATCTTTTGATATCATTTAATTTAATGTGAAACTATTGCTGCCTGAATGATTCTTAACTTGATATATTTTTTAATACGATGCATTCAATAAAAAAAACTCGGTTTTATAATTCGAATTAGTTTTTTTTCCTTGCTGGAAAGATATTGCAAATGTGCTTCCTGTTTGGCTGAGATCCAAGATGGGAAGATATCACAATTATATCACTAGTGCTTGTTTTTTGCATGTTCATCATTAGATAAGCACAAAGGCCTCTTATTATCATAAATAACATTTATTGGAGCATGTGATTTATATAAACAAAATGTTAATTAGTTTTCTCTTCGAGGCATCGACTAATAAACCTTATTTTTTTTTAAATCTTAATCTGCATCAATTAATGCAAGTCATATCATACACACGTGATATTAAATACTATGTTTTGTATGATTAATACAAGTAAGGTTTCATTACCTGAAAAAACGAAATAATTTCAGGTAAAAGTCGCACAATTAAATTATTGAATCTTTCAATTGCAGAGTCAATTCTTTTGATAAATAGTGGAGTGTCAATTTCAATCATACTAGGAAATGGACCGCTCGAACTTGCTGACTTAGTAGGTTAGGTTTACTTTTTTTTTTCTTTTACAAATTATGTTGCCTACTTTAAGTCTTTTCACATAAATTTAAAAGAAAACTGTATTAGGTTTTAAATTTCACATTAACAAAACATATTTAAATCATAGACAGTGTTATTAAAAATATAACACGTTGAGTAATTTATATACAAAATATCTCTAATATTGTTATAAATATAAATTGGTAAAAATATAGAATTAAAAAAAAAGTTGTAACTCCTACAATCCCACCGTGCCTTTATTTTTTTGCTTTTTATTTCTCAATAATATTTCTGAAATTCGTTAGTTACTTTTTCTCAAATTCTCGAATTTTTTTTTTCGTAAATGACAAAGTAAAGAAATTATAATTTTGTGGATGAACCGTTTTTAAGAAATATCATATTTTTTAAAAAACATATTCTTATTCTAATTTGTGTTTGATATAAAGAGAATAAAATTTTAAAATATAATATTTTGAACTAAAATATTTTATATTTAATATAATAATAATATTATTAATAATATAAATTATAAGATTAAAATAAAAAATTATTAAAATGTTGGAAATAGAAGAATATAGTTATTCTTCTTATTTGAAAGAAGAGAAGAATAAAAATAACGGTTTCATTATTTTTAAGATGATTTAACGATTTTTAATGGTTAATCAAAATATTTATAACCCAATTGTTTGATTATATATTCAAAATGACGTAATATTTCTGTATTTATTCTACGATCAAATGATTCCTAAAAAAATAACATGTAGTTTTTTTATCTTTGTTCTTTTTTATTAGATGAGAATTCGATTTCCGTGTAATATTTGAAACTATTTTAACATTATATAATGTTTAAGTATTTGATTTTTTTCCTACTATATACATTATTATTTATTTATTAAATAGTTTCTCAAGATTACTACTATACTTTCTTTTTTAACTCCACCGCGTTGAGAACACATTACCTTACCTTTTGGCGTCATCCGCAGACATGGGTACACCAAAACATCTTGTCGAACGTGGGGCCCAGCGCGCTACAGACACGTAGCAAAATAAACGGGCTTGGTCACACACCCAACCCGCGATCACTGTCCGCACCCAACCCGGTCGCCCCCTCTCCGACGTGGGACCCATGACAAAGTATTGAGGCGATGTCATCTTTTGCGTGCACTCGCCGGTCGCATTATTGGAAAGTTCAGCAAATCCCGACCAGGAATCCGGTAAAACGAGTAAACCCAACAGTTAAAATAATTATAAATATATAATAACGTCATAAATAAAAGATAAAAAAGAGAACATTTTGGAGGACGAGTTAAAATAGCACCCCACTTTAGATCTCGCACCCGATGAGACAGTCCTCGACCAATGGCGTAAGGCCCCTTGGCGTGGTCCCTGCGCTGTGGGCCCACCCACGAGTGTAGTGGGTGTACTCTTGGGGGAACCCGCATTTATATTCCCCATTCCCCAAGGAGCCTTTTTGTTCTCTCTCTCTCTCCTCTCTCTCTCTCTCTCGCTCCCATCCCTCCTCTTCGCCTAGTTTCCCTTTTACGTTATTTTTTTTTAATTTCTCCTGGTCGTTCGTCGTCGGCCGCGTCTGCGCGATCTCTTTTTCGTCGTCGACCTCGAAGGTGGAGGTGTTGATGTTGGATTCGAAGTCGTTTGCTCGGATCGGCCTTTCAATGCTCTAGAGAGAGGTTCATCGCTCGTTTTCTAGTTCGATTATTGCTCTTTTTTTCTTGTGTTTTTTAGTTGGGGATTTCGAAGCTTGCGAGGTGGAATTGACATGGGGGTTTTGATTTGAAGTGGATGTTGGGAGGTTTTTGGCTGGATCGATTCTTTCTCTTATGCTGATTAGCTGGTGAATTGTGTCTGATTTGGTGGATTTTGTTGGCATCGGAGATCCGTCTGGTCGAGAACTATCGGCTGCGTCAACTATGTTCGATTTATCTAGTCATTCTGATTAACACTGGGGAAGCCTGCATCTTGGAGCTATTGGGGAAGCAGTGTTTTCTTCTTGATGAAAAGTGCCGTCGGCTTCCTAAGCTCGTAGTTGGGGTTTGAGGGGGGAGTTGGAGGGGGCTGTGCGAGTTGGGTATGTGGATATCACTTGTTTGGATTCACGGGTCTGTTGGTGTCATGTTTCTGGACTTCTGGGGGCGCAGCGAGGCGGATTAAAACCGGCTTTCCACTTTTTGCAGCGGCTGCTCTACTGCCAGTAAACGTGGATTTAGCCCAAGTATTGCTTGTATCCTGTTGTAGGCGTTCTGAACTGCTTCTGGGGTTTCGGACTTGATGGAGGCTAGAATTGGTGGTGAAAGCCACCATTTTTACGCTGCTGGAGCATCAAGCTTGAATGGGATAACGAAGAAAGGCTTTGAGTGGGACTTGAATGATTGGAGATGGGATGGCGAACATTTTGTTGCCAGCCGCCTGAGTGCTGCTCCTGCAAACTGTAGGAACAAGCAGGTTCTCCATGATGTGGCAAATGGGTTGCGGTCTAATAGCTCATCATCTTCATGTGAGGAGACAAATTTTGGACTAGTTGAAAAAGAGAAAGGAGCAGAGAAGCGCAGGAGGATTATAGTGGTGGAGGAAGAAGAAGAAGAAGATTGCCACGAGAATGGACACCTAAGCTTAAAGCTTGGTGGTCATGCTTACCCTCTCAAAGAAGCGGAGTTAGCCAATAGTGAAGAGAAAAATGGGAAGAAAAGCAAGCCACAAGGTGGCAATTCAAATCGACCAACTTGCCAAGTAGAGGGTTGTGGGGCTGACCTTAGTGGTTCAAAGGACTACCACAGGCGGCACAAGGTTTGCGCGATGCATGCGAAAGCTACCACGGCCGTGGTAGGAAATGCTATCCAGCGCTTTTGCCAGCAATGTAGCAGGTTAGCCATCTTAAGCTTATCCACTGATCTTCCTTGCAAAAACACAATGGTACTCTTACTATAGGGAAGAGCAGCATGTGGTTCTTATTTATCAATTGCATGCTTGAATTGTGAATAAATAGCTGGCAACTGCATCTTTTAATATTTGCAGGTTAGTACTCATATTGGACAGCTTTGTCCTATTAGCTTTTGTTGTGAACATATTTATCAATGAAATGAAGAACTTAGATATTTGAATCACAATGGAATCTTTCGTCCTTGACATCATCTATATATTGGAAATGTGTTGAAGGTTTCGTACATTGTCATTAGTATCACACAAGTTATCAGCCATGAAGTTTCTACTTTTACCTACCAGTATCTTTCCGAGCAGGTTGAACAAAAACTATTGCTAGATATGAAGGTGTCATCCGTTCTCTCAAAACTCTTTATGCTATTACTTTTCTTCTTTCAATCCTTTCTTTCATAATATAGTTAGGACAAAATATGTAGACCACTAGCTTAAGTTTTAACTTATCCTTCCATTCACGAAGGAAAAAAAATATGGATGCTTTTGGCGCCTCAGGGTGCCGCTTAAAGTCAAGGTTTTTGCTTGGCTTCTGTGGCACAGACGGATTCTCACTAGGAGATACAGGGCGAGGTGGGCACCCCAGGCTGACACGCACTGCGTTTTATGTGGCCCAGGAGGACATCACACATCTATTCTTTGGGTGCACTGTAGCCCAGGAGGTTTGGGTGCGGTTGAGCTTATTTCAGAGTACTCCTACCTCGCTGGAGGAGCTATGTCTCTCTTAGAGCCCTCAGAGGACGACGTCAGACGACTTTTTTGGCGACATTTTTGGCCGGTGCTTGGGCTATTTGGCTTCAGCGCAACCGGATCATCTTTGGTAGTGAGACTTGCCAGCTCGAGGCGATTGTACACCACTGTTCCTTTCTTCTTCGGGAGTGGGGCTTTGGCCAGTGATTGTATTTTCTTCTCCTTTTGCTGCTCTCTTCTTGAGGGCTTACACTTGTAGTTTTTCTTTCATAATGAGATATATACACGGATGACACCCTAACTTGGTGCTTTTTCTCCTAAAAAAAAAGAATCCATTTTGGTATTTTGAGAAAGAAAGCTGTTTGAAATACCAATTCTTGAGTTCTTAAATGTGAAGTCTTTATCTTTTTTCATTTACTTAAAGCTGATATTTCATTGGCCATATTTTTCATTCCTGAAATGTCTTTTCAGTAAGTTTTCTTTGCTATAGATGCCTTTTGTATAAGTTCATCTGAATTATATGTCCAGATTTCACCTTCTCCAAGAATTTGATGAGGGAAAGAGAAGCTGCCGTCGACGTTTAGCTGGTCATAACAGACGTAGGAGGAAGACTCATCCTGAAGTTCCTGGGGCTGCGAATTCCTTGATTGATGAACGTGCTAGTAGCTATCTGCTAATAAGTCTGCTTAGAATTCTTTCCAATCTGCAGGGTAACTTCCACGTGCCCTAAACATTTGCAGATTTTGTGTTTTAACTTCGCTTTATCAATCATGTGGCTGACACAATATGCAAATAAAAGCTTGGCATTTCTTGAGTTCTGGATTGTTTTGCGAGTTGGGAATCAGAAAGTAGTATATTCGATGATGTTTATGAATCCTTCCGTGGACATGGCTATTAATGTTACCAGAGACCTGAAATCAACTGAATTACTTATATTCTTGGAATGCTAATTGTTAAACACGATCTTTTTTGAGGGGATTGTTAAACATGATTGTTCAACAACAAAGTTATAACTTTGTTAATTTGGTGCAATAATTGATCATATGTTAATATTCTTCACCTGTTTGATTAAACCATGTAAACCTTGTGCTGTTTTATTGTATTATTCAAATAAATACTGATCTTGTGTTATTATGCTCACAGCTGATAACTCGGAGCGCTCAAAAGATCAGGAGCTTTTGTCCCATTTTTTAAACAATATTGCAAAGCTTGCTGGCTCTGTTGATCCCGTTAATCTTTCTCAACTTCTACTGCCGTCACAAAATCAACAGAAACTTGTGAATACTGCTGGAACATCAATGGAGACAAATAATGCTTCTGTTGTAAATGTTGTTCCTTTGCCTGAATCAGCCAGATCATTAACTGCGACACCTAAAATGGCTTACATAGCTGGTATTCAGGTTCCTCAGAGAACGAGTGATCAGTCTGTTACTGTTGCTGTGAGCACAATTGACATAAATTCAAAAGGAATAGCTGAATCTCCAGGTGAGTTCCAGTTCCATCTGTAACATTTTGCATATTGTGCTGTAGTGTCTCTGTGTATTAATGTATTCTATTGTTCCAATAGAGTCTGTTATTGAGAGGGTCACGATGAAGGACTTTGATTTGAATCACACATACATTGACATGGAAGACAGTGAAGGGGGATTAGAAAAGCCAAATGATCAAACCAGGTCTCCTTTGTGGATACTGCAGGATTCTCATCAATCCAGTCCACCTCAGACAAGTGGGAATACAGATTCAACTTCTTCACATTCTTTATCCAGTTCCAATGGAGATGCTCAGGTATATAAAGTAGTTTGATTATCTTTCAAATCTTCTAATTTTTTTCTCCATATATCCAGAATTTGAAATGTTACTTCGTTCAATTGCATTTACTGACCACTGACAGTTTGATATTCTAATTTTCATTGCAGTGTCGGACTGATAGAATCATATTTAAGCTCTTTGGTAAAGACCCTAACGATTTTCCTCTTGTTTTACGAGCACAGGTAATTTTTACTTATTAGTTCGAAGTTATAGCTTCTGCAACAACTGAAAAACTGCATTTTTAGGTTTATTTCCAATTTCGATGTGCATTCTTGAATTTCAGATCCTTGACTGGTTATCACATAGTCCGACGGATATTGAGAGCTATATAAGGCCAGGATGTGTAATTCTAACAATATATCTTCGGTTATCAGAATCTGCATGGAAGGAGGTACGTCTGTATGTGACAAATTTATTTCTCTTATTATCCATTTTATAGCCGCCTATGTTTTATAGCCGGTCCCAAGCCCGGATAAAGGAGGAGGGTTGTGTTAGGCCCCGACAGCCAGCGTAAAATCCTGTCGAATCTCATGAACATGGATCAACGAATGGCGTCGTATGATCCATGTAGCCGACCCTACCTAGTGGGATAAGGCTTTGTTGTTGTTGTTGTTGTTGTATTATCCATTTTATATATCAGTCCTGACTATATCTGTAGCTCTGCTATGATTTGAGCTCGAAAATGAATCGCCTACTGCACAATTCTACGGATGATTTCTGGACAACAGGATGGATCTATGCTAGGATACAAAATCATATAGTTTTTGCCTATGATGGTATGATTTTCTTTTCATGAGTATTCTTTCCTGTTTTGCGTCGATGTACATCTCATTATCACTGTTATGTTGTATCTTCAGGTGAACTTGTGCTAGACATTCCTTGCCTCATTGGAGACTCCAATCATCATATGATATTTTCTATCTCCCCTATAGCAGTTCCTCACTCAACAACTGTTACGTTCACCGTTAAAGGTTTTAATCTGGCTCGGCCAACATCAAGGTACCATTTGTTGTTATTTATTTGACTTATGAGCTTTTCTTGATTTTCTTTTAAACAAATATATTGCCACTCCACCATATATTTTATGCTACTGTTAAAGGGATATTGCAATGAGATGGTCGTCAATCCCTTTACAGGTTGTTATGTTTGTATGAGGGAAGATATTTGGTCCAGGAAACAACACAAGCTTTAGTTAATGGAGCGGTTATGGGCAGAGAACATGACGCATCCCAGAGTTTGAGCTTTTCTTGTTCAATCCCCTGTGCTATGGGTAGAGGATTCATTGAGGTATTGTAACACTAAATTGAGTTATTCTCTTTTTGTTTTATTGTTTTACCTCATTTTGTTGAACTTGATTCTGGCCTCTATCTGTAGGTTGAAGACTATGGCCTTAGCAGTGTGTCATTTCCCTTTATAGTTGCAGAAGAAGATGTATGTACTGAGGTTCGTATGTTGGAGGATGCAATTGATGTGTTGTCATGTGACAACCAACTCCAGGAAGAAACAGATAAACATTTTGCAAGAAATCAAGCTTTGGACTTCATACATGAACTTGGGTGGCTTCTTCGAAGGAATCATTTAAGATCCACTGATAAGAGAACGAAGGACTTTGCTACTGTATATTCACTGATGCGGTTCAGGTGGCTTATGTCATTTGCCATTAATCGGGAGTGGGCTGCTGTTGTCAGAAAGCTAATTGATATTCTATTTAACGGGATAATAGATTTAGGTGAAAAGCTCCCTGCAGAGGTTGCTTTGTCGGAAGATCTGCTTAACCGTGCTGTCCGTAGGAACTCTAAGACTTTAGTAGAGGTTCTACTGAGATATGTACCAGAGAAGAATATGAAAGAAATTGGTCCAAGTAAATACTTGTTCAGACCCGACATTGTAGGTCCTTCCAATCTTACTCCTCTGCATATTGCTGCTTCCAGTAGTGGTGCTGAGAATGTAGTGGATGCACTGACAGACGATCCCGGACAGGTATTACTTTCACTTCAAACTTTGTTATCTTCATTGTTTTTCTTAGACTTCCTGAGAGGTTGTTGATATTGCAATACCCATTCTATTTAGAATATACCACTGGCCAAGAGCAATCTGAATATTTTAAGCCAACTCAGTTTTGGGAATATGACAGACCTGAGTCTATTTAGACATTTATGCACCAAAAATATCTTATTTAGGCCAGCTTTGTAGGTTGCAATCATTAAAACTTTCAATCCGCTTTCTTCTTTAGACATTTACCTTATAGGCCTGCTCATAAAAAATAAATTGTTAAAAAACGATAGATGTATTAGTTAGTCATCCTTTTACCCCCATAAAGGATAAATGTAGTTAGTGATAAGAAGTGCACGCTTAGTAAAAGAAGTGGGTGCATTTTTTTTCATTTGAACTATTCACATATTCTCTCAAAGTTCGTAAATGCACCGCCTTTTTCATCTTATGTATAACTTGTGTGTTTGCATCTTCTGTCTCTTTATGATGTGATTTTGTTGAATTCCACATCCCTGCATTCATTTTCTTCTCCTATGTTTATTGTGCAGCTTGGCATCAAGGCATGGAAAAATTTATGCGATGATGCCAATTGCACTCCTGAAGACTATGCCCGTGCTCGAGGTCATCTTTCCTACATTTCATTGGTTCAGAAGAAAATCGATAAGCAACATGGCAAATGCCAGGTGGTCATCAACATAGCTGGAGATGTCTCCACTAAGATAGATGGACCAAGTGCCATCAAGCTGGCTAGTTTGGAAATGAGCAATGCTGGAACGAGAACAATGCATCGACCTGATTGCCAACGTTGCAACCAGCAGTTTGCGTACCAGAGCTCCGCAGCTAGGACGTTATTGTACAGACCAGCAATGCTGTGTATGGTGGGCATTGCTGCAGTTTGTGTTTGTGTCGGTCTGCTACTTAAGACACCACCGCAGGTCTTCTTCGTGTTCCCTTCATTCAGGTGGGAACTACTGCACTATGGCTACATGTGAATAAAAAAGCTGCAAGTGATGCTCAATGCTTGTATGGCTACAAAGTGAGTAATCTTTCATGTATAAGACTTATGTAACTGCAATGTACATCTTCTCTATTAAGATTAAAAGAGAGGGATTGTCGTATCATTCTTTTGCTTTTTTCCCTCTTTTTCCTTGGAACAAACCTTAGAATGATGTCATGTGCTTATATTTTGTTGATGAACAAGAGAACCTGTTCAATGGAGTTGGTTATCAATTGCAATTCTCAGTTTCTCTCTTCTCTTTCCCCACCAAGTGCAATTGCAATTGTGATCTCATTGATGACAAATAGTTACCTTGACTCCAAGCTCAAGGAAGGTACTATCCTTGGACTCGGTTTGCTTTGGTTCTGTCACATATTATAGCCTATTGTAAACCATTGTTAAGAGGGGTTTTTCCTCTAACCTCCCTCTCTTGAGCTATGCTGTTTTTCCATTTAGGTCAATTCATCAATTTTTGTTAATTTTTTCGTTATTTTTCATTTTTTGAATTATAAAATTATCAAGATGCCCTCACGAAGTTTAGATAAATGAGGTTAAAATAAAAAATGTTCCTCCCACCATCTTGATCTCGCCGGCATGACCTTGCCCCCACCATCTCGCCGACGAAGTCGCAAGGGGGGCGATGCCCTCTCGTGCACACCGGTGATGTCGAGGGGGCCGTTTTTCTCTCCACTTTTGCAACGTCTCCTAAAATATGTCTTGCCTTGACTGGAGTTGTATCACAACAGTTCTTCAAATTAACACATTAAGATCACTCATCCATAATATTGAAAATGATCTACATCTTTTTCTACTTTTGCTGTGTCAATAACAAACCCATTGTTGCTTATGGGATTAAGGAGCCTGTGGCCCCAAAATGGGGCCACATGTGTTGCCTTTCGTCCATCGCGAGATCGACGGACTAAAAGCATGTGCGAGTTATATACGATCTGCGTGTCACGGGGCGTTTCCCGTGACACGAAGCGTGAAGCCTCGCGGCACCAGTGCCGCTCAACTTATAGCCATCGGCCGCTTAGCGTCGAAAACATGGAACACATGCAGCCGTCCCGCACTGCGTAACATTGCGGAGTACCAAGTTATTCGTCCTTAGGGCATTTATCTTATAAGGCCGTCCTTATGAATGACCAAGTAGGTGACGTTCCCGTAGGGTACGTCTTTTGCATCTTCAATATGTAACAAGACTCCTATACCTACGGTACACTGGGAGAGGTCCAATTGTATGTTATATTTCATCATATTTAATACAAGTAAGCTTTCCTTTAATTCTAGTGTTATGACTTTGAGCGTGAGGTGACAATCCACATCGGTGTCCCTTCGTGGCGTCCCGTGATCCCTTCGTCGCACCTTCGGACTTTATGCGTCCAAGCGCCTACATTAGTGCCGCAACGCGCTAATGCCACGGTCTCGTGACGAGTAGTCCAACACTCTAGTCATGTCCGTGATTGAATGCCTATAAGAGCGACTCTCGGCATAGTCGTTTCGACCATAAAACTTTCGCTGCAAATTCAAAATAGACTTGGTTAAGTACCTATCCACCTAGTCGTCGCACGTGATTTAGTGTCCGAGAATGACCCGTACGGTTTTTATCAGGAATTGCCGATTCGCTCCAGCCTGCAGCTCGCGGTTCGGTCCAATTAATTTGTTTCGCACACGCCTTTCACATTTCGACTCCTCCACTCATGATGCCCTAACATGCGCCTGCGCCGCTCGTTTCACCCCCATTCGTTGCCATCGCTCGCCATCGCCGGAGCTCCTGCCACCACTGAGTTTCCATCCTTTGCTCTTGCTGAAGAACGACATCCGTTTTCGACTCTCTCTCTCCCCAAGACGATGCCCTAGCTTGTGTGCCCCCTGCCATTGCTCACCATCGCCTTTCGTTGGTGTCTTCCTACTGCCGGAACAATCTCCCCTTCCCCGGACGCCTTCCCCCACTGCCGAACGTGACGCCTCTCGTTGGCGCCTTCCTGCTGCCGGAACAATCTTCCCTTCCTTGATGCCTTCACTCGCTGCCAAACGCACGATCAATGAGGGGCGACAAGCAGCGGCAAAGCTTTTCTTCCTTGCCTGCAGCCAGAAGCTTCTTCCTCGCCTGCTGTCGAAACGCTGAGGTACTAAGTCAATTTTTGAGGAGGAGGCTTGGGGGTGGGAAAGCTGAGGTACCAGCGACGGCCAACTTGATTGGATCCTGCTGTGACGGCGACAAGAGGCTTCTCGTGGCCGAAAACTAAAAACATCACAAAGACAAAATGGCGTAGTAGCTCCTGACAAGCCTTTAGACTCTGCTTCTTCAGACATTCACACTCCTCAGCTTGGTCCCAGCTTAGTCTTATATCATATCAATTCTCAGCTTGGTGCAGCAGCTTACATAGCATTTACTTTCGTTTTTTTGTTATAGGATGTTTACCAAGCTGATATGCAACAGCTTACATGTAATGCCATTTTGTTATTTGGTTTATGACACAATGCAACAGCTTATGTAATGCCCTTTCTTATTTGATTCATGAAACGATGCAGCAGTTGTAATGCCCCTTTCTTATTTGGTGTATGAAACGATGCAGCAGCTTTATGTGATGCCATTTTGTTATTTGATTATGAAACAATGCAGCAGCTTACATGTAATGTTATATCAATTCTCATTTTGTTATAGGATAGTTTCTAAACTCTGTATTCCTTTTCGGACAGTCGACAACCCACAAGCACCGCTACCACTTCTTATCACATGAAGTTTACGTGTTGATCAATTCTACTCTTTTTTCTTTTCCTTTTTCACATGTAGAGCTTTCAATCTCATGGATGGTCATGTTTAGTTCGCTGGCAAGAACTTCATGAGGATCGTAGTGACTAATAAGAGTCATGGTCAAAGGTTTAACATCTGCACCTGATTCTTAACAAATGCCTAGAGGAGCTTGTGGACCTAGAACCACTTCCCAACATGTTCTCATTTCGCATAAGGAATAATTCTCGATAGACATGAAGTCAAAATCTCCTAAAAAACGAGAAGTGAAAAAATTATTACACTTAGATATCTTCATGTTAATTATTGAAGAAAAAGAAGATACAAAATCCAAAAACTAGTGATGAAGTGCTTGCCCAATCATACATCCAGGTAACCTCGTCGCAAATTTGGAATCCAATCTCAGAAATTAAGTACAGACAAAGTAACATATAAAATAGGATCGAACAACTGATCAATCCAAATATTACAAATCCTGTAGTTGTTCATAAGGCTTACATATCATCATTAGGATTGATCAATCCAAATATTACAAATCCTGTAGTTGTATTATACGCCACGCGAGATTTTAAGGTAAAACAAACGGTCACAGGTCCATGATACAAATTACGAGCAGTCACCTCCTCCTCAGCAACCACATCGTTCTGGCAGTAGGCGAGGAAGAAAAGCTTCGCCGCCGCTTGTCGCCCCTGTTGATCGCGCGTTCGACAACGAGCGAAGATGTCCGGGGAAGGGGAGATTGTTCCCGTAGCAGGAAGGGGCCGGCGAGAGGCGTCGCATTCGGTAGTGGGCGAAGGCGTCGGAGGAAGGGGAGATTGTTCGGGAAACAGGAAGGCGTTGGCGAGAGGCGATGGAGGGCAGTGGCAGCGGGCGCACAAGCTAGGGCATCGTCTTGGGGAGAGCAGGAGTCGAAAATGGGCGTTGTTCTTCAGCAAGAGCAATTAGCGGTGGCAGGAGCTTCGACTGTGGCTGTGGCTGTGGCTGCGGCTGCGGGCGGGGGCGAAACGAGTGGCGCAGGCACAGGCGCATGCTAGGGCATCGTGAGCGGGAGGAGTCGAAATGTGAATGGCACGTGCAAAGCAAATTAATTGGACTGAACCGCGAGCTGTAGTATGAATCGAACCGGCAATTCCTGATGAAAACCGTGCGCAGACCGCGTATATCTCGCGCATGCTTTCAATCCGTTGATCTCACGATGGACGGAAGGCAACACATGTGGCCCCATTTTGGGGCCACAGGCTCCTTAATCCCTAAAATTGTATCACTTTCTTTTCCTATTCTATCCCCAACTTTCTAATATTGTCTAAGAAATCTGATGTCTTTTATCACTTCATGTAAAATTTCGACACGTGCCATCACTGGAGTGACATATAACAATATAAAAAAACGATGAGACGTTTGACAATTAGAATTAAATGGAATCAAATCTCGTTTCATCTATTTCTGCCAACATCTTTTGCGATTTGATTTTCAAAGTGAAATCATGTTGCACTAAATGTCCTGAAATTAAGATCACATTATCTTAATTCTAAAGATCTAGTTCCACTGACCTGTTCTTCTTTTTTTTTTCTCTCTTTCAATTTTTTATAGTGATGTTTTTTTTTGTTTTTCAAATTATTTTTCTTTTCTTATTTCTCTTTCACACATTTCTCTTATCAAATAATTTATTTATTAAATATAAAGTATTTATTATAAAGGATTAATATAATATTACTTATTTATTACTTAATTGGTAAATATAATTTATTAAATTTAAATTCTATATTTTTAATAAAAAAATATTTATACTTTTATTTTTATTAATTAATATATATTTTATATTTATAATACTTATTTTTATTCAAACATTCACTAAAATTAATTCATCACGTGTGTTTTTTTTTCTATCACCCACTCTCTAGTTACTCACCATTACAACAATTACATTCCATTCCATCTAATTAAATGTCTAGCTAATATGTCATTTTAATTATTCACGTGCAATCGGAAAGAACCATGATTCTAGTATTAAACTATCTCGAAAAGTTGTCGAATTTAATAAAAAAACAGACATACTTGGAGATTTGATTTTAAACTGCTTGAAGATATGGGAATAACTAGAATATAAAAGTCTCTTGTGATTTGGATATTTGTTATTTCAAAAGTAAAAGAGCACTCAGTACATTTTTTTCCCTCGTCACATATTTCTATTTTATATTCAGGTGAAAACTAAAAAAATAAATTACTGTGCCAAAAATATATATAATTGGTTGCATCATCAGAAAAAAAATGCTACAATCTAAAAAATAGAATACAATGTTTCGATAAAATACTTTTTCGTTCAAAAATACAATGAACTTTATTAGTACAGTAGATTAGTATTAAATACAATGACTTTTCAGCAGCTCTATTTTATCTTTGTCATTTCTAGCGGAGCATGGGCGTGTCTTGTTTTGTTGGGATAAATGAAATAAAAGATAACAGATTTCTTTTATAATATAGAGGATAAAAATGGGCAAAGAAGGATGCCATTAAGTTTTAAAGTATGGCATTAAGGATATTATGCTGAAAATCTTACTTTTTAGATCAAAATGAGTATAAAAAACAATGAATATTATTTAAATTCTTCGTTTTACTGAATGCAAGTTTTGATGAAAATGTCTATATGAATATATGCTTCAAATTTTTTTTAAAATTATCGGCTTGCTATAGAAAAATTGAAATGAATTTTAATTAATATTTGACCTTATAATATGTGAGATAAATTTTTGAATAAAAATATTTTCCTCAAAAGGAAAAAAACTTCAGCATTATCATAATTCCTTTTGTTATTAATGAGAATAATAATTACGTGTAATTTATGTAAATTTGAATATGCTCTATCAAAGTTTAGCATGCAAATCTACTAAAATTTGAATATATATATATATATATATGCTTTATTTTAAATTTCATTTTCTTATTTTTAAAAAAGAAATATCTACACAGCAGCACAGCTGAGTGCCTTTGCGAGATATCTCACACTCGCTAGACGCTACCTTCATCTCAGGACTCGACTTCGAAGCATGGCGACGCCCTTGTCATCATCGTGGTCCATCTCCCCCTTCCCCTCTCCCCTCTGGCGAGACGGCGGGGGGACACGAAGACCCGACAGCGCCGCCTCCTCTTCCTCCGGGTTCATCAGATGCGCGCTCGCCTCTAGGACGAGGAGACCGGGCTCCTCTTCTTCTTCCTCCTCCGGCGGCCGGGGCGCCGGAGGCTATCGGATGGCCTCACCGAGGAGAGCTCCTACTACCTCGCCGCCGACTCGCTTTCCCCCTTCTTCTCCGCGTCACTCGCCTCCTCCTCCTCCTCCTCCTAAGAAGAGGCTCTGGAAGGAAGGGGAGTTCCCGGGCATCTCTGATGGCGCCGCCTCGTCGAACAGGCCTCCGAGGACGCCGATCAAGAACGTGAAGAAGAAGTTGGACGCACGGGAGGCCGCCAAGGCGTGGGTGAGCACCGTTTCGGAGACCCTGTCGGATAAGATCCAGAATAAGGAATGGCACGAGGCTCTCGAGGTTTGATTTGCCCACTTTCTTACTTCTCTCTTCTGCACGATCACCAAAAGTTTAGAGCAATCGTAGAAATGACAAAATTAGTGCTTTGCCTCCATAAGTGAACTGGTCGAGGTATTGTGTTATGAACAGTTCCTACATCCTAGAAGGAAATCGAGAGCAATTATCTCTTGGGGAAGCACAATTCTTATATACATGAAATATACTGGTTGGTCTCATTATGCACATAGATCTTCTGAATTGAATCATAAGTTCGTTCCATTTGACATCTTAATCTCACAAAGTTCAGTAGCAATTTTTGTACCAAATATTGCCAATTAACTGGAATGCTGCTCCACTTTGCGTGCTCCCTATTAACTTTCCCTGTGGTGAGGTGATAATTTTATGTTTCTTGGGCTGCAGGTGTTTGAAATGCTGAAAGAGCAGCCTTTTTATTCGCCAAAAGAAAGCACTTACATGAAGCTTCTCGTCCTTCTTGGAAAGTCTGGCAAAGCTGCTGAAGCACAAAGGGTCTTTGATAGTATGGTTGAAGAAGGATGTGGACCTAGTCCTGAGTTATATACAGCACTTTTAGGAGCCTACTGCAAGAGCAACCTCCTCGATGATGCATTTTCAATCCTAACAAAGATGAAAAGTTTGCCTCTTTGTCAGCCTGATGTCTATACTTACAGTACTCTCATTAAAGCATGTATTGAGGCATCCAGATTTGATCTCGTTAATTCCCTGTACCAAGACATGTCTGATCGAATGATCATCCCAAACACTGTCACACAGAATATAGTTCTTAGTGGATATGGGAGGGCTGGCATGTACGATGAAATGGAGAATGTTCTTTCAGGGATGCTGGAGAGTCCCACATGCAAACCTGATGTGTGGACAATGAATATAATTATAAGCCTATTTGGCAACAAGGGCCAGATTGAGATGATGGAGAAATGGTATGAGAGATTCCGTGGCATTGGTATTGAGCCAGAAACACGCACTTTTAACATTCTAATTGGTGCTTATGGCAAGAAACGTATGTACAACAAGATGTCAGCAGTCATGGAATACATGCGTAAGCTGGCATTTCCATGGACCACATCTACCTATAACAATGTGATTGAGGCTTTCTCTGATATTGGAGATGCCAAAAACATGGAAGATGCTTTCAATCAGATGCGAGCTGAGAGGATGAAAGCTGATACCAAAACCTTTTGTTGCCTAGTTAATGGTTTCAGTAATGCAGGCATCTTTTACAAGGTGGTAAGCAGTGTTCAGCTTGCTGAGAAGCTAGGGATTTCAACTAACACAACATTTTATAATGCTGTGATCTCTGCTTGTGCCAAAGCTGGTGATCTAATGGAGATGGAGAGAGTGTTCAAGCATATGAAGGAGAAGAACTGCGCTCCAGATTCCCTGACATTTAGCATCATGGTACAAGCATTCAATAAGGAAGGGATGACTGATAAAATTTATGATTTACAGCAGGAGAATCCTGATATATTCAGAGCAGAGATTGTAGCGTAATGAATTCCTTTGATCAGCAAAGAACTTTCAACTTTACCTTGCTGGAATGATAGGATGCTAACTGATGGCTTCTGAAGAAGCAAACTGATGAATACTAATATTTTGAGGAAGACAAACAGAAACGATGAAGTTTCATCAATTTGATGTTTTCATACCCTGGATTTGGTTTTTAGATATCAGGTTCAGGTTCTTGCTTTGCATGGGGGCTCGAGATGCAGAAATACACAAACAATGTGATTCAGGTCCAGTTTCTAACTTCTTACTTTCATGAGAATGGCGTGATGCAGAAACATTAATGGCTGTGGTTAGATAACTGTTATTCTCTACATGCCTTGCTACAGGGTCTTTCACGTCATTAATACTCTTTTCCCCACAAAAATGAATAATATATTGCTTAATTTTTCTGTATTCACCAAAGTTTTGAGCTGAGTGTTCTAGTTTTGACAAGTCACTCTTTACTCCTATAGGGGGATTTTGATATCCCCTTTCATTACAGAAATTAGAACATCTTAGAAATGGGAGCAATAAACATTGAAGTGGTTCCATCCACAATCTACCTTTAACGACATTTATATTGTTGCAGTTGTGCTTCTAATTTTGAGTACTAGTTAAAGCATTTAATATTTCTATCATTTTTTCCTGTCTGCATTCAAGAAAATTAGCTGTCCTACCCAGTTCCTATTGCAAGAAAACAGCTAAAAGATTTTTTTTCTTGTTTCTGCATAACTTTCGGGGAATAATAGTTTCTATCCCATTCGATAGATCAAATCTATTAAGCATATGCTGCACATGTTCTGGATGCTCCACTCAATATAACTCCCATAACTTTGGCAGCATTTTTAGACGTATTCTATGTTCATGTCTTGCAGCCCAAAAGTAGTTTCCGTACCAGCTTCCTCAACTCTTCTTAATCTATACTTGTTAAACACGGTTGAACTTTAGCAGAACTGCTTCTCTATTCATCACCACCTCGTAGCAAAATGTACCGTCATTTTTTTTGAGAGAATATTAGCACTATTTAGATGTGAGAAGGAACTCCTGGTGGACGCTATCAGTATTCTCTGCTGGGAGTTGCCCTTTTGGACTATCATGTTTTTCTTTCTTAATGCGTTCAACACGTTAATTGCAGTGAGTAAAGTTTTTCATTTTATAATTGAGTTGCTGAATGGAGTTCTGCATCTTCACAGGAGGATCCATGCAATGGAGCTACTTCGAGACATGATTCCTTGACCTCTCTATTATCTTGATTGTAATGTTCTTTTTAATTGCCCATGTGATGACTTTTTTTTTTCTGAGAGAGGGGAGTGATGGTGCATATGGCGAGGCAATTTCAGAACTGGTTTCATCCATTGTATGTAAATTCTTGTTTTATGCCTTTCGGTTCAAAGTTTGTCAGCCTTGAGAAACTTTGATACAGTTAATGTAATCCAGTCGGTGGGGTTTCTCTTTTGACGATGAAGAATTTAAATTTCATTATTTTTCATGTGATTGTGCCATGTATAATAAATGTACTTTATGCAATTATTTTATTTATTTTTGAATAATTAATTTGTTATGTTATTAGCTTATTATGCGTTATTTATTTGAGGACACAAAAATATTAATTAGAGAATTCTAACGTATTTACATTTTATATTATGTTTAAATTTAAACTAATTTTAATTTAATGTAAATATTTTGCAGTTAATCATGTCATTGAAAAAATATTTCAAAAAAATATAAGATTGTTTGCCATTATAATTTCTAATATGAGATTATTTTTCATTATAATTTTTAATAACATGACTTATCGAATATATACTATTTTATACAGAAGAATATTTATTTTAATTTTAAAATTTATTTATTTATAAAATAATATGTGAATGAATTTGGATTATAAATTCTTATTAATCTTATTATATGTTACTTAGTGAACCCACTGTCAAATGTTCCTCGCTCCGCCGTTGGTGTCACATAATTAGAGACAATCATAGGTAAAAAGAATATCCAGCGAAATAAATCTATACTTGTAAGAGAATTTAATCACAAAATAAAGTTGAAAAATAGAATTGAAAAAGATGATAAAATTAGAGGGCACTTATTGAAATTTACCCTCTACCGTGTTAATGCTCCTCTAATTTTTTTTTCAAGTAATGTTAGGTGTTTTATCAAATAGTTTAATTGTATAAATTAATCTGATATTTGAATTTTATGTTTAATACTCCTAACATTCTTTGGATCTTAGCGTTTCATGTGGATTCATGTGCAAGTCGTTGGATGCACTAAAATATTCTGCCCTATTATTCAATAATTCTTTTTCTTTTTTTTTTGTTATTGAGATTTTGAACTCTTGACAAAGAAAACGGTGAAGCTCTATGGAACATGTAGTGGCTTGCACGAAGTGATGCCACTACAATTTCTTTTATGAAAAATACACGTCATAAATTTTCAGAAATAATGTTAGGTTACGAATACAAGAACTAGGACGGAGATCAATTCTTTTTTTATAAAAAAAATTTCAGCAAACGCCATTATTTTTGTCATATGTTAAGATGAATTATAATTTAGGCCCCATTTGTTATACAATGTTGATTCTAATTGGTCAATAACCTTCTAAAAGAAGGCAAAAACGGTCACCAGTTAACTCAAGTTATATTAATTAAGAACTAGTTGCCCTTAGCTTATATTAGATTAAAAGTCCCCATGCACGCCAACGTTAATTTTAACACTATATAAGGAATAAAGTTCTGATCGTTGCATGCCCTGATTTTTTTGTAGAAAAGATATAAATTTTTTTGTATGGCTTTATTCTCACGTCCACAAATTGAAAGTTTAAACAAACACATCAACTGACTTCTAATCTAATTCAAATTGAATGCCTCACAAAAATCATAAAATAAGTTGGGTGGTGGGAAGCACAGGAAGGAAAAAGTATGCATGAATTATCGCCACTCACATGCCAAATAGCTCTGGGGGTCAATGCATCGGAACATACGACTGCTAATATATTGAGATGTTTCCCCTTATTATTAAGTTATGCAACAACAGATGACATACGCCTAAAAAATGACTCCTGTACTTTGAGACTTTTAAGCATATTTCGACTGTCCAAATATTGTGTTAAGAATGTCTTGAATTCTACTCCAACTAAAAATCGTATGAACCCAAGACACTTCGAAGTAAAAGGCGTTCTCACGTTACAATGTCTGTCCGATCAGCGAACCTACGAGAGGTCTAGAGGGATCCCTCCAGCGGAGGTGCAAGGGGGCGGAGCCACTTAGCGAAAATTTTATAGGGTATTTTTATGTGATTTGAAATTTATTTATTTTCTTATCATGATATAAGTGTTCTATTTTAGAAGATTAATTCAAAGTCTCGATTTGTAATTCTCATCGTCTGTAAAAGAGAGTGTTTATATAAACTTCCTAAGAGTTCAAACAGAAAGTAATTTTAATTCTCTTCTGATTTTTTTTCATCTAATAAAATTTTATGTCGTCTTAAATTTTTTCGAAATTTATTACGGTGCATAATTTATCTAGTGCATAAATTCTAACATATTGATTTAGCAAATCGTTTCTATTTTAAAAGATGTGGAGCTTGAGTTGTTTTGCATGCATAATAATAATAATAATAATAATAATAATAATAATAATAATAATAATAATAATAATAATAATAATAATTGTTGATAGTTTTATTCGTTAAAATTAAATATGCGGACTAACTCCAAGTTTGTACGCAAGAGGATACAAAATTTTTTTAAAAAAATGCAGCTCCATTTCCCTTTAAAATATCCTGCATGTTGCGTTAGCTGGGGATTAGTTCGTGTATACATCTCATGAACTGGACAAGAGCGGTCTTTTTTTTTTGTGTGTGTGTGTGTGTCAGCGTGTGTGTTTTCTATTCTGCTGTCTGCTTAGAAATTGAAATGAAAATGTCAACGAAAGGGAGCCGGAAGAGAAGTCCACTCCCGTGACCTTCATGTCCCCAACTAAGGGGATCAAGTTTTTTTAAAAAAAGAAGTTCAAGAGTAAAAGAATTTGAACTCATGATATTTTTGCAATTTCATAGTGCTATAATTAATACGGCAAATTATTATTTATAAGTTAACATAATAAAATAAATCTTTTAAAAAAATCATATCAACTGGAATTTTTTACGTTATATATTATTAAATAATTTGCGTGGTTGCAATTTTAATCTTCATCAGCTTCCTAGTTATATTAGTTTTGTTAGGAACACTAAAGATGCATGCAATCATGATGGAAGTAAATCAGATTTTTTTTTTTAATACCCTATGGGGACGTCTGAGTGTCAAAGCATTTGACTAATTCGGATAGAAGAGTAAAATACACTCGCGATTGAAATGATGACTCAAAAAAGATCAGCTTTTGGAGATTTTTGATCGCAAGCAGTAAACAGAGGTTAAGTTAAGTTAGATTCTTGGTCGCAAGCAGTAAACACACACACACGTATAGCTGCACTATCAACTGACGATGACCACAAATTTTTGTTGGATGCACTTCGTGTCAATTACGATCGAGTGCCACAAGTCACATCGTAGAAAGTCAAACTGAGTTAACATCATTCTGATCTTAGAGGAGGAATGGAGATGTGGATCTGACTGAAAGCGGAGGGACACACCGTCACGGAAGAAGACGAGTTTCAAGAAAGTCCCCACGGGGGACATCCCCAGAAAAAAAAAATGTCAATTTCAAGAGTGCCGTGCCAAGATTTCTTAATTCATCAGTGTAATTGTCTGTCTGGCTACTTATCTACTCTCAAAATTTTAATTGTTAAGTGGGACTTTATTTCTTTTTCGTACTATTTATTCGAGCCGTCTATTTCGTTATTCGGATGGCATGCAAATATCTCACTCCAAAATGATCATTTTCTCATTCGTGTTAAAGCAAGGGTGTCATTTTTCCCTTTCTTCCTCCAACGTGTACAACTTAGGATCATGGCCTCAATGTAGATTAAGTTGTAACAAAATCAAGCACGCTTCGAATGTCGTGCATCCTATGTCACGCTTTATTCTTATTTCGGCCTTCGTTTTGAGGATATTCCCCATGTATTGATAAACATTTATTCGTTCATTTATTATGCGTCCAAATACTTTGACTAATCTACTCAATGTGATGTTAGTAGACTAAAAGGCTATTATTTTTTTATGAAAACAATATTTTCTCCGATCGTAATAGTGCAAGATTATCAACAATATGTTAGGAATATAAACCTTGAACTTAAATTTTGAAGAAAATCTCAATAAAAAGAAATTCTCTCTGGTAAATGTTCACAAGCAGATTAAATTATCAACAGCTCATATATATGAGAGTGATTTTTAAAAAAATAAATATAAAGGTAAATCCTTATCTTAATTGGTCAATTTTTGTAGCAAAAAAAAGGGAGGAAACGTTGATACGACAAGAAAACGAGTGGATTATGCATGCTCCACATCCCTCGGAATATACGTATCATGAAAAGAAAATTTATAAAATTAAATTACAACTTGGTACCTCGTCATATTCAATGGGTTCAAGTAAATTTTGAACCCTTTAATATTTTGTCCCATGTCGTCGACTCTATCACATCTGACACCTGGCCAAATTTAGTTTTAGATATTATGTACATTTATAGACAGATGATTGCAAAAGCCGCGAACATATATTTTCCAGAATTTTAAAAAAAATTAAGGTCCGGCGCATCCTTAACTAGAAAATCCGAGCAAAAGAATTCTTGAAAATTCAAATTTCCAGGTACCATATTGAAATTCTGATCACTTGAATTAAAATAAATAAAACTTTCGGTAATCCAAATTGCAGTTGATCGAAAGCAAGAAGATAATGATCACCTGGATGGAATCAAAGCCCTCGAGCAAGAATTCAATATTTTTCTCAACCAAATTCAAGGTGAAAATATTAAAGCTAAACATTATTTTCCCCAAGTTGAATGTTATGATCCATTATCGGAGATGAATTACTCGTGAGAGGATTAAGAAACTTACATGGTTGGAAAATTGGAGTTCTCTTCGAACTAATATGTCAATTTAATTATTCAAGAAAATTTCGAAAGAACCAGGATTCCCGCATGTCAATCATCCCTTAAAAATAATCATCGAGCTTGCCGCCCTAGCAAGAAAAAAAAATGAAAATAGTCAAACAAGAACGGCAGCTGCATGCTTAAATTCAATACTTCCGAAAGCTAAAATTGAAATGCAAGGAAAGAAATTATTAGAAAAAAAAAACATTGTGAACTGATGATTGATTATTAAAGACAGCCAACTCAATATCTGATGCAAAAGATTCTACAAGGAATCGAAAACGATGGGAGGCCTGAAAACTCACTCCTGCATAGATATATTTCCATCATGCATGGCATCACGTTGGAAGTCAACTTGATTTTCCGAGAGGCAATTTGCGTTTGCCATGACGCTGAAGCTTACGACTCCATGACACCCCGACAGATCAGATCGCATCTGTCTGGAATCATTATAACAGTTTTTCTTATCGCAACAGGCATCAAATCGTCCCTGAGTTAGAAAAGCCAAAGATGGCTCACCTGAGGGGCAGGAGCGGAAGTGATCGTTTCCCTGGCATCTCCGAGCTAGAAGAACTGGGAAGAAGCATCAGATCATCCTTCCGTCAGCATGGCAGTTCTCGGAGAAGTTCCGTTGCTTCTTTCGAACATGCCGATGAAGACGATGAATACGAGCTAACGTTGGCTGCGCTCGAGCGGCTTCCGACGTCTGAGAGGACGAGGGGACATGAGTATGACATCCAGAAGGATGAGATTGGTGGTGGATCAGAGCGACGGGAGAAAAAATTCGTTGATGTCACCAAACTTGGAGCTCTGGAGAGACGCATGCTCATTGAGAACCTCATCAAGCACATTGAGAAGGACAACCTTCGCTTGTTGCAGAAGCAAAGAGAGAGGATAGACCGGTAACGCTGAACATCCTTTGTTGTTATGTGGGGATGTTTACCTGCAAATTTAGCTTGTGAAATCACGAGAAACTGTACATGAACACTATAGGTATGTGAATCTATTGGCTAATTTCTGAAAAATGGTTCCCTCAGAGTAAACGTGGAACTGCCCACAATAGAAGTCCGATACCAAAATCTGACTGTGGAAGCAGAATGCCAAGTAGTTGAAGGGCGCCCTTTGCCAACATTATGGAACACTGCCAAGCGCATTTTCTTAGTAAGTATCAATGATACTTTGTGTTTACATATATTATTTGTTATAATGTTTTTTCTTTCGTTTAATGAAGAGAATTATATTGTTAGTTATAAGTTCTCTGCCAATTTCAATCTTTTATTTTTTCCCCTTCACGTAACATATTTTTTTTGGGGATCAAACGGCAGAACATACTTTTCTTATTCTTGGAGGAATACTATTGCATATGGTTATGGCTACAGAGTAGATAATCATAAAATGGCACAATTTGTGTCAGCTGCTTAGAAAAATTAAGCATAAGAGAATTCAGCGGTCTGTTTAAATGCATATGACATTCTACAATAACATCAAAAATTTTCATTTTGACAGGGTCTATTCAGGCTTCCAGGATTACAGAACCAAGCCGCAAGAATAACAATTTTAAAGGACCTCAGTGGAATCATCAAGCCTTCAAGGAAAGTAGTTGGATGAAAATGTGTATTTTCAATGATAAGTTCCCAAGACAATAATATCTTGAGTGATAAGATAACTTGTAAATATGAAAGAATAGTGCAAATGCATAAATCATATCTCAAAATAACAAACTTGAGAAAGTTTGTCTCATAAAAGTTCTGACCAAGTGTCTTTAAATTTACAGGATGGTTCTCTTACTTGGGCCCCCAGGATGTGGGAAATCTACCTTCTTGTTGGCCCTCAGTGGGAAACTAGACAAGTCACTGAAGGTAATTATCCTTCATCAGTTCAAAGAATCATGAGTTAGCTTTAGGAAATAACTTTTCGGAATATTATGCTACAATATGTTTGTGGTTTGTAGTACTAATTTGGCAACATTAGTTATTACTGTTCAATATTAGGACAAGTTTTACCATAGTTCAATATGAAATTGGAAAACTTCATCACAGGTAAAAGGAAAAGTTTCTTACAATGGCTTTTCACTGGAAGAATTTGTCCCTGAGAAAACATCAGCTTACATAAGCCAGTATGATCTGCATATTCCTGAAATGACAGTAAGGGAGACACTAGATTTCTCAGCCCGCTTTCAAGGTGTTGGAAGTAGAGCAGGTGAACATTTTCGAATGCATAAAACAACAAAATTTGTCAGATAAAATGCATATGTAGTACAGCTTGTGTGCTACATTTGTAGTGCATGAGCCTGTGCTAAGCACACATAATATACAGCAAAGCACAGATACTAACTCATGAAGCTTTGTGAAGAAATCATGAAGGAAGTAAGCAGACGGGAGGAGGCAGCGGGGATAGTTCCTGACCCTGAGATAGACACATACATGAAGGTAAATAAAGTACATGAAATAACTACATTCTCAATAAACTGAATCAAAGTTTCTTCATAAAATTCACAGTAGTATTCATCACTAACAAATGCAAATCACCATGGAGATGTATTCAGATAATCTGAATCTATCATATAAGCACAAATCTGTAGTATCTTTATCAGATGTTTGCTATTTCTGATGACAAATTTTCCTATCATAGGCAATATCTGTGGAAGGATTAGAAAGAACTCTCCAAACCGACTATATATTGAAGGTAGTTTCCTTCAGGACAATGACTATACATTTAACTTTGTGGAAGTGAAAAACGATTCAATTAACTTCTTCTGGTGGATCAGATCATGGGGATGGATATTTGTTCAGACATAATGGTTGGTGATGCCATGAGAAGGGGCATCTCAGGAGGTCAAAAGAAAAGACTGACCACAGGTATCACGAATAGAAACATTTGTTATTTATCCATGATATAATAGAACAGCAATTGATGGATACAAATAATGTCTAACAATGGTACCAATGAGAAAGTACTCATTGTTCTCGTGGTTGTCCTCCAGGAGAGATGATAGTCGGACCAACTAAAGCTCTTTTTATGGATGAAATATCTACTGGTTTGGACAGCTCCACAACTTTTCAGATAGTCACTTGTCTTCAACAATTTGCTCATATCACGGAATCCACTGTGGTGGTTTCACTTCTTCAGCCAGCTCCAGAGACCTATGAACTCTTTGATGATATTATCCTAATGGCAGAAGGAAAGATTGTGTATCAGGGTCCTCGCACTGATGTTCTTGACTTTTTTGAGGAATGTGGATTCAGATGCCCAGAAAGAAAAGGAGTAGCAGACTTCCTTCAAGAGGTGACATCATATACATGCATTGATATATATATATATATATATATATATATTATTTTTTGAGGAGACATACATGCATTGATATCTTAGTGCTGATCAGGACTACTTAGCTTGCCAAGGAACCTCATGCTTAATTTTTATTCAGGTACTGTCAAGGAAAGATCAAGAGCAGTACTGGTACTTATCAAACGATAATTACAGTTATGTTACTGTAGATCAATTTTCTGAAACTTTCAAGAGATCTCGTATCGGGAAAAATTTAAAGGAGGAACTCTCAAAATATTATGATAGATCTCAAAGCCATAAATATGCTTTGTCCTTCAACAAGTATTCATTGCCAAAATGGGAATTATTTAAGGCATGCATTGCAAGGGAATTGCTCTTGATGAAAAGAAATTCCTTCATTTATATCTTCAAGGCTACTCAGGTAGATATGAGACAATGAATTTTTTCCTCAAAACCAATAAATATAAAACAAATAAATATATATTCTCCTCTTACAGCTTTCATTCATAGCAATAGTCACAATGACCGTCTTTCTGCGCACACGTTTGGGGATTGACATCATTCGTGCTAATTATTATCTCGGTGCCCTCTATTTTGCATTGCTGTTACTAATGGTTAATGGATTCCCAGAACTAGCTATGACAGTTTCCAGACTTCCAGCTTTTTACCGGCAAAGAGACTTCTACTTCTATCCTGCATGGACATATGCAATTCCATCTGCTCTACTAAAGATCCCCATCTCTTTCATAGAATCCTTGATTTGGTCAGCTCTAACATATTATGTTATTGGATACAGTCCAGAAGCTCCAAGGTAATGATCATCTTAAAACATGGAAATCTGTACTTTACTTTGTTTAAACTTCTTTCTATATCACTTCTCATTCATTGTCCTTGAAATTCACCTTCTTAGGTTCTTCCGTCATTTCCTCCTGCTTTTTGCACTCCACCAAATGTCACTATCACTATTTCGCTTTCTTGCTTCTCTGTTTCAAACGGCTGTTGCATCTCTACTCAGCGGCACCACAACTTTATCAATAATCCTTATTTTTGGGGGCTTCATTCTTCCTAGGGGTACAGTAAAATTCATGATACTTCAGGAATTAAACTAAAGTTTCTCAACGATGCTCAGAGCTCAGATGCTTGTGTGTTGCCACTGCAGATTCATTACCAGGTTGGTTAAAGTGGGCATTCTGGGTTTCTCCATTGACATATGCAGAGATAGGCTTAGCTGTGAATGAATTTCGTGCACCGAGATGGCAAAAGGTAAACTCAACTTAGTTCCAACTTTAAGCTATATGCAGCTGTGTTGACAAACAAAAGAACTTGTTCACTCAATCTATGTCAGGCAACAGCAGCAAATATGACAATAGCGCAGCAAGTTCTGACAAGTCGTGGCCTAGACTACAAGACCTACTTCTACTGGATATCAATGGGGGCACTGGTTGCATACATTATACTATTGAACATTGGATTTACTTTGGCCTTAACTTTTAGAAAACGTGAGTTTATCTTCCCCAAGCTATCACTCACTGAAAACAGAAATGTATATCCATTGTCATTTACTTAACAAGTTATATTATTTCAGCCA
The DNA here is from genome assembly GCA_030549335.1 of Pontederia crassipes. Taxonomy (NCBI): domain Eukaryota; kingdom Viridiplantae; phylum Streptophyta; class Magnoliopsida; order Commelinales; family Pontederiaceae; genus Pontederia; species Pontederia crassipes. The sequence continues at coordinate 53,603,076 of CM060193.1, read as the reverse complement.
TTGGGGCTTCCCGTGCTATTATCTCTCGAGAAAAGCTCTCTCAAATCCAAGGCATGGAGGATTCTAGCAAACCAAAGCAAAAAATGAATAAATCTACAACAGAATCACCAATAGAAGTTACAAAGCCAAATAGAACAGGTAAGCAAGTACAGAGATCACAGACGATCCTAATATTTACACCAATTCAAGAAGATTTATGTCAATAAACTAATGAATTCGCTTGGTTGATAACTTGATATGGCAGGGAAGATGGTGTTGCCATTCATTCCTCTAACAATCACATTTCAGGATGTTAACTATTACGTTGACACTCCTCTGGTATAATTTCAATCAGTCATATATACCTTCCAACTCAATAATTTACACAAATGATAAATAAACAGTACGTTCGAATTGCAGGAAATGAAAGAACAAGGCTATTCAGAGAAAAGACTTCAATTGCTTCATAACATCACAGGTGCATTCCAGCCTGGAATACTTTCTGTGTTGATGGGGGTAAGTGGAGCAGGAAAAACCACTCTCTTGGACGTTCTGGCTGGAAGAAAAACTGGTGGTGCAATAGAGGGAGATATAAGGATAGGCGGTTATCCTAAAGTACAAGAAACATTTGCCAGAATATCAGGCTACTGCGAACAGACTGACATACATTCTCCACAAATAACTGTGGAAGAATCACTCATATATTCAGCGTGGCTGCGTCTGCCAGCAGAGATTGATCAAAAAACTAGATTTGTAAGATACATTCCTTATACAAAATTCTCTCTCCTGTGTTCAAGATACTGAAACTCCAATTAACTTGATTCCATTGTTTTGAAAAGCATTTAACTGGGTTTGATGTGATGATTTCAGGAATTTGTTAATGAAGTACTTGAAACAATCGAGCTTGACAGCATTAAAGATCATTTAGTTGGAATACAGGGTATCAGTGGCCTGTCCACTGAGCAAAGGAAACGATTAACAATTGCTGTAGAGCTTGTCTCGAATCCATCTATCATATTTATGGATGAACCTACATCGGGGTTAGATGCTAGAGCTGCAGCCATTGTCATGCGTGCAGTAAAAAATGTTGCTGAAACAGGAAGGACAGTCGTCTGCACTATCCACCAACCAAGTATTGATATATTTGAAGCATTTGATGAGGTAAACAACATTGTCAATAACACAACTATATTCTTGAACTGAAAAAACCAGAAACATCAATGTAAGAACGAGCAAAAGGAAACAAAATTGCAGGAAACAAAGGTCCTTTGTTGGAAAGGAAGACCTTATAGTGGACTTACATTTGATCAATCTACAAATTATATAGCTTTTAGAATTATGGCCCATAAGATCGTAAATATATTTGGATGTCTTCCCATGAGAAAATATTTTGTTTCTCTGCAGCTACTTCTAATGAAAAGAGGAGGAGAGTTGATCTATTCAGGAGAGCTGGGAAAGCACTCCAGCAGAGTTATCCAATATTTTGAGGCAAGTGCATAATAATCTTGGTTAGTCCTTAAGAATTATAACGAAGATCAAAATAAGTCAGCGATTGGACCCCCCAGAGGGAATATAAGAAATAAGTACTTGCTTGAGTGAAGTGGTGTTTATAGAGAACAACACTGTAATGCAAGAGATGCCATGATAATGATCAGATGAATGAATATAAACTTTTGCAAATAGAAGCAACTATAACTCAAAAGTTAAGTGAACTTAATGCATCTACTGTATGTTTTTCTAACTTTGGGAATCTCACAAATTAGCATGTGCAGAACAATTTACTAGTTTCACGTTTCGTAATATGGAAATCGAATTTTGAAAGTGTCCTGAAATCAAGCCAAGTAATTACTTTTTCTTATCAACTATAGTTTTCAGAATCCAGAAAAAGAAGTCTGAGGAATTTTCCTCTAAAAAAAGGTCTTAGGAATATCTTAATAGGAAATATCAGATATTTACTAGATCCAATCAAATGTGAGTGCAACCTCAATCTTTAGTAACAGAAAATCATGCATCAACCTGAATTTATGATATTTCAACAATTTTTTTTACAAAAGTAACAGAAAATAATGCATCAATCTGTACTTGTTAAACTATTACATAGAAAAGAAGAAAACGGTTTTGCTTTGTCTTAGATAGTACTGATTGATGAAAGATAACCACATATTGATAGCACAATATCCATATTAATCTTTTTAATATTTATATGAATCATTAACTAATTTACAGACTATTGATGGAGTACCACCAATTAGAGATAACTACAATCCAGCAACATGGATGTTAGATGTTACTTCTACATCAATGGAGGCGCAACTTGGAGTGGATTTTGCAAAGATCTATAAAGAGTCATCATTATACAGGTATAGTTGTCTATTTTATACCTGCATCTGCCTCAAAACCCAACTCAAGCACACACAGCTATTTACTTCTGCATCCTTATGACTTCCTTCCATCTTTAGGGATACTAAAGAACTCATTAAGCAATTGGAAACACCACAACCAAATTCGACGGATCTGAGTTTCCCAACACGTTATCCACAAAGTGGTTGGGTACAGTTTAAAGCTTGCCTTTGGAAACAACACTTGTCCTATTGGAGGAGTCCATCATATAATTTGGTGCGGATATTCTTCATGGTTATGTCATCGATAATCTTTGGTCTAATATTCTGGAAGCATGGGAAGAAATTGTAAGTATTCATGTTCTCGATAAGTTCATTCTCTACTTTAGACTAGTATCATGGTTCTTTATGATAATAGAAGCAGCACCAATGTTGTTATATTTGCAAAAGATATATCTAAAAACAAAGGAAGAAAATTTAAGCATATTGTTCAGTGAAGATGAAAGAGGTGAATCTGTATCAAGTAAAATTTTAAAAAGAGCATCCATCCAAAGAAACTACATGAAGAAATCTGTTTACTAATATATCAATGTTATCCTCATTTGCAGTGACACGCAACAAGATCTGTTCAATATGCTGGCATCCATGTATGTTGTAGCAGTTTTCACTGGCATAAGCAACTGCTCTTCAGTTTTGCCATTTGTTTCAATTGAGCGTACTGTCGTATACCGGGAAAACTTTGCAGGAATGTACTCACCATGGGCCTATTCATTTGCACAGGTTGAAAAAACACTTATCCTATCAAATATTTTCTAACATATCTTGATAAAGTTTTGATCAAACTAAGGTATTTTTGCAATATTTCAGGTGGTCATTGAGATTCCTTATGTATTCGTCCAAGTAGTGTTGTTTATGGTTATAGCATACCCAGCAATTGGATACTTCTGGACAGCTGCGAAGTTCTTCTGGTTTTTTTATGCCCTGTTTTGCACATTGCTTTATTATGTCTATCTTGGAATGGTGCTAGTTTCATTAACACCAAATGTTCAACTGGCCACCATTTTGACATCAGTGTGCTATCAAATATTTAATCTCTTTTCAGGCTTCGTGGTGCCGAGACCAGTAAGTCTGATCATTTCTCATTTTTTTAGAATAAGTCTTACCATCCTTTATCATTGCTCATCCATGAACCCTAAAAAATGAAAGTAGAAGTGCTTAACATTTTCATGGATATCATGTTTTTGGATTATTGATTATTATAGTACAAGTGAATTTATAGAAACAAAAGAACGGAAGATGCATCTCTAATGCATGGACAGCCTGTCAGCTTGCTCATTGTGCATGTGTCATGCAAGAATTTCTTTCTTTCATGTGATTGCTTTATTCGGCTTAGAAATGCTAAAAAAATTATAAAACATAAAATTGTGGTCATATTATGAAAAGGGGAGTGTATGGATGCCTTAGGAATTAGATTTTTGTTTTGAAGTAGGAATTACTTTCCCTTGACACAAATCTTTTTATATCAGAACACCCATGCTTCCTATCGGAAGAAAAGGACATACTTATATTTATTTACTTCCTTGCAGCAAATACCAAAATGGTGGATTTGGCTGTACTATATCTCCCCCATGTCCTGGACGCTTAATGGTCTCTTCACTTCACAATATGGAGATATTGACCAAGAAATAGAGATTTTTGGGGAAAAGAAGTCAGTAGCAGCCTTCCTAAATGACTACTTTGGTTTTCATCACAATCTTATGTGGCTTGTTGCCGTGCTTCTTCTGGCCTTCCCTGCCATATATGCTTCGCTTTTTGCCTATTGCATTGGCAAGCTTAACTTCCAAAGGCGATAAAGCCTTAAAGCATACTTGTAGACATTTTGATTAATTATTCACAATCTTGTATCGTTTTCCCAATAAAAGTTTAAATGACCTTTCTCAAAGAAAAAAAATATATCAACACGAGAGAATCAACGGACTCGAGTGCCTATTTGCTGTGGACCATATCATATTAAGTAGTTACTAAGTGACCAAGTTAAACAATAATATTAGCCCGGCACCTAATCTGCTTAACTTCTTGGAACAAGGTCTAATATTAGAGAGACCCCTTGTGGGGTTGAGCCATCTAAGTAGACATTCATCTTTATCAATCAACGCTATACATACAACAATTTCTGCCGCATCTCCATGCCAAACAAACGCTACATTACAGGCTAAGAACCCTGCAGTAATCTCTCAAGAAATTAAAGAATTCCAGGAGGCAAAACTAAGTAATTTAGCTAAAATTCTGGAGCGCAAGAGAAGAACAACATCAAGGGACAAAAATCCGAAAACTTGGACGACAAACAAAATTGGAAAGCAAGAAAATGAAGTTGAGCAATACCAGATCACAATGTACTTCGTCCGAACCTTCTCCGATGGGGGAATTGGCAATGCGTAGAGTTTGGTGTTAGGGTTTATTACATCAGAGGAGAGACGGAAGAAAGGGAGCGGACGACGAGACGCTCGCAGAGGACAAGAAAGAAAAATGGACGTAGGCGGGCGTTGATATAAAAGGTATCACAAAAGCCTGAAGAGGGAACGAAACAGTAAATATGTCGGTTCTACTGTTAAATCAGTCCGTTATAATATGAAGGGTGTTGTTACCTGCTTTATAACACGCACAAAACAGAAGAAGATATACTTTAACTGCCGAAAAATAAAATAAATTATATTTTGAGTTTTTTTATTTCTCATTACAAATTAGTTAGAAGACGCCTTATCTAAATATTAATGTAATAATTTTATTTTGGATATTTGATTTAACAAATAAACTATATGGATTTTTTTCGTAAGACTAGGCCGACTCCAAAGATGAAAAACATATATCTTTTTCTTTTAAAGTTTTATTGATAAAAAATATAAAGGTTTTTTTTTCATACTTCTAAAACAATTAGAATGTTTCATCTTAAAATCGTTTCAACACACCTTTCAAACCTACTTTTTAAAGCTCATTTATTTATTGAAAACATTGCTGTGGTCTATTTGTCATGATAATACTAAATATTGTTTGTAGAATGATATAGCGTGAAATACTAAATCCGACTCATGCATGGTTACAAGAAGCTCTGCAAAAATTTTAGGGGTCATTTGACACATTACCGATTATCACTATTTAAATTAATCAATAATTTAGATCATCACTTAGATAGATTATCACTATTTAAATTATCGATAATATTACATTATAATATTTGGTAAGTACTGGTAATATAAATAATAGTCAACACGGATAGTGATAAAATTATCAAAATACTTTTAAAATTTATTTTAAATTTTAATAACATGTTATTATAAATAAACAAAGAAAAAAAATAAAAAAGTGAATATATATGAAACAAAATCAAGAGTTATTTGTAAAAGATTTTAAATAATCATCGCAACGAAATGAGATAATGTAGTGGGTACTAAGAATTTTAAATAAAATAACTCATACCAAATGCCCCTTAGTGACCAATCATATATCTGCTACAATGAGATGCATTTTAGTCGTTTGCAATATCTGAAGCTCAAAACTAATAATAGCCCACTCTAGTTCACTCAGCCCCAATGTGCCACAGTTTTGTTAGCAGAGGCGTGGAGACATGACTTACTAATAATCCCAATTCGGACATATAAAGTGTGCACTGTTTTGTTGCTCCTTTTCGACTGTCTAAACAAAAAGATTATTTGGGTAGATTTCTCTTGCACTTTTCAAAGTTTTGCTTTGTGTTTTTGCCCGTCTACTTTTCTTCTTCTACTGAGCAATGACAAGCTACAAGTAATCTTCACCTTGGATCAGCAGAATGAGACAAGAAAATCTTCACCTGTTCTTCCAGAGTCTCTGTAATTGCTAACCACTCTTGTCCTTTGATTCACTTTGTGCTCCTGAATGTTTGAACTTGTGTAGTTCTTCAATCTTTCCTCACCGGGGCTTGGCAGTCTTTGCTTTCTTTTTTTTCCTTCTAGTAAACTTTCTGGTCATTGAGTTATGTAGTCTTTTTCTTCAACTCCTTTTATTGGCGTTTTCTCGAAGTTTACAATTGTGTCATCCTTTGTTGTATAAGAAAGGATAATCAAGGGAACAGAGATTAATCAAATCAAGATTGTTCATTAAGGTCATATTTATTCTCTGTTCAAAAATCAAACGATCGATCTTTCGTGAGTACTTATCAATGATTGTCCGAAGGAGGTTCGGACATCCATTTTATCTGTATACATCAATCGTCCTAAAATAGTTCGGTCGTCCATTCTGTGTTCATCTATCGTTCATTCAAACGCCTGTAAAGATCGAACGGTCGAAAGATATGATTGTTTGAAATTGTACAAGTGAATTCACAAACTTTTGGTTGAGAGTTTCGGATGTCCAAAACTTGACCGATCATTCGGTGGAACTAGTCCATGGTCCTCAGTCGACAGAAAAGAGTCTTCTTAGACCATCGGATCATTTTCCAACATGAACAATCCAGATGGTCGCCCGATCTAGGATCGGTCAACCGACTAGTTATTGTCATCGATTTCATATCTCGATATTTCTCCAATTCGGTCATCCAAACGAGATTCAAACTTCCATTCTGGTCCATATCCTTTGTCCGATTTAGTTTCGAACGCCCAATCTAGTACTCGGTCGAGGTGATTCGGACGTCCGAAAGGGATTCAATCTCCCGTTTCAAATCGACATAGTGAAAGTTATTACAAAAATTCTTAGATTTTCAATCAACTTTCAATTCAAAGCAAGATCAAAACACCTATAAACCTATTCCTAACGTATGGCATGCTACGAAGGTCAGATCGAATCATAAACATATCTGAATCCATGAAAACACATATAAGAACTTCTCTTTTAAATCATAAGCATATACGACAGTAAACCAGTCCACTCAATTCTATTTCTTTTTCTATCATCTAAGAACTTAGTTCAAATAGTTGACATGCTTAAGATCGACATAAAATCAAGATAGCATAGATCTGCAATTTCATAATAACATGACATATACATCTTATATGATCAGACATGAAATTCGTCCGAGTAACAACTCTAATATTATTTAACTTGATTAAGAACATATAGGCATAACATCTAACTAGCATGATCGTTAATCCTAAATAGTCCTTAAAACATACAACTTCTTCTAGAAAATAATCCTATGACCTAGATCTCGAAAATACACCATTTTCGGATGATCTTCGATTGCCTCTTTGTCAGATCAAGATCTAGATGTGCCCCCCCCCCCCCCCCATGTTCCCTCTTCAGTACCTATAAAACTCGTCCCCACATCCCCTGACCGAGATCAAGTCATGGAGCAGAGGTGACAAAGGGAAAATGGCAAAAATGAGAGATGGACAAAAAGAGAAAAATAGGGGAAGAAGATGAAGCTTTTGTGGTCTTCAATCCTGGGGTTCATGACCCTTTGAATTCAGGAGTTATGCGAATCCAGTAATTATCGTGAAGTGATGATGGAGGAGATTGAAACTAATATTTCCTCATTTCTGTCCATTGCTCTTTCAGACGTCCGAAAGAGTTTCGATCATCCGATGGAGCGCCGATTGAGTTGTTGACACATCGTGATATCGGACGCCCATTTTAGTTTCGGTCATATGAAAGTCCAATGCTATATCATTTTATTAGGTGTGTTATAAAAATAATATAAGTTAATTTGTCACAAAAAGTTATCAGGGAAATTCATTAATTTGCAAGCTATTCTTATAATAATTGACCATGAATAGAAATAAATGTTGATCTTATAAAGGTCATAAAGGACTAAACTCACTATGGTCATTTAACCATTGAAATAATTAATAGAAAAAATATATTAACCACCTAAAATATAATTGAGTAATTCTAATTGTACTTCAAAGTCCCTTGTTTGATCTTTTCACTTCAAACAAATTTAATACAATGTCTCCAGGATCAAGAAGAAGGCACCCATGAAGGAAGAAGGTACAAAAATGTTATATTAATATTTTTTTGCATGTAAACATTTTTGCTCACTTTTGTCTCGTATTTCTTCATTATTTCTTAACTAAAATTCTCATTGATAGAATTTTACTGTCGTCCTGCTCCCTTTTGACACGCATGGGCAACTATGATGATCGCGTCACATATGACAAAGAAGGATTATAGAGGCAAAAAAACTATCAGAGGACAAGGTTGGGGCTACAATAGCTTTGGTGACAACATGATATCCACAGGTGCATGTGGTTTTTCAGCATTTATCAAATGGAGAAAATTGTAAAAAATATTTAAAAATATCTAGAACTCGCCAGGTATTTTTTGTACAAGTTTTTATCTGCCATATATATATATAACCGTGGATATCTAATTGTTCTCAAAGATAATTAGGACTTACCATTTTTTTTTAATTATACCTTGCTGATTTGACATGTATCAAAAGGCTATTGGAGGATTTTGGAGGCTCTGTTTGATTGCTTAATTAATTATCTATAGATTATACCTCTTTTGTGCACGAACTCAGAATTGTTGCTTGCAAAAGATATTGGATTGGAAACAGTGGCGGAGCCGAGAACCATTTTCACTTGGTTCCCTAATTATACTTATAAGTATCATACAATTTTAATATATATATATATATATATATATATAATTGTTATAAACCTTGTAATCGACTAAAAATTTTAAATAATGATCAAACATATATCATTATATTTTTCTTTATTATTTAATAATTTATAAATTCTATGATGAATCTTACATCTTTTATAATTTTTTGCACTCGTATAGACATAAAATTTATAAAATCAGATAATCTAATGAGAGGATAATGATTTATTTAAAAATCAATATATTTGAAATAGGAGAGTGATTAGATGTTAGTGTTTCAAGACGAAGAGTAAATTATAATTCAAAGTTAAATTTTAATAACTTTGGTTGCCAAAAGTACAATGTTAGAAGGAAAAAAACAAAAACCAAATAAAAATATTAAATTACATAATTAAATAATATATATATGATATTTTCATTCATTAATTTTAGACCTATAGGGGAAATCACATAATTAAATAAGAGAATAAATATATCAAATGATTTATTTGATTATTAATATATCTAAAATAGAAGAATAATTGAATATTAGTTAGTCACGATGATGAGAAAGTTATAATTTAAATAATAATAAAATATTAACCTTTTAGTTTATAAAAGTTATAGCAATATTAAAATAAAAAAGTTAAATAGAAAAAAAATTGTATAGCTAAATACTTTTTTATAATTATTTTTTTATAGTTAATACTTTGTTACGATAATAAAATAAAAATGTGAAAGGGCAGCTCAACAATGTCTTGGTAGATAAAGGAAATGAGTAATAATAAGATTAAAAAAATATGACTCTTGACAAGTTTCGAACTTATGAGTTTGGCAACAATTAAATATGTCCAAATACAAACCACCGGGACAAAGACAAAAATGTGGCAACGTCAATAACTAAGTATCACTTATTTAAAATTTCAGTGGGTGCACTTGCACCCATCCACTGATTGGAACATAGACAATTGACATTGTATTTTTTATATTACTATTAATCCTTTTTATATGTAATCTTGAGTTTCAGAGGTCATACCATTGGTAGGATGTAGTCATTGTCATTACTTTCAAATTCTTCTATTATTTATTACCATGAATTACATGATGTATTTTTTAGATATCTTAGAAAATATAATTTTATATTATAAGTATTTCTATAGAATAAAGAGAAAATGTGTAGAATTTTTTTTATGTATAGTGATTTATTTAAGTCTTTAGTTTTTTATATGAGTGCCTTCTAAGTAAGATTTGCAATAACTTTCATGAGTATGAGTAGTAAGAATTAGAATTCTTATTGGAACTCATAGAGAAGGAAATGGATTTATGGATGAAATCAAATATGAAGTATTTACATAAAAATTTGATTAAATTCCTTTAAGAATACTAAAAGATACATTATACTGAGCTATTTCAATAATGAATACACTAAAATGGATATTTCTAGGGAGATTTACATATTATGATTTTATATGTCGTACAATTTTTTTACATGTTATTAAGTTGTAGTGAAAAGGACAAGGGTAATCACTGAAATGATTCAATAATCTACACTGTATTAAATAAAAGGAAGATACTATGGAAGGAGAAATTGACATTTGACATAACTATATTTTGACAAGTGTCCTTAAGAATATTAATTATGAATTAAAGAATATAAAAAATTAAAAAGTATGATTATAAAATATGATAATTATATAATTGTATTATCTATATAGTTATATAACTTTTATAATTATTAAATGGTTACAAAACATTATTAACTATATATTAATAATTTTATAAGATATTAGAGATGGTTATAATAACTATATAATATTATAAGATATTGATAGCTATAAATTATCAACCTGATATAGAAATAAAATGTTATAATATTTTCATTGTCATTTTATTTTAGATATTTTATTTTATTTTCTATGTGTAGTAATTACTATTATATTCTCACGTGGACAACGAACGTGAAGTGTACTAATCTTTTCCAAGAGATTCTCTCTGTTGGTAGGAGTTTTAACATAATAGATTTCGATTCTGTTTGGCAACACCAAAATTATTATTTCAACTAACGTTTAGCGGTTCAATCACTAATTTTTTTATTTGATAAATGATGAAAATAAGTAGCATTTATCATTTCATATTAAAATATTGAAAAGCTACTTCTACTAGTGTTTAGATAGTAGAGTTTAGCGGTTCATAATTTTTTTTTCAATTTTACCCTTATTCAAATGCATCATTTCTTTCTCAACTTATCTTATGATTTTCTCATTTTTATTTTATCACCATTTAACTATATTTCTTTTTTTGCATTCATTCTTAATTAATTACAAATTATTTATATATTAATAATGAATAAAAATTATCATGGGTGCACTATATACAATTTATTGTCAATGTAAATTCCTATATATTTTAACAAAAAAAAATAATTGTAAGATTTTAGTTTATTTAAATGAGATATAAATAATTTATTTATTGGCGTGTAATAGATTTTATTTTTATTGAATTGAATAATTTATCATATGTTCAATTATGTCATTTTATATTCATCGGTCAATTCTACCGTGAAGTTTATCAAACACTTATTTGTTAGAACTTCTAACTGCTAATCATCATTCACTATTCGTTGGTTAAATCGTTATTCATTATCAAACCACTATCCGCTTATCAAATCGTTAATAATGCCAAACTGAGTCTTCGGAATAACTTTTTTCCATCTCATATATTTATGTGAGAGATGCATGTATATTGAATAAGTAATGGTGCTGACGATTTTCCTTTTTTTATTGTTGCAGCATTGATCGTGAACATAAGGAAATTATCTTACAATATGGATTTTCATCTTTTTTATTTTTTACAGCATTGTTTCAAATGTTCCAAATTATAATTTTTACAAAGCATTTAATGTTTTCACACACACATACATATTTATATAAGTGCCTAATTCTGTATCATTTATCTTTGATGAAGGTGGTTGATTGTTATAATAGTGTTTCTAAAATTTTTATTATATTCACAATCGTAGTTAGAATTTTATATCAATTATAACTTTTTTATTCTGTTAATTTATAATTTTCAGTGAAGATGGTTGATTGTTATAATAGTGTTTTTAATTTTTATTGGAGAAATGATGAAGATATGGTAATAATAATATTTGAATAACTATATTCACAAACGTGGATAGAATTTATTATATATGTTAAAATATGAACACTTGTTTAAATAGTTCACTTTAACTATTTTAGTATTCGTACATTTTAGTCATAATAATAATTAGTCTTGGAAGTCATTTGGTTGAAGAATTATTATCCAAGAAATAAGGGTTATATTTTATAGGATTAATGTACCTCGAGAGCAACTTTCGCTCTGGAGGAATATCGAGCGCATATCAATCGTTGATCCACCGATCAATGGTTGAGATAATTGATATTTTAAATGGTGAGATTTAATCACTTCTGATCAGAACCATTGATCAGTGCTAGTTGAGATGCGCTCAACATTCTTCGAGAGTGGAAGGTGCTCCAGATATATATATATATATATATATATATAGAGAGAGAGAGAGAGAGTTATTCCTATTTTGTATTTTGTTAAAAAGTTAGTGATTTTTTTACATAAATGAAAAGGTTACTTATAAAATTATTATCTATTTATTTCCTTTCATAAAGAATAATAAGTCATATCTAAGATGTGTAATTTAGCTTTCTAAAGGACATTAAACAAAGAAAATATCATGTGTTATTTTTTAACCAATGGCCCATAGGTTTGATTAAGGAAAAATATAGTTAAATGATAAACATGAATATTATATATTTTTTTAAAAGTAAAATTAGTTAAAGTTTGAATTTTATTATTTAAATGGAAAAATATAGTTATAACAAAAAAATAATTTTTTAATAATATGCCACACATAGTTCGGGTACATACTAATATGGTTAGTTAATTTTGAAATAAGTTATCAATGAAAATTATAATATTCATGTTATTGATTCAATACATTACGACACAATTATGCACACTTACAAAAATGATGTAATGAATAAAATGATAATTTTTACGGTATAAAAGTATTGAGACAAATATATTTTTAAGTCATAATTCGAAGAAATATAATATTTGTTGGTATATATACAATACTAAAAGAATTATATAGCATATAAAAAGAATAAGTATTCACTTGATATTTAAATAATAATATTTTTTAATAATATGAGTCATATTTTTTAGGGTACCACGCATCACACGGAATCTTACACTAGTATTGTTGAATAGTCGTATATTTAAATTTTGTTATTTTTGAAATTTCTATAAAAGTAAATACCCCATATTCATTACAATGAAATTAGAAAAGATGAAAATTCAATCCAATCCCTTACTCTAATTTAAATACAATTTTGTAATTATATTATCATTCATAAGTTACCTAAGCTCACTAGGCATGAGAAGGTCAAAGACTCAAAAGTCAAACAAGCAATGCTCTTTTACCACAAACATGATATTTCCATAATGAATATATTGTTTAGTATTCATAAGCTACCTAAAAAAATAAGAGAAGATCTTTAAAATAGTGGATATGAAATTCACATAATGAATATATTTTTTAAATTACGTTTTTTATTTCCACATTTCTCAAAGCAATTATCATGTTCTTTTACAAATTACATAGTATTTCTGTTTATTTATTAAAGGAATATATAAATTGGAAGTGCAATTTAAATAACACTGACTTTTAATAGTTTTATATTAATTCTTTACTACTTTCTTTTAGATAAAATGATATCTATTTGTAAAAAAAATTGCAATTGAAGTAAAAAATATTCAAACCTATTTTCTTACAATAGGTTAACATATGTTTGAAGCTCTCTATTCAAGATGGGCATTCATCTTTGTTTAGATTTTTTAAATTTTTTTCCGTTCATTTGAATTGATCTTTCCCACAATAATAACATTCAATGTCCGTATGTTTTCATTGTACTCCTATAAATTCCATCATTTTACTATTGGGTTCATGACTCTTTAAACTCTCTTTAACTCTTGATTACCTAGGGTTTGTTTCGGAAATAACTAATGGAGGGGTGGCATGGGATGATGTGATCGGAGGTGGTGAAGGGTGGTGTGGTATGACTTTACTAAACTCATGTTCGGATAAAAAATAATGGAAATGGATGGAATAAATTAAACCACATTTTTTATATAATACTTAAAATATGGTGTTTGAAAGGTTAATTTAGATAAAAGTCCTTTTTATTCTTTATGTTTTATTCTTATTTATATTACTTAATAAATTGTTTGCTTTATAATGCAAGTTAATATTGGAAGGTAAAGTATAAGAAATCAAGAAGAGAGAGTGAGAGGAGAGCACAAATCTCGAAAATTATCTTCGATTGAGAGTTTTCAAATTGTTGCCTGCAAAATCAAGAAATCAAGAAGAGAGAGAGGAAAAAGAGAGCGCAAACCACAAAAATTATCTGTTATCGAGAATTTACGAATTGTTGCCTGTAAAATCAAGAAATCAAGGGGGGGGAGAGAGAAGAGAGAGAGAAGAAAGGGAGAGCGCAAATCTTGAAAATTGTTGCTTGCAAAATCAAGAAATCAACGAGGAGAGAGAAAAGAAGAGGAGAGAGGAGTAAATTTCAAAAATTATTTACAACCAAGAATTTTAAATTGTTGCTTGTAAAACCAAGAAATCAACGATCGAGAGAGGAAGAGGAGAGAGAAAAATAGAGGAGAGAGAAAGAGAGAGGAGAGAGAAAGAGAGAGGAGAGAAAGAGCAAACCTCGAAAATTATCTGCCATCGAGAATTTTAAATTGTTACCTACGAAACCAAGAAATTAAGAAGAGAGAAGAGAGAGGAAAGGAGAGAGAGAGCAAATCTCGAAAATTGTTTGCCACCAAGAATTTGTAAATTGTTATCGGCAAGGACGACGTAGCATATAGAGAGAATTCAGTAGATGATGGAAAAGAAAAATAATCTTAATCATGTGTAATTTTGTCTAAAAAATTACTAACCCTCGTTATTCCACCAATTTGGTGGAATGAAAAAATTGGGACGTGGATGTATAACTCATGCCATCAAACCCCTCATAATTTTTAAAATAAATTTTGCCAAATAAAGTTTTAAAGAATTCACCCCCTCATTTCTCACCTCATCCCCTCTTATTCCTCAATCCAAACAAATGCTTAATGTTATTTTAAAAACTCAGTAAACTAATCTATTTAAAATTACTTTGACATGTCTTTATTATTATTATTATTATTATTATTATTATTATTATTATTATTATTATTATTATTATTATTATTATTATTATTATTATTATTATTATTATTATTATTATTATTATTGTTGTTGTTGTTGTTGTTGTTGTCGTCGTCGTCGTCGTCATTGTTGTTATTGTTAAATAATAAAGTTATTTCTGCAAAAAAAAAATTGGAACAAACTTTTGGATTATTGTCTTTCACATTCCCTCCACCTTTTTGTATTCTTAGGTTATTACTAATTAGTATTTAGACATTCTATTAATTTCTTACGGCATTTAATTTTGATCACAATCACTTGGTATTCAGAAAAATTACACTAAATGCCATCCAACTTTAACTCAGTCATGCCCTCCAACTTCACTTTGTAATACGAATGTCCTCCATCTTTTAACTCGTTTCACTTGGTGCCATATTTACCTACTATAACCCTTCTTTCGATCATGGAGTTGACGTGGCGTAAATGTGATGCTGACACGACATATTTTCTTCTCTTCGTGTTGATGTAACAATATTAAAAAATAAAAAATAAAAAAATCCACATCAGCCGACGAGGTCGGAGGGGCGTGAGGGTGAGGTTGGAGGGTGGCGAAGCCCCCGGTGCGTGCGGGGGGGGACCTCGCCAACGATGAGAGAGGTCGCAGAGGGAGCGTGAGGCCCCTTCTCCTCGCCTGCGCGTGGCAGGGGGGCTCCCCCCCCCCCCCCCCGCGACCTCTCTTGTCGCCAGCGAGGTCGTAGAGGGACGCGAGGCCCCCCCACTTCTCGTCGACGCGCGAGAGGGGGGGACCTCTGCCTCCTCACCGGCGCGGCGCCAGCGAGGTGTGTGTGTGAGAGAGGGGGGGTCGACGTCCCCCTCCCCGTGACCTAGCTGCGTCAACATGGATTTTTTTATTTTTAATTAATAATTTTATTTTTAAATATTGCCACATCAGTGCGGAGAGAAAAAAATATGTCATGTCAGCATCACATCTGCGCCACGTCAGCTCCGTGACCGAAAGAAGGGCTATAGCAGGTAAAGAGGGCATCGGGTAAAATGAGTTAGAAGATAGAGGGCATTCGTGTTATAAAGTGAAGTTGGAGGGTATGGCTGAGCAAACGTTAAAGTTGGAGGGCATTTGACGTAATTTTTTCTTTAGTATTCTCATATGATTTGTGTATTTACATGTTGGATCTTCACATTTTCTTACATTTTTATTCATAATAAAACACAATCATATAAATGTATCCATAATTATTCATATATAAATTATGTGTTGACATATTTTATTAATTATATTTTTATTCATAATATAAAAGAAACATCCTTAATTAATGTGTGTTAAGTTTTATAAATTATATGTTAACTCTTCAATTCAATTATATTTTTGTTTATGATAAAAGATATTTAGATTTAATAAAAAAATGTAAGGTAATGAACACTAGATTGTAAGGTAATTAACATAATCAGTAAATTTTCTTCAATTATATTGTGACTATTTAATTTCCATTCAATTTTTTATTCATAACATAAAATAACCATATATAAATGCATCCTTAATTAATGAGTATTAAATTTTTAAAATCATACATGACTGTATTTTCGCAAATTAAAGGTTAATTCTTTAATTTAATTATATTTTTAATTAATAAGGAAAATTGCTTCAGATTTAATTAAAAATATGTGAACTAATGGTCATTAGTTCTTCATATTTATATATATATTTTTTTTAAATGTAACACGGTGATGAGAAAAACATTTCTTATCTCTTTCATATATTGTTTAAATATTATATTTACTAAAATAATGTTTCAATATATATATATATATATATATATATAATGGCAAGGTCATCGTTTATCATGAAATATTTATATGGTATCATAAGGTGTAGCAAAAGTGGAAGTTAAGGATGCAACACGACGATATGAATAATCGATTTTCGTTTCGATGATTCAAATTGATATTGTGAGAAGTTCTTTTCAAATGAATGGATCTCAAATATGAGGGATATATTGAAAAGCCCAATTTTACTTTTTTAATATATGATGTTATTAACATATTGTCCTACTTTTAAAATTGTAACATATTTATAAATATGTTGTATGTTACAAAATAGGACTTATATTTTATTGGGATTAATGAATGTAACACCTCTCAGGTGAAACACTTGTGTAACACAGACGTTGGATTCAATGGATAGCTCATAACACATCTCTCATATTAGGGTCTTAAAGCCCTTTGCCTCTCCCCTTGCATCTTCCCTAGATCATCAGCGGATGCGGTTGACACGGGCTCGACGACAAATGGCATATTTGATTCGCTTGGGCTCTCTCTCTCTCTCTCTACGATCAAACGGTGATGATCGGTGGCACAAGCGGGACTGGCTAATCGATGCAGATCGAGCGACGACGGGATCTGATTCGATGCACGGGCTTGATGACGACGGCACGGATTGGGGGACGGGGGCAGCCATTGGAGGACAGAGGAGAGAGGGGAGTAAGGAGCGATGATCGAAGAAAGGGGCCCACGCTTGCGAGGGGAGGCCAGGGGCGATGATTGGAGGAATGGGCCGGCGCTCGTGAGGGGCTCAAGTGCTCGCGGGAGAGTTGATGCAAAGCAGGAACGACAATCGATGACAATAGTCGATGGTGGCGATGGTGCACTCGATGGAGGGGAGGAGAAGATCGGGCATTACACATATAAGAGAGAAAGAGATGAGAGTATGTGTTTTGATCTGGACCATACATATAAAATGAATGGTCCAATTTGGATGTTACACCGCATTTCAAGTGGTGTGACATCATCATTAATTTCTAATTGTGCAAAGGGAAAGTAACTTAGTTAATAAGATATTTTGCACGAATATGTGGTAACAAGTCAGAAAAGTAGCAGTTCTTGAACAACGGACGTTATGTTAAGATAATATATATCGGGAAAAAGTAACACAAATATCCCGCACCAGGAACACACATTTCATCAGCTTCACAGCTACAACAAGAACACGAAGACGATGCCGATCCTGGTGGCCTCCCTTCTCGCCGCCGGCAACCTGTTCGCGCCCCCGCCATCGAACCCTGGCCTCAACGACCCCCTTCCCGCCAATTCCCCTCCCCCCCTCCCCCGCCCCGGCCGCCGCAGACCGGCCACTCTCCTTCCCAAACGCCAGCAGCCGTCCAAGTCGCCGCCGGCGCCGTCTCATCCCAGGAACGCCCCTAACTCGCCTCGCCGTTCGCGCGCCCCGCCGTCCCCAAATCCCGCCCTCAAGGCCACTCACTCTCGCACCCGCTATTTCAAGCCCGTGCCCGAAGGCGGCGTCCTCCCGGCCGACGATGGTAGTGGTCGCGCCGTCGTCATTGGACCCTCGGGTCTCTCCTACCGTCTTCCCGGCGCCCCTTTCGAGTTCCAGTTCAGCTACTCCGAGGCCCCCAAGGCCAAGCCCATTGCCATCCGAGAGCCGGCATTCCTCCCGTTCGCCCCGCCGACCATGAACCGGCCATGGACCGGAAAGGCGCCTCTTTTGTCCAAGAAGGAGAAGGAGCGCAAGAAGAAGGTCCGACTTTTTGAGCCTCTAGGACAGACAGAAAGTAGCGAGGACGATGAGGAGGAGGAGGAGGAGGAGGAGGAGGGGGGAGGCAAGGTAATGTACATGAACGGAAATATGGTTGGGCTCGGCAGGTACCCGGAGGATGGCAGGAGCCGTGAGGAGATCTTGGGGGCGCCTCTGAAGAGATGGGAGATAAGAGAACTCATTAAACCTTGCTTGTCCAGCAACAAGCAGGTGAATCTTGGTACAAGTCTTTCTCTTTGTATATGGTCTCATCTCAGTTGCACAAACATTGTCTCTTTAGAAAAAAATGAAAAAAAGAAGAAGAAAAGATTGATCCTGTGATGCATAGCAGTCCAATATTGTTAGATAAACTAATTTATATAGTTCACTTATTAGTGCACATTTTGATCGCCTATTTTGGTTCTTTACTACACTATTCAGGTAGGGATGGTTTAACACACAATATGTTGGAATTAATACATTCACATTGGAGGCGCCAACAAGTTTGCAAGGTTCGGTGTAGGGGTGTTCCTACTGTTGATATGGACAATGTCTGCCATCATCTTGAGGTTAGTATCTCATTCTTTGCATCCAGTATGGAACTTTGCAGTAGATAAGATATGCCGCATGCACCAAACTGTTGACATTCACACATTAGTTTATGCAAATTTTTTTTTCTCCAACACAATCAATCTTACTACTTTTAGACAGAAATTTCTGGAACCTAGTTACATCGTTATTCAAACCTTGACACCCAGAATTGCAGCATTGAAACAAAACAAAAGTCTCTTCTATGCATTGAAACTGTTAAATAACATTAATAGCTACCAACAACCATATGCTAAGAAGGTTAGTTGTTTCTTTGTAACTCCAGGAAAAAACTGGAGGCAAGGTCATACACCGAGCTGGTGGTGTTGCTTATCTTTTTCGTGGGAGACACTATGATCCTCGCACACGTCCTAGATACCCTATAATGCTCTGGAAGCCAGCTGCTCCTGTTTATCCGAAATTAATTCAAGAAGCTCCAGAAGGTCTTACGAAAGCAGAAGCAGATGAATTGAGAAAGAAAGGGGAAAATCTACTGCCAATATGTAAATTAGGTTAGTTGATTTCTTCTTTCTAGGCTTATGTAAATTAGTTTAGTTGATTTCTTCTTTCTAAGCTAACATTTTACTACTACATTTATTGAGGTTCATGGAAAAGGGTACCTTTGAATAGCTCTGATATTAACCATACCACACTTCAGTACCATGATGCTTAGATCAGTTTTCTTTTAGATAGTGCTTACTTGCTGACAATAATTAGAGGATGGTTGAACTGAATTTCTTCATTTAGTATATTAACCTTAGCCTTTTTTGCAATTAGATCTTTAGGTAGAGGTGGCCTTGCATTATTTGCAAACTTTGGCCTTTGACGCAATTTCTGGGCCATTCTTTCATGTCAATGATTAAAAGAGTGACGAACTGAATTAGGATTGGGATATGATATACACTTGATATCAGGGGTATATTATCAGTTAGGTGGAATCAATTGGATATGCTATTACCTTGAAATGAATATGTTCTCTGCAGTATGTATACAATCACAACTTCTCAAGCATTGGCACATTTCTTGACGTGACAAATAGCATATTAATTATTCTTTTTATTTGATTATCCATGCATCTAGGGTTGTGTATGTTGATGCGTTTTTACAAATGCAAGTATGAAGGATCTCTAGGATGTATTAATGGATAGAAAATACATCTGAGAGAGATGATAAGTTTGATACAAACTCAACTCTCTCCCACATCCACATTAGCACATTGAAATCATGGTTGTTCAGAAGTTGTATAAGTCTACCTTCATTTCTTTTACTGTTATCCGTGATAGATAGTTTTCTTCTTGCCAACAAATGACAGCTAATTTAATAACTTCTCTGCCCTGCAGCAAAGAATGGAATATATGTTGATCTTGTAAAGGATGTAAAGGATGCTTTTGAAGGAAGCGAATTGGTGAAGGTTAACTGTGAAGGGATGCATGCGAGTGATTACAAAAAATTAGGTGCAAAACTGAAGGTTCATGGCATATGATTCTATACTTTCATGTTGAATTTCGATGAAGACATTTATAATAATTCTATGCTAAAGTATACCAATGTTCTTGTCCCTTCTGAAAGATGAAGTTGCTGTGGATTGACTTTGCTTATTGCTTCTTTCAAGGAACTGGTTCCCTGTGTCCTATTGTCTTTTGACAATGAGCAAATATTGATGTGGAGGGGTAAAGAATGGAAATCAAGCTACAAAACACCGTTGACTTTTGATTCGATGCATGATCAATTTGGGGATCATGATTCATCTCATCAAAATGTTACAGGTGCACCTTTGACACTGTAACTGATTTGCTTAAATTATTTTCTGCTGATATGTTTTTTATTTAATCTTCATAGCATTATCAGAACTAGCAGTCCTTGTGGCTTATGTTTTTTTATATCTAACCATATTATAGTTCTTAAGTCCATGCCAACCTGAGCTTCAATGTATTAGGTTTTCAACTGTTAAACAGATATTTCTGTTAATCTGCATATATATTTCATTGACAAATGTTTGCAACTTCAGTTATTGTGATGTGGTTTTCATACTGCTTTCCATTTCTCTTGCTTCTATGACATATGTCTTATTCTGAAAGTATTCCCCATGTGCAAGCAGGCCAATCTGGTGTCCCGACTGGTGAGAGCAAAATCGTACATAAAAAGTTGAGCCAAAAGATGCTCTCATTGTGGAAGCGTGCAGTGGAATCGGAGAAAGCTTTATTCCTGGATGATACTCCGCTCGATCCTGATTCTCTTCTTCAAAGGGTTGAGGAATTTGAAGCATTAACCCAAGCCTCTAAACATTCTTATCAGGCGCTGATCCTGTCTAGTCAGGGAGATCCTAATGGTGCAGCAGCTCTTGGCAAAAGCATTGTTAGGGCCGAAACAAATGTTGTATACAACCGTAATGATTCTGAAGTACGGGGAAAAGATGAGTATGATAGAGGTCTCAGATACGATGACAAAGGTGTTAATATTTTACTTGATGAGATTGAGCCTTCAGTGCCCTTTGGTCATTTGACTATTGACTCGATAACTGAGGAGCACAATAGGGATTGTTGATTCAATAGTTGAGTTGCAGAAAATGCCCTGGAAGGCACTGTTGAGTTTGGGTACAACATACTTCACCAACAGCTTGAAAGTATGCATCTCTTGTATATTTACCCCCTACCACGCTTCAGTCATTGATCATAGGAACAGAAGGCAAATCATGACTTGACATCTGACAGCAAATACTCACAGATGCACTATCCAAGTGTCATCTTTTCATGATTCACATTTGACAAAGGAAAACGATAACCATGATTCTTGTATAATATTTATTTGTCCTTCATAATTCAATGTTTACCTGGGATAAAGTGTGTTGAAGTATGTCTGAAATTCTCTAGCAAAGTTTCTCAGTTTCCAGTAACTGTTTACTGAAGGTGCGTTTGGATTGAGAATTGATGGTACCCTTCTTTCCATTATCCTTCTCGTCCTCTATTCAAACCTATCCAAGATCCATATATATTAGTCATGCTGAATGTGACCAAGTTGGGAATGGCATCCTCATCATTTCCTTCCCGGATGCGTTGTATGAATCTTATTAAATGATTGACATTGCTCTCGAATCATTTTACTGAATGCAAAATTGCATCTCAATTGACAAGTAAAGAAAAAAAAAGGCGCATATACTTTCTCAAACAACGAATGCCCGGATATGAAAGCTCTAAGAGGCTCCCAAATTTACTATTGAATCCGACAATTTTCTTGTTCAAGAACAACACTTACTAGTAAAACACACATGCATAACCAAGAGAACAAGCAAAACTCAAAACAAGGAGGGGGTACAGCAGAAACAGGTGATCAATCTTCTAGTTATTATGATCACTACAACTCAAATGGAAAGAGAAAACTTAGGCAGCTGGTTTCTCCCACTTGAGGGGCTTGACCACCTCCCAGGTGAAGTCCGCGTCGTCCCTGCCAAAGTGCCCATAGGCTGCTGTCTTGAGGTACCTTCCCCCGCCACCTTTCTTGAGGTCCAGGTTAATGGTGATCATCCCAGGTCTGAAGTCAAAGCTCTCCTTGACAATCTTCAAGATCTCTTTATCAGGTATCTTTCCAGTGCCATAGCTGTCCACGAACACTGACAGCGGCTCAGGCACACCGATAGCATAAGAAATCTGGACAATGCAGCGGCGGGCAAGTCCACTGGCCACAATGCTTTTAGCTGCTTGCCTAGCAATGTAGGCGCCGCTGCGGTCGACCTTGGTGGGATCCTTGCCTGAGAATGCACCACCACCATGGGCTCCCCAGCCACCGTAGGTGTCAATGATGATCTTACGGCCAGTCAGCCCAGCATCTCCATGAGGTCCACCAATGACAAAACGGCCAGACGGGTTGAGGTGGAAGATGGTCTTCTCATCAAGGTACTGCTCAGGAATGACAGGCTTAATGACGTGCTCCTTTAGGTCGGCAGCAATCTCGTCATTGGTAACAGTCTCATCATGCTGGGTGGAGATGAGCACAGTGTGCACACGGATAGGCACCATGGCACCATGGTCGTTGCGGTACTCAACAGTGACCTGGGTCTTGCCGTCAGGCCTCAACCAGGAGCAAGTTCCAATCTTCCGCACCTCGGTGAGGCGGGCACCAAGTTTCGTGGCGAGGACGTGGCTTAGGGGCATCAGCTCTGGGGTCTCGTCCGTGGCATAGCCGAACATGTGTCCCTGGTCACCAGCACCAATCTCCTCAGGGCGCTTGGTGAAGTGGCCGTGCACGCCCTGAGCAATATCAGGGGACTGCTGCTCGATGTTGACGAGCACCTTGCAGCGGTCAGCATCAAGGCCTACGTCGTCGGACGTGAAACCGATGGCACGGCAGGTGTCCCGGACAATCTTCTCATAGTCCACATTGGCCTTGGTGGTGATCTCGCCAAAGACCATGACCATGTTTGTCTTGGTGCACGTCTCACAGGCAACCTTGCTATCCGGATCCTGCTCGAGGCAGGCATCGAGAACTGCATCCGAGATCTGGTCGCAAAGCTTGTCTGGGTGTCCCTCGTTGACGGACTCAGAGGTGAACAGAAAGGTGTCCTCCATTTTACTATGAACTGTTTGGCACAAAAACCAGAAAAGCAAACTAATCATATTACTGGTACATCATAAGGAAAAAAATGGAAGCATAATAACAGGGTGCACTTTTTGGATCTGCCTTGTAAGCATTAAGTTTACTTTTGCTAGCTAAAGATACTACGGTAGTACCAAACTATCTTATCTTTCAGCATGAAGGATCTTTGTCAACCAGAAGCTTTTGCTTGGAATAACATTGCGTGAAAGACTAAGAAGCACAAAATACGTTAAAGATCCAAACACTGGTAGAGATGATGTTCACAAGATCGGAAGGCATAACAAGTAAACTCTCTGCAAGAGCTATATTTGAGAGATGACACAGAAGAAACAAACGAAAAGTTTAAGGAGATCTGCATGCGAAGGGTTCTTTGACTAGATCGAGCTTGATGAAGCTAAGCAAAGCATTAGGGAAAAAAACAGAAGTAGATCCATGGCAATAAGAGAAGATCCAGAAACAGAAGAATAGATATCCACTAAAAGGAACGCCACTTAAGCGAGATGTCGCAACAAAAAAAAATCTGCTCATAAACAGCACAAATAACGATTATTGTGGTAAGTTTTACATCTCAATCTTCCATAAAAATAACAAAAGAGCAACTTCAAATATTCATATATTTCACTGAGCACTGACAAAATCCAAGTTGCAGAGCTGTAGGCATGCGAGATCTATGCTCACGTTGTCAGCACACGCAAGCAACAAAAGGATCCAACATTTCTTCCCCTAAACAATCCAAAAATCAAAACTCCGCACGACAGAAACAACAGATCTACAGGAGCTCCAACCGCCCAGCTCCAGATCTTAGAAAGAAACAGGCTCCAAAACCATCGGAAAACGCTTTTACGAGGATGCAGAGGAACAACACCAAACAGAACGAACTGGATCAAACCGAAACCACGAGAAATCGAAAGAAGCAAAAAAGGGGGGGGAAGAAATCTCACCTTGGCGAGGGACGAACGGCGGGGAAGGAGGGCGAGATTTAAGAGATTTGCAGCAGAGTGGGCTTGCTCACGACCTCCCTTTCACGGGTCTCTCAAGTGCCCCCCCGACCCGCTATTTATAGGGACCTCGGGACTCTCCCAACACGCGGATCCGATATCGGAAGCCGGGTGTGCCACGTGATTAGATCTCGAACCGTTGGATGTATGATCGGCGGCTCGCGGGGTTATCGGGTTCGGTGGGTGGGTGATCGATGGGGACGTACCGGCGCCTCACCGGCTAGAGCCGGTGAACACCTACCCGCGCGGTCCCCACTGCATCCGCACTTCGCGTCCAGGTTCGTTCTGTTTACGACTCAAAATTGTACCACGCGGCTCCGCTCGGCTCGGCTCACGAGCCAGCCTGTTAGCCGAACTGTCGGCTGCTGATCCTAGAACGGGAAACAGCCATATCGTGCTGTTGGAGGACGACACGTCAGCAGATACATTGGAAAGAAATGAAGCAAATAAAATGTTAGGTAGGTAAAATTAAAATGGCCTGCGAAATTGTTGGTACGATGAGTTTCCACTTTTTATATTATTTTTTATTATGAAAAAACGGGCATTTTTTTAGAAAAATAAAGTAAATAATGATTTATTACCGACCAAAATAGTAATGATAATGACTGATTTTTTTTCACTGTAATGTATTCGATTAAATATGAGAAATCTATCTAATAATTATTTCAGATCAAGAGCTTTTAAATTCAAGTTATATTAGTGAGAGTTTCGTGTAGGAATTCACTATTTTTTATTTTGTTAATTTTTAATTGGATCAGTGGGCTTCCATTTGGGATTTCGCCGCAATCTTTTTTTTAGCTTGCATTATTTGATATAAAACTTATATTAACATTCATTTTAAAGAATAAAATAACTTTGTAAAAATATTAATTATTATTACCTTTTAAATGTTGTATTAAACACTTTTTTACATTTTAAATAAAAAATATGTTTAAAATATAAATTTTAAATATATATATATATATATACTTCTCTTAATAATGTAGCACACAGAGGGCAGAATAGTTATCTTCCATTGTTGCCTTTAAAATTGATAACATGTGTAAGGGGATCTTTGAATATTTCGTAATATTCAATTATTTCATTTTCTTTTTTAATATAGATATCTTTCTCATTTATTATAATGATTATTATAGTATAATATTTACAATTTTATTAGAATAGAGAAGTATATTTAAATTATAACATAAAATCATATAAATATTTTATTTTTTAAAAATAAGTAATATCCGGCATTGCATCCAACAATACGTTGTAACTTTTTTATTACTTTAGTTCTTATATTTATATTAACCTTAACCCCACACATCTTTATCCTTCCTCCATTCTTCATCATTTTTTCGCTTTTTTTTTTGAATTATTTTAATGTTTCTCTTTAACTTTATTCACTTATAACTTAAGTTTATTAATTCTGATAACTTAAGTCTATTAATTACTAATGACATGCCATAATTATTTTTCAATTTAAAAGTCACATTTTTATATCTACTAATTATCATCAATTTTTTATTAATATGAAGAGTCATAATTATTTTGATTAGAATGTTCACATATGTTAACCATATGACCTTTAATTATTATTTAGAGTAAGATATTAAATTTCTCCTTCCATTTTTTTTACTTTTTGAATTATTTTAATATTTCTCTTTAACTTTATGCATAAACTTATCTAATGAAAAAATTATGTTAACTTAAGTCTACTAATTACTTTTATTTAAATATGAATCTTTGACTTCATGCATAAACTCTTCACTCTGATTATATTTTTATCATAAGAGAAAAAATTAGAATTAATTAAAAAATGTAAAGTAATGATAATTAATTCTTTATACTTTTTAATATTCTCATTATTCAGTGTCATAACTATTACGATTAATTCTTAGCCCAAATGATTGGTATTTTCATTATTAACTTTTGAATTAAAATTTTAACATCATAATTAATTATTCATAAATTATATGTTAACTCTTTGTATTACATTATCTTTTATTGGTAACAAAAAAATATTACCTATAAATGTGCTTTTAATTATTTATAAATAAATTATATGTTGGCTCTTTATATTTTATAATATATAAGAATTATACACAAATGAAATCTTAATTAATGTGTATTAAATTTCACAAATTATATGTTTTTTATTCTATTATATTTTTGCTCACAGTAAAAAATATTTTAGATTTACTAAACAGAAAATGTGTAAACTAATTAAAATCTTCTTATTTATCTCATATATAATGTGGATAAAGAATGAATCTTCAGACACCACTCATTCTTTTTTATTATTATTAATTGTTTATACTTTTAATATTCTCATTCTTTATTATAATAAATATCACTATTTAATTCTTAGCACAGACACTTGATATTATCATTATTCATTTGTGTATTAAAAGTTTTACATCATAATTAATTATTATAGATTAAATTTTGACTCTTTGTATTCCATTATATTTTTATTGACTTTATGTATCTCATTACACCATTAATTATTCATATAAATTATATGTTGACTCTTCATATACTATTATAATATTCATAATAAAAAATAATAATATATAAATACTTCCTTAATTATTTTATATTAGTTTCCATAATTATATGTTAAATCTTTAATTTTATTATATTTTACTAATTATTAAAATATTTTTTCTCATAATAAAGAAATTTAATAAAAAAGAAAAATGTCATCAAATAATTTTTAACACAAACAATTTATATTATCATTATTAATTTGTGAATTATAAGTTTAGCATCTAAGCATCATGATAATTATTTATAAATTACATGTTAACTCTTTATATTTTTATATTTTTATAATATATTCATATATAAAGACATTCTTAATTAATGTGCATTAAATTTCACAAATTATATGTTTCAACTCTGTTATATTTTTTTGCTCACAATAAAAACATATTTTTATATTTAACGAAAATAAAATTTATTAACTAATGTATTGTTAAAAATACATAATTGAAATAATTTTAATAAAAAAATTTATATTTACGCGAAGCCTGAGTAAGTTTACTAGTCACATTATAATTCACTTTTTAAAATATGAGATGTGTTAGTCCAAAAAACTTTGGTATTTTTTTTCAATAAAAGTTCCAAAGGAAGACAATTTAAGTGAGTGCTCCATTATCCCAATTATATAGATCTATTGGCTTTTATATATATTATTATAATAATATCCCGAGATGGTGGTACTCAAGAAGCCTAGCCATTTAATACTGAATTCGGCATTAATATATAATTAATAATGCCACGATTAGTGAATAAAGATTTAATTAATAAAGACACTTAGATATGACTACGTAGTCAATATTTTGACCACATGTTTTTTTTTATAGTTGGAGAAAAACGTTCTAAACATTTAAACTGCAACTACATGTTTTTGTTTTAAGTTTTGACAAGAAAGCTTTTCTTCTTCTTCTTTTTTCCCTTCAAATTCAAATCCATATATAGAACAATTGAGATGAGCAAATTCCAAACTTTGTGGAAAAATATGTTGTTCACTCCACGAGGTTCATGAATTGTATGATGGCGATTGGAAGTTGAATTTTGGGATCACGGAAGTTTATAAATAAAAAAAACATTATAATTATAAGAAAAATCGACTATTCAACGAGCCTGTGCTACCAAAGTCCATATACGGGTTCATTTAATTTAATTATATTTTGAAAAATAAACTCGCAGTTAATTAACAAGTAAGTTAGCAACTTAGCGTAGGAAGATTTGAATGGATCTTATTCCATTTTCTTAACACTTTATGAAGTTAATTTGATTCTATTCATAAATTTCAAATTTACGAGCATATAACTTCTTGTACCACTTTGACACTTTGTAAGAGGTGAAATAAGACAGTTGAATTTCACCAAACAGTAAAAAAACAATCACAAACTTGACATAAAATATATATTTGATCACCAAATTATCGATGATGTCTGGCAGAAAAATAAATTTAAAGATTGGGTGAACCCAAAATGAGTACAATTCGTAGTTTTTATAAATATTTCTTAAGATAATTTTTAATGAATTTAAGACTATAATAAATATATAAAACAATGATAATTCACATGTATAATTTTGAGTTCATATAATTTTCAATCCATACTTATAATTACACTATGATTATTGTATCTGAACATATTCATATTTAATACAATTTGGTTGAACCATATGTAGTTACTTCAAATTTATTTTCTTTAGGTCTAATTCTATTGATATCAGAGCTATTGACATTTAACTAATGTTTGGAAGGAAAAAATGATAAACTATGATCAAATTGACAAATTCATAAATCAAACCTTGACCGAAATTCAATTTTTACAGTTAATATTTTGGTGAAGCGTCGAGTGGATAAGAAAAACATATCACAATAGATATTTACTATTCTCGTGTATGTAATCTAAATTTTAAATGTCAAGTAGACTAGTCGAGTACCATTATGTATGATAAGGGATATATGTAAAAATTGATATCATTTTATAGGATAAGAGACTACGCTTTTCAAGTTTATAAACGTGTGTATATATTATAAGGTTTAATGAAGGTGTCGAGCGTTTTACATTACATGTGAAGCATGCATCGAACGATTTTACACATAGTTTACTTTATTTTTTCGATATCTTTTTTCATGAATAGTTTAATTTTTTATAATTTTTTACGTTATAAAATTATTTTTCTGTCATCTAAATTATTCACGAAGAAAGATATCGAAAAAAATAAAATAAACTATGTGTAAAATCGTTTGATACGCACTTCACATGTAAAACGCTCAACACTTACATTAAAATCATATATATATATATATATATATATATATATATATATATATATATATATATATATATATATATATATATCATGATCGCCCTGAGTTTTAGATTGAACAATGTTTATTGTCAATATATTGTTAAAGGTAAAGTCAGCTTTAAATATTTCATAAAAAATAGAGAGAGAGGTGGAGAGGAATAAATAGATATAATAATAAGTTTCTTTATTGCGAAATAATCACGATTGTGCAATTGAACCACTTAATCACATTGTGCAATTCTAACAACTATTATAAATATATTGCTTTGAGATATTTAAATTTGTATTATGTTGGCCCTCCCTAATTTTTCTATCCTAGTTCCGCCCCCTTGTTTAATATCGATTAACGATGATCGAAAAAAAATTAAACATATTAACAAGCATTGATTTTTTTTTTGCTTAGGATTTTAATTAAATATATTCATTCTAGAAGACCGAGAGAGATAATTTAGCCTACGACTAAGAGCCAATTTCCGGCTTGCCCGAGCCATAGCTTTGGAACTGCCACGTGTCGGTCTACTCCAACTTCATATTCTTTCATTCTCTACGTTACGATAATAATTCATGATTAAATAATTATATATTTCTTAAATAAAATAATATTTATTTATTTAGGTGATTTAATAATAAAAATGTATTATATATGGCTAAATAAATTATCATCAATGAATTAATCATATTAGTTAACATGAATTTGATCATGATCATCTTTACTATTTAATATATATTTTAAATTAATATATAATTATTTTATTAATTTACTAAATAAATTAGTGTTATACCTTCGTCGTACTTAAAATGCTTTATATATACATTTTCTATCTTCCTAAAAATATCAGAGAGCCATTCAATCAGCATATAATGAAATTATATATATGTATATATAGAGAGAGAGAGAGAGAATTACAAACGAAAAAACAGAGAGTAATAATTATACGATGATGGCAATATACTAAAGCAATAAGAAATACAATATACCTATTTCTATAAAAGAAAAAAAAAGAAAAGTATTCTTGTTGTGTTTGTTTTCTCGTTCGTCATGCGTGCATGTCCAAATTATATCAAAAGTTTTATGCGGTGGTTGCATAAAGCACCCAACCCACTCACAACTTTATCATAAAATTCACCCACTAATTATTACTAGGGACATTACTGGTTGGCTCTATTTTATTTATATATATATATTAACTACAATTAATAACTATTTCAATATCTTTTTTTATTTTTTTATTTTTTGAAGCAATTTCATATTTGCAACGGTCACTGATCTCATGGGGACATGTCAGTGGCATTTAATTAATTAGCTGAAAGCGTGGGGGTGGACAAATATGCGCGTTGTCGACGATGGTTCATGACCCAACTTGACGAATGCGACCACAAAGATCAAGTCATTTAGCTCGAAAGTTTTATTAGATGAAAATAAAAAAATTTATTAATCATGTAATTTTTCTAATATTTTTTAAAAAAAAATTATATAGGCTTGCGGTGCGATGACATTTTTTATTTCGAAATGTTTAGAATCAATTAGGATAGAATTCAGGATATTATTGACAAGAATATTGCAAAATTGTTGTTTTAATATATATATATATATATATAATTAACGATTTAGATTTCGAAATAAGAAAGTTTTAGGCTCATTAAAATAGTTATTATTATGATACAACTAATCGCATTCATATTTCTCCCTCTCGAACTAAATGGTTGGCTAATGTAATTTATATCGGAAAAAAATATCACCTATTAGAAACATTACTAATAAAATAAGGCGTCGTTTGTCATGTTAAATAATTAGGGGACATGATGGAGTTGGTGGTTGGCTTCGTTGCTTTCATGCATGTTGCTTAATGACGCATGGGGAACCCCATAATTGTCATTTGTTCACACATCTTTACATACATGCATGAAGTGGCTGCAACTAATTATCACCACAAAAAAGGTAAAGACACCTTGCTCTTAATTGTTAAGATGGAAGTATCTAATTTGTGAATTGTAAAAGAATATTCACGAATATCTAAAAGGAACAGCACTTTATTTGTATGATGTCATGAAGCATGATTTAATTATCTTCTAATTAACTTGAAATAATTAAACCACTTAATCTTGATCAATGGTTGCCGTAGCTGGACTCCGATCAACGATCCGGGCCGGGACCGGTCTAAATAATGAAAGACTTGTCGAGTTTCGGATTTGCTGTCCGGATATTCGACCCCCGCCTCGGCCCGAGTTATTAATATATAAAATCTATCTTCAACGTGCTCTTTTCATTTTACCATCTCCCTTTCTCTCTCCCATCTCTCTCCGTCCCTCGCCCTTTCTCTCTCTCACGGCGGCAATGGGAGCGACTCCGATGACTCTCTCAACTCGGGCCGCCTTCCCCTCTCCTGACTCTCTCTCTCTACTCGGCCGCTAGGCGTCACGATCTGGCACTTGACGGTTGAATCGGCCATTAGGTGTCAGATTTGGTCATTGGCGGCCTGATCTAACCATTGGAAATCTGGCCATCGGGCGTCGGATCGGCCACCAGGTGAGCTGATCCGGTCGCCAAGCGTCGAATCTGGTCATTGGCGGTCGATCCGTCCGCCAAGCGCCATATCGGCTGCCAAGCGTCAGATCGTGGCCGATCCAAATGGCGGTGATTCCGGCTTCGTCCGCCCTCCCCCTCGGCCCCTCATCCTCCCCTGTCATGTCGACACTGGCCAAACGACCGCCGTAGCGTTTCTCGATTGCAACTCCGGTCAAATTTTCGGATTGTTAGATCTAACCCGGTACCGGATCCGCCCGAGTCTGGATCCAGTACCAAGTCAAAAAATTTTTGACATAATTCGAATAAGAACCAGATCCGTTTAGACCCGAATCCGGTCCCGAATTTGCTCATCCCTAATGAAACTAAAGACCGATAGAGGGTTGAGAAAGTTATTAGCAAAAGTTTTCCAAGAACAAAAGTATAATGGTTAATATCAATTAATACGAAAATAATAATGAGAGTATAGTAAAAGAAGAAAATCGCATAAGGAAAGAAATTAAATATCACTCGAATAATTTTACATGTTTCGATATTTCCACCTATATTTATGGAAAAGATTTTCCGCCGAATTACATTGTTAAATGACAAAAATAAATCAAAGAGTAAAAAGAAACAAAAAAAAGAGTTAAAAAAACATTTTTCTTCTTCTTTCTATCTCTCTCTTTTCCTTAAATTTTTATTGTGGATGGAGGACTATATCTTTTTTTCTCCACATATCCTTGTATTTATATACTTTGATAAGAAGAAGAAAATATTAGAAAATCTTCCCCGTCTATTCTTAACTTGTATAGATAAGATTTATATAGAAGTATCACAACTGAAGTTTATTATAAAGTGATATTACATAATACTAGTCCTAAATTCCGTGCGATGCACGGTTGACGAATATTAGAAACAATATATCATATATAATCAAAATATTATGGTTTATAATAATTATCAAAACTTTATTTATACTTGTATAATAATTTATAAAAGTGAATTATTTTAAATTTAAAAAATAACAAATTATCTTTTAAAAATGAATATTATTTACTTGCATATTATTTTTTATAATGAAGATATTATTTACATTAATCATACTTAAATTAATGAAAAGTAAAAATTAATCTTAATTTAAATCAAATTAAAGATTTATTTTAAATTACTTTTTAATTCAGAAAATTATTTTTTATAAAGAAATTATTTTTACTTGTAAATTTTTTAGAAAGAATATTATTTATCTTAATCATACCCAAATTGATAAAAGGAAAAGATTAATCTTAATTTGACACAAATTGAATTACTTATTCTAAATTATTTTTAAATTCTGAAAATAATAATTATATTTTATAAAAGGAATTATTTTTCCTTGTAATCATACTAAAATTGATAAGAAAAAATAAAGATTAATCTTATCTTGACTCAAAATAAATTATTTATTTTAATTTTTTTAAAAATAATAAATTATATTTTAAATAAGAATGCTTATTCACTTGCATATTATATTTTTGGAAATAAAATATTATTTTATTTTAATCATACTTAAATTCATAAAATGAAATAATTAATTTTAATTTGACTTAGATTGACTTATTTATTTAAAATTATTTTTTAATTCCGAAAATAATAAATTATCATTTAAAAATAAAATATTTTAACTTGTGCAATTTCTTTTAGAAAGAAAATATTATTTATTTTAATCATCATTATCTTCTCGAATCGACTATATATGTCATAATCCTAATAGTTTGTATATGCATATGTTATTATTATTTATCGATATGGGTTATTAATTGATTTTTTCCCTGTGCAATCTGACAAATAATGTGGGATCCTGCTGAATTTTCTATAATTATGATTATAAATGTATCTAGTTCCATAATCTTAAATAAATTATAATCCCTGCCTACGTCCCTACTCAATCAAACTATTTTTTTCCAGTAAAAGTAAACTAACTTTACATTTGAAAAGACATTATTTATTTTTCAGTGGTACGTATATAATTATCTTATATAACTAATTTGAAATATTAATCTTTTTTGTCTAAACCATCCTAATAAAATTGTAAGAAAAAACTCTTACTTCTACTCAAATTAAATTTATGTTATATATATAATGGATTGAAGATGATAATATTATATGGATTAGGATTACTAATTGATTATACTCCGTGCATTCTAAAAAGAAAATAATATTTATTTATTTTTAATTCGAAAATAGAAAACTATATTTTAAGAAAATGTGATTGTAATCAAATTATGCTTATAAATTTAATCTTCTTTTATTTTTATCACCTTATATAACAAACTATTGTAACACAATTTTTTTTAAAAAATTAAATTATATATATTAATTTATATAAATTTGTTTACACATATTGTTATGATGCCAACTTATGCAATAATCTTATATATTTTATTTTCCTAAACTTAACCGGATAATACATATTTATAGATTAAGATTATGTTTAGGATCAGGAATTTAACATATTAGGATTAGTTATATTAGATTTATGTGATTATGATTAGTTATGTTTAGGACACAAAGGGTTATAATTAGTTATTTATTTTAATCATACTCAAATTGATAAAAAGAAGATTAATCTTAATCTGACTCAAATTAAATTATTTATTCTAAATTATATTTTAATTCCGAAAATAACATACTATGTTTTAAAAGGAATTATTTTTATTCGTAATCATACTCAAATTGATTAAAAAATTAATCTTAATTTGACTAAAATTGAATTATTTATTTTAAATTATTTTTTAATCCAGAAAATATAAATTCTTTCTTTTGTTATCTTATATAACAAACAATT
Organism: Pontederia crassipes; assembly: GCA_030549335.1. Classification (NCBI taxonomy): domain Eukaryota; kingdom Viridiplantae; phylum Streptophyta; class Magnoliopsida; order Commelinales; family Pontederiaceae; genus Pontederia; species Pontederia crassipes. The sequence continues at coordinate 53,568,097 of CM060193.1, read as the reverse complement.
ATAGGATAATTTTTATTATCTTAATTTAACTGTTAATTGAATTCTAACTCCTAATATGTATTGAATTCCATGCCCACATATTGAGCCATGGTGGGATTAAAATTGAAGATTATTCTTTAAAATAATTTTATTTATCTGATTTTTCCATATAGTTTGTTTTATTAACATTCAGTTCTATATATTGTTATCTTATTTTAAAAAAACCTTTTAAGATTAGTTTTATCTTTTAGATTTAAACTTTTTTAATTTTGTTAACTTTACGATACGCACTATTAGGATCTATCCTTATGGATAATATTATGATTAGGATTAGTTTAAGTTCATAAAGAATATGTATTATTAGTATTATAAATTATAATTATGATTAGTTATTATTAATAATAGATGACATATGTCATCACCATAATAAATCCACTTGTCATGCTTTCATACTCCATGCTTTTATCTCTACTTTTATTTATATATATATATATATATATATATATATATATATATAATCAAACGTAGAAATATCATTGTAAGTGATCGATATTGAATTTTGCTGGCTAAAATATTATCAAACAAATATCAATTGATTAACACACACCCTCAAGTGAAATTGGATTTTATGAATGAGAATTGGCTCCCGGAGAATCACTATATATAATCACTTTCCAAATTATTAAATATAATGCATTGAATATCGGAGGAGAGATTGGATGCATGACTTGTCGCCGATGGTTCATCCGCCATGTATTTGCATTGGCGAAGGAATGAAAGAAATGGGAGAGTCACATTTATTCAAGTTCTGAAGTTGCATATGTAGCTGAAGGACTCGGGTACGAAGGTGCATTATGCAGCTGAAGTTGCATATGATCGTCGGAAGGGAAGGTTCAATAGGTGCCGCCACGGCGGCGTGGAGCACCTGCCGTCGTCTCCACGAGGCGGCGGGGGTGGAGAGAGGATGTATTCGTGAGAGAGTTTCTTTATTCTGTGAAGCGAATTCTTACAATTTAGTAGGAAGACAAGATGAATAAAAACACATTATCCTTATCTCAGGAATATGATCTCTGCATCCAAATAGCCCCACTGGGTCCTCTCAAAAACCTATTAACCTCATATTTTACCATCATTATAGATGAGGCCCACAAAGTGAAGAAAGTGATGTTTGGATGAAATGGAAAGAATAAGGCCTTTGTTCTCACCATACCTCCCTACCAAATGAGGCCTAAGGTGCTTGTCACAAGCGACGACGGAGCTACGTGTTCATGTTTTTCTTGACTTGTTGGTTAGCAACACTCATGTAATCCAATATTGACCTAGGTTCGAATCTCCTTTCTAATCCTTTTACTTTTACACTTTTCAAAATTATTATATATAATTCACATCTAATTATTTACACATAATCTTCCAAAATTGTCTTATAATATTTTTACCTTTTATCGTTATCCAATCAATTCTTTCTTTCTCTTCTAGAAATTATATTTTATATTTTTATTTGATTGTTTTTATTTATATATTGCCTTTATTCAATTACTATTATTTAATTAAGTGGTCCAAGTCCATCACTTTTACCACTTATTTTTATAGTTGGTATTCCAAATTTTATATTTTTATTACAATATTTTTGTCCTCTATTTTCATCCAATCAACTCATTCTTTCTCCTTAAATATTATGCTTACTATTTACGTATTTTTTAATTTTAATTATTTAATTTATATATTACCTTTGATCATTGTATAGTTAGGTAATTATAATATTATGTATGCTCATTTGATTTATAATTATTATATACAAATTGATATACATAAATAGTAATGCAATATTGTTTTGTTAATATATTAGTATAATTAAATATTTATGTTTACTATCTTATATTACGCTTACGAATTATTTGTTATGTGTTAAAGTTATTTTTTAATAAATCGAGAGAAATCGTATCCATGATCTCTTTTTAACATTGTACACATGTTTGTAGTGTTAGGGTTATTTCCTTTAACCACCCATAAACTATCGCGATTTTCCATATCTAATTTTAAACTACGAACTTCTTTTTTTGGGTCTCTAAACTTTCACGATTTTTCTAATTTGATCGTTCCGTCCAATTCCATCGACTTCTCTATTATTTTTTTTCACATATGTGAAAGTCCATTATACCTCTGCCTTAAGTGTTAGTTCATTTTTACATAAAAGTAATATATAATAATAGATATAAGAATAATTAAAAAAAGAAAAAACAAGTCACGCCGGCGCAGGGAAGGGGGGGTGTGCGCAAGGGGAAAGAGGGGGGAGGGGGGCCGGCGACCCCCCTCCGGTGACACTTGTTTTCTTTAAAAAAAATATTTTTATATCTATTTTTATATATTACTTTATGTAAAAAATGAACTAACACTTAAAGCAGGGATATAATGGACTTTTCATAATCGTGAAAAATAAAAAATGACGGATAAGTCGACAGAATTGGATAGAAGGATCAAATTGAAGAAATCGTGAAAAACTTAGGGACCAAAAAAATGAAGTTCGTAGTTTAGGGTTAGATGTAGAAAATCGTGATAGTTTAGAGGTGATTAGAAAAAATAATCCTAAATAATATTAAATATTATTATTTATGTTTTAATATATATATATATATATATATAAGAAAATTAAATTTATGAAAGGACGGAGACAAACTCTTCGACTACATATATATGTGGATTGTCGAGGGGTCCACCACCCCCATGCCCCCGGTAGGGGATCTCCCTTGACCCTGATATGCTTGCTAATTGAACAACAAGATCACGTAATACGAGGACATCTTTTATTTTGGAGTGTTTAGAGGACCAGCAGATGAATTTCTAATTGGAATATGATTCAAGACATTATTAATAAAAGTGATGCACTTGATTTAGAGAGAGTGCTAGTAGGATGAGGGAAGGGAGCTGAGGCGGTGGAAGATGGAACCATGATAATCTCAAACTCTTATACCATATTAGAAAATTTGTACATATATTATTATTTTGAATCCACATATATTATTAATTTTCACAAAGAAGATTTATATAGAAGCTTTATAACTATTTTTTTTATCGAGACTCATAAGTGTCCAGCACTATTAGCACATGAATAATACAACATTCGGATGAGAACGATATCGTGGTCAAAATGATAATTTTGAGAATTGAACTTGGAGCTAATGTTAAAACATAATTCTCTATCCAATTGTATGAATCATTCTTGATTTTTATAGTTGAAATTTGTTACAAAGTGATATTATATAATATAATCATTTGTAGGATATCATTGTAATTAATATTGAATTTTGTTGGCTGATATATTATCAAAGAATATATTAGTTGGTTGACAGAAAAAATATGATCATGTGAATGTCAGCCAACATTTTAATATAAAAATTTGCTGGTCATTAATAAATATATTTAGTTGGGATAGATGAAATTTATCCCTTTTTTTTTATTTCTTGGTGCAATTTCCATAATAAGATATGCTGATTGCTGAACATGACCCTTTGCAAGTACCAATGTGACTTTAGCAGGTTAGCAAGCAAAGCATGGAGCATGCCTCAGTTTCGACCATGACGCATCTTTTCACGATTTAACTAGTCACGATCTCAAAATAGTATTAATTGTTAATCTAATAATTGCTATAGCAAGATTAATTAGTGAGTAAGTGAAAATTAATTAGAGAATAATGAATATGTTGAACAATTTTGTGGTTCACATCACATGTATGAACTGTGGAGCATTATTAACCAAGATAAATGATTGATATATAACTATATATGCATATAACAATGACGTAAGAATTCAATATTCATTTCAGAATATATATATATATATATATTATTTTCATTAAATGGCATAATGGCATCTTTATTAAACCGAAAAAATAGCTAGTGTTATGATTGCAGGATCATAATTAACTAATTTTTCGGAGATCGTGCATATAATTAACATGATAACAAAAAAAAAAGCCTCGCACTGAGACGACTTTAAATATGCATTATTGCAAGTACCATCTTATCCATGAAGAATATTTTAATCATACTTTGAAGTATTTAATAAAAAATTTAAAATAACTTGTTCGTTTATTTTAATTCTTCTATAGAAATTTGCCAAAGGGAAAAAAAAGAGAAAAAGAAATTAAGAATAGATTCAAACCTGTAAACCCATTTACTGATTCATGCCGGAAGTTATCGGTGGGGTGGCAAAAATTTTCATGGTCTATTGTAATATTTTTTTTGCTCATAATAAAATCGGGTAAATTACATCAAACACCCTCCAACTTAATTTTGCTCAGCGATGTCATCCAACTTTACTCTGTAACAACGATGTCCTCCATCTTCAAACTTATTACATGGAATGCTCTTCCGATCGGGAATACCTGGTTTCTCGGTTGATCTGCTGACGTGGCGATGCACTCTATCAACCACGCAGGAGAGGCATTCGACGTAGCACCGTCATGTCAACAATTTAATAATAAATAATAAGTATTAAAATAATAATAAAATATTAAAAAAATAATAAAAAATATATTTAAAAAGTACTTCTCTCTACCGACGTTCTCGTCGGAGGAAGGAGAGGAGGGGGGAGGGGGCTCCCCCCATGACCTCCGCCAGGAGGCGGCCCCCCCTCTCCCCTCGTTGTTCACCGGCGCTCCCCCGCTCTTCGCCGGTGCGGATTCGTCGGAGGTCGAATGGATTCTTCGTTAGCCTCATCTTCTTCCTTCGACAGAGAGAAGTATTTTTTTAATATATTTTTATCATTTTTAAATATTTTCATATTATTTTAATATTTTTTATTATTAAATTATTGACATGACGGTGCCACGTCGAATGCCTCTCTTGTGTGGCGGAGAGAGTGCATCGTTACGTCAGCAGACCGACCGAGAAATTGGGTATTTCCGATCGGGAGGGCATTCAATGCAATAAGTTTGAAGATCGAGGGATCGCTGTTACAAAGTGAAGTTGAAGGACCGAGCAAACTTAAAAGTGGAGAGTAATTTATCCTAATAAAATCTCATTGATGATAATATATATATATATATATATATATATATATCTTTTTGCCCACCTCTTGTTTACACGTTAAATTATATGTATTTTTTTAATCAATCGATTCAACCACGTTCAATTTCATATGATATTTTTCTCTTATTAATATTATATATGAATGTTTTATCACGTTAAACTATATACAAATGTTTTCTTCTTGTCTTTTACTTTGTTGTTTGTACACATAAATCGATTCCTCGACGTTCTATGGAAGTTAGAGATTATATATATATATATATATATATATATATATATATATATATATATATATGATCAAAATTAAACTCACATGAGGAAATAATTTATATATACTTTCATAGCTTTTTCGTTATAGTACATTTTGACCCTTCCTTATGATGTAAATTTTTTTTTATCTTTTATTGTATTATTTCAAATATGAAAAATATTTGTACTACCTCCTTTTTGAAAGGTAATATCATTATACACTTATTAATTATATTCTTCATAACGAACGACAGTCAATGTGCCATTTAGTACTATGCCTTGAAACGTAATATAAGGTTCAGATTCTTTTCATCACATCTACTTTTTTAATGACATTCATTATTTAAATATGTATTTTAAATTCTAATTAATATAGCTAATTAGCAAATCAAATTCCAATTTCATAGTTAATTTAAACAGAATTTAACAATTTTATTTTAATACAAATACCAAATTGCTAGCTATTTATAATTCTTAACAAAAAAGAAAAGGCGTCATCCATTCATGGATAAACTCAAATGGACCAAATAAAAAGATTTATCCATGAACAGATAAAAAGTGAAAATATTTTATTTTGTTTTAATGCTTAACAAATAAAAAGATTTAAAGATTTAATAGTTTTTGGTTTAGTTTATGAATTCACCAATTTCATTAATGGAATATATATAACCATGCTCTTTTGTCTCAAATGTCAGATGCCAACAAAGTTAAAATATGAATAGTACAAGATGGGTATAAAAGAACTAAATGGTCCAGTAAAAGAGGGCAACCAACTGGGTTGAGTGTACAGATTTGTTCAAATGGCAATTTAATAAAAAAAAAGGAATGGCACTTTTTGTATCAGAAACTAGACACATTTGACAATGAAGAAGTTGTGCCTTTTGTATCACAAACAACTGCAAAACAAGTTGCATCCCTTCCCACTTTCATCCACACAGACCTGCTGCAGCTGATCTTCTTATCTACCAGGCCACCCACTTACAAAGTTAAAAAAAAGAAAAAAACAATTGAAGGGAAACAAAATGATCCATCTGTCTCTATGTCTATCTCTACTTCCATCTCTTCACAACCACAATTGGAAAAAAAAAAAGATCTCTCTTCAGAAGTGCCATTAAATGCATCATGTTCTCTTGTTTCTCTCACGATCCATCTACCCTTGACATGCCTTCATATGCTTTTATTCTGGATCCAACATTTATGAAGCAACCAAATTTAATTACCGCAAATTAGTTAACGGAATTACACCTTACAAAATACATTATCAAAAAGAATTTAATGAGCGTGTCAAGCGTCTTTTTGTGTTAAGCGCGTGTCAAACGATTTATACATTATTTTTTTAATATATTCCTTCATAATAATTTATAGAATAATTGATGACAATAAAAATATGATTTAACTCATCAATAATAATTATACATTAATTATTTTTAGAATTTTATGAACTTATACACATTATTATCCTTCGTGATAGATACAATTATTTTTTATGCTACAAAATTATTTTTTTGTTATCAGTGATGATCCTTTAACTATTAATTAAAAATATTTTAAAAAATATATGTAAAATCACTTAACATGCGTGTGACAAAGAAAGTGTATTACCCACTCATTTTCTCATAAAAAAGTATATAATTTACAAAAAAATATCTAAATGCATTATAGAGCTAGACCAGAAAAGGGTTGCTGCAGACCCATAGCAAAAGTTAAAAAGAAAATATATAGTACTTAAAGTTACTATGAAGAATATGTTCCTTTTCTTAGAGGGACATGGGAGACCATAATTCTATCATTGCACCGTAAAGGAAAGAATCATCATCATACCACCACCTAGCCTTATCATATGGAACTTGGCATCTTACTCTATTATTTCGAACTAGACATCTTTTGATCTTGATTCCTTCTCTCTCTCTCCCCCCTCGAATAATACATGTATGAAAAAAGAAATAGAAATTAAACCCTGACCCATGAAAATTAAATTGCTTTTTTTGTGTTTTCTTAATTCATTAATTTAAATATTCGAGGAGAGAGAAAAAAGTGATCGTATCTCCGTTAATTTTAGGAACTTCGAATGTCGGATTGTCTTGCAACTTATGTCTAAGTTAGGGGTGCCGGAGGTTCGGTCCGATTTAGTATGCTTGAAAATAAATATAAATGTAAAATTAAATACATTTTTTATTTTCTTAGTGTTTTAATTACATTAAGGGGAAAAAATATAAATTTGCGAATAAGAAGAATAATACTAACGAACAAATAAAATTAAAGAAAAAAGTATAACATTATATAGTATTCAAATAGATTTATCTAAAATATAACTGTTAATATATTAATACTCTCGAGTTTGTCGAGGTTGGATATCGAGTTAACCCGAAATAAATAAAAAAAATAATTTTGGAATCCAATCGACTAGGAGATAAAGATGAGATTCGAATAACTTGGGCCCAATTGAGTTTTGAGGCTGGCCCAATTAAAACATTAAATCCAGCCGATATAGCCCAACTTTGTACCAATTATTATGCAACCAATTCATGTGGTATAGAAGCCCAACCCAGAACGCTCAACCATTGCCATTGCCATTGCCATCTCAGGAAGAATAATATTATTATATTTATTTTCTCAGCACTAATTATTTTCGTTTTAATCCTTTCCCCTCCCTTCCCAACAAGGTTTTTTTCCAAATGAAGAGATGCAAAAAGGGGCTTATTACTTCCCCCCTCTTCTCTTTTATTTTATATATTGGAATTTCATTTCAAACCGCAGATGATAGTTTCATCATTTAATAAATTTTTAAAAATAATAAAAATGTTTAACGAATTAATAATTAAAATAGAAATCTCGTGGCATAGTTTCATATATTAGGGACAACTTTCAAATTAACTATTTTTCTCTCTCCATTTTTCGTTGAGGACCAACACAGTCTCTAATTCTTGAATCGAATTGGGGTCTTCGAGCCAGGTTCACAGTTGAGCCAGAATCCAGATCAAACCAAGTTGAGAGAGACGAGCAATATATCTTCATCGTGTTATCGAAGAATCGTACATTTTGATTATTTTGTGAAGCTTTGTTTATTCTCATTATCTAATATTCTTAATTTGTTTTTGAAGGTTTTAATTTAGAAAACCAACCTATTCAAAGGAAGTAAAACAAAGTTCTTTTACGTTGTTCTTGTAACAAGGACGGACGACGATCACTTTGGAAAGTCGACGCACTATCACGATTCAAAGTACCTGCACAGAATTTAACAGTCTCCACAAGAGTTATAGCATACGAATGTATCCACAATTCAATCATGCAGGACTCTAACTCTATTTATAGAGTTTAGGAAATAGTTTACGTAACCATGTACGGGGAAGTTTATGCAACTGCATGTTTCATGTGGATGAACTTTGGGCCAAGCTCCATGGCCTATTAAGAGTGTACGTCCAACATTCTCCCACTCGCACAAAATGGGTCATATGTCGCGCGAATATATGTGAATAGCAAATGAATCGTGCGGCCCACGAGTACATTCACAACACAATACAAGAGAATTGTGACCTGTTAAGAATACACAATTACTCAATCACTTGACAACATATACCATAACCTGTTAGGATACATAGTGCTCAACTAACTTGAGAGCCAAGACTATAAAAGTCGCTTAATCAATATGCGAGCTAAAACTATATTCTCATATAGTCGCTCAAGCAATCATGTTACTCGCTTTGCTTTAGAGACACCTTGCTTGCATAGCTTAGACGACTCACGTCTAACTCCACGGTTATTCAATTTTATATGTATACTTTATAGTTGACCAACAACATATACAATTTATGCAGCACAAGTGAATCTTTCTCTCGCCCTCATATTTCTCGATTCTAAGTCAGTTGCTTTTTTAGACGTGGCTCGACGAATCGCATACAATTTTAGCCTTTGAGTACCTCGCTAAAATAGCAACACTAACATATCACTTTGAAATATAGTCAAGAGTCGAAGGGCGATCTCCGGACTTGTTCAGTCCTTAAAGACACACACATGTGATGAAGACTCGACTATTCATCACGTCTTAGGGTCGACTTAGCATACTTGATAATATACTCAAGTATTGCGGTGGAGACTCCCACTGAAGAAGCGTATGCCATTGCTCAATAACACCGCACAGACTTAAGTCAAGTCGCCAATCTTTGGCGCCTGACCTGAGTTCTCCCACTAGTCGCTCAAAAAATTTTGACGCCTTAAATGAGGTCTCATATGTGGCTCTCCTTGTCAGGTCACACGTAGTTGAAGTAAACACGTGTCCAAGACTTTCCGAACAAATCAGGGCAGTTTTAGATCATATTATGATTTTAAACCATTTCTTCTCCGCTCACTATACTCTAAGCGCCGGAGACGATTATCCGTGTAATTTGATAATCTCTTGCCTGACTGACATACTCTACTTGTGTATAACAATTCATAATTACTTAAACAATGAAATGAAAATGGTTTCATTAAAAAACAAGCATTTAAGTACATTTAGGATTACGTAATCCTATAGCTTTTATATGTCTAATAAATACATCTCTCGGAATAGGCTTCGTAAATGGGTCAGCCACATTCTGATGTGTAGACACATATTGAATCATGATCCTTTTCTGAACATCTTCATTTCGTATAAATTTGTAGATATGCTTACCTTTACAGTGATATTTCTCATCTTTGACATATGCAATGGCAGCTTGATTATCACACTATAGGTTAGTCTTTGAAGCATCATCAGCTACTATCAAATGGCGAAAGAATTTGCCTAAACAAAGGCCTTCTTTTGCAGCTTCGGTATACGCCACGAATTCAGCTTCCATTGTTGACAATGCTATGCAATCTTGCTTCTTGCTGCTCCACGTCACAGTGCCATTGCTAAGCAGGAAGATGTAACCGGAGGTGGACTTGCGTTCATCAACATCGCCAGTCCAATTAGCATCCGTATATCTGACTAACTTTAGACTTCCTCCTTGATAGCATAGTGCATAGTCAACGGTTCCTTTCAAGTATCTGAGAATCCTTTTGATAGCCTTCCAATGCTGGTGTCCTGGATTAGACTGATATCGACTGACTAGACCAATAGCATGACATATGTCGGGTCGAGTACACAACATGACGTACATCATACTCCCGTCTGCATTGGCATAAGGAACAAAGGCCATAGCACTCTTTTCTTCTGAAGTCTTCGGACACATATTAAGACTTAAAACTTCACCATTCGCTATAGAAGTATCAATGAGTTTGAAGTTATTCATTCAAAAACGTTCGACAACCTTTTTTATATAGGTTTCTTGCGAAAGAGCAATGAATCTCTTTGAACGATCTTGATGAATTTTTACTCCAGGTATATATGCTGCTTCACCCATGTCATTCATCTCAAAGATAGAGGACAACTATTGCTTAATGGTATTTATATACTCCTTATTATTCCCAGCTAACAAGATATCGTCGACATATAGAGTTAAAAATACAAACTTATCTTTGTAGCCACATATATACACAGTGGTCTTCATCAATAATAGAAAATCCAAAGAAAATTATTGATCGATGAAATTTTAAATACCACTGCCTAAATGATTGTTTTAGTCCGTATATGGACCGTCGCAATTTACATACTTTGCGGTCTTGACTTTTTATAATGAAGCCTTTAGGTTGCTTCATGTAAATTTCTTCATCTAGTTCTCCATTTAAAAAAGCTGTATTTACATCCATTTGATGTAGTTCTAAATCCATATGAGCAACTATAGCTAGGATTAAGCGAATTGAAAAAAATCTTGCAACCGATGCAAAAGTTTCATCATATATATACCCTCTTTTTTGGTGTATCCTTGTGCAACAAGGCGAGCTTTATATCTTTCTATGGATCCATCCGCACCACATTTGATCTTGAGAACCCATTTATTCCCTATTGGTCTTCTATCGGGTGAGAGATTAACCAAATTCCAAACTTGATTATCTTTCATTAACTTCATTTCTTCTTTCATTGCTTTCATCCATTCTTCTTTCGCAGAGCACGAGAGAGCCTCCTCAATTGTTTTAGGCTCGTGTTCATTTTCCGGACCAACTATAAAAGCTTCCCTCTCAATCTCAAAACGATGACGTGGGATGCTTTTCCGATTAGTCCGACGTATTAAACATTCGGGTATATCTCATTCTTGAGTTGGGGATGATTCTCTCTCACTCGGATCAGAATTCTAAGGTAAGGAGACATACTCCTCAGCAAATTGATCCATTGGATGAGTCAACTCATGATCTTCTTCCTCCTCGAAGTAAAGATCTTTATCTATTTCGCCTTGCTAAAGAAAATCATCTTCTAGTAATGTAGTATATCTACTTTCTATCTCTGTAACAATTCCATCATCCTTTTCACCTATGAAAACATATCCTTTGGAAGTCTTAGAATATCTTATAAAGATATATTTTTTCCCTCGAGGACCCAACTTTTCATACTTATGAGAAGTATGAAGTACATAGGTTGCGCACCCCAGGGGCGCAAATAATTAAGTTCAGACTTTCGGCCTGTCCAGAGTTCGTAAGGAGTAGAATTTACAGACTTTGATGGAACTCGATTCAATATATAGGCTGCAGTCAATAAGGAATCATCACAGAAAGAAATAGGGAGATTTGCTTGCACCATCATTGATCAGATCATATCAAGTAGAGTCCGATTTTGTCTTTCTACAACACCATTTTGTTGCGGAGTTTCAGGAATTATTAGTTATTTAACAATACATTTTTCATCACATAATTATCTAAAGAGATCAGATAAATATTCACATCCATGATCTGTACACAAGACTTTAACTTTGTGATCCAATTGATTCTCAGCCATATGCAAGAATCGTTTGAAACACTCTAATGCCTCAGATTTATATGTGATTAAATAAACCACACTATAACGTGAATAATAATCGATAAAAGTGATGAAATAAGAGAATCCATGTCGAGCCTTAACATTCATAGAACCACATATATCAGAATGGATTATTTCTAAGGAACATTCAACATGTTTGCCTACTCCAAATGGTTTTCTAGTTGCTTTACCAGCAAGGCAATCTTCACACGTGGGCATAATGATTTTAGCGAGATTGCCTAAAAGGCCTTTTCTAGCTAGTCAATTCATACGATCTTGCTCAATATGCCCAAGTCTGGCATGCCAAGTTTTGACATCCACATTTTTATTTGAAAATTATACAAATGAACAACTATATTTTTAAAAATCGTAAGAGATTTCAAGAACGTAAAAACCATTATGTTTGTAAGCAGTACAAATACAAATATTGTTTAACATCACATCAACATAACTTGAACCAAATGTTATTACATAACCAAATTCATCTAAACGAGATACTGAAATTAAATTCCGTCGAAAATCTGGAGCGTAGAGGATATCATGGAGGTATAGAACACGTCCTTCGCAAAGGTCCAATTTACATATACCAATGCCTTTCACCTCCACACGTGCATTGTTGCCAATGTAAATTCACTTGGTTCCGGCACTGAATCGACGAAAATCCACAAAGGCATCGTGTTCCTTCGCTATGTGGTCGGTTGCTCCTGAGTCTACAATACACGAAGGATGAGAGTTAGCGACTAATGCACAGCTAGAAACATAAACGAAAGTTTGTTCAGAAAAGTATACATGTGTTTTCTTCTTCGGCTCAGTGCACTCACGAGCGAAGTGTCCACACTTGTGGCAGTTGTAACACTTAACTTTACTTTTATCAAACTTCCCACCGCGCTTACCACGTTTGCGCTGGTTTTTACCTTTGTTTTCAGTCTTATTTTTACTCTTCTTATTGTGTGACCTTTTACGTTTTTAACTTTTACTCTCACCTTTCGCACTGGATTCGGCAACATATGCTTGACCGGAAGATTAGCTGCCTCAATGCGCTCTTCTTCCAGTTCGACGTGCCACATCAGTAAAGGTTTTGATGTTATCGTTATGGGGTAAGTTCAAAATCATTTGTTCCCAACGTGCTGGAAGGGAACGAATGACAGTCTACACTTGTTGTTCATTAGTAAGAGGAATAGTAGCACTTTTCAACTCCCGAATCATGTTCGATAATTCACGCAAATGCTGTCGCATGGTGTGATTTTGGCGCATACGGTATGAATCGAATTTAAGATTAAGTAATCTTAATTTCGTGGTTGATACACTGACAAACATCTCATGAAGGGCATCCCACATGGTTTTGACAATTTCATGCACCTCGTACTCACACATTAAAGAATTGTCCATGCTGCTCAGCAACACAATGCGAGCTCTTTTGTCTTTGTTTTTCCATACATTGTAAGCGTCCAAATTTCTTCTGTGTTGAGGTGTAATGCCAAATTCTGATTCAGGCATGGTGTTTTTGATGCATTCAATAACTTCTTCTTCTTCGAGGATGTATTGTACTTTCCTATGCCAAATGTTATAATTGTTCCATTCAACTTGTCACCTTTGTTCAGTTCAGCAATTATTTGCTTGATTGCCATTTAGTCTAAGATCATGTTAAAAAATAATGAGTGTTAAAATGTTATACACAAGTCTTCTCGTCGCAGATATTTCAAAAATAATAAAATGATAATATTTGAGGGTAGTGATATCGAGATGGTAGCAAACTCCCACTCATCTCCCACTATTCCAAAATCATTACCAAGTTATTAAAAATAATACAATTGCGCCAAGGTACTATTCTAATAATTTTGCAAACATTCAAAATTATTTAAAATATATAATATGATTAACATATCATTTTCAAAAATTTCAGCCAGACAATCAGAATTCTGATGGGGGCGCTTCCTTGTCTATGCAAGGTGACAATTAGGGAACCATCACCCCTTTGCCTCGACATCAAAATAATTGAAAAAATGTTTATCGTATCACGTGAACATAGTAATATTTAGAGACTGCGTTAAATGTACACTAGGTAAGTTCATAGAGAAAGAGGGTACTAAATTTTTCACATACAATCTCTGTTCGGTATTTTTCTAGACATGCACATGTCACGCACCACTCAATAAAAAATTACTACCGTGACCATTATATATTTTAAATGTCTTAGTCCTATTTGGACTACATATGTTTCATTATGGAAATAATTAACTCAGGTCCAATTTATTAAAGTCCTAAATTCATGAAACATATCACATTCATACTTGTCATATTTATGCATAACACAAACATAACATAAAAAAAATTATGAATTACAAAGCGGACAAATAATTATACAATTCATTTATAACATAATGTAATTATTTGTCACGTGCTTTTAACATAATATATGCATGATAATAAGCATGGTTATTATTAATTCAAACATTTACATAAAATGTAAAAAAATAAAGTCACATGCTTATAAGACATATATGTATAACATAAGGCAGTGAAATAATTAAAATATCAAATTTTTTTTATACAAATTGAAAATTATTTGTCACACATGACTTAATTACATATATGTAGTGAAAATATTCATACAACAAAAAATAATGTTATCATATCATACATATATTATTAATTGCATAATTTTAACACAAAAAAATGCGATATCATGTGAAAATACATTTGTTACATCAAAAACTAATTTTGGTAACAAAAAATATATGCACTTCAAAAATTTTCTTACAAAAGAAAAAATATTATTTATAAGTTCCATAACATTAAATGAACCTTAAAAATAATATTGTGCACGAAATATTTCATTTTCACATATAACATAATGTAATATAATTATGTTCATAACATAATATCAAAGCATATTATAATATATACATGACACATTTAAATTTTGTATACATGATATATCAAGAAATGTTCAGAATCATGTTATTTAGATTTTAAGAAAATTTCTGTAAATTTTCAAATTATCATAACATAATTACATGCAAGACATTTCATATATATAAAAAAACATGTCATATTATGTCACAAAATTTCTAATATGCATAATAATTACGAAAATTAATTAAAAATGCATAATATGTCATGGATCAACAACACAATTTCATAAAATTTCCATAATTTTCTGGAGCATAGAACAAGCAATTTTTTAATTTTAATATATTTTTTCCAAAATTTCTCTAATACACTATAATTTCTAAAAATGTAACTGTTCATACTGGGCCAAAAGTTTGCCGACCGTGCGCTGCAGGCCTCAAGCCCACGCCCATGCGGCACTGTTCATGTAGAACAGTAATAAATTTTTTTAAAACAAATACGGGAAAAAATATATTAAAATTTTGTACAAAATTTTTTGTTGAAATTAGTACATGATGGATAACAAAAAAGTTTGATTTTTTATTCTTTGATTATGGTCATATAACTAAAGATGCAAAAAATATAATTTTTGCACAATCTCGTAAATAAAAAAAATTAACGAAAAAGAACTATTTTGGCTCTAATACTAATTAAAAGTTTTAATTTAGAAAACCAACCTATTCAGCGGAAGTAATACAGAGTTTTTTTACATTGTTCTTGTAATGAGGACGATGACGATCACTTCGAAAAGTCGACGCACTATGACGATTCAAAGTACTTGCACAGAATTCAATAGAGTCTCCCCAAGAGTTATAGCATACGAATGTATCCACAATTCAACCGTGGAGGACTAACTCTATTTATAGAGTTTAGGAAATAGTTTACGTGTTTACTCAACTGCATGTTTCATGTGGATGAACTTTGGGCCAAGCTCCATGGCCCATTAAGGGCATACGTCCAACAGTTTTCTAATTGATCATAAAAACTTAAGAGATCTTAATTTGAATAATAATAAATGTTAACTTGTTCATCGAAATTTGTTTGTCTCGCGTTATTCATCAATCAACCTTAAAATGATCAAACTTCTTTTTTTTGTTGCCATCACCGTGTCCGGAAAGTGGTTTCGATCATCCAATTCAATTGACGTTAAGTGTTATGTGCACTAATCACGAGTTGAAATCTCGACCTACTATTGAGTTTGACTATTCTATGTCATCCCGAGTGACACTCCCAACGAGAATTTTCTACATCCACAAAAGTTCGAACTCGAGATATTTCCTCGTTGCTATCCATTCTACCCAATTTTCGTTCATAAAATATCAAACTTCTTCATTTTACAACAGGAACGGGTGAGGACCAATTCTTTCTGCCAAATGACGTGATAAATGATGAAAATTAATTCTGAACGAAAAGTAGAAGTAATCTATCAAATTATCTTTTTATCACTTATTTTTATCATAACATTTAATTTTATCCAAACACAGTCAAAATTGTTCTATCGGTTTAATTATGTATTAAGAATTTAAAGAAATTATGATTTTACTCATCCACTACAACATCTCCAAGTTCAATATCATCAATATATCTTATGATTTTACAATCTTACTACCATTAAATGATTTTGATCTTATCTTGAGATCTTAATTTTGATTGGTCAATCTTATATGATTCTATATGATCTCTTATTACTAACATATATATATGATAATAATTAATTTAGATGAATTTTAATATATTTTCTTCGTTCTTAATATATTTTAATATCATTTTACTTAAAAAATGCAGAAAATATGATTTAGTGAGCTTTAACTAAAATTTAAGTTAAAAATATTATTACTTTAAAATATATTTTTATAATCTTTAATTTAATGTATGATTGGAACACGACAACCTTGCCCAAGTCATGTGAGTTTAGGTTCGATTTTGTGATAGACAATAAGGGTGATCTCATATAAGTAGCGTTTGGAAAATACAACCGTAATTCTAACATATTAGTTTTGGATCGAGTGTAACGTAATCATGATATTTGAAAAGTTGGTGTGATAAATTTATTTTAATGAGTGTTTGAATGAAACATAAAATATAATTTTAATAATTAATAAATATTGAATATAATTTAAAATATTATATTAAAAATATAATGAATATTTTTAAAATTATATTGAATAAATCAATAATTTTTTATGAAATGAAAAATAATAAACAACATTAAATTAAATATTTTATAATAAATATATTATATCTAATATATAAATTGGTTTATGTGAGAAATGTATTTGAGAAAGATAATGGAAGAAAAGAAAAGAAATTGAAAAAAAAGTCACATAAAAAATTGACTTTTTTTTTAAAAAAAAGCCTGCACTACTATGGTGGAATCAAACAATGTGACGTATAACGAAATTTACGTTAAAATTCTCGATTCCCACCTCACGACACTATTCACGTTAGAAGTTTTTTTTTTCCAAAACTTTTTTGTATGTGACAGTTTTTCAAATCTATTTTTCTTTTGAAAATTTCTCTCTATTTCATTCATTATTTTAAATATTTTATATACTAGATAAATATATATTTAAGTTTAATTTAATATTAGTTATTATTTTTCATTTTGAGTAAAAATTAATATTTTATTATATTTAATAACATTTTAAAAAATAATTTATACTCAATATTTATTAATTAATAAAATTACGTGTGCCCCCTCTCCTCCCTCCCCCTCTTCCTCATGTTGATTCCACCCTTGCCGTGCTTCCTTCTCTCGCCCCCCTGCTTGTGCTATCACACAAAAATTTGGAGGAGGATCATCTCTTCGTGCTGCTGGTAGTGGTACAAGTTGGTCTGATGTTGTTCGATAGCAACCTAGCCGGCGTCCGACACTCATTTCACCGAATCAGTTGCGCTCCCTCAAGGATTCCATCACGGAGGAGGTCGCCATCCCGTTGGAAGACACTCAGGCACGCTCGGTTGAACTACAATCTTGTCTTTTGGGCCAGCTGCTGGGACCGTCCCTCCCAGTTAACGATCTAATGGCCTCTCTAGCCCCGAGATGGCATCTCCAGGGTCATCTACAGATCCAGGAGATGGATAACAATTTCATGATGTTTAAATTTGCTAACTCTGATGATAAGTTACAGGTTCTCACCCACAACCCTTGGCAGGTCGGAAGAATGTTGTTACATGTTACTCCGGCGAGGCCCTTTTTCAAGCCTTTTGAGGATAAGGTCGCGACTTCACCGGTTTGGCTTCGTATGCCAGGACTCCCTTGGGAACTTTGTAACCTTGCTCCATTTCCCACCTTGCTGCATCATTTGGCAATCTGCTCCATGTTGATGAAGAGTCGCGGTGGCCTGAAACTCCTAAAGAAGGGCGTGGGGGTTAAGCTCTTGAATCATTCTCGCTATTTCCAACAAGTCACGTATGAAAATGTTCCAATGTTATGTTCCCGATGTGGAATTATGGGTCATAGGTTCGAGACTTGTTCGACAGCAACTTCGGTGGGAGACTTGGCAGTCGGTGCTCGGGATTCGAAGGTGCTCCTCTACGATCCTTGGATGCAGGCATTTGGTGGTGGTTGGTGCTCGGATTCGATTTCCCTGCCCCATGCCCGAAATAGGTATAGAGTTGAGTCACCTGCGGATGCTGCCATTGCCGGCGACGATCGAGCTCAGCATATTTCGCTGGAACTTGGTGCGGATGCCACAGTCATGCAGGCGTACCCCGTTACCGAGCCGACCGTTGGACCTGAGGCACCGTTGGATGTGTGTGATGTGAGGGATCTTGGCCCATGTGTCCCTGATCAATCCGACCATTTGGATGTACGACAGGCTGATTCTGGGCCGCTCGTTTGTCTAAAGCCTGAGATCCGTTCGATTGCAACTAACCTCCAGCATCCCATTCCACGTGTCCCTGCTACCAAAACCTAATCCCCAACTTATCTCCATCCACCGCCCCAACATACCTTACTATGCCCCTTTCCACTTCATCTCTATCTGTCCCAAACCCTCGGGTCTGGTCGTCGATCTCCTCTCCGGCCATACCAACCCAGATCCCTTTCAAAAAACAACTCATCCCTGGTCCTTACAGCCCACTTGCACCTTCTTCTGCCCCGGCTCCTAGTTCTGGCTGAACATTGGGAATGCATTATTCTACCCACTCTAAAATGGTTGACTGGGTTTCAGCCAAGCTTCTAGAATCTCAGGAGGTGGTGGCTGATGACTCCTGCTCGAAAGTGGAGCTCGAGGATGCGGAAATCATCCCGCCGCCATTGCCCAAATTGGAACGGTCCCCTCGAAAACCAAAGGCTGCGATCAGCCCTTCGCCAAAGGCCCTCAAGAAGAAATCTAAGCGTGGCCGAGCTAGGAACCCAGGTAAGGTAGAAAACCCAGATACTGAAATTATAGTTAACAAGGATTATGTTCATATGCCGGTCCACCCTCTCGATCTAAGCTCGTGAAATTGTTATCTTGGAATTGTAGGAGGGCTTTTCGTAGTAAAATACATGATTACTTGTTTGAGTTAATTCGTAGCAAATAACTTGATTTTATTTTGTTACTTGAATCTCACGTGGACGCCTCCCACTCTACTCTAGTCGTCCGCCGATTAGGACTAGCCTGGTGTGGCTGTTGGTCTCCCGACAGCGGCACCATTGGTGGCCTGATCCTGACATGGCGGCAGACATGGCGGCAGCAGACTGTCGAGGTAACGCCTGTCTCTATTAATGATCATTACATTCATACAGTGGTTACGATTGAAAATTTCACTTTTCTTATGATATGTGTGTATGCGAGTACTAATCCAATCCGACGTAGGAATTTATGGAATGATTTAAATAGGTTACAAACTGATGGTATTCCTTGGATGTTGTTGGGAGATTTCAATAACATCCTCTGCCCTGCTGACAAGCGGGGCGGCTCCCCTTATTGTAACTCCACTTCATCTTCAGTCCTTAGATCTCCAATCCATTCTCATGGCCTTATTGATCTGCCCCCTCTTGGCCCAAGTTTCACCTGGTGTAACAACCGCACTGGGTTAGCCAGGATTTTATGTAAGCTTGATAGAATTAAGATTAATTCTCAATGGCTGTTATAGTACCCTTCTGCCTTTAATACAAGCCTTCCCAGATGTGTGTCTGATCACTCACCATTGCTACTTAATACAACATGTTCCCAAAAGAAGAATCGTATGTTCAAATACAAGCACTTATGGTTTGAGTATGCTCAGCTCAGAAACATTGTGGCACAAGTTTGGAATAGATTCCCTAGGGCTTCTCTTGATCACTTGTTAAAACAAATTAAAGACAAAATTGTCCATTGGAATCTCCAGGACCTTGGGAAGCTTGAGGTTAGAGCTCAACACACATTAATTGAAATTCAAAACCTGGAGTCCAAAGATGGGTCCTTGGGGCTCTCTGATCAGGAGGCTACCTGCCTCAAAATCCTATATCATAAGCATGCTGCCCTCCTGAGGCAGATTAGTTTAAAATGGTGGAGTAAGTCTAGAGTTAATTGGATAAATAATGGAGATAAGAATACAAATTCTATCATTTAAGTACCACTATTAGACAGAGGCAAAACAAGATTACATCTATAATGGATAACAATGGCCAAATGTTTGATGACCCTGATCGCATCCTGAACTACTTTGCATCACATTATAAGGATCTTTGAACTCCTAACGATAATCATATTAACACCCTGTCTTGGCCCCCCATCCCCACAATTGATACCTCATGGCATCCAACTCTCCTGGCCCCTATTACACCCTTTGAGATTAAAGACACTTTTTGGTCTATGTCCCCTGATAAGGCCTCTGGGCCTGATGGCTACACCCTTGAATTTTATAAGCAATATTGGGACATCATTGGAGATAAAGTTATTTCTACAATTCAAATTTTTTTAACCACGACTCCTTCCCTAGAGCTTGGGGACACACTGCTCTTGTCTTCATCCCCAAGAAGCAAAATCCACAATCTGTCAATGATTATAGGCCCATTAGCTTGTGTAATATAATCTATAGGGCAATGTTTAAGATCCTTGCAAATAGGCTTAGGCCTTCCCTCACTCAGCTCATTGACCCCCGTCAATATGCTTTTATTGCTGGGCGCTCTATCCAGGATAATATCCTTGTGGCTCAGGAGGTTGCTCATTCTCTATCACAGGATAAGAAAAACTTTTTATATTTAAAGCCGACATTGCTAAAGCCTTTGACAAAGTCTCCTGGTCTGGTCTGCAATTCAAAATGTAATGCATAAAATGAATTATCCTTTAAAGTTTATTAACTGAATACTCACTTGTATTAAGTCTATTGAATTTACTTGTTATGTTAATGGTGAAAGTTCTCCATATTTCTCATCTCATTTGGGTATCAGGCAGGGTGACCCCCTATCTCCTTATATTTTTACTCTTATCTCTCAAGTACTTTCATCTCTTATAAATCATGCTATCAACCTTAACCATCTTACACCTTTTAGCATTAACACATTCACTCTAAGCCAGTTATTATTTGCAGATGACTTGTTAATTTGCCTTAGAGCTACGGTTAAAAATGCTAGGGCTATTCTTGCTATTCTTAAGGTTTATGGCAATCTCACCAATCAGATAGTTAACTCTGATAAGTCTGAACTCTACTTCCCATCAAAGCTTTCTTCTGTCAGGAAAAACAAGATATTACTGATTCTTCATATTAAGCAGGGCAAATTTCCTTTTACTTATTTGGGAGCTCCAATTTCTTTTAAGTATGTAACTACTTCTCAGCAGAAAGCCTTGCTTGACAAGGCTGCTTCCAAGATGGCTGGGTGGAAAGGTAAAATGCTAAACTTGGCAGGTAAGAGTGTCTTGGTTAAGTCTGTATTAAATTCTATTCCTGTACACTCATTGTCCTCCGTCTGTATTTCTAAAGGCCTAATCAATGCATTGGAGAAATGTTCCAGGTCTTTTTTATGGTCAAGTTATGGTAGCAGGGTGGGTATGCATCCGGTTGCCTGGTCTGTCGTGCGGTGCAAACTCACCAATCTGTTGGGGGCCTGGGAATCAGGAACCTCCAGTGGATTAGATCCTCTCTACTTGCCAAAAGAATCTTAGGTGTATTAAACAATGCTCAGGACATCTGGACCTTTTTTATGAGAAATAAGTATGGCACATTATCTCCCTGGAAAGTTTCTTTATGCAAGAACCCCTCTTGGACTTGGAGGTTAATTACCAATGTGCTGGCTAATATTAAATTTGGTTTCTGCAAATTTATTGCTAATGGCTTGACAACATCGATTATTTTTTATCCTTGGGTCTTTAATGTGCATTTTTCTCACATGCCTACATATATTAATATTAATGTTTCTCTTGAATCTAAATGTAAATTCTCTCATTATTGATGGTAGTTGGAATTTATCTCTTCTGAATGACTATTTTGGGAGCTCTCTAGCTCATGCTATTTCACTTATTCCTCTAGCTTCTCCCTCTATTTCTGCCAGTGATTATCAGTGGGTCTGGGCGTTGATCCTCACAGTGATGCGAGGGCCTCCTCTGTGTACCACTCGCTGAGTTGCCAGCTCACTCCGCCGTCGATATCTGGAAGGCCAATTTGAAAGCACATCTGGTCCCTTCGGGTCCCACCAAAAATTAAAACTTTTCTTTGGAAGCTTGCTCACTCTCGCTTGCCCACACTTGATATGCTTGCTATTTTTAGTCCAAATGTTAACATTTCCTATCCACTTTGCGGCCTTGACACTGAAACTAATCCTCACTTGTTTTTTTATTGTTCTTTTGATTTATCTCTCTGGTCATTAATGCAGCATGATTTAAGATATACTTTTTCCTTCTTTGGCCCTTGGCGTGAGGGATCTTGGGTCCGGGAGGGATCTGACTTGGACCCCCTCTGCGCCCAAGCTGCAATCCATCATTGTTTTCTCTATGTGGGGTCTTTGGTTGGCACGAAATGACGCGTATTTTGCTTCCAAATTGGTGACCATTTCGACGGTGTGGAGACGTGCCCTGGTTGGCTCAGATGAGTTCACCGGTCCCACCATAAACCTGAGGCACATTGCCCCCATGATCCAATTTGCAAGTGGGAGCCCCCGCATCATTCTTTGGTGAAAGTGAACTCCGACAGTTCCTTCATCAAGTCCAGCGATCCGGGTGGCGCGGGGTTTATCATTCGAAATTCTAATGGTTTCTGTATTTCTACAAGTGTTCTTAAGTGTTCCGAGGGCAGCGTGTTGGGCACTGAAGCGTGGGGCGCGTTGGCGGGCCTTTGTAGGTGTAACGACCCCGATTTTTAGAGTTGCGAAAATAATATTTTTTGAGAAATATGGCCATTAATATTATTATTATAAATAATTCCGAAAATAAAAGAAAATGGGAGAGGAGTTTAATTAAGGATAAAAATGTAGTATGAGATATTTAATCAAATTTGAAATTATTTAATTATTAAAATAAATCAGAATTATTAAAATAGATTAATTAAAAGATTAAATTTGATTGGGATTGGAAGTTATAGATGGATTGGAAATCGAGAATGTAGAGCCCTATAAATAAACCCTTAGGGTCGGCCGTCAAAGGAGTTTTCTCCTTGATTCTCGGTATTCGGCGATAGAGGCGTGACGTCCAGACGGCCAGACGTGATTCAACATCGAATGATTAAGCGTGAAATCAGGTACGTAGGGGATCCGTAGGTTTATTATATTATATTAATTTTTGTAAAGTTGATTTGGATTGATCGTACAGGACGACATGGATTTCTAGGTTTTAACGCCTTCGATATTATTGTCAAAAAAAAAAAAAAGAAACACGCCAGGGGGGTTTCATTTTCCTTCGCGATGTGTAAATTTCACTTTTGCGTTTATTACATATATGTCGAATTATTGAGAATCGAAATAATTCTTTCTGGATGCTAAAATTACGATGACGTTTCGACTTGCGTCAGAGTCAGACAATAGGAAAGTAATTTCAGTCGAAATTGATGGGTCACGAAATAAGTAGAGAGGGATGTAATATTTGACACCTCAGAAGTTACATTAAAAAAAAAAGAAACTGATGTTTCTATTGTGGAGAAAGAGAAAGAATAATAGCGTCAAGTAATGGAGAGAGAGAAGGGGTTACGGCAAAAAGAAAAAAAAACGTGAGTGCAAGTCATGTGGAGAGAGAAACGTGAATAGGATAGGAAAACACAAAAAGAATTAGTAGATTTCTGTGCAGGAGAGAAAGCAAGTAGGATAAAAATAATATATATAGAATAATAATATGGGAAAGAAAGTTTAGGCTTTGACTTATGGGATAAGGAAGAATTAGTTTGAATAGAAAAAAAATATCGAGAGTTGTATTAGCATTTTATTTATTAGCCAATATTGATTTTATTATTGTTGTTATTATTTTAATATATTGTATTGGTTTGTATTATTATCGATTGTGCTAATCATTTCTGATTATATTCTTATCATATATAATCATCATATCATATCATCATCATATATTTGATCATATTTTGCTATCATATTCGATCTTATCATTGATTATGATATTGATTCGGTAGTCTTTCTGATTGGGTCTTATTTCACCTAAATTAAAATTATTAAAAGATAGACATCTTAGGTAAATAAGATAAAAGTCGAAAGCTGTTAGGCTCATGTTCACTGATTGCCACTAAGCCGGGACCAATTGAATTGAATGAGGCAGATAGTGTAAAAGCTATGGTTGTTCCGTGTATGACCACTCGTCCCCCCACCATACACGAATCCATTGAATTGAATTGGGCTTGCCGTGGCACTAACCCCCCACTGGCCTGCATGAAAGTATCATGATGTCCCTTAATTGACTGAGCGTTCCTCATTGAATTGGATAACTCCGAACATTGTAAATTGAATTGAACTGAAATTGAATCTAATTGAGTTGAATTGAATTAAAATCGAATTGAATAGATCATGGTTATTTGGATACTGGCGTTGACTGGCATTGCCTCCGCTCATTGAATCGAATCGAATTGTTATTGACCAATGATCATTGATATTGAATTAAAAATTATTAAATTGAATAGTGCCATGGTCATCAAGCATCATTGATATTGTTAATTGTTAAATCGATATTGATTGGTCATTTGACATTTTTCTGATCCTTCCTTTTGATCTATGGCTTTATTATCCTATTATTAAATTGAATCATCGTTCCAATTCTCTACCGTTAATTGAACAATGCCATATGGATCAGACAATTATTAAATTGTTATCTTTTGACCATAACTTGATATAATTGCTCATATTGATAAATATCGTTATATTGTTAATTGATTATTGTATTGATTGCTCAATTGAGCATATTGATTATTTAGTAGACCCTACGTATTGAGTATTTTTATACTCATGGATATTTTCTTATACTTAGATGCGTGCAGGTGAGAGAGCTTTTATAGAGGATGATGCTGTAGGTGGCTATGCTCGGTGATAGACAAATGTTGCACATATTTTAGATTGAGTTGTCTAGTTTTTTATTATTTTCGCATTTATTAGAATTGTGAACTTGTTGATATTTTAATTATTTTGAATATAATGAATTATTAGCTGTTATTATTGAAAAAGTCTTCCGCATTTATTGTTTATATTCTGTAAAAATATTTTATAGAAAATTGAGTAGTGCCTCTGGGACGACTCTGATCACGTGAAAGTCACGTGGGTCTCGAGACGTTACAGTAGGTGTCGGTTTCTCGGACTTACGCGTATTTGGCTTGAAGTGGATTCTAACATTTTGGTGGCAATCATTAATAAGCGGTCGAAGTTCCCTTGGCGTCTTTGGACAATCTGCGCGGAGATTTGGCATCTTTCATCTATTTTTGAATCTTTCAAATGTACTCATTGTCATAGGCAATGTAACTCTGCTGCTGATTTTTTTGCAAATATGAGAAGGTCGGCACTTTTGAACACTTTTTAGGAGACCCCACCCCCGAAGGTCCTCCATATCATGTCCTCTGACTAAGAGTTCTTATAATAGATAATTAGACCTTTTGAGAAAAAAAAAAGTAATTTATCATATTAATTTTTTTCAACCTCATTGTTACGTTACACTTCATTCGCACGTCAAATTAATTTGTCAATTCAACTATTTCCATGAAGTTTGAAAGAACTAGGATTATACTTTTTAAATGCTGGACAAGTGAAATTAGTGTGTGGAAACTGAAGTCACGTGATTTTAGATTTTCATCTCGGTTCCTAATGTGGTTCCGCCAAATATAATGTTGTTCAACCTTCCTCAACTTATCTCTTAATTAATTGTCACTGCATTTAATGTCAATGTTGTGTCATAACCTTCCTTAACTTATCAGTGTCGTACTCCCCCGTTAATGATATCATATTTAATCGCCCATTTAATATCCACAGTTTACATTATGAAAAGATAAATTAGAGGTCTACATTTTATGGTAGATTATTTATCCATTGGCATCTGTGATTCGTATACTGCACTTGTAACCATTTAAACTTTGTTTTCGTTTGCATTTTGTGCATGAATGATTTGTGATAATTAGTAATGCCCAAAGTGATTTAATGGATATTAAGGTAGTAACGTACTTACTATATATGTAATATGTCAAACATCGTTAGCATTTGACATCGACCATTTCTTTTTATAATTTATTTCTTTTTTATATTCACCGTTCATATCAAATTTATGGGTGAAAGAAAACAAAATAATCTGAAAAAAAGTTGCATTGTAACTCTTGCAGGTAGGACCCACGAGAGCTTACACTTGTTTGCCTCAACTCTTCGTTCTGCACTTATTATCCCACGGGAGAACAACAGGGACAGCACAATCCACCAGAGGGGGGAGAGAGAGAGAGAGAGAGAGAGATATGCATGTTAACTTAGGGCATCAGCTTCCCTGTGTGGAAAACTTTGTACTTAGTCGTCTCGGAGTAGGAGTAGTCCACGCCGTGCTCCTTCATGAGCCCCTCCAGCACCTCCTTGGCCTCCTCCGGCTCCGTCGTCTCGCACTCCACCTCGTAGCTCGTCCCGAACTCGTACCGCGTCTCGTCCACGTCCACCTTCAGCCCGTTCCACTTGTACACTGTCCTCACGTTGCAGAACCCTCCCACGCACACCAACGTCCTCCTCCCGCCATCCTCCTCGTTCATCCACTCCAACTCCTCCGCCACCCGCTTCATGAACACCGAGGAGCCGCTCCGGGCCATGTCGGCGAGCCGCCACGGCTCGGCGACGCAGGCCCGCCCCATGTCCGGGTCGACGTCCTCCCACATCAGCTCGGCCCGGCTCACGCCGCCCACCAGGCAGCGCTTGGCCTTGAGGAACAGGATGCAGCTGTCGTCCCCGTCGTAGAAGCGAGCTCCGATGACGACGAGGCGGGAGGTGAGCTCGCCGCCGGCGCCGTCGAAGAAGGCGTTCTCCTGCAGGTGGGTGCACTGGCGGTACTCCCCCAGGGCTTCCGAGAAGCGGCGGTGGTCCTCGGCGGATGGGAGCCTCAGCTTCACTTCAATGTCCATATTAATATTTGCTTAATCCAGAATTGAAATGTTAATATCTTTTACACCAGTTATGTATGTGTATATATACAGTATGCTTGCCAAGTATTCAATGAATCACAATATTCAATGAGCGAGAGAGAGAATTTAATTACTAGTATTCAATGACGAAGGGTATTAATTAAATGACAGATAGATAATATTCAATGAGCGAGAGAGAGAATTTAATTACTAGTATTCAATGACGAAGGGTATTAATTAAATGACAGATGGATAATATTCAATGAGTGAGAGAGTTTAATTACTCGTATTCAATGACGAAGGGTATTAATTAAATGATAGATAGAAAATATCCAAACGAGTGAGAGAAGAGAGAGAGAGAGAGCAATGTTTTTAAATTCAGATGGACTCGGCCAGTAAATTGGATGAAGGTTCGATCGTCCATATAAATCCAACACAAACTGAAATGAAACTCCGTTCAGCTAAGGAATGAAAAAAAATAAAATAAAAAACAACTACTAAAATGGAAAGAGAAAAATGGAAAAAAGGAAAGTAATATATTTGGTTTTAAAAGAAAGCAGACAAATTAATCGGGAGAAAGAAAGAAAGGTAAAATAAAGAAACAAAATAAATGAAGAGAGAGGGAGGAAGGAATGAAAAAACTGGAAATGAAATAAGAATAAGAAGATATATGACTATGTTTGGTAATCAGAACTAGGGTCAAACGAATCTGACCAAAATCAAAGCTTGATTTTAATGGAAAAAGCTTGGTTCCAGACAATTCCACAAAATCGAAGTTGGAATTCGAGGTGGTAACCGAGCACGTTTCATCATCCGATATTTTTTAATGGAAATCAGAGCATTGTAGCACCATTTAATTTTTTATTTTTCAAATTTTTTTGACGTGACAAATATCTTTTTAAATTTTGTTTTTCTTTTTTTTCCTTCCTTATTTTCTCTCATAAAAAACATTTATTAAATATAATATACTTATTATCAAATGATTAATATAATATTATTTATTATTTATCGTTTCATAAAAATAAAATTTATTAGACATATAATTTGTTATATTTAATAATATATATTTTAACAATTCTTTTGATAAAAAACTTTAATTTATTAGTTAACAAAATTATATCTTATATATACAATACCTATATTAAATTCAAATATTCACTAAAATTAAGCTATCATATTAACTTTTTAATTCCTAATCTTTCACTCCATTCAAATATATGCTGAACTAATTTGTTCAACTATTTACTTAAAACTCAAAAGGACTACGGTGATTTATAGTAATAATAAAATAATATATTACTAATAGCATGCAACCTAAAAAGAAAGGGTGTCCTTAATGCTACTCCTCTAATCCTTAATGCCACTCTACATTTCCCATTTTATCCTTAATTACTTGATTGTTTTGCTATTATGTTAATTATTAATGCATGAAGTTAAATACTAATTAATTACTTGAAAGTTAGGAATTAATGCATATTAAGTTAAATACTACTTAATTATTTGAAACTATTGCAGTTAAGTTAACTATTAACGCATGAAGTTAAATACTACTTAATTACTTGAAAGTTAGAAAGTAATGCATGTTAAGTTAAATACTACTTAATTACTTGATTGTTTTGATGTTAAGTTAGTTAGTAATGCATGTTAAGTTAAATACTACTTAATTACTTGAAACTATTGTTGTTAAGTTAGTTACTAAGGATGTACTAAGTTAGTAATGCATGTTAAGTTAAACTATTTTTTTCATAATTTTATAACCTCTTTTTGATTATGTTCTCATAAATTTTACTAAGGATATACTTCCACATTCTTGGTGATAAAATGAGATTATGATTCGACGATGAAGTACTTGAAACATGTGATTTTGGACTTCGTAAATTCAAAATTACACGTTTCAAGTACACTAATTTATTAGCATATGTCTTAATATTGTCCGTTACAAAAATGATAAAGTCAGATCGTAGTTGGATTCATCATTGGAGGATAAACATGGCGTCATAATGGATGAACGATGGTAAAGGAAGTCGAAAAAGGTAAGAGTTAACCGTCTTTCGAAGCTCGAGGCCCACATCCACATAGGGGGGTCGATGCGATTTGACGAGCATCAACAACACATGGTAATTTACAATGCCTTTTCATCTTCCATTTTTCACCAAACTTATTTACATTAATTAATATTCTAATTATCTTTCCTTTCCCCACTTCCTCTCTTTTTTTATTAGTGCTTTTATTTTTTATGATAAAAATATAATACTTATATAATATGACATATGATACACATATAAATTTAATTAATATGCAAAACTAAAATTGCATAAAAATATGCAAAGTATTAGAAAATATATATGAAATAAAATGAAAATAAAAAATAGTGTAAGTGAAAATAAAGTACTACAGAAAAAATAAGGGAAAAGTATCATATAATATAAAGGGAACACATATTAATTTAATTTAATATTGTAATGTACATATAAATTAGTTTTGGAAAAATATAAGATAAATGAGTTCTAAAAAATTGGAATAATGACACAAAATTATTAAATAATAAAAATATACAATTATTTGTATAAAATTATTTTTAATTTTTTCTGTAGTACTTTATTTTCACCTACACTATATATCTTTTCTAATACTTTACATATTTGATGCAATTTTAATTTTACATATTAATTAAATATATGTGTGTGTATCATATCTCATATTATATAAGTATCATATTTTTATCATAAAAAAATAAAAGCACTAATCAGAAAAGAGAGAAAGTTGAGAAAGGAAAGATAATTAGAATATTAATTAATTTAAACAAGTTTGATGAAAAGTGGAAGATGAAAATGCACTATGAGAGAAGTGAAGAGAGAGAATATTAATAAAAGTAAGAGAATAAAATAGGAAATGTGGAGTGGCATTATAATAAAACATTATAATAAATCAATATTAAGTATTAACAATTTTAGAGTCATTTTTATCAATAATAATATTTTAAAATATAATAAATAAATATATTTATGTTAGGAGGGTGTTGGGACAAAAAATTTGTGCGTGTAGATCTTGTGCGCACACAAGTCTGGCAACTGGGTGCGCAGCGCTGCACATTCCTTTCTCCCTAATTATGTTAGTATTTTAATTTTAGTAGGTCACTTATTTTCTACACATAATATAATATTATTATGTATACAATTTAAGATTATTATAAACAATATTAATTTAATAAAATTTACTTCAATATCATTGAACCCCGATTGGACCGGTGCAAACATGACCCAATTGATCGTCCAATCTCGATCACCAATCCGGTTATAAACATGACCCAATTTTTCCAATTGATTGAACTAGTTTTCTGATTCAACCCAATTTTAGTTTGTCAACACATTTTAATCCCTTTTTCTTTTGCGAAAATAGTTTTTTGACAAACCAAAATGGGCCGATCGTCGTTTCAAAATTGAACTAATCGAGCCAATCGATTCGGCCCAATTCTAAAAACACACACACACATAGAGAGAGAGAGAGAGAGTAGTGGGAAGGTATGCATCCTTCAATATGTATGATTCGATGCGTTGTTTGGCTTTGGTAACATATGGGCAATGTTTGGTGATTGAAACATGAGTCAGAACTAGCTTAAGTTCCAATATGTGCAACTAAACAACCTCATGGCTACGTTTGGATGAGAAGTAAATCATGCCAAACACCCATTATTTTGCTCATTGGGCCCACTAGAACTTTGGTTCTCGTCAACTTGCCACGTGAGGTAAAAAATGGGGATTTAAGTTCTTGCTTCTAGCAAGAACTTACCAAATTCTTGTCAGAACGGAACCATTTTTTTACTTTTGTTTATTTTTGCTTTCAATTATTTTTTAAAGTATATATAATTATAAATTTGTTAATACATTATGATTTATCTTATAAACTAATTAATTTAATATTAAATATTTTTTCCATAATTATTTATTATACTTTAATAAATGTTAAAGTATAATAAATATTATTAATTAATAGTTACTATGTACATTAATTTATTAAACTAATTTACACCATATTAAATTATAATCAATTGTAATATTATATATATATATTTATATCATAAAAATAAATTAAAATTCTTATTCTTACTTTTTATCCAAGCACTCATTAGAATTTATCTATCAAATCATATTTTTAGTTCTTCATCATTACATTTCATCTAAACATTAAATAAGAACTTATCTATCTAATTCATTAATTCTCAAGAACTAATAATAATTCAAGTTCTTGCATGCAATACTACCCATATGAAAATTCAATCAAGACCATAATTAAAATTCTGGTCAAAGTGCTCACGTGATATATGTTCTCAATTTTTAGTTCTGCTTTGTTTGGTATGAGAACTTCGAGAAAAAAGTTAGTTTCCGAGAACTAATCGATTAGATAAAAAAATTTAGATTGATGTTTGAATGAAAAAATGTAATGATGAGAATTTAAAAAGTTGATTTGATAGATAAGTTTTAAATGATATCCAAATGAGTGAGAGAAGAGAGAGAGCGCGCGCGCAAAGTTTTTAAATTCAGATGGACTCGGCCAGTAAATTGAGTCATGGTTCGATTGTCCATATAAATCCAACACAAATTGAAATGAAATTCCGTTCAGCAAGGGATGAAAAAAATAATAATAAAAAACAACTACTAAAATGGAAAGAGAAAAATTGAAAAAAGGTAAGTAATATATTTGGTTTTAAAAGAAAGCAGTAAAATAGACAAATTAATTGGGAGAGAGAAAGAAAGGTAAAATAAGGGAATAAAATAAATGAAGAGAGAGGGAGGAAGGAATGAAAAAACTGGAAATAAAATAAGAATAAGAAGATATATGACTATGTTTGGTAATCAGAACTAGAGTCAAACGAATCTGACCAAAATCAAAGCTTGATTTTAATGGAAAAAGCTTGGTTCCAGACAATTCCACAAAATCGAAAAGTTGGAATTCGAGGTGGTAACCGAGCACGTTTCATCATCCGATATTTTTTAATGGAAACAAGAGCATTGTAACACCATTTATTTTTTATTTTTCAAAATTTTTTACGTGATAAATATCTTTTTAAAATTTGGTTTTCTTTTTTTTCCTTATTTTCTCTCATAAAAAACATTTATTAAATATAATATACTTATTATCAAATAATTATTTATTATTTATAATTTCATAAAAAATAAAATTTATAAATAAAATTTATTAGACATATAATTTGTTATATTTAATAATATATATTTTAACAATTCTTTTAATAAAAACTTTAATTTATTAGTTAACAAAATTATATCTTATATATACAAACCTATATTAAATTCAAATATTCACTAAAATTAAGCTATCATATTAACTTTTTAATTCCTAATCTTTCACTCCATTCAAATATATGCTGAACTAATTTGTTCAACTATTTACTTAAAACTCAAAAGGACTACGGTGATTTATAGTAACAATAAAACAATATATTACTAATAATAGCATGCAACTTAAAAAAGAAAGGATGCGCTTAATGCCACTCCTCTAATCATTAATGCCACTCCACATTTCTCTTTTTATCCTCTTACCTTCATTAATATTCTCTTCCTTCACTTCTCCCATAGTGCATTTTCATTTTTCACTTTTCATCAAACTTATTTAAATTAATTAATATTCTAATTATCTTTCCTTTCCCCACTTCCTCTCTTTTCTGATTAGTGCTTTTATTTTTTTATGATAAAAATATAATACTTATATAATATGACATATGATACACATATAAATTTAATTAATATGTAAAACTAAAATTGCATCAAATATGTAAAGTATTAGAAAAGATATATGAAATAAAATGGAAACAAAAAATAGTGTAAGTGAAAATAAAGTACTACAAAAAAAATAAGGGAAAAATATTGTATAATATAAAGGGAACACATATTAATTTAATTTAATATTGTAATATACATATAAATTAGTTTTGGAAAAATATAAGATAAACGAGTTCTAAAAAATTGGAATAATGACACAAACTTATTAAATAATCAAAATATACAATTATTTGTATAAAATTATTTTTAATTTTTTCTGTAGTACTTTCTTTTCACTTACACTATTTTTTATTTCCATTTTATTTCATATACCTTTTCTAATACTTTACATATTTGATACAATTTTAGTTTTACATATTAATTAAATATATGTGTGTATCATATCTCATATTATATAAGTATCATATTTTTATCATAAAAAAATAAAAAGCACTAATCAGAAAAGAGAGAAAGTGGAGAAAGGAAAGATAATTAGAATATTAATTAATTTAAATAAGTTTGTTGAAAAGTGAAAGATGAAAAGGCACTATGAGAGAAGTGAAAGGAGATAATATTAATAAAAGTAAAAGGATAAAATGGGAAATGTGAAGTGACATTAAAGATTAGAGGAGTGACATTAAGGACACCCAAAAGGAATGTAACCTGAAAAATATCGCTAATAGAATTAAATGATAAAACACAGATAATTAATGAAGAGAGAGAGGGGCAAATGGGAAAAAGGAAAGTAAAAGTAATGAAGAGAGAAAGGAAGAAATTGGAAAAAAGGAAATAAAATAAAATAAGACATAAGAGTGAGTAATGGTAAAAATAATTTTAAATATTATTACTGGCACTCAATGGTAAATAAAAAATTAATTATAATAAATCAATATTAAGTATTAACAATTTATAGTCATTTTTATCAATAATAATATTTTAAAATATAATAAATAAATATATTTATGTTAGGAGGGTGTTGGGACAAAAAATCTGCACGTGTAGATCTTGTGCGCACACAAGTCTGGTATGGGTGTGCAGCGCTGCACACTCCTTTCTCCCTAATATAATATTATGTATACAATTTAAGATTATTATAAACAATATTAATTTAATAAAATTTAGTTCAATATGATTGAACCCCGACCATTGCAAACATGACCCAATTGATCGTCCAATCTCGATGACCAATCCGGTTATAAAAGCATTGATTTTTATTACTTCTTAAAATATATTACAAATAAAAGTATACAAGATAAATAAAATAAAATAAAATAATATTAATAATCATTTCAAATAATCAAATAAGAATGAAATATTTTTATGTTTTCAATATCATTGTTTATAATAATTTCAATTTTATAATATTTTTCTATTTCGTGAATATTTTATTACAATGTTTTCACATTTTATTTCTCAAATTTAACTTTAGTTTCCTTGAGTCGTTATCTAAAATCTATT
The DNA here is from genome assembly GCA_030549335.1 of Pontederia crassipes. Lineage (NCBI taxonomy): Eukaryota > Viridiplantae > Streptophyta > Magnoliopsida > Commelinales > Pontederiaceae > Pontederia > Pontederia crassipes. The sequence continues at coordinate 53,533,394 of CM060193.1, read as the reverse complement.
TTATTAATTATTTCTCTCATTCCTATTCTCACGCATCCTTACCAAAATAAACTTTCCTTTTTTCCCAATTTTTCCAATTGATTGAACTAGTTTTCTGATTCAACCCAATTTTAATTTGTCAACACATTTCAATCCCTTTTTCTTTTGCGAAAATAGTTTTTTGACAAACCAAAATGGGCCGATCGTCGTTTCAAAATTGAACTAATCGAGCCAATCGATTCGGCCCAATTCTAAAAACACACACACACACACATAGAGAGAGAGAGAGTAGTGGGAAGGTATGCATCCTTCAATATGTATGATTCGATGCGTTGTTTGGCTTTGGTAACATATGGGCAATGTTTGGTGATTGAAACTTGAGTCAGAACTAGCTCAAGTTCCAATATGTGCAACTAAACAACCTCATGGCTACGTTTGGATGATAAGTAAGTAAATCATGCCAAACACCCATTATTTTGCTCATTGGGCCCACTGGAACTTTGGTTCTCATCAACTTGCCATGTGAGGTAAAAAATGGGGATTTAAGTTCTTGCTTCTAGCAAGAACTTACCAAATTCTTATCAGAAGCGGAACCAATTTTTTTACTTTTGTTTATTTTTGCTTTCAATTATTTTTTACAGTATATATAATTATAAATTTGTTAATACATTATGATTTATCTTATAAACTAATTAATTTAATTTAATATTAAATAATTATTTCCTTAATTATTTATTATACTTTAATAAATGTTAAAGTATAATAAATATTATTAATTAATAGTTACTATGTACATTAATTTATTAAACTAATTTACACCATATTAAATTATAATCAATTATAATATTATATATATATTTATATCATAAAAATAAATTAAAATTTTTATTCTTACTTTTTATCCAAGCACCCATTAGAATTTATCTATCAAATCATATTTTTAGTTCTTCATCATTACATTTTCATCTAAACATTAAATAAGAACTTATCTATCTAATTCATTAATTCTCAATAACTAATAATAATTCAAGTTCTTGCATGCAAATACTACCCATATGAAAATTCAATCAAGACCATAATTAAAATCTGGTCAAAGTGCTCGCGTGATGTAAGTTCTCAAATTTTAGTTTTGATGTGTTTGGTACGAGAACTTCGAGAAAAAGTTAGTTTCCGAGAACTAATCGATTAGATAGAAAAGTTTAAATTGGTGTTTGGATGAAAAAAATGTAATGATGAGAATCTAAAAAGTTGATTTGAAAAATAAGTTTTAGTGAGAGATAAAAAAGTAAGAACTAAAGATATATTTTATTTTTTTATAAAGATTATTTTTATAATATTAATTATACACTATTTTTATAATTAGCAAATTAGATAAAAAAAATTTTAAGGTAACTAATTAATAACTAAAAATGAAATATAAAAGAAAACTTAACATCATATTTATATAAAATAATTATATAATTATAACTTATTTAGAATGCCATAACTAACAATTTATTAATATTATACTAATATTATTAATAATTATTGTAATAACATACTAGTTAATCTTAATATGATATATGATAAGTAAAATAAATAAAAATATGTACGTCAACATTTAAACAAGAAAATATATTTTTCATAATAAATAATAATAGAATTTTTTATTTTATTATACTACTAAGTAAAATTTCATAAATAATAAATGCAACTTTTTTTTGTTATTAGACCTACATAAATTATAAAATTATGATAATGTAAAAATTATAAATAAATATAATAAAATATATGCATATAATATACAATATATACATAAAATAATATTATTAAAATAATAGCTAATAGGTCTAAAAGTAGCTCCACCTACTTTTAGACCTATTAGAAAAAAAAATAAGAAAAATTGATTGTTCTTGCCAAGTTCTTGCTAACAGCACAAACTTATGGTTAAAAGTTAAAAGTTTCAACCGTACCTCACGTGATCATGAGATGTTTGACTAAAGTTCCAGAACTTTGAGTCAAGTTATGGAACCAAACACAACCGCTAGCAAGAAATAATTTGTTCATGCTGAGAAGCAAGGACTCGATCATTTTATTTTAGTTTATTGTCATATTAGGTCTAAAAGTAGATGGACCTATTTTTAGACCTATATATATTAATTATAATATTAATGTATTATATTTATTTTATTTATTACATAGTATAATCAAAATTTAATAATAAATAATCAATTTTAATTTTAATTTCTTATTTCATAATGTTGTAATAAACATTGTAATAATTTTATCACAATCAATACTTGTTATTATATGTTAGATTTTATAAATAATATTAAATTCAAAATTTTCATTAATGTCATTTTATTATATTATGTGATAGTTATTTGAAAATATCCAAAAAATTAATTAAATTTAATACTTTTTGTTACATTAGATAATAATATATCATAAGATTTTAATTTTAAATAATATTTATCTATCTAATCAACCTTTTAATTATTCATCATTATATTTTTCAGCCAAACACAAACTCAAATTTTTTTTCTATCTAATCGGTAAGTTCTCCAGAACTAACAAGACTTTAAATTATTGCATCCAAATACTACCATGGAGTAATGGTGATTGATCCATGCTTTGCCTCCTACTTGGCATTATGGACAACTGATAAGGCATGCACGTGGGTAGATTTTACTAAATATCCTCTAACTTTACCATTTTTCTCAACTTTATTCTCCAACTATACTTGTTAACTAATTTGCCCTTCAACTATAAATTTATTTCATCAGTTGTCCTTACGATCGCCCATTTTTCGATTACACGATCTACGTGACAACCACACATCATATTTCTCTGTCATCCACGTGTGCAAATGTCCAACGTGACATGTTATTTAAAAATAAACTAAATATAAAACATTAAAATTATATAAAAAAATGTAAAAAAAAATTAAACAAGAGGGGGCAATGCCCATTTTTCGATCGCCCATTTATTTACTTACGATCGCCCATTTATTTACTTACGATCGCCCATTTTTCGATTACACGATCTACGTGACAACCACACATCATATTTCTCTGTCATCCACGTGTGCAAATGTCCAACGTGACATGTTATTTAAAAATAAACTAAATATAAAACATTAAAATTATATAAAAAAATGTAAAAAAAATTAAACAAGACCAATGCCCCTCTACCTCTCTACTATGACGACCAATTCATCGAGATGTCATCCTGTGTGTTCCTCTCGAAGTTTGTCCCATTCCTCCGAAGAAAGTTGATCGACTCTATGAATACAACTCATCTGCAAGTTGAAGTAAAAAAAGTTGAATTGCCTACTCGAGCATTGGCTCAGCATCCTCCCTTGCTCGTCAAACATGGTGATCCCGAGTTGAATCAGGTGCATGCTATTGACGTTCATCTTCAAGTCATGGTAGTGATCTTAAGTGACCAAACGAGGGGTGAGCCACCTAAAACTCGGGAACTCAGTGTGGACGATGATGATGGGGAAGGATTGACGGAGAGATTGACGGAGACCATAGATTATGTACAACTTGGAGCAAAGTTTTAATGCCCTACAAAATTATATTTTGATGATACAAACCTCAAAATATTAAAATTATATGCTGAAAAAAGTTTAAATAAAATGGATAACTTTATGCACTAAACTTTGATTAAATAATTGACTATGATCTTATTAGTTTTTAGAAGAATGAATAATATCAAAATTGTAAAGAATCATGTTACTATCCATAGAATTTAAGATTATCTCATTTGGATAACTGTGCAAAAAAAACTATGCTTAAAATAGTACATACCAGTCAATCAGCCGATCGAAGCAATGAAGGCCAGTCAAGACAGTCTGGTCGACCGATATGACATACCGATTGACCGGTCAATACATGAGCTGTCCAGATACACATCAATGCGCACCGATCGATCAACTCAATGGACGAAAATCAAAATGTCGAGACTAAATTGATCGACGGACCTGTCATAGTCCGATCGATCAATCAAGGGCTCACCTTGAAGAAATCACGCAACGGTCATATAGATCGGTCGATCAGTCCATTAATGCAGTTGATAGGTCCTCGATTGTGATGAACACTAACGGCTAGTTTTGAATGAGAAAATTTTGGAAAAAAAAATTGCCTGAAATTTTCACACATAGAAGTCTATAAAAGGAGTGCCAAAGCTAGAAGCAAAGTCATCCATCCAAGCATTGAAGAAAAACTTCAAAAAGAAAATCTTTCTCTTGAAGTTATCATTCTAGTTTCTCTTCTTTCTCTTTTCTCCTCTTGTGAGCATGATATTGTAAAAGAGAGAAATAATTGTTCAGAAAAATTGAGAGAGCTCCTGTGTAGGACAGCTCATGCATTGACCGGTCGATTAGTATATCTGATTGGTTGATCGGACTGTCTCGATCGGCATTCATTGCTTCGACCGATTAATTGACTGACCTGCACTCTTTTGAGCATAATATTTTACACAGTTATCCAAATAAGATAATTTTGGATTCTATGAATAGCTAACAGGATTATCTACAACTTTGATATTCATTATTCATCCAGATCTAATAGGGCCATAGTCAATTCATTTAATCAAAGTTTAATGCATAAATTTATCTATTTTTATTTAAACATTTTCAGCATATAACTTCAATCTTTCGAGATTCAAAATATAATTTTATAGGACATTAAAACTTTGCTCCAATAATTTTTCATGTAAATAATAACATTTTTCAACAATATTCCACGTGTCAATATCAATCGAACATACGTATGCTTGTATCCTAATTTTTAAATATGCAAAATTTGATACATTAAAAAGTAGAGCACGACTAATTGATTGTATTTCGAAAAAACTAAATCCACTTGATATCATACCTCTAAAAATGTTTAAATCTTAAAACAAGAGCAACCTGCTCTGATACCAATTGTTGCATCCCAAGACACTGGGGGTGAATTGGTGTTAAAACTGAAATTATCGATTTCACAAAATAAGTCGCGAAAGTTTAAGATCGATTAAACAATCTTCAAACAAAAAAAAACAAATCAGATCATATCACAAACATAATATGAGGAGAGAGAAAGAAAATGCAAACACAAGAACACGGTGGTTGTTGACGAGGTTCGGCCACACCTTGGCTTACGTCCTCGCTCCGACTTCTCGACATTGAGACCGTCGGAGATTCCACTAAAACTCTTTCTTTGTTTCAAATGAGGCAAGGAAGTAAGCCATTTACATCAACCACCTTTTCTCCGTTTCGAGAGGTAAGGCACACCTCTCATCCTAAGAAGCTTATATTTTCTATCGCTCAAGAGGTAAGATACTGGTCGACAGACATGTCGATGCACCGGCCGACCGATCAACTTAATGGGCGGAAATCAAAATGTCAAGACTATACCAATCGACTAATCGGTCGATAGTCCGATCGACCGACCAACTACGGTCAGTAAGCAAATAAGCACATCGGTCACATAGACTGGTCAACCGGTCCATTAATGCGGTTGATCGGTCCCCGACTGACATGAACAATAATAGCTAATTTTGAATGAGAAAATTGTGGAACAAATTCTGGATGAATTTTCCACGTGCTGAAGCATATAAAAGGAGTGTCAAATTTAGAAGTAAAGACATTCATCCAAGCATTGGAGAAAACTTTCAAGTTATCAAAAGAAGATCCTTTCTTGAAGTTATCATTTTAGTTTTCTATAATTTCTCTCTTCTCCTCTTATGAGAATGATATTGTAAAAAAAGAAACACTTGTTCAAAAAAATTGAGAGAGCTCATATCTAAAAGAGTTTTCATATCTTACCTCCTGAGCAGGAGAAAAGATTATCTTCTTAGGAGGAAATGTGTGCCTTATCTCTCGAAACAGAGAAAAGACGGTGGTGTAAAGGGCTTTCTTTCTTGCCCCATTTGGAACAAAGGATGAGTTCTAGTGAAATCTTCGACGGTCTCGAGGTCGAGAAGTCAGAGCGGGACGTAGGGCAAGGTGTGGACGAACATCATCAACAAACCACCGTGTTGATCATGTTTGATTTCTTTTTCCCCTCCTTCTAATGTTGTGCTTGTGATATGATTTAATTTGTGTTTTTTAAAGATTGATGAATCGATTTTAAGCTTTTGCAACATATTTTGTGAATTGATAATTTTAATTTTAAACACCAATTTACCCCTCTTGGTGCCTTTGAAATCCTACAAAAATTACCTTCAGAATATACCGAAAGACAAAAAAAATTCAAAACTTGATTGGGAAGGTAAAAATATTTTTTATTGTGCTTTGGATTCAACGAAATTTAATTAGATTTCTAGCTGTGAAAGTGAAATGAGATATGGAAGAAACTCATTACTAGTTATGAAGGAACGAACAAAGTTAAAGAATCTAGATTAAATATTTTAAATAATCAATATGATTTCTTCAAAATGCAAGAAAATGAATCCGTTAATGACATGGTTGTATTGTGAATGGCATAGCCTTCTTGGGTAAGCCAAGAACTAATCCCCCAAAAGTGAAAAAATTTCTTAGGTCTCTCTCCTCCAAATAGCATAAAAAGAGGACCGTGATTGAAGAAAAAGATTTAAACAAGCTGGATTTTAATGATCTTATTTTTCACTTCTAACATATGAGATCGCAATCCAAAAAGATGAAGAAGAAAAAGCCCACAAGAAGAAGACTTGAGTGAAGAGAAAGTGGACGAAAAGAGACTCGCACGCTACACAAGAAAACTTGACAAATATTTCAAGTTGGTAAAATCCAAAGAAAAATATAAGAAGACTATACAATGAAAGAAACTCAAGTCCCACCAAGAATGGCAAAGAAGAGACATTTCAGGAGAAGAAGAAAAAGTATGAAGAGTCAAGTGAAACAAGTGACTCATCTTTTTTCTAGTGACGAAACATACATATGCTTAATGGTACACAACAATGAGGTAATTTCTAATCATTCAAATTTAAATAATGACTCATCTAGCTCTTCCAAAGAAAATCTTTCTTTAGATGTGCATAAAGAACTTTCCTCTCTTATCAAAAGGTATTTTTCACTTAAAGAGGAAAATGAAGAATTACTACATGAGCTTGAAAAATTAAAAGAAGAAAATTATACATATTTTTGTGAAAAATGAAAACTTGAAAAATGAAATTGATTCTTTGGAAATTACACATTCATGTGAAATTGTAAAACTAGCATGTTCTTTAGAAAAAGTAAAGAAAGAAAATACCTCTTTGAAAAAATATACAAAATAAAGTTATTTCTCATGTAACAAAAAATAATCTTAGGAAATACTTTGGACACGAAAACTCTTATTGAAAATTTAATTATTCCTATGATGGAAAATCACATATTATCTGTTTTACACGTGGATTTTATGGTCATTATGCATATCAATGCAAAACAAGAAAATCATCACAACATGGGATGATATGGGTTCCAAAAGGAACTTTGACTAACAAAATAGGACCCAAAGAAGTTTGGGTACCAATAGTTAAATAATTATTTTTCAGATGTACCTCACATGTAAAGCAAAGGACAAGTGGAATTGAAAATTTGAAGGCACGAATGTTATGGTAAAAGTATTATTTGCTTTTTTATTTCACTCAAAATTTCAAAATTACTATTTCTTCGAAAGAAAAGATGAACATATAAAATAGAAAAAGAAAATTGGTCATAGTGATAGAGGGAGCATGTTAAAATCTTGCAACTTTATTTTGACATATCATTGATATCATTGTTGTATCAAAGTTTTATGTAATATTTTGATTCTTAATATAATTTTTTTTAAGACATGGCTTTCATAACCTCTAGATCAATTTGATTTTATTTTACAATTATAAAATAGCCATAAATTTAGGAGGAGTTATTTTTTTCATATTTTATAACTTCTTATGATATAATACTTTACATATTTATATGACAAAAGGGGAGAATAAATTTTTAAAGACAACATAATTAAATGGAGAATTGCATATGGTTTCTTATGTCTTTCATGTGCAAACTACATTTTGATGAAACAAAAAGGGAAAAAATATAGGAGAAATATTATATGAATATAACTTTATATGAAGAGTACCTTACAATTAATACTTATGTAGATATCTATCATTGTAAGGAAAGCTAAGTTTTAGGGGGAGTAAAATTAATTTTACAAGATTTTATAACTTTTTCGCAACATATATATTTTTCATATTTCTCGGTTTGTCTTTATAAAAAAGGGGAAGATTGTTGGAGCAAAGTTTTAAGATCCTATAAATTTATATTTTGATGATAAAAACCTCAAAAGATTAAAATTATATGCTGAAAAGGTTTAAATAAAAATGGATAATTTTATGTAATAAACTTTGATTAAATAATTGACTATTGTCTTATTAGATTCTGGAAGAATGATGAATATCAAAATTGTATAGAATCCTGTTAGCTATTCATAGATTGTCTCATTTCGATAACTATGCAAATCATTATGCTCAAAAAGTGCAGGTCGGTCAACCAATTGGTCGAAGCAATGAAGGCTGACCGAGACAGTCCGGTAGACCGATCAGACATACCAGTTGACCGGTCAATATATGAGCTATCCAGATCCACATCGAGGCTATAGCGATCGATAGACCGGTCGATGCATCGATCGACCGATCAGCTCAACGGGCAAAAATCAAAATGTCAAGACTATACCGATCGATAGTCCGATTGACCGATCAAGCGCTGACACTAAAGAAATCGCGCAATGGTCATATAGAGCGGTCGACCAGTCCATTAGTGCGGTTGACCGGTCCTTGGCTGTGATAAACAATAACGGCTAGTTTTGAATGAGAAAATCATGAAAAAAGTTTTGGACAAAATTTTCACACATAGAAACTTATAAAAGGAGTGTCAAAGCCAGAAGCAAAGACATCCATCTAAACATTGAAAAAAAACTTGAAGTTATCAAAAGAAGATCCTTCTCTTGAAATTATCATTCTAGTTTCTCTTCTTGTGAGCATGATATTGTAAAAGAGAGAAACAATTGTTTAGAAAATTGAGAGAGCGCTGTGTAAAAGAGATTTCATATCTTACCTCTTGAGCGAGAGAAAAGATAAGCTTTCTAGGAGGAGAGGTGCGTCTTACCTCTCGAAGCGAAGAAAAGGTGATTGATGTAAAAGGCTTTCTTCCTTATCCCATTTAGAATAAAGGAAGAGTTTTAGTAGAATCTTCGATAGTCTCGAGGTCGAGAAGTCGGAGTAGGGACGTAAGTCAAAGTATGGCCGAACCTCGTCAACAACCACCGTATTTCTGTGTTTGCATTTTCTATCTCTCTCCTTTTCAAATTATGTTTGTGATATGAAATGATTTGTTTTGGTTTGAAGATTGTTTAATTAATTTTAAGCTTTCACGACGTATTTTGTGAAATCGATAATTTTGATTTTACCACCAATTCACCCTCCTCTTGGTGCCTTGGGATCCAACAACTATTATTAAAAGTTGCTCCTCCATACATTCATGATCATCATCATCGTCGAGCTTGTAGACGCTGCCATGATCGTGTGCCAGACGGATGAGGGGAGGGGGTGACAACCCTTTTCCTCTACGTGGTGCGCTCGATAAAGAAGAGAGAGAGAGGGAACGGGGGGTGGGTGGGTGGGTGGGTGGGCGCCCTTCCCTCTACGCGAGCACTCCAAGCGGAGTCTTCCCTTGGCTAGCCTTGAAGTAGAAGTTTAGCATGGCGATCCTGGCGTGCTTGATCTCAGCCAGCTTGAGCTGCTCGAGCTTCTCCACGTCCAGGTTGTAGATGTCATCCTTGATGGCCCTAACGAGGTTGAGGGGGTCAAAGAACTTGCTGTTGAGGTAGACCAAGTTGTAACCGTCGGTGACACATTCTTTTAAAGAATAGGAAAAAGAAAAGTTCTCTTCTACATTCTGTTAAAGAGTTGTTAAAAGTTGTTAAAAGAGTAAAAATGAACACATGATAATAGTAATCATCATAATAAGATAGATCAAGGCTTGGTATATGAAGGACCTAAAATAGGATTAAATTATCATCTTGATGTTGTGCATAAAAACGGTAGGAACACAGGCCCAATTGGGTGTATACTCGAGCCAACTTTATGTTTTTCGGAAGAGTGGAATTGGGTCGGATCATCATCAACCCGAGCTGGGTTCTGCCATACTAGACCTTGGGGAGGTCAGTGAGGGCCCAAGTTGCAGAGAACTAGGTCTGTGTTATGGGAGATGCAGGTTGGATTACAAAGAACCTAAGTCGGGTTCTGAGGTTCGAAAAAGTGTTCGATTGCGATAATTTTCATATCATTCCTTTTGTCATATTCCAACGTAATAATCATTGTAGCAAAAATGTTTATGTCTAAAGGTCGTCCAAAACTAATGGCATCATACTTTGAGTTACAAACTATGGTCTTGCAAAAACATGACCAAATCGATTATATTGGTCTATTTCTTCTTCTTCTTCTTCTTCTTCTTCTTCTTCTTCTTCTTCTTCTTCTTCTTCTTCTTCTCCCTCTTGTTCCCTCTTGATCCTAGGGAATGGTAGGATTTTATTTCCTAATTATATCAGGAATAATTTATTTTCATTTTATTATGCTTAGTTTTCTTATTTCCTAGTTTGATTATAATTTCTTTTTCTTTTATTTCTACTTTAATTAGGATTATTATAGGTTTGCCCTATAAATAAGAACCCTTGGAATTTTTTTAAGAATATATGAAAATTAATCTTCTTTTGATAATTACTTAGACCAAGTATTTTTAGGGTTTGACTCCCCTCAAAGTAATTTATTAGATCCTAATTAGACTAGGAACCTACCAATTGATATCAAAGTTACTCAATCTTCATCCAAAAACTATAATATCAAGGGTTTTGGTATTATTAATAAGTTAATTATCTTCATTTTCTATTGTCATCTATTACATATGCTGAAATCCACTTTGTCCATCACTGACAACCACCGACTTGCACCATCAATCACTACACCAACTCGTCAAAAAAAATATGCCCTTAACCCGATATAAAAATATAAGCTTGTCATATCAATTTACAAGGATACTCTATGTCTTCTCAAGCATCATTAAGTTCAAAAAAAATTTCATTATCAAAACATGATAGACTATACTTGAGGAAGAATTTAAGAATATATCACGATTGATATAATAACAAGTAAATTTAAAATGAGGAGACAATTCACATGATAAAAAAAATATCAAGATGATGGATATGTTGATCGACCATCCTTCCATATGAAATTATACTTTGCACATTGGGACGAGAGTGACCAATTGGATGGAAATCTTTTACCAGTTGATGATTATGAAGTTGTTTTTGGAATTGAATTGTTACGCATGCTTGGGTTTTCTCAAGTTACTTGGGACTCAAACCTTATCATGACATTCAAGTGAAATGGTAAAAACTGATACTTTTAAAAGAAAAAGGCATAATCTCAATTATGCATCAAATCATCATATAGAGACAATTCTATCAAAGAATCAACTTATTGAACAAGTCACTAAGAAGAAAAAATTACCTTCGCATCACAAGAAGCAGTCAAGTCAAGAAGAAAATAATAATTCATCATCGCAAGGAACAATTTTCAAAATTAGTTATTGAGGACAAGGTTGATTTTCAAGGAGACATGAATGATAGGTTTTTTTTTAATTATATTAAGTATAGTTTATTATCTTTTATTAGGATTAGTTTTCTTATTTCCTAGTTTGATTATACTTAATTTTCTTTTATTTATACTTTGATTAGGATTACTATGAGTTTGCCCTATAAATAGGGACCCTTCAAACCTTTTAATGATATATGAAAATTAATCTTCTTTTGACAATTGCATAGAGCAAGTATTTTCGATGTGTGACCCTCTCTAAATGGTTTATTGAAGGTTTGGTCCCTCAAAGTGATATAATTAAAATCCTTGTTGAACTAGGAACCTCCCATCTATGTTGTTTTCCATGTGCTACCTAGGAGTTATCTTACAAATGTTGGGGCCCTCAAGTTTGGATGAGAAATAGATAGTGAACAACAACGCATGTGTCACAAGGTCATTTTTCTCACGACCAACTCGTGCGACGTCTAGACATGTCAATCATCTAGACAAGCTCTTTTGTTATGTTTTGTGGATGCTTTGCTTTGTAACTTGCCAAATGTCACGATTTTTGGGACGTTGGTCCCGAGCGGACACTTTAGCGAAGGCATTTGTGAACACATGGATATTTAGATGAAATGCTCACTTTGGGACGCTCTTTAATAGATTGTCACTCCATGCTTGAGGGTCAATGCTAGAATTACGAAAACTTAAAAATCTTTGTTGAATAAATAGAATGCTTAATTACAAAAGCTTAGGAGGAGGACAATGAATCTCCCCTAATATACCACTGTTTCAAGAGGTCAGTTTGTGACGTGTGATGTGAAAGACAAACTAGGGGGTGCACTTTTTTGGAGTGCATATTACAAAATTACCATCACATATCAAACTAAGTATAACTTACAAAAGTAGACTAAAACAAAGAAAATTACATGTAAAGATAACTCAGTGGTCACGAGGCACATTGTGAAAAGTCACCATGACATTTTTTCCCCTCTCAAGTCGGCGACATCCTCGATGCTGAATTTCAAAGTCTTCATTCTTCTGCTTGAATTTCCATAGTGCTTCATCGGACTTCCAACTTGTGTCGACTTTTCGGTCTTATTCTCCATCGAACAAGGTACTTCTTCTTTCGCTTCGATCCACAAACGACGAGCACTTCTTCAACTTGGTCAGTAAATTACTGACGGATGACCGGTGGAGTGCAATTTGAAACTCCACGTTCGGGATCTTCAAGGTATGGCTTGAGAAAGCTAACATAGCAGATGAGATGTTGTTGCATGTGAGGTGAGAGCTCAAACTTATAGGCCACTTTACCTACTTTTTTCAGGATCTTGAATAGACCCTCATAACACCTAATGAGGCCATTGTGCGTATTCTTTCTACTCAGCCGAAAATGTGGGATCAACTTCACAAGAATCAAATCTCCAACTTCAAAGTTGACGTCCCGTAAAGTAGTATCAGTCCATTTTTTCATGCGCCTCAATGCGTTGTGCAAACATTCTCGAGTCATATTATTCTGCTCATGTCATTCCCTCGATATGTGATGAGCGGCAGGGACTTTGTCATCATAGGAAGTGGAGATGACCTATGGAGTAAGGTGCTACTGCCTCTTCACTATCTTGAAGGCACTCTGATTGTTCGACTCACTTCTTTGTAGGTTGTACGCGAATCATGCGATGTCGAGTAGCTTCGCCTAGTACTTCTGATTGGCACTAATATAGTGCCGCAAGTAGATCTCCAAGATACAATTCACCCTTTCAGTTTGGTCGTCAATTTGGGGATAAAATGCAGTGGAGAAATGTAGGTTGGAGTTCATCATCTTGAATAATTTTTTTTAGAAGTTGTCAATGAACCGTTCATCCCGATCGCGAACTATGCTTTGAAGAAAGTCCCAATACTTCACCACATGTTTCATGAATAACTCTGTAACTTCAGTGATATGGAAATTTGCAGAGCCAACGGAGAAGATGATATACTTGGAGAACTGATCAATGACCACCATAATGATACCTGCCCCTTTAGACTTGGACACCATGAAAACATCTTTTCATGTAATTTTGGAATAGACAAGAGTTCCATAAGTTCACCTAATGCTTGATAGATACCTTTGTTTTGCTGGCAAACAAGACACGACTTCACAAAAGCTTCAACATCATACTCCATCATTATCCAGAAGTAGTTGTCCTCGATGAGTGCCAAAGTATGGCGGATGTCCGGATGTCTCGCCCACAAGGCATGTCACAAAATCTTCAACATCATACTACATCATTATCCAGAAGTAGTTGTTCTCAATGAGTGCCAAGTACTGCGGATGTCTTGTCCACTTGGTGTCATGTCAATCTGGCATGATGGCGCACCGCATGTTATCGAATAATGGAGCGTAGATGTGATTTTTCTTGGTGAAGGTCAGACCATCTTCCACCCAAAATCAGCGTGTCATGTCCTCCTTTGCTTGCTTAAGAAAATTCTTTGTCATGGGATCTAACTCGAATGCCTTTTTTATCCTCTTGATCAGGTTGGCTGAGAGGGGCTAATGGCCACCAATTTCACGCATCGACTGAGGGCGTCGACAATGGCATTCGTCTTGTCGAGCTTATACTCTAGGACATAGACAAACTTCGCAATAAAATTTTGCCACAATGTCTACTTTGACGAGAGTTTCTTTTGCATCTCGAAATAGCTAGACGCGACATTATTTATCTTGATATGGAATCGCGATCCAAGAAGATAGTGCCACCATGTCCTAAGGCAATGGATCACCGCAATCATCTTCTTCTCTTGAATGACATAATGTCGCTTTATGTCGTTTTCTACTCTCGAACGTAAAGGGATGTCCCTCCTGTATAAGAACTCATCGGATAGCATAGTCAGAAACATCTGTCTATACCTCGTAAGGCTTGGTGTGATCTAGTAAGATGAGCATCGGCTCTTTCATCATGCCCCGCTTTAGGGTGTCGAGGATTCCTGACATGTATGCGTCTACTCCAACTTCACATTCTTTCGGAAAAGGCTCATCAAAGGAGTCATCACATGCGAATACCCATTGACGAATCATCTATAATAGTTCGTTGGGCCAAGGAACGAATGTAGAACGAAAACCTGTGTGGGCGGCTCCCCACTCCATATGGTACGAATATTCACGCCATCCATCTTCACCTTGCCACTTCTGATGATGTATTCCAAGAAGTGCACTTTCGATTGAGCGAAGGCACACTTCTCTCACTTGGCATATAACTGGTTCTGCCACAACACCTCGAACACTTGCGGATGTGCTTCTTCAAAGTGAGACAGTAGATCATGATGTCGTTAAGGTAGATGACCAAGAAATTTTCAAGGAAGGGTTGCAATACCTTGTTCATGAGGGTGCAAAGGATTATCGAGGCATTGGTGAGGCCAAAATACATCACGAGAAATTTGAATGAGTCATATCTTGTGACACGCATCGTTTTCTGCACATTTTCTTCAAAAATTCAGATTTGTCAATAACTTGAACAAAGATCCAATTTGGTAAACCATCTTGCATTGCCAAGTTAGTTGAACAAGTCCGCCACAAGGAGGATGGGGTACTTATTCTTCACTGTAAGCTTGTTCAATGTTTGATAGTCGATACATATTCGTAGGAATTCATCCTGCTTTTTATGAAAGAGAACTGGGGCACCATATGGATATTTTTATAATCGAACATAATCTGCATCCAATAGTTCGGTCAATTGCTTATGTAGTTCAACAAGTTCCAGATGGGTCAGCCGATGAAGAACTCTAAGTGGGGGCTTCCATCATGAAACCAAGACGATGACATGATCCACTTCATGCTTCAAAGGAAACCACCTTGGCAGCTCTGGGGGCATGACATCTGCAAAGTTCTCAAGGGACTCAAGAATCTTGGGAGATGTAGTGGAGGGCCCCAGACCTTCCAAGGTAGCGGTCTCCAAAAAGTGTGCTCCTATTTCCGCAATCCCTTCGCCACACGGAGAGGGTCTTCTGCTTTAGATCTCCGCTTGACCTCATAGGAATATTATAAGGTCCCTTGGGGTCAAAGGTGACCATCGAATTGGCATACTGTCGAGCGATTCAACAGTGATAACTAGCAAGGTTTCAAATGGGTCGAGGATATCTTGTCGCTCCAAGTCCATCCTAGCCCAAGGTTTCAAACCCTTGACAAAAGGCTTCCAACAATGTGACTTCGTCCATATGAGAGTTTTATAGGCGGAGCTCGGTGAAATCTTTTATGTATTCCTTCAATGTATTCTTCTAGCTAATGTTGAACAACACAATCTTAACCTCCAATCCCGACTTGGCAGGGTAAAAATAGTTGATGAGCTGCCACTTGAATTCGTCTCATTTCTCAATGGAATCAACATTGTCACATTTCACATCATCGCAGTGGCACCACCACCATAAGCTCTCTGCATCTTGTAAGTAGAAAGATGCGGTCTTCACCATCTTCACTTATAAGGTCACGTCTAAGGTCTCCATGTATTGTCGGATGTTTCACAGGAAGTCATTGATATGCTTTGTCGATCTCGCACCCTTGTATGACCTTGACTTTGGTACATCGATTCTTGCTTCATGTGAGGTGAACATCTCTTGACGTCAACCATCCCCATAGCGTCGTTTGAGCTCTTCCCGAAAGGTCTTGGGCTCTTCATCCATAACATGCCTCATGTTTGTGAGTCTGTTCTCTAAGGACTACCTCATGTCCATAATTGTTGCCTCCATAGACTCAAGTCGCGCATATACTGGCGCAATCTCATCCCGCACGATTCTGATATCCACCGACTTCTCATCTTGCATCTCACCAATGTCCAATTGGAACCGTCTGGGCATTGTTCGAAGATGGTCAAGACGTCCTTCCATCGGGCATGCCCTCGCTCTAGGCGACCCTTCTCAAGTGCCGCGGAAAAGTGGTCATCTCCGAGTTCAACATCATTTCCTCCTTATCGTCGAACGTCCAACTGAGCGGTCTCTGAAAAGTGGCTCTGATACCAACTTATCATAGTCACTTTCCTCACGACCAGCCCATGTGGCATCTAGATGTTCTAATCATCTAAACAAGATATTTTGTTACGTTATACAGAAGCTTTGCTTTGTGACTTGTCAAGTGCCACGATTTTTGGGACATTGGTCCCGAGCATACGCTTCGACGGAGATGTTTGTGAACAAACATGTGCCTGGATGGAATGCTCATTTTGGGACGCTCTTTTGTGGATTATCATACCACGCTTGAGGCTTGGTACTATAATTACGAAAGCTTTGAAATCTTTATTGAGTAAATAGAATGCTTGATTACTAAGGTTTCGGAGGAGGACTAGCGGGTCTCTCCTAATATACCACCGTTTGGGAGGTAGATTTGTGACGTGTGATGTGAAAGACAAGTTAGGAGTGTACTTTTCTGGAGTGCATATTACAATATATTAAGTCTAACTTATAAAAGTGGACAAAAACAATATATTAAGTCTAACTTATAAGTAAAATAAGATAACTCGACAGTCACGATACAAGGGATTAGGGAGACATGCCTAAGAGGGAAAATGAGAGGGAATAGACCTATTGGTTAATTCCTATAGGAGAAATAAGATAAAACTTTTAAGGGTTGTTTCGTTAGAGAACATTTTATCCTTAGATTAGGAACATAATGCAAAGAACAAAATTGTTCACCATGTTCTTGCTATAGACGAGAACTTGAGTGTTCTTATTTTTTTTATTTTTCTCTCTACTAACAAAGAACAAATGTGCAATCATGATGTTTGACCAAGAAAACTCAATTGTAAGGATGTTTGTTTGCTACAATTGGAACAAGCCCTTGCTCTTATTGTTATCTTGATACCAAATACCACCTTAGTTATTGTCTACTTTATCTCCAAGTTTATTTAATCTCTCTAATATTCTTTTATTTTCTCCTTTTCTCTCTCCTTTCTTTTTTTTAAATAGGCCAATTGTTACAATTGTAACACATTCTCTTGATGTCTAGCTTTGTCAAATGTGAAAAAAGAAGATGATATAATGGCGAAAGCAAAAAAAAATCGAGTGGGTGCACTTGAAGGATTAAGGAACAATTACTTGTCAACCTTGAGGACAAGATTGATTTCAAGGAGACGAGAATAATAGTATTTTATTTGTTAATTATATTAGGAGTTTATTTTCTTATATTAGGATTAGTTTTCTTATTTCCTATTTTGTTTATAATTCTTTCTTTTATTTTTACTTTGATTAGGATTATTATGGGTTTGCGGTTTAAAAATGCCAAATAAAAAATGAATCAGAACGGGGGTATGATCTCCTTTCTTTTATCTCCATCCTATAATCCAGAAAGAAGACAGACAATGAACTGAATTACTGAGCAAATGAGCCATTTTTATGCCAACACTTAAATCTCAGCCATATGATGCCAATCGAATGATTAAAATAGAGAGATTGCAAGGTGCATACACAAAATTATATATGTACCCTTATATATATATATATATATATATATATATATATATATATATATATATATATATATATATATATATATTACGATTTAATGGGTATGCTACCCTATTGAATGGGTAGCATGCTGCTCCTTACATCCGATGCCGTTAGATGTAAGATCTACGATGGATAATTTTAAGGTGTGGTTCACTGTAGTGAATCGGATTTCACTACGCTAAGCTAGACGATTCATTCAGCAATTCAACTCGTTGGTATCCAATCGTTTAGGGCAGCTCTGAAGTTCCCTCTTAGGTGCTGTTGTGACGCTGCCCTAGCCGAAGTCATTGTCGTCGTGCATTTTTTGACACCTCACGACTACCCTTCGCCTGGACATTCTACGACTCACTTGTCAGCCCGCTACTATCACGCTGCTCTAGTCGGCACCGCTATTGCCCTATTGTGAGTGCCCTAGCTGCCTAGATGTCCCGGGACTGGGTCAGTCACCGGCGCCACAACGTCTAGTCTGAACTAAACCCTCTGACCTGCCTTAGCCCGCAACGTTTTTGCCTTGCCTTGACTTGTGACTAGCCTATCGTGACTTCCCTACCACAACTACCCTCTCCCTTCTTCCTATTGTATTTCATGGACACATAGTTGTATATCGTGGACACGGAGTCTAGCGCCAGCTATGTGCCGTGGAATGCTAGTCGTAGGGTTATCATGCAATGATTGCTCATAGGAAGGTTAATGAACAATCATTTACTTAACAAGGTTAATGATTGTTCATCGATTAATCATTGATAAGATTGTTAATTATTAGTATTTCTTAATGATTGTTGAGTGAAAGTGCTTCAAGATTTATAGTTAGCTCAACATTTGAACGTGGCTATAGTTCATAGGGGAGGTGCTTCAACATTTAAAGGTCTAATTCATTTTGCTCATCCTCGGGTCTGATACATTTGTAGTTAGCACATTAATTTGAATGCATGAGTGGTCATATATTTCTATGGAATGGACTTATTTTTTTCACAATTGAATTCGTAGTACTTAGGAAGCTAGCAATCCTTGTGACACACAGGGTAACTATCTTTTGTTAGAGAGGGTTTCTATTCTTCCTGTCGGACCTTATACTTTTGTTTAAGAGGGTTGTGCTTTGTTTTTATTCTCTGCCTTCATCACATTTGATTTAATTTTAGTTGCTTTAGTATCTTATCGTAATGCATTTCACATTTTACATTATTGTACTTGCATTTTTTAATGATTAGTTAACTATGGACGTGGAAGATGTTGAAGTTGAAACTATCCGAGAAGGGATCGGAAATGATACAGTGGAAAGTGATGATGAAAATTTTCAAGATTTGAATTATGTGAAGTCTTATGAACTACCAAAGCCATCTATTTGCATGACGTTTGAAAGTGATGATAAAGCATACAAGTATTACAATATGCATGCACGATTAGTAGGTTTTTTTTGTTCTCAAACATGCTTCTCATAATCTAGAGTGACGAGAAATATCACTTCTATTGATCCTGGTTAAAAGGATGAATCCATCCATTTGAAGCAATCACATGCTCCTAGTTGCTACAAGATAACAAAATGAAGATTACAACAAATATTACATAGTAAGAAAACTCATGGCATTATAAAGAAAACTCACAATCGAAAAAACGTCGATCTGGACTTTGTTGAGTCCATGATGTTTTTAATTGCCACTTCTTCATGGCAAATAACATTTAGGGTTTGTTTGGTTGAGGTGAAAGGAGAGTAAAGAGGGGGAAGGGAAAAGGAATTCAACATATTTCCCTAGTTTGGTTGAGTTTAAATTGGAGGGGAAAGAGGGAATTTTCTCCTCCATTCCTTTTCAATATTTCATTTTTCTTTTCCCTTCAAATTGGGATGGAAAGGAGAGAAAATGTATAATTAAAACAAATTTTCATATTTAGTCTTATAAACTTAACATATAAATACACATATGAGAGATAAAATAGACTAAATAAATTTATTATTAAATGTTCATTCTCTTATGTTCCCATTACTCATGCCATCCAAACAAAGTTAACTATTCTTCTTCATTATCATCCTTTCCATTCCCACATTTTCCCTTCCCCTTTCTTCCTTTTCTTTCCTTTAATGAATTTTGAATCAAACAGATCCTTAGGCAATTTCATTGTGACTCTGTACCAGTATTATTAGGACTAGATCAAACCAGCCAGTTGGATCGGTCGAACCGTCAACCGGTCACTAAAACAGTTCCAAATCACCTCCAATATTGAAAGGCAAATTGGACCTAACAAAATGGATAGAACCAGCCAAAACCAATCTATATGAACCGGCCATGGTTAAAATTTTTTTTACAAATCAAAATTTATTACGATCCATGTTTTACTTATGAGGCCCATTTATAGTAGATGTCTTGCTTTCACTTTCTTGATGTATCCAATATGGAACTATTCACTTGTGTATATATTTTATTTACTCTAGTTATGTAATAACTAAGCTTTGTCTTTATTTTTTATATTATTAATGTGTGCCTTCTATTTGTACAGTTTTTTGACAATTTTTTCCTATATATTTAACTTAGGAATGTTAAGCCATTTTATATACATATTTTTTTCTTTTTATTCTCATTTTATGGTTATAATACATATTTTTTCAATAATTGTGGCTTCATTTTAAAATGAAATTTCTATATTAAAATTTATTCAATATTAATATAAATTTATTAACTATTAAGTTAATATGTACTCATTTTTAAAATTAATTTATAATGTAATTTTATATGATTAATGTAATATTCGAGTGGATTGAAAATATTTTTTAACATTATAATATATTATTATTATTCGGTCTGCCTGGTCCAACCTGAGACGAAAGCCTATTCGAATCGATGTCCGGTGAGGTTCTCACAACATTGCTCTGTACAAAGTAAACAAAAATTATAATTATTTTTGTGATTTCAATTGTAGACAAAAATTACAAAAGGCAATGTGGCGCCTCTGTTTTGTAAAAAGGGAACCACGTCTAATATTATAATGTTGCTAAAGAGTCACAGCTAGCACTTCCTAAGCAAGCAGTCCGACATTGTTCCACGTTATTAAGCAACATCACGTCAATATTTTCCTTGCAATAAAAATAAAGTTCAACTATATGAACAGGATCTGCAAATTAAACATGAAATAAATAAACTACATGGTTATTAAACATTTAGAATGCACACAAAAACCATTCATATACATTTTACATGGCGCACATGATCGAATTTGTACCTCGGTGGGACCGGCGAGGGCAGATGGCCCAAGGGGCGAGGATGGTGGGGCCTGCGAGGTGAGTGTGGTAGGGCCGATGAGCGTTGAGGATTCGGAGGGGCGAGCGCGGTGGGGTTGGAGGCAGCGATGAGATGAGCTAGGAGGGGCTGGAGGAGGAAGCAACGCAGCGAGGACGGAGGGACCGGTCTCCGGAGGTGGCTACGAGGTGAGGTCGGAGGCGGCGGCAAGGCGAGAGTAGAGGCCGACGGTGATGAGGGGCCAGAGTGGAAGGGTCAGAGGCGGTGCAAAAGCGACGAGACAACTGTGGAAGCAACGAGAAGAGAGTAGAGGAGAGGAGAGGCGAGAGGAGACAAGACAACTATGAACCCCGGAGGTGATGAGTGCGATGGCGAGGAGAGGGGAAATGGAAAAAAGGTGTTTATGACACATGATGGCTGCATGAGAAGAGAGAGCGTCAGCTTATAAGTGTATCACTGAACTGCTGAATGAATCGTTCGACTTGGCACAGTGAAATCCGGTTCGAGATCATCGGATGTAGAGAGCCATCCTACTCATTCAAATGGGTGGCGTACCCATTAAATCCATATATATATATAATATTATTATTTTCCTTGCACTATTATTGTAACACTCCAAAATTTCACCCCCAAATGCTAAGGACAATTAGGTCATTTCGGCAGTGGTAGTCCGTTCTCCATACATCATCATAATTAAATGATAAACATAACTATTGCGAAAAAATTATTAATCACTAAAATAAAATGTATCGTTTTAACGGAAGTATTAAATAAAAACCATTGCAATCGATGTCATAGGAAAAAACTAAGAGTTCATTAATCAGGAAAACATCTCTAAAATAATAGTCTAACACACTCATGTCATTAGTTACCTGCACGCATACAGGATGCAAGGTTTTTCAGTTAGAGTATGTAAAAATTATGCAGTGTATGTGATGCATCCTATGCAGACTACTACATGATATGTATATGACAATTTCATAATAACAATCAAGATATATGCATGCCATGCCATAGTCATAAAAATGTACATGGCATTAGTTCATAACATAAGAACATCAACAAAATATTTGACATGTAAACATCATCATCAGTTCACCAATCAATCAGTCAGTACAATAGGCATACCAAGTGACTAACACTTATCATTACCTTGCATCAATAATATTCTCGGAGTTGCTTCATAACCCTTTGGATCCCACTTTCGTGGTCATCAGTCAGTTCAGTCTTATTATCAGTAATTGAAGAATCAAGTTGGTTCCCTCCAATAGGCTAGCTAGGCCTTAGAGCCGAGGCTCCGTGAGAATATACATACCGTTGTCAGTAAGATACAGTTATTCCCCCCGAAAATACTAACTTCAAGGTGCATGGCACAATAATTTCCTGAAAAAAATTCTAAGGAAAGGCACAGTATTTCCTATCATCAGTTTGAGGGGCGACAAGTAACATTATTCTTCAATTTGGTTCATTATTATCACAATCATCAAACAGTTTACGTTACTCAGTCTTTAGATTTTAACCTAATTACGATTGTCCATACAATTCGTGTATCTAGGTTCATATGCAATCATCAATCAATAATATATAATAGTAAATACCTTAAAAAGAACTTAATTATAACTTAAATAAGTTTTCCGATCTGTCACGACGGTGATAAGATCCGTCACGTCCGTGATGGAAACCCGACATCGTTATGCCCCTCTGTCACGATCGTAACAAACATGGTCACGGTCGTGATTACCTGTCATGGCCGTGACAACAATTGTCATGGGCGTGACAACTCCAGCGCCCATCTACATCCTTCTATCATGGGCGTGACATAGCCCATTACGGCCGTGACAGAATTCAATCGTGGTCGTCCGCTCCGGCCACTCTGTCATGGGCATGATGTGATTCGTCACGACTGTGATAGAGGCTGCCACCCTTTTCAGTCCGATATTCATCCGATTTTTGCCCAAATTTGATTCAAAACTTTGGGAAAAATCATCTTCAACATTATAAACGATTTACACATATTTTAGAGATAACAAAACATCATAAATCAGATCAAAACATGTAAAATCATGCATTTTTCAATATTTAGAGTTCTTCCCTCAAAGCAACTAATCATGAATCTTAACAATGAATTATAAGAACACTCTCAGATCTTATAAAACCTGTAAAAGTTCTCATCAAATTCCTCAATAGGAGCAATGTACTTTATTACTCTCAATTCAATCAATGAAATATTGAGAGGAGAGAGAGAGGTTGGATCCCTTTTATATACCTTAATATTAGGTTCTTTTCTTATTTCTTCCTCCTCATGTTTCATCTCCTCAAAGTCCTAGCCGTCACGTGCAAGAATGAGATAAAGAAGACAACATGAGGGTTTAGTCTCATTATATAGAAAGATTATTAACGTTTTGGACCCAAAGCTCGAGGTGTTACAATATCCTCGTCTAATTCGCATTAAATGGTCATTCTATTGAAAAGTCCCGAAGCTTTTTCTTGGTATCTTTTAATCAAAGAAACTCCACAAAGAAAAAAGAAATGCAAATAAATTCATAGAAAAACAGCATGAACCCAAAAGAAAACAAATCCATGATTTGCTTTATGTGCAATTGTGACAACTGACGACACAGCCCACCACGATGTTTTCCCAATTTAAAAAAAGAAAAAAAAAGTCTTTTTCTATTGTATGTTATGCCCTGCCTTGTTGTGTAGTAGCAACCAACTAATCAATGGATTCGATGATCGAGAGTCACAAAATCCTCATGATTTAGAACCGAAAAAAAAAAAGAACAAACGAAAAGTAAATTCCCATCATAATGAAGTTAGTAGGCCATTCTTTGTGATGGTCTCATGGCCACTTAAAGGTTCGGCCTAAACCCAAAACAATGATCACCCACGCTGCTAGTAATTGAAGCCCTTTCTGCCCAAGGCCCCGATAGTAATAATATTATATTTCATTTGTTCTTTTTTCCTACATTTTACATGTACCCATGAAATGAATAAGGTTTGTGTAAAACCGATCGAATTGATTTTTTTTATGAAGCCACAACAATGTTAAAAAATAAACATAAGCTCCTCCTTTTTCCAATTTAAATATTGTAAAGAAAAAAATAACTTATTTTTAGAGTGCATTTTCAGAAACCCCCTATTTTTATAATAACGTTTTCAAAATAAAGGTAATAACTTTAATTTTATTATGACAATAATGTAACATAAATATGTGTAGAAATTTAACACATTTGTGTCAAATCAGAGGCATGAATAAAATTTGATCATATGCCAATAGTGAAATAAACTTTAAATTACAACAACATATCATATTTAACGCGAAATAGTAAATCCGCCATAGTTCTGGCATGCAAACCGGAATTGAATTTATTCGACCACTTTAATCGAAAAATAGTAACTATGTCTAAGGATAAAAAAATTAGACAGCTATCACAAATTAGAACTACTAAGTTGATAACAAAACAAAGAACTATATGACCATTGTTTTTTCTGGAGTTCATTTCCATGCAACAGAAGAACATTACATGCCGATGAACATTCACAATGTCCATTTACACCATAACTGCAAAATGAACATGGGAGCTCATACAATTAATTACCTAATAAAATTATAAATACAATTATTACATTCTAATACAACTCTGGACTTATTAAGAAAGAACACGTGTGCTCTAATATTCACAAATTACATGCACGATGAAACAACAAAGGTCCTTTACCATGATCTCCCTTAGGAGATGTAGGAAGATTATTCAGAAAAAGGTGCAGTTTAAGAAAGAAAAATATATAGAGAGAGAAACAAGAAGCAACAAAGAAGAACCTATGTACGTATGCATGCATGCAAGTTAATTAGTAGGGTTCATGGCATCAGCTTCCCGGCCAGGAAAACTTTGAACTTGGATGCCTCCGAGTTCGCGTAAGGTATGTCGTTCTCCTCCAGGAATCGCTCGAGCACCTCTTTGGCCATGTCCGGCTCCTCGGTCTCGCACTCCACTTCGTACCTCGTCCCGAAGTCGTAGTGCGTCTCGTCCACGTCCAGCTTCAGCCCATTCCACAGGTGCACCGTCCTCACGTTGCAGAACCCGCCCAGGCACACCAGCGACTCGCCATGGTCGCCGTCGACGCCCTCGTCCGTCCTTATCTCCCCTCTCTTCCGCTTCAGCAGCTGGAACTCCTTGGCCACCCGCTTCATGAAGTGCGAGGACCCGTTCCGGGCCATCTCCGCGAGGCGCCACGGCTCTGCGACGCACGGCCGGACCAGCCGGGGGTCGACGTCCTCGTGCCACAGCTCCACGCGGCTCACGCCGCCGACCAGGCGGGGGTTGGCCTTCAGGTACAGCATGCAGCTGGAGTCTCCGTCGTAGAAGCGCGCCCCGAGCGTGGCGAGCCGGGACGAGAGCTCGCCGCCGGCGCCGTCGAAGAAGAGATTCTCCTGGAGATGCGTGCAGTGGCGGTAGGGGGCGAGGGCCTCCAGGAGTCGGCCATGCGCCGCCGCATTAGGCAGCCGGAGCTTGATCTCCACGTCCATTACTTGCTTCATTATGTACTTGATAGCAATCTATGTAACTTCCCCTTCGCAAAAGGTCTTGTTGCGCCTCTAATTATAATTTATAAATATGTCAAAATATATCACAATACAAGCATTTCAAAAGAAACACCGCACAGCATTTAGCTGCACTGCCATGAGTACTATTTACAACTAAATCGTAATAACTTGCTTACATGCAATTATATCACAATACAAGCATTTCAAAAGAAACACCGCACAGCATTTAGCTGCACTGCCATGAGTACTATTTACAACTAAATCGTAATAACTTGCTTACATGCAAATATACATACTTACCAATACAGGAGCAGGGCTACTCAGAACTGTGTGCTCGGCCTGTACTGTTTTGAAGTGGCCTCTAAGGCATCAAAGTAACGATAGAGCAAATGTAAGAAGAGGAAGTCCTCCTTAAAGGGCGAGATGATGCAGGTATATATAGGGGATGAAGGGGGAGGATAGAGACATGGAATGGTTATCGAGAACAAGAAAGGGACAAGATGGATAAAGGCATGTGAGAAAGGACAGGTGTTTGGGTGGTATGTACGTGTCGCATGGTTTGTGACAGTGGTGTTGCATTCTTGCCAAGTCCCATCAACAGGCAGACATATGACATTAACTTAAGGAGACCAATCATAGTTGGGCCGCTCGGGAGGCTTGGGTAAACTAATTGGGCCCTTTTCTGATGATTCCTTCCCTTTGGATTGAAAGTTTATGGAATGAAAGAAATATAGCACTTGATCAAGTCCAAATAATAGTATTAATAAATATTATAAATATATTATAATTTTTTTTACATCTAACTCGAAATTATAATTTATATATTTTAATTTCTAAATTTATCCAAATTTTACACTTAGATCATTTCCTTAAATTTAATACAAACTCGAGTCGGGTTTAACATGACTAGGGTCGGATGCAATAAACTTAGTTCGGGCTCTATTAAAATGTAAATCATAACCTATTTTCTATAAGAACCTAGGTCGGGTCTGAGGTGGTTTGGGCCAAATTTCATTTGATTCAATTTTTATACATTTCTAATATCAATAACTCGGGCCGAGTATGCCTTAAACCCGGGCCGATTTTAGTTGGACGAAATAGAAGAACGTTATTCATAATGGACGAACTCGGGTCGGGCTCTCTCAAATCCGGGCCGAGTTTAGTGCAAAGTTGGGATGTGCACAGTCACGGGTTGGGTTTCCTAATCATTGAAGATAACCCGGGACGGTTTCTTCAAACTCGGGTCACATGAAATCAAAGGAAAATTATTCTTGGATCATCAGATAACATAGACTACCGATTCTTATTCTTAACTTTGATTAGATCTATTAATAAATGTATATCCAAAAGTAAATCCAACATCAACACATATCTTGGCTGTTAAACTACACCAAAGTTTGGCTTAACTTTCCGACGATTGAACTCAAGTTTTGATGACAACTTTGAGTCTTTAGGGATCAACCAATAGCAGTTGGGCATTGAGAGCACTCAAGCCCATGCACCGATGAAGAAGAAAACGTAGCCCAAAAATAAAGGAAAACTCAAGTGGAGGAGATTAGAAAGATGTATTGAAAGAAACCTCTAGGATCCTATTTATAGGAAAAAATTCCAATTACAACTCCTAATCATACTTAATATCCATAATTTAACTTTTATTTTCCACGAATATTCATATTTTAAAAATAATTTATTATAATTATTTCTTGATTTTAGAATTTAGAATAATAATTTAATATTATTTATTTTCTAAATACTTTTATCTTTAAAACTCCTAATTTCAATCTCAGAGTCCTTAATGCAATCCTTCAAACTTTATCTCAAATCTTCTTCTAACCATATTTTCTTTATTTTATCTTTCCTAAACATAATTATTCCTTAATTTTGGAATTAAATAAATAAATATTATTCTTATCTTTTAATTTTTGAAATAAAATAATAAAATATTATTATTATATCTTTTAGATATTTTTGGACGTAAAATTATTATCTTAACTCTCGTTAGCTTGATATTTTAAACTTAGATTCAAATTAAAATTTGAATTCCTAATATTATAACTTTAACTCCTAATCTAATTAGGAATCATTTTTTTTCATATCTCTCATCTAATACCACTTTTATTCTCGTTCAAATTTTTCTTGTCTTATTTTTTCATCTTCTTTTATCCATCCTCTAACTATATTTCTATTTATTTTCAAACTTTATCTTTGTTTAACAAATCCTAACTTTAGAATTTATTTTAATTACGAAAATTAATTTTACTTTTTTAAAAAAAAAATAGGGTGTTACAAAACTAGTTTTATCTTTAAATTTGTTACATGTTAAGAAAGAGGCCAACAGAATAACATAAGGTATTAAAATAGCTAGATTCACAATATGATGCCCTAGTTAAAATCCTTGAAAGACTTATTAAGATTCATACCAAAGTGTAAAAATCTGGTGACTAAAGTAATTATCGAGTACAGTTCAACAAAAAATGTTGCAGGTTCAGAAACCCCTAAAGCATGCTATTACACTATCACTATGTAAAATCCTATGTGCGTGAAAAAACTGAAGAAATATCCTACATCGCCGAAGTGCTCTTCACATTCACGTGGAATGGAAACGACACAGCGTTGTCACCGTTGCCGACGATGATGGTGTGCTGACCGGACGGAAGTGCCACGTACGCTGACTCCGTCACGATGGTCAAGCTTTTGCAAGAGTTGAGTCGGAACTCCACGTCCTTGCTCTGCCCAGCCTCCAGGGTCACCGGCTGGAACCCGATCACCTGCTTGATCGGAGCTCCCAGGATGCCGCCGGGAGCCCGCGAGTAGAGCATCACGACGTCGGTACCCCTGACTTTCCCGGCGTTCTTCACGTTGACGACGACGCTGATGTCGTTGGCGTCGCAGTCGAGGTCGCTGACGAGGGCCGCGTTGCACGGGGGCACATACGCCGTCTGGTTGTAGTGGAGCTGCAAGCAGTGGTTGTGGCCGGGCAGCTGCTTGTCCACGCGCTTCTGGTTCGAGACCACGGTGTAGCTGAAGTTGGTGTAGCTGAGGCCGTAGCCGAAGGGGTACACGACGGAGCCGCTGTAGAACTTGTAGGTCCGCCCTGGACGATCACCGACAGGGCGCAGCTGCATCGACGTCATGGGGATCTGCTTCAGGTACTCCGAAGGGTACCATGTCAAAGGGAGCCTACCGCCTGATTACGATTAAGTCACGTTAAATTAAAATCTATCTCCTGCAGGATCCATATTTTGGATCTGAAACTTGCGTGCATGTGCATGTGCATGCATGCATGGTTACCTGGATTATGAGCTCCATAGATCACGTCGGCTATGGCAGCACCACCTTGTTCGCCTGGATAACCCGCCCATATGATAGCGTCGATGTTATCGGACTTCTGGAAGCTGGCAACGTCTACGCCGCTTCCCGACATGATGACGAGGACGACGGGGCCCTTGGAGAGCGCGGCCACCTGCTCGATGAGGAGGTTTTGGTAGCCCGGAAGCTCGATGTTGGCGCGATCAAGTTCCTCCCGCTCGACGTCGGTGCTGAGGCCGGCCACGATGATTGTGGCGTCCGCGTCCCTCGCGGCCCTCACGGCGGTCCATACGGCCTCCTGCGACCGGCAAATGACTTCCTCGCACCCCAACACCATGCTCACCTTCGATGCGTACTCCTTGAGGCCCTCAGCGGGCGACACGATGCCGCAGGGAATGCCTTGGATATCAACGAGTCAGCGGAATTCAAACGCATCAGACCAAAGTTGGAAGCAAAAAGAATGAAGAAGAATAAGAAGAGAAGAGAAGGGAAGCAGACCATTGTAGTTTCCTATCATGACGTTGGTGGCGTTGGCGTGTGGTCCGACGACGGCTATGTTCTTGTGCTTCTTGGTGCTCAGGGGAAGTACGTTCCCCACGTTCTTCAGCAGGACGAGTCCTTGTCTGCCTGCCTCCCTCGCCAACTTGACGTGCTCCGGGGAGCAGACGTGCCTGGCGTTCAGATTTTTGAACTTGGGTTGGCCGTCGAACCATCCGAGTCTGAAGAGCATGACAAAGTTATTGAGCAGAGCCTGATCGATGTCACTTTCCTTCACCAATCCCTGCAGCGCCGCCGACTCCAGATAATTGTTGTAGAAGTTCCCGCAATCCAAATCCAAACCTGCATGTTTTGCATACATAGATCAAATTATCCATGAAAAGCAGACAGCTGCACAGCACTCAAATTTCTGTAATCACATAACGAAGATACCTGCTTTTAACGCTTGAGCAACTCCATCTTCAGGTCTATCCGATAAAAACTTTTGGTCATTGACGAAAATGTCGATCGAGTCACAGTCTGAAACTATGTATCTAGAGAAAGAAAACAATTTTGTCAGGGGCAGCACGTATAGGACAATTTTCTACGTCGCATACGTGAAGCATCGAGCGAGCATGCATGTAGCGCACGTACCCATGGAGGTTGAAGTCATTTCTGATGGTTCCTCTCAGCAGCCTCGCATCAGCGCAGGCGGGAAGGCCGTTCACTTGGTTGAAGGAGCACATGACGCTGCTCACGTCGCCTTCCTTGACGCACATCTCGAAAGGCCGAACAAACGTCTCGACCATATCTTGCTCCGTCACCTTTCAGAATTAAAGATTCATCATGTATTGCATATACTATATGTAGGCAGGATGTGAATCCAGGTGAACTTACGTTGGCATTGAAGCGGTTTCGGGTGATGAAACCTTGAGAACCAGCAGGAGCGGGAGGCCAGAAGTCTAAGTCGTAGGCGGCGTAGTGCTTGCAGCAGGCCGAGACCTTGAGGGGCCTGAGGTTCATGTCCTCGGCCTCTTCCTGGCCGGGGACGTCCTGCAAGCCCCTGACGAAGTTTACGGCGTAGCGGCCGGCCACGTAGGGGTCTTCCCCGGGTGTTTCAAGGGCTCTCCCCCATCTCGGATCCCTGACGACGTTGACGTTGGGACTCCAAAAGGTCAATCCGGTCAAGCCGAGATTGTTCATGGCCCTTGCCTCTGTAGATATAACCTGCGTAGTACGGACAAATCTATCAAGGCTCAATGTTCTACTTACTTTCTATATCTCCATGCGTGCATGCAGTTTTGAAAGGATTGCACATGTAGAAAACGCATGAGATCGATCTGCCTAACCTCGGCCATGGACCTCCAGAGTGTCTCGTTGAAGGATGCAGCGAGGGAGATCGGAGACGGGAAGCTCGTCGCGCCGGGGACGCGTTTGCTGAACTTTGTACCTGCTCCGCCGGCAACGCCGTGGAGGGCTTCGGACCACCAGTTGTACTTGGGGAGGCCGAGGCGGGGTACGCCGCTGGTCAGGGCGCTCCAGCCGTCGACGGTGTTGCCGAGCTGCCCGGCCTTCTCCCGGAGGGTCATGCTGTTGATCAGATTCCTCGCCCTGTCGTAGTAAGATAGCGACTTGTCGCAGAAGGGGAATTTGGCCATGTCAAGGCCGAGCTTCTTGTAGCGCGTTGCATCGCAGACGTGAGTGAAGTCATAGATGGGCTTGTCGGCGTCGTCGGCGCCATGGGTGAGGGCTGCGGAGGACAGAAGGAGGAGGGAGAGAAAGATGAACAGAGAAGAAGGTGCCATGAGATATGACTTAATCTTACTCTACAGAGGCGGAAGGAGTACCGTGGAGAGATCTAGAGAGAGATCAGGTTCGAATTTATAGCGATGAACGGAGAGCATGCAGACGAAGACTGCCTTTGTAGATTAAGTTTAAAACGTGGATAACAAGGAGATCAACAACTTCTACCGAACCCCCCTCAAATCTAGGATATATATCTTATATATTTAATTTGTCCTAGATAGAACTCCTTGGGGCAGATGTTTTAGCTTTTTTTTTTCCCATGATAAACCGGTCTAAATTTATACATCCACTCAGTTCTTTTCCAAAGGGACTCTGACATTTAATTATATGTTTATCTTACATTAAACTGCTTAGACACTATATATATTTATATTTATATTATTATTATTATTATTATTATTATTATTATTATTATTATTATTATTATTATTATTATTATTATTATTATTATTATTATTATTATTATTATTATTATTATTATTATTATTATTATTATTATTATTATATATTTAAAGGCTAAGTTCTTGTATCAAATACAATTCTACCAAATAAAGCTATGTAAGGGAAAACTAGAAGTTTGATAAAACTTACTCTCGTACCTTGAGATCAATTTTAGTTGAGACGACTAAAATATTATCTTAATTAAATTTGTTATGACCAACTAATTAAGATAACGTTCAAAATGATGAATTGACCATTTACTGATCTCGTTCACGTCGACGTGCCGTATGCAATCAACATGGCTTATCTTACATGAAACTAATTAAAACAGATACAGTTAAGACTACGTCTTGTATCAAATACGATTCTAACAAATAAACCTCTGTAAATTTCACCGGAAAAAATGGCTCTGTGACAGAAGACTTATTTTTCAAGTTGAGATCGATTTTGACTAAAATATGGTAGAAGGGTAATTAAACTGTAAGATGATTAGAAATTTAATCATCTACCTGAGAATGTTATCTTAAATAATTGTTCATTGCACTCTCCTTGCATGATCTCCCCACATCGACTCATGACCTTTATATCTGGAATTAGGATAAAATCGTACCTTTTTTTTTTGTGCGTGAGTAATGGAACTGATCAGCAAATCGATCATACCATATCTACGAAGCAAACACAAATTGGATTTACGAAACAACTTTTTAAAATTCAAATTGAAATGTTTGGATAAGATAAACTCTGATAAAATGAAGGGTTTCGGATAGGATGATGAACTACGACATTGTGAAGTTGGATAAAGGATAAATTCAATCAAGTTTTTATCTAGTTAACGGTGGTAGAGTTCTAATCAACCTTTTTCATGATTCCTCTCGTCCTTCTTTCCCTATAAATTGATCCCTCCTCCTCCCCTTCATCCCTCATTACCTCAGTGCTCAAGGAACGAAGCCAATTCAGAGCTCTGAACTAAATGGCGTCCTATTGCTCAACCTTCTCCCTTCTCTTCTTCTTGGTTTGCACCATACACTTCCATCCCTCCTCCGCCAGGACAACTCCACCCACTGCAAGCGCTACCTCTGCGCCTGCATCCTCCTCCGTTGTCTTCTCGCCCCAGTATCAGCCCGGTGCCATCGAGACCAATGGCAAGAACTACAGCAAGGTTTGCGACCCGGCCAGGTTCGAGGACATAGGCCTGGAGATGAACGACTTCGCCTACTGCAACAAGTCCCTGCCGTACGAGACCAGAGTGAGGGATTTGATCGGCCGGATGACGCTCGCCGAGAAGATCCTCCAACTCGGCGACCGGGCGCAAGGCGTCGGCCGCATCGGTCTGCCCAAGTATGGGTGGTGGTCGGAGGCGCTTCATGGTGTCGCCTTTGGCGGCCACGCCACCTACTTTGGCGACGTGGTTCCGTCGGCCACGAGCTTTCCCAACGTCATCCTGTCCGCCGCATCCTTCAACGAGTCCTTATGGAAGATGATTGGCCAGGTACGAGTATACGCAGGTTATGCATATTAATCGATTTCTACAGCAAGCAAAGATCTATCACTCTACGTACGCATCTGTTCAATCATGTGCATGCATGGCAGGCGATTTCGACGGAGGCACGGGCGATGTACAACTTGGGCCACACGGGTTTAAACTTCTGGAGCCCTAACATCAACATCGTCCGAGATCCGAGGTGGGGAAGAGCCCTCGAGACGCCGGGGGAGGACCCGTTCCTCGTCGGCCGCTACGCCGTCAACTTCGTGAGGGGCATGCAGGACGTGGAGGGAGAAGACGACGTGGATGACTTGAACACGAGACCTCTCAAGGTCTCCGCGTGCTGCAAGCACTACGCCGCGTACGACCTCGACAGCTGGTTAGGCGTCACGCGATACATTCACGATGCAAGGGTACGTAATAATTTAAACTACATGCATGCACATATATATACTACATATGTACGTAATCTTCTTGCTCTTGCTTTCGTTTCCATTGGATAACTTGTGTCTGCATGCACATCGAATTCGAAAGGTTACGGAGCAAGACATGATGGAGAGTTTTATGCCACCGCTCGAGGTGTGCGTCAAGGAAGGCGACGGCAGTGGCCTCATGTGCTCTTACAACCGCCTCAATGGCATGCCGACTTGCGCCGATGCCAGGCTCCTTTCTCAGACGGTCAGAGATGAGTGGCATTTCCACGGGTGCGTACGATCTTTATCGAGTTTAATTTCATTAACCACTGCATGCATGAGATCGCAATATCAATGTATATATATGGGTGCGTATTTAATCACTGCACGAACTGAAAGTATATATGAACGTGATTTCTCAGATATATTGTGTCCGATTGTGACTCGGTCGAAGTCATCAATGAAAAATCCAAATGGCTCGGGTCATCTGCTGAGGAGGCTGTCGGTCACGCGATGAAAGCTGGTTAGATATATATATGATAGAGCTAGATACATATAAAGTTTATTCTCGTGTCTCATAGTGTGTGTATTTGCGTATCTAATTGGAATCCTCTTCCTTCTGTTCGTCATGTAGGCTTGGACTTGAACTGTGGATTTGACGTGAACTACTACAGAGACTACGGCCTGAGTGCAGTCGCGCAGGGAAAGATGAGGGAGTCCGATATCGACAACGCTCTGAAGAACCTGTACATGGTCCTCATGAGGCTTGGGTTCTTTGACAACATGGCCAAGTACGAGAAGCTGGGGGCGAAAGATATTTGCACGGAGCAGCACATGGACTTGGCCGCGGAAGCCGCGAGGCAGGCTCTCGTTCTCATGAAGAACGAAGGCCAGACGCTGCCGCTGGACCCCAAGAAGTTGAAACACGTCGCCCTGGTTGGTCCTCACGCCAACTCCACCGACGCCATGATCGGAAACTATGAAGGTAATATGGTTGAACACGTTCGATCGGACATTTCTTTCGTTATGGCTTCTACAGATGTTCGACGTAATTCCTCCTTGAAACGCAGGCATACCGTGCCGATTTACCTCCCCCTTGGATGCCATTTCCAAGGACGTTAAGGTGGACTACCATCACGGCTGCGATGTCCAGTGCAAGAATCACAGTTCCAATATTGATAATGCCGTAAATGCTGCGAAGAAGGCCAGCGCGACGATCATACTTGCCGGACTGGATCTCACAGTTGAAGCCGAAGCAGAAGACCGCCAGAATCTGCTGCTCCCCGGCTCCCAAGCTGAGTTCATCAACAAAGTGGCAGATGCTTCGGCCGGTCCTGTCGTGCTCGTCATCTTATCAGGCGGCTGCATTGACATCTCCTTCGCACAGAATAACCCCAAGATCGGTGCCATCATCTGGGCTGGATACCCTGGACAAGATGGAGGTCGAGTCATTGCTGATGTTATCTTTGGCCGCTACAACCCAGGTAAAGTAAATGTGCTCGTATAGTGTTGATAACAAGTTTGCATTCAGTGTTTACGTACCATGACAACGTGGATGCATGTCTTAACAGGAGGAAAGCTACCACTGACATGGTACAAGGCGGACTACGTAGATGCACTTCCCATGACATCCATGCAACTGCGTCCGAACGATGCGTTGGGGTACCCCGGTCGAACCTACAAGTTCTTCAATGGCACCGTCCTCTACCCGTTCGGCCATGGCCTGAGCTACGGAAGCTACAAGTACAGGGCCACCAGCAAGGCCAACAAATTATTCCACATCGCCGCCAAGGTTGCCGACCGTGATATGTGCAAACCGGTGACGCTCAAGTCCAACGTCACTGCAGCCTCGGATTGCCCGTCCATGAGCACCGACCAGCTCCCATGCAACGAAGAGATCGAGTTCGAGGTTGAGGTGACCAACACAGGAAGCATAGGAGGAGAACACGCTGTCCTCGTGTACTCGAAGCCTCCGGCGGAGATAGCTGGCGCCCACTTGAAGCAACTAGTTGCGTTCAAGAGGGCGTTTGTTCCCGGCAAGGGGAAGGCCAACGTAAAATTTAGCCTCAACGCCTGCAAGGCGTTGGGACTGGTGGAGAAGACGGCGTACGTGGTCTTGGCGTCGGGACAACACACCATTCAGATCGGTGACGGCGACGATTCTGTTTCTTTCCCAGTTCACGTCGACCTCCGCGTTTAATTAGATTTATGATGATCTTAATTTTTTTATAGACAATTTTCTCTCATTTATTAGTCTTTAATTAGAAGTTTGGTAGTAGTTTAGGTAAAAGATAGGGTTACCCTCAGTACATTGTAATGAATACTCCAGGTATATTTATTTTTTAGTTGAAAGATACTTCAGTCATATTGATTCAGTAGTTTCTCTCATGTGAAGTATTGTCTTTAATTAATACTCATGTGAAGTATTTACTGCATTAAATCTCTCTCTCTCTCTCTCTCTCTCTCTCTATATATATATATATATATATATATAAAGGAAAGAAAGTGCAGAAATTCGATGTAGCAAGGTGCCCAACAGTGGGAAAGTAAAACACTGGGTTAAACTCTCATCCGGACCAACTATCCTATTGAGGGGAGGGTTCCAACTTATTGTACAGCAAAAATTCAGAACTATCGCCATGAATTATTAATGATGCAACAACAACAACAACAACAACAAAGCCTTATCCCACTAGGTGGGATCGGCTACATGGATCATACGACACCATATATTCGTTGATCCATATTCATAAGATTCGACATGATTTTATGTTGGCTGTCGGGGCCTAACACAACCCTCCTCCTTTATCCGGGCTTGGGACCGGCTATAAAATATAGGCGGAGTTGTGAACATTCAAAATAAGCATATATATTGTACTTTGATCTCCATTCAAATAAGGATACACTAGAAAAGACTATAAAAAAAGTCAAGCCTGCTAACTTAACTGTGTCATTGTATCTCATTTTTGTATGTTTATTATTTAATGGCCTTTCAGGGCAAACAGTATCTCAACTCAGTAATTAAAGATTACTTAAGATCAATCACCTTCCATTATTTTCTACTCCTTTCCCCTTCAGAAAGTTTGTTAATTCTGTAATTCTTAGAAAGTCACTGGTCCATTCTCCTTAACAACAGATGTAACATCATAGATTAAATATAATTGGAAATCAAATTTCTTATTGCCTGGCTAAGGTTCATCTTTTATATTAATCAAGAAGTTTGTAATGGCAATTCGCCGCTTTTATCTAAAGTTCAACATGGTGGAAATGAAAGTTTTTATAATGTTGCCTCAAGTGTCACTTTGAGGCATATTTGGTCCAAGAGCACATAAAAGAAATTGAGTGCACCTTGAAGATTCATAAAAATCTAAACTTTAGTGGAGCCCAGGGAGATGAGTGGCTTAATTGGAAATAGATGCATCTTTTCCATTTGGAAGTATTTTTTTTTTCTTAATAACTCTATCAATACAATACTTCAAACAAGGACACCAACAGCCAGAATCGAACGACAGTACCTAGCCATAAACATCACTAGAAAAAAGTAGAAGGACAGTGAAGAAAAGAAAAGGAGAGACCTTGCTCAGTGCGCAGTGGAAAACGAGGGTATCCTTGTTGCCCTTGACGGCCCGGAGGAGCTCCGGCATGCGCTGGGAGAAGGTCTCGCTGGAGTAGTGGTGCGATCCGGCGATGTGCGCGTCGTAACTCCGCTCCTCGTCCCTGACGTCGATGATGGCCAATAACTAAATTAATGATGCACAATAACTAAATTAATTATATAATCTAAGATAATTTAAGATATCATACAAGGATAAATCAATCACAATCGTCAATTTTGTCAAGGTTTGATCATGATTTTGATCATGATCATACATATTCATTTTTCTCTAACTAAAGCGGTGACACCAAGCAGTTCAAACAAATCAAAAGAGGGGTATGTTTGCAAAATAAGAGAGGAGCAAAATGGATCTGCGCTACGTCAAATTGAGAGTTTCCTTTACATAATTTAAACGTTGACAATAACAATAATAATAATACTATGTACAGCTCACTATCTCTGGATGTCGAATAAAACCAAAACAAGGGAAGAGATCGAACATCACAGATAGAACTTTGTCTAGCAACAGATCTTCAAATATCCGTCTTCGGTCCCAACAATAAACAACCTTGAGAAAGGAAGAATGCTTATTGTGGAGAGCACCGACTGGTTTCTCATTCCTCTATCAGCAGAAAATAACGTCTGCGGCAAAAGCCGGAGCTGTCCACCAACCTACGAAGTTGTAAACCCGACTACTTAAATAAAAGAATAAAAGGTAATAAACTATACGAAATAAAATCTCACAATGAAATGACGCCAGAAATGTAGGCGACGAGAACTTGAAACTTAATTCATCTCTTGATTTTGAGAGAGATGTCAGTGCGATCTTATTTTTAGAAAGTGAGATTACATCTTGGCCCCACAACGCAAAGCTGGTAATTCCATCCAAATGGCCTCGAAATACATTTGATTGTGAATCCAGGTTCCTGCAATGGAATATTGAGTTGTAGGATGCAGATATGCTTTTTAACTCTATGTGATGGCAATTATAAATGTGAATGCTGCAGGACATAATTCCAGGCAACAAGAGTCATTGAATTAACTTTTCCACATGTACCTTAATCATACGCATATTTTTAAATCCAATTAGGTAGAAAAATTCAGAT
Organism: Pontederia crassipes; assembly: GCA_030549335.1. Classification (NCBI taxonomy): domain Eukaryota; kingdom Viridiplantae; phylum Streptophyta; class Magnoliopsida; order Commelinales; family Pontederiaceae; genus Pontederia; species Pontederia crassipes. The sequence goes on along the minus strand of CM060193.1, from coordinate 53,494,997 downwards.
CGTGTTAATTTAGGGGGAAGTAGATTTTGACATTCATGGCGGAACATATTCATATGTATATCAATTTCAAACTTCAGCTTTCCTGTATTCCCAGTACTACTCTATTATACTTTTCATCCATACCACAAAGAAACTTCACACTCCACAATGTAAATTTATCAATATAGAAGAGAAAAATAGGAGAGAAAGCAACATCAGAAAGAGGATGCACCTTCTGAGGTCCCAAACCCGCAAAGTTTTGTCAAATGAGCTGGAAACAAGCAAATAATCTTCTGGTGCTGCTAACTGCATGCAAAGAACATAACAAAATCATTATCTACAAATACATGACATCCTAATAAAAACATAAGTACTAAGAATAAAATACTTTAAACTACAGCTAAAATACCTTAGTAATATAACCATCATGTGCTTTCCATTGAGAAATTACATCTCCACACCTTGTAATCTACATGAACCTGAACTCAGGCCAGCTGCAAACATTGGTGAACACGCACCTTTATCAGTTTGAAGATTCTCAGAGCCACAAGAGCAAATAGCTGAGACAAGAGATGACAAGGAATAGTCAGCTGCATCACTCCTCCACAACTGCAATTTGCGATCTTGAACAACATCAATAAACCTGTATTGAACTTTGATTATCAGACCTAGAAATATGATCGAGCCCCAAATTGAATTAGCAATATTCAAACAAAGATCATGGCATCATACACCAGCTTTTCTTTAGTAACATCATAATATAAGTACAAACAAGGATAACTAATTACCGGAGTGAACCATTTCCAAGGCCAGCAACCAGTTTATTGTCAAATTCTAGGTAATGCATGCAGGTATACAGGCTGCCACTGAAAGCATTAGACAGTATGCCATTTGTGAGTGCATTTGGTGTAAGCATGTTGGTTTGTTCAGTAGCGACCTTGGCTGTCATTGGCAGTGGGAAGCTTACCGATGATTCAGCATAAGCTGTTATCAGTTTCCCAGTTTGCCCATTCCATACGTGAATTGTGCCATCACAAGAAGCTATCTTTCCACTGACAGATAATGTACATATAGCATTTACAACCTGCAAGTAAAGTTCCCTATATGAGAAAAGAACAGAACAGGGTAAAAAGTAATAAAAATTATGTGTGTTTCGTAAATGATTAAGCAGCAGCATCCACAATTAACAATTTTAAGAAATGCAACAATATCAAATTGCATGAAATCAACAACAAAAACAATGATAAAAGTAGTTTGTTTAGGCATATGCATTCTCATGTGGCAAGGATAAGGAAAAGATCTAACAATCTAATTATGCAGGAATGTCCCTTGGAACAATCGTTCTGGTTTTTCCATCAAATAGAAAAATAAAATAATTAGATGAAAGGAAATTAGGTAAGGATATGATTAAATATTCATAGTGAACAAAACTATAGAAGGTTTCCGGTCAGAATTTTCAGAACATTAAAATCACTAAGCTTCATAAGAACCTCAATTGCAAGGATACAGAACTTATGGTTTATCAAGTAACAAAGCTAACAAAGATATGACAGAAGAACATTAGAACTGTTGCTTGGAAAGTAAGAAAATGGAACAATAAGCCAAACATCAAATTGTCAAACTAAAACTCGCTGCTAAGTGTAATCCCAATTCCTTATTAAATAGTATTACACATATACGCATTAACCCAGAATTCAATAGAATTGTGCATTATCCTAACTCTAAACAAATGCAAATTCCAAATCCAGTCGTATACAACCTTCACAATCAATAAGATGCAAAATTTGCGAGTGACCCACGTGCAGAAATATGGTGCAAGTATATATGTGTGACTATACATATATATGCATACATACATACATACATACATACATACATACATACATACATACATACATACATACATACATATATATATATATATATGTATATATAGGTTTAATGTAGATGTGAAGCGCGTGTCAAGCGGTTTTACACATACTTTTTATATATAGGTTTAATGTAGATGTGAAGCGCGTGTCAAGCGGTTTTACACATACTTTTTTTTATTTTTTTTCGATATCTTTCTTCATCAATAGTTTAGAGGATAATAGCAAAAATAATTTTATGACGTAAAAATCTATAAAAGAGTATTATATCTATTATGACGAATAATAATGTGCATAAGTTCATCAAGTTTTAAATATGATGAATATAATTATTATTGATGATTTAAATCGTGTTTTTGTCATCAACAATGATAGTCTAAACTATTAATAAAGAAGATATCGAAAAAAATAAAGAAAAGTATATGTAAAACCGCTTGACATGAGCTTCACACCTACATTAAACCCATATATACAACAACAACAACAAAGCCTTATCCCACTAGGTGGGGTCGGCTACATGGATCATACGACGTCATTCCGCTCTATTAGTAACCAAACATTTCGGTATATTATTCACCAATAGATCTTGCTCTATTAGTTCGCCAAGTGTCCGCCTTGGCCTCCCTCTCCCTCTTTTAATCGGACTCCATATTATTTGATCTACTCTTCTTACTGGCGTATCTAATGGTCTTCTCTAAACCCATATATATATATAATCACCTACATTAAAATCACAATATGTGATTGTACCATGCAATCTCATATTCTGGGCCATCAGATTGGAATCATTTTGATCTGATGGCCCAAAACATAATCAATCTAGACCATTGGATCAAAATGATGCCAATCTGATGGTTCAAAAGTATGGGATTGCACGTGATTGCACCCTAATACGCGTTATATATATATATATATATATATATATATAGAGAGAGAGAGAGAGAGAGGTTAAGTAGCAGGCAACCAACTTTTGTACAACCAATATGAAACCAACAAATTAGGATCGTTAGACGATGATTATATGGTTGAGATTCAACCTCTATTGAATGTAATATTAGTTTGTTAGATTTAATACAAACATACATACATATACACATGTATGGGTTGAATGGAGGTGAATACCCTTTAGGTGAAACATTGTCCCATGCTTCCATCTTATCCGTCCATTTTAAATTTGCGGCCAAAATGAAACATCTCATATTTTTTTAGGAGAATGAAACATCTCACATACAAATGGTAAAAAACAAAACTGCATCTCTCTCTATAACCCTATCGTCGTTGAGTCTCATTGGCGTCAAGGAAAATCTCGTCATCCCAGTGTCGTCGATCCAGATACGCCACCGTCAAGGAAGTTCGTGATCTCTCACACCCGTCGTCGGATCCCGTGAGTATGGTTCACAAACTCTTGAGTTTGAAGTGTAAACTCATATGAGTTTAGCAATGAAATCGAGTGAATTCGGTGTGGAATCAAACTTGGTGCTAAACTCGAGTAGCCCTCTAGTGGACTCAGATGAACTCAGGTAAACTCAATCGAGCATGCAAAAGTCAAACATTTAACCAAGATTTGATGTCAAAATTGAAATAAAAATAGCATTGACCTATATGATTTAATAACTAATAATACTTTATATTTCAATTTGCGTGACTCGTGGACTACTTTGATAATTTGATGTGTAAAGTTTGAACTCTTTGGGGCTGTTTGGCTTCATCACTGTTTTACTAGAATATCACTACTTTATTCTGTTGGGTTATTAACTTTTTTGAAATTGGTGCCGGAGTAAACGTATTCTGTTTGAAATGTAGATTTGTATATCTCTTACTTTTACTGTTAGCTAAGGATATATATTTATTTTAATTCCAAATGTACCCCTCATCATTACGTGGGATTATCTAAAAAAATATGAGTGTTTGGATGAATATAACAGAATAAGGCTTTATTCTCCTATTTATCCCATTACCAAACAGCCCCTTTACGTTTTAACTTGTGTTCCATCGATTTCTAGCTTGTGATGAATTGTTATGCAATTCATATATGAGTGAGTTGAAATATGACCAATGAACTCATTAAACTAACATACAAAAGCTATTTTTCACAAATACTTTATAACTTTATATATAGTCATGTACATAAACTCTACAAGTTTATGTTTCGAGTTTACGTCTCGAGTTTAATAAACGTAAAACGAGTCATCGTGAACTCTCGAGTTTGAAAACCTTGATCATCAATCATCATTCAATGAGCCTTGAATGTGCACAGAACAAAAAAGAACTAACAAAAAATAGGAAGAAGAATCCCCAAATAAGAAAAAAAGAAAAAAGCTTCAATATGGCCATTCAATTTGTTACCATCGAGGATCAGAAGGTGAGAGAATAGTGCGGTAGTTAGGTGCTCGATCATCCGATGGCCGAAGATCGAAAAACGGGGCGGAAACGAAGGGGGATCAGCAGGATCTGCCTTGACAACAGCGGGCTCCGGCAGAGGGCTACACTAGTCGAACATCTTGCCTAGTTGGAGAAGACGACGATGGAGCGTCTCAGAGGACGCTGATCTCATGTATCTTATTGATGATGCCACTGTGGCACTTGGAGAAGGTGACCTGGCGGTTGGTGTTCTCAATCTGCTTTATCTCGATCTTCCCATGCCCCATCGGTGGTCACTTGTCACGTACAGCAGCAGCAGCCCATCGGTCATCACCTGTCATGTACAGCAGCAGCAGCAGCCCATCGGTCATTGCCTGTCATGTACAGCAGCAGCAACAGTAGCAAGGAAGGGGAGGAAGGGAGAAGGGTTTGCTTGATGGAGTGGAGACGACGAGATCTATCTCGACGGCGATGGGATTTGCTTGACAGAGACTTCATTTGTGACATCAAGCTTTTTTTCTTGGCCGGTCGTGAGAAATGTCATGGAGGAGGGAGGGGGAGAGAGAGAGGTGGCTTTAATTTTTTTAACCCAGGTTTTAGTCTATAGATGGGTGGTTTTAATCTTGACATAGATTTAAAATGGATGGCGAGATCAAAATGTTCCACAGCATTTCACATAAAGGGTGCTTCACCGCCATTAAACCCTATATATATAATATATATAATATATATAGTGCTAGTTTTATCAAAGATCGGAAAAGAACTATCAGATGTTCTCAAAATATTTCCTAAAAGATATATGATATGCAGATTAGTAAACCTTGGTCGAAATAAAAAAACTTGACAAATAAAAAGGGAAAAAGCATGCTTTCTTAAGATTACTTCTTGTGATGCATTGTCCGAAATAAAATCAGGAGATGAACATCACGAACTTGCCTCGTCATGGCCATAATAGCCAGATATACAGTTCATTCTGGCTAATTCCCATTTCTGAACACTTCCTTTGAATCCTGGACCAACTCCTGCTGTATACACAGTGCATTCATCATTGCAGACAGACATTGATCTCACTGCCCCAGGGTGGGCACGAGTTGAGTAAAGAATTGAAGCTTTAATCTTCCAAGGCAGTTCATCCTTTTGGCGACCTAGAAACTCAGGTCCATCCCAGATGGCATCAGCAGTAGGCAACCAAAACCAAGGTTCGTGATTCCTAAAACTTAATGTCTCTGAATATTTAACAGCTTCAGTTGGTTGACGCTCATTTGCATTCTTGGAATTCATCATAGTTATTCCACTTTTAGCACCTTGAGATTGTGGTATAGACCATCCAACACCATTAAGCAGTAGTTTAGCTGGGTTGTATTCTGACGAAGAATTGCTGGGGATTAACCTCTGTGCACTAATATTTTCATTACCTCTAGAAGTTTTACCCACAAGATCCCACTGAAAGTTATAAGAAAGGACAAGATGGTCACTGGTGAACTGAGAAATGTCAATTGTTTTTCGGCACTAGAATTGGCTTTATCTGATAACTTGGAAATCAAATTACTTCCTCCATGATAGCATGTGTACCTTCCAGTTGTAGTATCTTTGAAGAATTTGCTCTAGAAGAAACCATGTGGAGCAGCACTTTCGGAGCCTCTCTATGCCAATAAAAGATGCAAAGAAGGGATAAAACAGCAATCTGAAAAGAAAGTCACCTCACTTCAATAGAAGATTATAGGAACCAGAAAGCATATTACAGAGTTGTCAATCTCTAAAAGAGAACAAGCTGTATTTACTCTGCACTTACACAAGATCCATTCAATTCTCAATCTGGATATTCCGATCCATCTTCTGCTTAGAAAGCTTTAACTTCCTTGAAGTGACATCAGTGTCAGAGATGGCTAGATGGGGGAATGCCAGTTCATTGAACAGGTCCTTCAGTTGTGGCATCACATACAAGGCCGTAAAATCTGGTCCAATCCTTCGGCAGAGTTCCACAAGCGTAGTTGCAGCAGCCTGACAAGCGAACAGCAGATAATTTTCAAGAGTAAAATCTAATCTGAAGTAACACTCACATCGACACCATACTTCAAGTGTAATCTGAATAACATTCGCAAGAGCTAGAGTTTCAAAAAATGAATACGTGGATCACTCGAATATCCAGTTGAATTTGCATGAGAACCTTAACAGGGAGACAAGTTTGGTCCTGCAAATTTTAACATCAGATCAATCATAATTGCATAGTATTCTTCTAGATGGTTAGAGAACTAACAACCACTTACAACTGGAATAAGCTCCTTAACGATGAATTCCATAGACATGACAGATACCAGAGAATCCAGCAGTGAAAAACTGTCGATCAAAGTCAACAGAGTCCAGTAGTGCACTGGCTCAGGTTTGTTAATTTGTGAAACATCCAAAGATGATAGAATAGCATTTTTTAACAGGGGCAAAAGTTGCCTGCTTATAAAGATCTCTCCGAGAACACAACCTAATGGCCAAATGAAAAAGTCAATCAGTCGTCTTAATAAATATTGAAAGTGATGAACCGAATGCTGTAAATCCAGTTTGCGAGAAATACCAATTCTAACCAAAGCATCAATCCCTTCAGCACTGAGTCCTTTACCAAAACACTGGACTAATGGCAAAACTGTCTGGAAAAATGGCCCTTAAATTAGTAGTGCTGCAGACTTGTAGAATAATGTAAAAGACATCTAATGACTTAGAACACAAAGTATATAGTCAACCTGATGCAGTGTAATGGGAAAGCCAAGCTCCTCACTCGAACTCATCAATGCAACAATTGTAGCAGAAGAAACTATTTTATTAGGCAAGTTAACCAAATTTGACATCACCAAAGGATGAACTTTCTCAAGATATGCTTGTTTGCCCACTCTTTTCCACAAGTCCCTTACAAAGGAGTCTTGAAGGAGAAAGACTTTCAGATGCGAATATTCTGAGTCCTGATTTACCACAAAATGAACTATATGAGATACAGGGAAAGACTTTCAGATGCGAATATTCTGAGTCCTGATTTACCACAAAATGAACTATATGAGATAAACACTACACTGACATATCAGTCATTATGAAATGAAAGACTTTTCAATGAAATTCACATGGACCATTTAACTTGCCTGTAAAATCTTTTGAATGACAGGAAAAATCAATGTTCTTATTCCACGAGTGCTCAAGGATTTCAGGAACTCTTTTACTAGTCCTAAAGCTGCTTCACTTTCGATGTCAGACAAAGATGACAAAATGAGTGGTAGGCAGTAGGATGCACACATTTCTGAAGCGAATTCTCCCATTGTTTTTAGTGCTCCTTCACCTGCAAGCTTTGCAGCATATTGAATCCGCTGTCCGGTTTTAGCCAAGAGCTGAAGCGGAGCAATAAACAGATATGCAGATCTGATTGTTGGAGAGAAGTACTCGGACTCCAACAAGCATTTTGCTGATGGCCTCCTGATAAAGAGCAGAAGCATTAATTTTATGGATTTCCATCTTCAAGTTCTTGTGATTAGAGCCAAAGATGAGAAAGATCAGACAGAGAAAACATTGCCCAAACTTATCTACAGTATTTTTTACTCATTTCATTTTCTTGACCAATAGAAAGAGACAAGCTGTCTTCCTTTTGCATAAATTAGAAGAGATTCTTCATGTCTGGAAAAAAATGGGAAAAAGTACCTCATCCAGTCCCTGTGGATGGAAGCTTCAACAAGAAATGCAACATGAGGAGGCAATTCTTGAACTGCAACAGGTAAAATACCACTTTCCTCATATGCAGCAAAGGATAGAGGATCAAAAAGTGGTTTTCTCAAATAAAGTTCAGCTAATATGCATCCAAAGGCAAATATGTCCTCTGCATCATCCTCAGAGCATACAGTTGAACATGTTGACTTAAGCCTCCAGATAAGATGCTCTTGAAAGCCCATTGAGGAAGTATCATCGGCTTCAAAACATTCCATGAGATTAACCAAACCAAAACCAGAAGGTTGAAGCGAAATATCACCAGAATGTTCTGGTTTATCCCATTCACTGTGCTGGGAGTTCAGACACTGAATCTTGTCATCAAATTCTTCCTGACGATTATATATTGGATCCAGGTAAAGTGCATCCTCAGCAAACAAATTTGCATCTTCTAGGTCCTCCATATATCTGGTCTGTGAAAGAAGACGCTTCTGAGGGTCTAACTGAAAGGATTTAGTAGGATCCAACACAGTATCAACTTGTTGTACTTGGCACCTAAAACAAGATTCCTTTTGACCATGATATTGTGAGTGAATCGAGATACCACGGCGTCTAGGATGTGGTTTGGTGAAGAGTTGTCTGCGTCCTATTGACTTAGGCATTGATGGATCCGATGAAGGTAGCATTACATTCTTGGCAGCAATAGATGCTTCACCAGAAAGTTTATAACCAAATGTAATGTCAATCCAGTGATGGATTTCACGTGACACGCGTTCACTTTTTAAAGCATCTCAACAACAACAACAACAATAACAACAAAGCCTTATCCCACTAGGTGGGGTCGGCTACATGGATCATACGACGCCAATTCGTTGATCCATGTTCATGAGATTCGACAGGATTTTACGCTGGCTGTCGGGGCCTAACACAACCCTCATCCTTTTATCCGGGCTTGGGACCGGCTATAATAATATGACATAGGGAAAACGATAGTATGACATAGGGAAAAAATATGACATATAGTAATATCAACTATACAAATGATGTTATAAAAGAATGAACTATACAAAATAAGAAAGTAAATATTACAACTCATTGCATATGTACATTATAACAGAAAGAACAATCAATCCAGTCACACAGATACTTTGTGCATTATGCAAATCTAAACAAATGACAAATAAATGTCAGAATTCCTTTACAAAAGAGACGATATATTTATTGGCATACCTAGACCGATCATTGTTGTAGTTAACCTGCAGCTCGCTGAGATTTTTAAAGCATCTCGATGCAATGAAATGAACTCTTCTGGAGATGTGGCCCAAGATGGAAAAGCCAGATCACTCATCTCAGAGTGAATAGATGTAAAAATTTGAGGATCACTATAAAACTCAGGTATGCATTCATCTGGTGTCCACTGGTAAAGTCTCTGCATGTTTGATGGATATTCATTAGGTTCATAAACAGAACGAACAGCAGACCTTAGCACTGTCAAGGGCAATCTTCTTGCTTTATAACTGCAGACTGCTAACTCAGATAGACACTCATCTGAAACATGATGTGGAATTTCGGATGAAGAATATGTGAAATCCAATTGTTCATCACCTTTGGCCAGCCGCCATTTGCTTTTAGTAAGATCCCTCCACCCAGCATCAGAATCTTCATTTGGCTTTAAGGTGAAGTCTATGACCCAGGGCATCACTGTATGGAATCTATAATCACCCCACCTTCTCCCAGCTAACTTATTTAAAAGAAGAAGGTACTCGTAGTTGCTCAACTCACCAGTCCACCATCGCTTGAAACTAGTACACCAATCCAGAGATATTGACAATTTATTATCAACATATATAGATCGACAAGGACATTTTTCTATGCTGCAGCATGCTTTTGTGGAAGCAGAAGCAGCCACTTTCAAGCATGAATTATGTCTGACAATGGACATCTGAGAGATGTTCAACCACATCCAAAGTGAATCATTTAAGATTATGCTCGAAGGTGTTATATTGCCATGAGAAATTGCCAAATCATGCATGTGTGCTATACCAGAAAGGATCTGGTAAGTCAAAAACCTAATAATCCAATCCGACTTCAATGCTTGAGGGCTATATTTAAGAATGTCATCCAGGGTATATGGTGCCTTGGGGTGAAGTAAATATGTGAAGGTCGGTGCTTCTAAAATACCTAAGATGGGGGATATATTAGGATGTCTCAAACAACCAGTGTCTTTGCCCTCACCCAATGCAGGATATCCAATTAGATTTAAAAAATTGGCACCATGTTGTTCACTCATTTTGTTTTCTAAAAGAGCATTTATTGATGTGATCACATTTTCTTCAATTTCTCCAGATATATACTTTAAGGCAAGATTTCTGATTATGGCATACGAACTTCTGCCAACATAACCAACTGGAGTTAATTTGGAGATCATCCCTGAAATGAATTGCTGTGGACAAGTACTATTGGAGGAAGTATGACAATCCATGACCACCAGACCTTCTGCAAGCAGGTCAAGCAACATGAGCCCCTCTGCTAAAATGGTGAAAAGCTACCACAGGGATTATCAATAACGACCTTTCTTTGCCACTGACCTTCCAGGGAAGAGAAGTTGTCTTTACTATGCATATTTTCCTGATGGTTTCCTGAAGAGTTGTAGCCACTGCAAGAAGCACAACAACAACAACAACAAAGCCTTATCCCACTAGGTGGGGTCGGCTACATGGATCATACGACGCTTCGTTGATCCATGTTCATGAGATTCGAGCGTCGTATGATCCATGTTCATGAGATTCGACAGGGTTTTACACTGGCTATCGGGGCCTAATACAACCCTCCTCCTTTATCCGGGCTTGGGACCGGCTATAAAACATAGGCGGAGTTCAAAATCAGAAGAAAATAAATCCCCAAAAATGAAATCACAGGATTGAGAGCTACATGTCAAATGCAATGCTTTCTTTGCTATATCCTGAGATTTCCTTTTCAGTCGAGTCATTCTTCTTTTTCATTACATTTTTTAGGATAGTTGAATCACTATTCATGAAGAGAACATTACCTTGCTACTCTTCACACCATCAGAAGCTTGGGCTGTTTCTCGCTTGAGTCCATCAGCAATAAGTTCCAATTTCCTTGTTAGAAACTTGTTTGCCTTTTACGAAATAGCATAGTGGCAAACTGGCTCTTCTGCAATCTGAACCCAACTATACCCAGGATCCTTTCTTTCTTCAACTTTTAGTCCCCTCCTAACATTTTCTGCGTCATGTTGCTTCCCAGCTTCAGCATACATATTGGACATGAGTACAGCTCAATTACGTGTGCACAATTAAGGTGCCAGCAAAGGCACAATTTCAAGTGGCACTCATATATAAATGGTGAGATGCCTTACTTGTTCGTTTTCAAGGCCCTAAATTTGCGGTTGGGTAATCCAACAAGAACAAACTGAGCAGAAACATGCTCACTGCAAGATATACCATGCAAGACGCTTGAAGCAACGAAAGCAGGTTTTAGATTGAACAAATTTCAAATCACTCTTACCTCAATGCCTTATTTTCTTCATCCTTAGTAAAGTAGAGCTGCAGGAACGAACAATAGTAGTATCGTGTGCAAGCAAAAACAATGTCATGTTAGAGGTAATAGTAGAAGATAAATTTCCATGTAAGTATTCTATCAAGATACTGCTGTATAAACCTAAGATCAATTTTCTTCGTTTACATAGCATCTTACATGGACATACTGGAAATTCCAACTCAATGAAATCAGAAATAGGGAAACCTAAGATCTCGGGAACTTAAATCTGCACAATAACCAACATTCTAGGCCGAATTCACGCAGTAATAGAGAAACCGGTTTCTATTCTACTATCGTTTCATCTTTATTCGATCAAAACACAAGTGCTTCTTTCAATTGAAACTGCCTCTTAATGAAGGTAAAAAAATTGCAGAGATATTACCCCGAAGAAAACTGCACAGATCGAGAACTCCCTTACGCATTCTTGAGGTAAAAAGAGGTAAGGAAAAAAAAAAGTTCCTTTGACAGAAGAAGAACCTGAACGACGGCGGAAGAGCCGAAGGGAAGGGGGGATTCAGAAATCCCGTAGCGGACGACCAGCTCCGGCGAGAAGTCAGAGTGAATCTGCCGCTCGAAGCACTCAAAGCATGGTACCACGTCGTGTTCCATCGCACAAGCGGCGGAGCATCCACTGGAAAGCAGCGGACGTCGAGGAGCTCTCCCGCCTGAGCTCCTCCGCCCCGGTACTCGTAGTTTTCGTGTTAGTTTTCTTGCACTTACGCCCCTGCCGAACTATTTAATTGCACACATATATACATCCGATCCTGAATTGCTGCTCCCCTTTTCAGTGCGGTGAAAGTGGTTTAGAATTTGAGTCTTTCTTAATAAAAATATTTTTTAGGAACTTTACTCATCCGATCCGGAACGTTTTAATTAGATTAGTTGGACTCAATTGATGAGTCTCTGTCGCACGAGTTAAACTGTGGACACACTAAAACTTAATTTAAAAAAAGTGTCCTGGTTGAAGGAAAATAATTTTAGAATATGCTCTTTTTTTATTTGTTCAAATGATAATTAAAGAAAGGATTATTTTTTCAAATCATCCCTAAACTATTATGATTTTTCAAATCTAATATCAAACTACGAATTTTATTTTTTAGGTTCTTAAACTATCACGATTTTTTTAATCCGTCCAATTTCGTCAACTTCTCGATTATTTTTTTATTTTTCGCATTTGTGAAAAGTCAAAAATGCCCCAAGCTCTCTTTTCGCATGGTATGTGAGCTTCCCAACTATTACTCCGACTACGTAGGAGTTCAGAAGCAGAGAGAGGGGAGGGTCGACGGCCCCTCTCTCTCTCCTTGCGGGCGTCATCGCTGGTGCAAAGAGGAAGAGGAGGGTCTCCCCTTCCCTTGTTGACCTTCGTCCGGCGAGACGAAGGACGAGCGTGAGGGGTGACCCCCCTTCTTCCCGCGTGTGTCACGGGGTCGTTTTTCATTGGACGATCCATGTGGTGCCTAAACGTGCTCAACGTCTAGGCAAGCTCTTTTGAGCGCTTTGCGGAAGCTTGTTTATGTCACTTTTTTGTATGCCACAATTTTTGGATGCTCGGTCCCTAGCGGACACTTCGGTGGAGGCGTTTGTAAACAAATGGGCACCTCGGCGGAACGCTCAATTTGCTTGGGACGCTTGTGTGGATTGCCACCCCACGCTCGAAGCATGGTGCTAGATTTTGGAAAGCTTGAAATCTTTGTTGAATAAATAAGAATAATTACAAAGCTTGGGAGGAGCACTAGCCGGTCTCCTCTTACTATACCGCATGCTTGGGTGGTAGATATGTGACGTGTGATGTGGAAGACAAGCTAGGGGTGCACTTTTTCTGGAGTGCAAAATTACAAAACTGTCACTATCGCAATTGAAAATAAAACTACGTATAAAAGTGAGTTAAAAAAGAGAAAATACATGAAATAAAATAACTTGACGTGTCCCCAGAAAAGCCCTCGGAACACTTGCGCCGACGCAAGGAACGGCGTGCGCAAGGAAAGAGGTCCCATGTGCCAACGTGCAGGGAGAGGGAGAGAGGGGGGTCCCCCTTCTTGATTTTCGTCCGACGAGACGAAGGTCGAGAGGAGAGGGCAAGGAGAGAGAGAACGAGAGGAGGGCGACGGAATTATCAAATTGAAAAAATCGTGATAGTTTAAGGATCCAAAAAAAGAAGTTCGTAATTAGATCTGAAAAATTATGATAATTTACGGGTGTTTTGAAAAAATAACCCGAAAAGAAAATTACTAACATTTTTTTGACGTAGTAGTTTTTATCGAATTTTTATCTTGGTAAGAAATCACCTTTTACAAGTCTTTAAATCGGGGATGATAGTCATTCCAATTTCTATCCAACGACGATGACAATCGAAAAAAAATCAAAATACTTTATTTATATTTGAACTTACTATTTGATTCACAATAAAACGTACTAATCTTCTCAAAATTTGTTATCCTCAAGACTTATTTTAAGTGAGAAGGAAAAAGAACGACTAAGATGTTTATGCCCTTCTTGCCAAAGCCTTATAATGTTTAAACTCTTTCGAAAACATTATATGGAAACATAATTATTCTATATTTACTATGTTCAGAATAGCTGAGATTTATAGGAGAAAATTTTGAATGAGATTGTTATTTTTTGTAAGTAATTTAATCTTTGCTATAGAGTAAAGAATTGTGGATATAGATTATAAATAAATACTATAAAAGAGTGATTAGAAAGTCTTAAGAGAGAGAGAAGACATTTGTGAGCCTCGTAAGAGGTCAAAAGCCTTGAACGAACTCTAAATTTTATAAATCAGTAAATTTGTGAAATTTAATGTCTGCACATAACTCTTGTTTACTCCTTGTAAAAGATAATTTTATTTCTGTGCTTACATGTGGATATTTACATATACATTAGATTTTGCGATATTTAATTTGTATTACTTGAGTTATTTCACGATCGACATAGTTTGACATCTTAGTATTGTAATGCTAACATTTGGTATCAAAACAATACAATACAATATAACAAAGAAAAGGAAAGGAGGCAGAAGTCCTCTCTTATTTTATCACTTTAATTTTATGATTAACTATTATATTATTTAATATATATATATATGTGTGTGTTGGGCTTTTGGAACAAATCCAGCTCATTAAAAGGTAAATATATTTAAGTTAATTAAACCTAATTAAATTATGTGATTCTCTCTCTTCAAATTGGTGTGGCCTGAAGAAAAAAAAGAGTTTTTTTTTTCCTTTTATGCCTGCCGCCGAGAGCCAAGAAAAGGAAAAAGGAATTTGTTTTCTTTTCTTGAGTTTAGAGTTGATCGAAAAAAAAAAGGACTTTTTTCTTTGGTCAACTGATAAAAAAAAGAGAGAGAAGAGGACTGAAAAAGAAGACAAAAATTTTCTTTTTAAAGAGCAAAGAATTAAGAACAGAACTAGATTGGGATGATCTCTGAGATTTTATTGATACTACAATCACAGAGAATTATAATAATCAAGTGATATTATTCTTACTGTTATTTCAGTATATTTCAAAAAAGAATTATTTATTCCAACAAATTTAGACAAAATCGAAAAGACATTATACTCTATTTTTATATTAGTGATATTGCTCTATAATTACCTTGTGATTTTTTCTCTTCTCATTGGAGAATTTTTCCACATAAATTTGATGTCTCTTCCTATATTATTTAATTTACACGGGATTAAATTCCCAACAATATCAAATATATTGATCTCATTCTAAATATACGATTACCGATTTAAGTTGGAGAATCAATTTGTTGGAAACAGTTGAAGAAAATTACTGGTCATACATCTTTACCAAGGCTCAATTATGAGAAGACCACTATAAGCAAGATTATGCATATAACTTGAGCCTGTGTATAATACAATACACGATAAAACATGATAGAAGGTTCAGAGGCTTTAATGTAAGGAAGGCACTGCATTATGAAGCTCCCAAAAAGTTTTAACAGACCTGAACACAAATTATTCCATGGGAACCAATAAGCTTTTCTATTACATTGAAATGTTCTTTCTGGACCAAAATGAAATTTCTGCTCCAATTGTAAGAATGACCAATGGGAAAGATTAAATAGTACGTCAAATCAAGCAGCAGACATAATGCAATCTAGAGCCTGCTTGCAAATTCCTGTCATTGTAGCCTCTGGTCCATACACCTGCAGGAGGTAGTTTGTCTTTTCAATTCAAATGTATGAGATACTAGGTTCACAGAAAGATCACATATTGGGCGCAATCTTGCTCAAGAGTCATGAGAGATGAGTGTTACCTCGAGTGGAACACCTAACTCCTGACCCAGAGATCTCATTTTCGCAAGACCAGTTTGGTAGTTTGGACCACCTCGTCTAACAAAAATGTGCATCCTTGCAGCCTTTAACTTGGACTCCTGCAGGAAGTTTTCATGAAATGGAAGGGGAAGAAAACAAATGAGATTGATATATCATCTGGGAGACTAACCTTCTCTCTCAGGGCCCTGATGATGCCATTAAATGTTGCAGCAACATCAGTGAAGTTGGCAATGCCACCTCCGATCAGCAGGGCTCTCTTACGGCCATCGGGATCAGCAGTTGCACACTGAAACAAAGGAAATGCAGAGAGCTGAAAATTGCAGTACTTGTGCAATATAAGTGAAATAAGAAATATCAGAGCAGAAAAGGCAGTAACATGAAAAAAATGAGGCAGATATATTAAGCTCATACATCAAGAACAACTCTGGCATATTGCAGGACCTCGTCCTCATTTGGAGCACCACTATACTCTGCATAATTTCCCAGTTCTGATGCATAGCCCAGATCTCCAACCTAGTGAACGATGCAATGTGTAAAGAAGGCATGTTTCGATTCAAAACATAATATAAAAAACTTCTAAATCCTCAGAAAAGTAAGGACTTCTTATTGAAAGGAAAGTAAGAACTATGATGGAACTAGAAGGCATACTGTATCAGCATATATGACACTGGCACCACCACCAGCCACCATGGTCCAGATACGTCCATTAGGATTTAGGACCGTAAACTTCAAGGATGCACTAGTCTGTAATCAAACAGTTCGCATTGTAAATGGAAATGTTACAGAACAAATGCTTAACAATGTAAATGCAATTATTACAGATTATAATAAGCATATTAAGCTGAGCACAGTTGTAGTTCATTTTAACATGGTAAAAGGAGAAAATATCAGCAATTTTCTTTTATTCTAGTACCTAAAATGGTTATCTAGGGAAAAACATAAATGCAATAACATATTCATCAAACAATCAAACTCATTAAGTTCCCATCTAAGGGGTTATCTAGGGCATGCATTCATAGCCAGTTAATTCACACTATTTGTCCTCCTAGAAAAGAAGCTTTTGTCAATGATATTACCTTTTCATCAAGCTCATGAATAAAAGTTTCTGTTGAGCTTAGGACTCTGCCAAAAGGAAGTGGAAATTCTATTTCTCCCCACCTATAAGGATATCAACATTCAACACGTGAACAAAGGATAGTTGATCATCATTATTCTCATGCTTATACAATATCAATGAATGGATATCTGACACAAGGTCTGACATCCTTTCTCCTTTCGCGAAAAAGCATTCAACATGTGAAACAGGCATGAAAATTATTAGTGGCAACAATATCAGTGAAATACAAGACCTAAGACATACTTCTTGAAGTTTTTGAAAGCAGCTGTGTCATCCAGCTCTCCTCGCATGTCCAATGGGTATGGTTCACCGTTCACAAATGTAAAAGGATTCATTTCAAGAAAAGAGAAGTCCAAATCTGCAATTGCGGCACTCAATTAATACCATTTACTCAGGTAACAAGAAATATTCTCACGTCAAAACAAATATCATCATTTACGCACTTAAAAGCAGTAAAAAAATGGAATTAAGATTCTAATCCAATCTCAATGCTGGAGCAAATACCTTGGAACACAGAGAAAACTCCCTGAATGAAGTCTCCAATTTTCCCTCGTACCTACAACGCAGACAAGACAAGCATGCAATCATATAACTGCCAAATCGAAATTTATTTCACAAGTATTTCACATAATTGTAAATCAGACACTCAAGCAGTAGCTGCAGAAACAGCATTTTAATGCAGATTAGATTGCATGACTTTAGCTTTGGCACAGTATCAGTACCTAAACGGGAAAGGCCAATCACTTAATCCAACACAATGGCGCCTCACCTCAAGAGGAAGAGTGGCGATCAATGGCGCGCAGACCTCAGGCACCAAAGTCTTCTCCGTGGGAAGGAAGATGCTCTTCACCTTGTCCCAATTCTCCTCGATCTCAATGCCTCCGCACTCCGAGAAGCTGATGGTGCATCCGAGCCTCTCGGACACGATCGACAGGTAATACTCCTGGTCATGGGGCACGAACGGCTCCACGATGAACGTGGTGATCGGAGCCTTGCACCCGCCCATCTCAACCTTTCGCACAAGGTCAAATTTGTTCTCTTTAAAATTAAGAGCACATAGAAACGGATTAAAAACAAAAAATTTACAAGTCACCACCTCGACGCCAAGGCGTTCCTGGACGAACTGGGTAACCTGAGCAAGATCCATGTTGAGGGCGACGAGGCCGCTCTTTCCCCGCTTCCCGAAGAGCATGTCGGGTTTCACGACCAGCTTCGTCGACGACAGCCATGGCTCCTTCTCCGCCAGCTCCGTGAAGTCCGTAGATTGCGTCACCTGACCATTTTAGCCCCAAGAACAAGAACCAAAACTACTAAGTTACGACAATTCATCAACAACAACAACGACACCGACCAGCGCCTCCAAAGAAGCACGCGGATCAAGCACCAAAACGAGAACAATCGTAGAGAATCTCGGATCCATTCACAACAACATAAAAAGGAACGAATCCAGATCAGGAGTCCGAATGAATGGGGGCTCACCTGCGCAGAGCGGATCTGGAGATCGATACCGGCGAGGCGCTTGAGGTGCTGCTTGAGCAGGCGCTTCGAATCGTACTCTCGGATCTTCTTGCGCGCCATTGCTGCTGCTCTCTTCGGCTTCCTCCTCCGCTGCTTCTTGGCGCTGCTTCAAAATTTTTGCGTACTTGGACTGTTTTTTTAAAGGGATCGGTGGGTGGGGAAATGCGCTTTGGTTGTAACGATGCCATTTAATTTAATAATTTATGTCCTCGTTTAGGGGTAAAATGGTCACCATAATATCTGACCGGATGAATTTAATAGTCTTTTTCTATTTTCCTTCTAGATTCATTAACATTTAATGTTATTGTTATTATTCTTACCAAATTAATATGATAATAACTACTTTGAACAATTAAGTTCTGAGTCACTGTGTTGTTTGGAACAGTGGTTCGGTTTTTTTAAAATTATAAAAAAATAATCTTAAAACTATTTAAAAGGGAATAAGTAAGTTGTGGACCCAAAATTAAGTCCACAGCTATAGACTGTCGTCCATCGTGAGATCAGGTAGCCTTTTTTCTCTCAAATCATGCGATTTGGTCCACATTTTATGGGTTCAACGAAGACTCGCGAATATTTTTCTCGACCCCCCTCGCCTCCTCCTTGACTTTGTTGAGAGTTGTCATCTTCCTCCTGAGCCATCGTCGTCTTCCTCATGAGCGATCAAACAGATATCCTGCAAAAATTTCTTCTACAAGATAGATGAGATCTCTTCACAGCCCAATACCACCACATCGTGTTGCATCATGAAGGGGCAACATGAGTGGTGCATTCCTGTAGTTCAGTACGTCGTTCTTAATGTTCAGGTTGCACAGTTTCATACTGTGAAAGAAAATAATATTAATAAATTTTTCCATATGATTATTAGTGAAAACATAAATAAAGTTGGTCCGATCTTTTCCCCTTTCACATCTATGAAGAGGTATGCTGATCTTTTAGTTCTGCTACAAAGAAATAACAGTGAGCTGAAGATTTTGCTCATATCAGGAGCGATGATTCATGGGTGTTGTACAAGTGCAAGGAACTTCGTAGAAAGATTGACACCACCCCAACCCCCTCTGACGATAAAGCAGAGCATTTGTGTGAGTTGTTCTTAGATTCGGCAAGGGCAAGAGGTGTTTGAGGTGGCAGCATCCTCATATTCGACATTCGGGGGCAGCGTCTTTAGATCGAACATTTATGAGGCGGCGTCTTCAGATCCGACATTCAGGGGCATCTTCTTCAAATTCAGGGTTCGGGGTGTCATCTTCAGATCTGGCATTCGGGGGCTATCTTCATAGAAGATGACGGCGGGATGGCTTTCGAGGGGCAGACGAGGGAGATCGAGAAAAGGAGTAGAGGCGAGGGGATCGGAAAAAAATCTCATGCGACTTGGCTGAACCAATAAAAAGTGAACCACACCATCGATTTTCACCATTAAAATCGCGTGATTTGAAAGTTGAGAAAGATCACCGTCCATCTTGTGATCGACGAGGGTCCATAACTATGGACCCAACATTGGGTCCACAACTTACTTATTCCCTTAAAAAAAAGAAAAACTATTTTCTAGCGGATAAATTTTTTTTATGCTTATTTTCGACCTCTATTTTAATAAAATAATATTTAAATATATATAATAAATTAAAGTAATATATATTCAATTTTATAACTAAATAAAAGATAGTATTAAAATTATTAAATTAAAATTTCCTAATGTGATAGGAACATATTAAACTATATAAAAGTATATTATACCAATTATAAAAAATAATTACTTATTAATTAATTATATAAATAAAAAATAATAGATGGAAATGAATTTCACCGCTAAGGGCATCGATTTTTTCTATTAAAAAATTATTCTAAATTGTATTCGACCTTCTAATTTTTTTATTTTTTTGGATCGGGTATTTTTTTTTCCTCAATCAGATTCTTCTTACACCCCTAATTTGGAAATGAATAAGATAGAGAAAAAAAATTTATTCACCGATAAAACAAGAAAAAAATTAAGATGGGGCTAAATTTACTAAACATTTAGTGTAGACCCAAATGAATTCACGTACGTGTTGATTCATAAATGAATGGTAGTTTTGATAAATATTTTTAAAGTAAATTTATAATAAATTTGATATTGTGATATGTAAATCAATCACTGACCCACTTAAAATCCACACAATTCTTAATCCAATTTACTAATAAAATTAAATTAGATTAGACTTTTATTGGCTACCGTTTCTCTATTGTTCTATGTATCATTCCCCTATAATGTTAACTAGATGTTGTCAACCAAATAATTTGAATTTATTTCACCTTTTAATAATAAAATAAAATTAGTTGGGCGTTAATAACGAGTGGATATAAGAAAACATCTAGCTACATAATTGTTAAAAACCAAAACATAACATAAAATAAGCTTAATTATAAAGATACATGACAATATGATTTATGAAAGATATTGTATATAAAAAAAGGTTATAGAGATATATACATGTAATTGTTGAATTTTCATGCCTCTAATTTATACAAAAATATGCTAAGCAGTCCAACTACATTGAGATATCGAAATGTGTTATAACAATTATGTAGCAAAACATAATACAAAATTAGATATCATCTAACTTGATCAATTCACATCTTAACTTACGAAGGATCAAGTTCTCATTCGCACATATTTCATATATATAAAAAAAACTTACAAAGTAATAAATTAATATTTACCCACATATATTTCCGATTAATTTTAATAATAAAAAATAACGTTTTAAGTTTTGTTGGCTTTTGTGGTGGTGGTGGGTCTGAGTATGACTCTTCTGTGTTGGTTAGGCACATTAGGCACGTGCTCTACCAATGGTTTAGTTGGCCAGCCACAGTTGGTCAACACACGACCCTTCTCTCTCGTTTTTTTTGCAAGTAACAATTTAAAGAATCTTATTATAACTTTTACCCAATATTTTTAAAATCGGACCGGTCATCCAATCGATCGGCCAATTGAGTCATGATTCGATCGATTCGACCGAATTGAATTAGATTTTTATTAAAATAATATTATTTTATTACTTTAGAATAATATATTACAAATAAAAGTATAAAAGATAAAAAATAATGAAATAGAAGTATATTAATCATCATTTTAAATTAATCAAATATTAATAATTTATTTTTTGCATTTTAAGAATATATATTATTTATCATTAATTAATTTTAAATTTAATTATTTAATACTTTCATGAATAATTTCTATTACTATTATCTTGCCCTCATTTTATTTTTCAAATTCATATTTTCTTTCTATATTATTTGATTTCTTGTATAAATTCATCATATAAAATTGACTATATCATTATGTTTCCATTTTCATATTTTGTTGTATAATATTTATAATAGTTAAAATTTTTTCATCTTCTTATTTATGTTCATGATCATTTTTTCTTTTTTTCTCAAATTTATCTTTATTACTATCTTTCCAATTTCATTTCAAATTCAAATTACTTTCCTCATTGTTTACATCCATTTACTCTTTACAATCAAATCACTATTACTCCTCTTTCTATTATTTCAGATTCCCTATTAGCATACATTTTCCTTCTTTTCTTTTTTTTTTTCCATTTACTCATCTCTCTTTAATTGTTTTTGAAAAAACCGGATTGAACCGGTTTTCTGGTTCAACCCAGTTTTGGCCGGGTTGACTCGGTTCAATTTGGTTTTTTGCAAAAAAATGGTTTTTATACACTAATCGGATCAGAGCGATGACCGGTTCGTGGTTGAACCGATCGAACCGACCGGTCCGGTCCAGTTTTTAAAACACTACTTTTACCTACCGAGGTTGGACGCAAGTAGAAGAAAACTTTTTTGTTGCTCGTAAGACATAAAATTAGTTAATGGATTTAAATTTTTATCAAATTATCTTTAGATATTGCGACCATAATTGAAAAAAAAATCAGTATTTAAACTAAATGTTTAGAAACTTATTTTACTACTACTTGATTATATATATTTATATATATGTGTGTGTGTATGAAAAAATAATTATACTACATTTTTTAAAGGGTAAGAAACTCATTCATCATCGTTTATTTGATGTCGAATCCAATGTTTTCAGAACCGGACCGACAAACAGACCGGATTTCTATCAGGTCATGATTGGACCGGTCCGACCGAGTTCGATCAAAATGAATCAAATTTTATTAAAATAATATTATTTACAATAATTATAAAGATATAATATAAGTTATATGATATAATATGTTAATATTGTATTAATAACCTATTAATAATATTAAAAAATAATATAACATAATTTTAATTTGTTAAAAGTTTAATAATAATAAATAATAATGATTAACATTTAAATATAAATAGATTATTATTAATTCGGCTTGTTGAAAGAGGGAAGGATCACTATCACTCCTAAATGCAGTAGTTATCTCGCCATGGATGATATGTATTATTTAATGATTATAGATGATATATTGATAAAGTTTATCTTAAATTATTCTTATTTCTTTTTTTAACGCTTTTCTTTTTATTTACTTTATTTATGTCCTTTAATAATTTTTTATTTTAATGTTAGGCAATTTCAAATACTTACTTTTTTTATTTTCATTCTTATTTAATTCTATACATGACATATTCCTTCCTTCTTTACCTTTCTTATATTACTTTATTTTTTTCTTTTTTAACTTTCCTATTTTATCATTTTTTAATTATTTTCAAAATCTGAATTGAACCGGTTCAACCGATTTTCCCGGTTCAACATCAAAATTGGTTTTGCACTCTAATTGGACCGGATCACCGGGCAGTTCACAGTTGAACCGACCGGTCCGATTCGATTTTCAAAACATTAGTCGAACCATTGATTGAAAAATTTTCAATTAATAAAATCTATCATTCTTGAAAAAAAATTCAATTAATGAAATCCATCATCCATGATAGTACGATCCTTAAAAAAGTAGCACAAACATTAATATATATATATATATGGATAAAACGAAGGTGTTCCATATCTCATATTGTTCTCTATCTTCTTCACCATTAGATTTTCATCCAACTACGATAAACTATTTGAAAAATTGAACCGTTGCATGAAGATCTCATGGTAAAAAAGATAGGGAATAAGGTGAGGTAGGAAAAATCAAAATTGAATCATATATATATAACTTAACTAAGTTTGTTGAGTCAATTAATTAATTATATATAATATATATAAGAGATTAAGAAGGCTGCTATCAATTTTATGGATAGCAGCCTACTCCCAAATGAGTTGAAGCGTTGGATCGATGCATTTCTTGATGTACGATCCGGATGGAGGTACATATGGACCATCAACTTATCTTGGTTTTTTTTTGGGTTTGTTTCCTTCTGGTTCAACGAACTCCAAATCGTTTGAATGCCCTCTTTCTCTCTCTTTCCCCGTAAAGTCCCCGGATGCCTGAGCAGTGATCTGCCCCGAATGCTTGAGCAGCGAATGTCTGATCTTCTTCTCCCTCCACTGCGATCAAGTCTCCTCGCAAAAGAAGAACTGTCAGCTCCTTTCTCCTCTATCGGCATCCACAACTCGCCAATGATCTTTGCCAGTCCCCCTGACCCACCCATCCCCCCACGAGGGTAAAAGTAAAACCCCACCATGGATGCCATTTCTGCTACATGGGAAATGATTACTACGTAATGTCATATAGAGAGGGACCTAGAGTGATCCTTTGACGGTCATTTTCTCTGATCTTTATTATCTGAAGTCCTTTCTTTTGCCATCTCAAGTATGTATATAAATGCTAATAGATGAATTTTCTTTGTAATGTTTATATTATGCACGCTTCTGAAGTGGAATCCTACAAGTTCAACAAAAGAAGCTTGAAGCCTACGGAGCATAAAACGAAATGTATGATTAAATTTGTGATCCAATATTTTGGACCCTTTCTGCAATCATGCAGCTTACGCCCCTGGTCACTAATGAGGTTTTTTTTTTTGCAAAGATAATGTGGACCATTCACATTGGAAAAACCCGTTTAACATTTTAATGGCACTACCTTCTTTTTTCACCATTGGCACATCGCACAAGTTTGAAGTTTTATTGATGCATTTTAAAGTCGCGACATTATCTTCTTTTTGCTTTTATATTCTTGGATATTTAATTTGCATTGTTTCCTATGGATGTATATTGCTGCTAAGATTTTCTTTGTGCCAATGTTTCCTGCAACCATGATACGAAGGGATTAAGGATTACTCCACATTCCTATATCCTCTTGATATTCTTGTAGCTTTTTGTGGAATGTTTCTGGTATCTATTGTTTAGTTATATTGTCATTCAAATTATGCAGATTATTGGTGCCATCCAACATGAATTTTTTTTAAGCTCTCATATGCATTTTCTAGGAGTCGAGAGATTTGGATCAAGTAAGATGCATAAAAAATGAAGTTGGCAAGATTTTAGTTACCGAAGGAGATATTAAGAACAGATGAGAAGAGTATTTCTATAAGTTATTTAACGATGGATGTGAAGGTTCCCGTTGTGATTTGGAGGACTTGACAGTTAGCGAATGTGAGCTTAATAGGTCATTTTATCGTAGAATTAGAGTCTCGGAGGTTAGCGAAGCTCTTAAGAAAATGGAGAATGGTAAAGCCATTGGACCGGATGGTATACCGATTGAAGTTTGGAAATGTTTAGGAGAAAAATGTGTGTTGTGGTTATGTAAACTATTTAATGAGATTTTACGATCGAAAAAAATGCCTGATGATTGGAGATTAAGTACATTAGTAACTATTTACAAAAATAAAGGGGATATTCAGAATTGTGCAAATTATAGAGGGATTAAACTTATGAGTCACATAATGAAATTATGGAAAAAAGTGATTGAGCATAGATTGAGAATGGAGACTAGTATTTCTGAGAGATAATTTGGGTTCATACCAGGAAGATCCACTACAGAGGCGATTTATTTACTAAGGGGGATGATGGAGAAGTATCGAAGTAGGAGAAGAGACTTACATATGACTTTCATTGACTTAGAGAAGACGTATGATCGGGTACCAAGGGATGTACTTTGGAAAGCCTTGCAAAAGAAGAAGGTGAATGTTGCCTACATTAAGGTAATACAAAATATGTCCGATTGGGCATTGACTAGGGTTAGGACACCCGGAGGTGAGACAAATGAATTTCATATAGGAATTTGCCTACATTAAGGATCAGCTTTAAGTCCGTATCTATTTAACTTAGTTATCGATGCTATAACCGAGAGTAACACAGAGGAGGTGCCTAAGTGCATGCTATTTGCGGATGATATAGTACTTTTAGCGGATTCAAGAGAAGAGATTAATACAAAATTAAAAATATGGAGAAATACGTTGGAGTCAAAGAGTTTTCG
Source organism: Pontederia crassipes (assembly GCA_030549335.1). Taxonomy (NCBI): domain Eukaryota; kingdom Viridiplantae; phylum Streptophyta; class Magnoliopsida; order Commelinales; family Pontederiaceae; genus Pontederia; species Pontederia crassipes. The sequence continues at coordinate 53,469,302 of CM060193.1, read as the reverse complement.
TTTAAGTAGGAATAAAACAGAATATATGCATAGCAATTTCACAAATAAACAATTTAGAGACGATTTGAAAGTTAGGCTAGGAGAGGATATAATTCCTCAAGTGACAAAGTTTAAATATTTAGGATCAATTGTAAGACAAGATGGTGAGATTGATGACGATGTTAATCATAGAATTCAAGCTGGTTGGTGTAAGTGGAGAAAAGCCACTGGAGTTCTTTGTGATAGAAAAGTATCCAATAAAGTTAAAGGAAAATTCTATCGTACTGCTATAAGACCGACAGTGTTATATGGTAGTGAATGTTGGGCTATGAAGGGACAACATGAACGTAAAGTGGGGGTAGCCGAAATGAGGATGTTGAGATGAACGTGTGATCATACAAGATTAGATAAGATTAGGAATGACCATATACGTGAACGAGTCGGAGTGGCTCCTATTAGTGAGAAAATGGTAGAGAATCGTTTGAGATGGTTTGGTCATGTTCAGATAAGACCATTAGATGCGCCAGTAAGAAGAGTAGATCAAATAATCTGGAGTCCGATTAAAAGAGGGAGAGGGAGGCCAAGGCGGACACTTGGCGAACTAATAGAGCAAGATCTATTGGTGAATAATATACCGAAAGGTTTGGTTACTAATAGAGCAAAATGACGTCGTATGATCCATGTAGCCGACCCCACCTAGTGGGATAAGATTTTGTTGTTGTTGTTTGTTATTGTCTCATATGCATTTTCTAATTTTTATTTCTATTTTATACGGCTTTCGTGTTAATTCACAAAATATTTTTTTTGCTACTTTGTTATAGGAGATTGACCATGAAGCTTTGACGTTACAAAAAGCTTAAGGGATCTTTTTTTTTGCCATTTATACGAGCTGGATGGACCATGTTGAACCTCTTCTGTTGAGCCAGATAGTATTTAGAATTTTGTTTGTGTTGATTTCTTTTCTGAGCAAAGCTTTAGTTGCAAATGGCAAAAACAGCAAAGTTTTGTTGAGTGAATCTAAATCTTTGAAATGGCATGGTTTTGTTGATATTCAGTTCATCGTATTCCCTATCTAAGTTCATGCTATTCTCTACTTGAGTTCTTGTTCAAATAGACTTATCTCTGAAGATGAAATGCAAGTTCTTATTCGTCTGAAGCTTTCAAATATGAACTTGTACGGGGCTTGGCCACAAATCAATGCAGTCATTTAGCATGAAATTAATTCTCATGATTCGGATCCTGGCCATTGATCTTGGCTTCAAAAGTGCTTAGCTCTATGATCAAAGATTGTGTCCTCATTAGCAAGATATGATATCATTGTTATAAAGATTGCGCCAAATTGAGGAATTACTTGTCTATAAAATTCAGAGTCTCCAGAGCTGATGTATTACCTTAACAGCAATTGAAAGTGATCCCATGTATAGACAACACTCTAAATAGACAAACAATTAGAAGTGATCGATCCCATGTATTATCTCAGCAAACAGTGGAATACAACACTAATCATTTAATAGACAAATAAGAAAAAAAATGGAACACTCTAAATAAGCAAAGAGTGTTTTCTACATCATATTATATACTTAGCTTAGCAACATGTTTTCTACCAATTCGTAAACCTATTTGAGAAGATACAATATCATAAAAGGAAGGATGACTAGCAAGGCTCATTGTAATCCAATTTTATTTATCTGTTGAAAATAATTATACGAGGAATATATAGTGTTAGATGAGTAAAAATAACAAGCTAGATAAGAATAAGAATTACTCCTCAATTCCTTGCCAAAGATTGTGCATGATACAATGGCCACATAGCAGTTCTTTACTCATCACCCAACCCTCATAAGAAAAGAAATAAATGACATTTGTTTGTGTATAACTAACCAGAGAGATTTCAAAGAAATTGATGGCACCTAATATGTAGCCCCTCCAAAAGTATGTACCAATTCACATGTCAATAAAGTTGCATTCTAATATAAAAAAATTCATACCTCCTGTGTCGAACAACCAAGAAAAGAGAGGGGATTTTGGAGGTATCTTCATCTAAGATCCCACATAAATCGAACTCAAATTTGAACGCCTTGTGCACACAAGTTAGAACCTATTGTCTCTTATGTTTCCAAGCAAATATTTGTTTTATTATAATTAACCATAAAATCTAATATCAACTTGCATATTTAAAGTTTTGGTGTTGAACCGAGGGATTGGTGGTTACTACAAATTATACTTATTAAAACTTTTATTTTTGGGAGGCAGATCGTAAACTCAATCTGCTACATCTACTTGGGCATCCATGAGGTTTTACCGAGAGGGGGAGGAGAGAGAAACATGTTCGTTGCATATGGGGGAGGAGGTTGAGAGAGGCATCCAGGGGGCTTTATCAAGGGCAGAGAGAGAGAGAGGCATCGAGGGGGTTTTACCGGGGGGAGAGAGACAGGAGAGAAACCACGAGCATCCAGGGATTTTAGGGGGAGACAGAAAGAGAAGTATGTTCCCTGGTGTTGTGGACATTGGCTGAGCGACAAAATCACTGGGAGAGATCATCGACGAGCTATGGACATCGAGAAGGAGAAAGGAGCTAGCAATTCCTCTTTTGGGGAGGTCACGGTCGCAGTGGAGGGAGAAGAAGATTAGGAATTTGCTTCTCATTTATTCGGGCCAGATCTCTCAAGCATTCGAGGCAAATTGCTCAGGCATCCAAGGGTTTTACGGTGGAGAGAGAGAGAGAGGGCACCCAAATGATTTGGTGGTGTAGGGTTTTGTTGAACCAGAAGGAGAACAGCTTGCCCAAAAAAACCCCAAGATAAGTTGTTGGTCCATAAAAAATGCCTATCCAATGCTTTAACTCGTTTGGGAGCAGGCTACTACCGTTAAAATTGGTAGCAATCTACTTAATCTCTCTATATAGTATAAGCTTAAGTAATACACAATCAAAAATTGTACAATCAATATGTATTCTATGAATCTAAATGATGGTTATATGATTGAGATTAAATCTAACAAATTAATATTAAATTTAATAAATGTTAGAATGAAAATTTTAATAAATCTAACAATGTGCAAGATGAGAAAGAATTCCTTTTTTTCCCTTGAATGAAAAATCCTCTTCTCTGTTGTTTCTTCTTCTTTTATTTCGATCAACTCGAATTTTTGTATCAGAATTGTTTTGTCAAGAATAATGAACAAGCCAAGGTTTGGTGAGAAGCCGCAGAGTGTTTGAAAATGACGATCAAATTAAAATCACCCCTAAAGGAAAAATATCATTGACTCGACTTGTAAGTCAGCTTCTACTTTTCTTCTACTTGTCAGTTTCAAAAGAAAATTAAATATTTTCTTTAGGGATGTCATAGGAACTGTATATCTTAATCTTGGAAATTTGTTGTAATAAAGAAGGATCTAGTATCAAATAGTGTTCTAGTAGGAATTTGTGGGCTCTGTTCAAAGAAAGCTCAATGTGTTTGGATAATAACCAAATTGAAATGGATGAATCACATTCAGCCATCAATTGAGAATGATAAGATAATACAAAGCACACAGGATAAATTTCACTAAATACCTTCCAATTTTACTCAATTTCTCAATTATTCCTTCCAACTTTACTTTGTAATTAGACTATCCACCAACTATAAACTTATTTCATCGACTGTCATTATTACTTGTGATCACAAGTTTCCCAATTGTGTGATCTACGTGGCATGTTTCTCTCTCCTCCATGTGTGCAGATGTTCGACGTGACAAGTTAAATAATATTAAAATATAAAATATTTAAAAGAATTGAGACGTGTGCCCCCTCTGTTCGTCGGTCGACGCTCAAGTGGGTGGAGGGAGAAAAGGAGGGGGAGAGGGTGGTCCCTCCCCTCTGCGCGCGTGATCCACGAAGAGGGGAAGGGGGCGGCCCCTCTCTTTTCTGACGTCAAAGAAGGGAGGGGGAGGCTGCCCCCTCCTTCTATGTAGGGCTGAGCACGGGCCGGGTCGACCCGGTCGACCCGGCCCGACCCGAAAAACCGGGAAAATAACCCGGCCCGGATTAGATTCGGGTCGGGACCGGGTCTTTGAAATGGAAAACCCGCCGGTATCGGATCGGGACCGGGTCTACAGTGCAGATACCCGATCCGGACCGGACCCGACCCGATATCATTTACTATATAAACCTTCTCTCTCTTTTCCCTCTCTCTTTTACCCGATCCGCCCTCTCTCTCTCTTTTTCTTTCTCTCTCCCACCTCTCTCTCTCGCCCTCTCCCTCTCTCCCCCTCTCTCTCGCCCTCTCCCTCTCTCTCACGACAACGGCGGCGGCGATGGCAGCGATCCTCGACTCCGGCCGTCCTCTCCTCCCCTCTCCTCTCTCTCTACTCCGGCCGCCTGACGGCCGGATCCGGTCGCCTGGCGGCCGGATCGGCCGCCTGGCGGCCGGATCGGTCGCCTGGCGGCCGGATCGGTCGCCTGGCGGCCGGATCGGTCGCCTGGCGGCCGGATCGGTCGCCTGGCGGCCGGATCGGTCGCCTGGCGGCCGGATCGGCCGCGCGGTTGGATCTGGCGACGCGGACCGGCCGCTCGCGCGGCCGGATCGGCCACTGGCGGCCAGATCCGACCGCTGGATCCGCCTGGCAACCGGATCTGGCCGCGTCAGTGCCCGATCTGGCCGCTCATCGATCGCTGGCAGCCAGATCCAGCTGTCAGGCGCCGGATCTGATAGCCAATGATCGGATCTGATCGGCCACCATTGACAGTATTTCGGATTCCCGGACGCAAACCCGGTTCGATTCTCGGTCTATCGGGTCTGACCCGGTCCTGAACCCGGCCGGGTCTAGGTCCGGTATCGGGTCGGAAATTTTCCGACCCGGCAAAAGTCGGGCCAGGACCGGGTCCGCCTAGACCCGGACCCGGTCCCGGGTTTGCTCTGCCCTACTTCTATGAGCGTGATCATGCGAAGGGGGAGGAAGCAGCCACCCATCCCTCCCTTCTTAGAAAGAAGACAGGGGAGGGGGCTGCCACCCCCTTCCCCTCTGCGCAGGGAAGGAGGCGCCCCCTCCCCCTGCCCCTCTGGGCGCCGCCTCCCCCTTCTTCGATTGTCGAAGAAGGGAGTGGGAGAGGGCCGCCGCCCCCTCCTCTTCTCCCTTGACGGTCGCCTTCGGCCGGTAGTCGAAGGGCGAAGAGAAGTGGACACCCCCTCTTTTATTTTTTTAAATTTTTTATATTATTTTTTAATATTATTTTAACATACCACGTCGAACACTTGCATGCATGGAGGAGAGATAAATATGTCATGTAGATTGCACAATCGAAAAATAAGCGATCACAGAAGTAGTTGGTGAAATAAGTTGATAATTAGTTAGTCGTCTAATTACAAAGTAAAGTTGGAGGGTAAAGTTGTGAAGTAGCTAAAGTTGTAGGACATTTAATGAAATTTACCAAAAACATACATGATCAACAACCATGTTAGAAAATATATACTGCATGTGGTATGAAAACATATACAATATACATATACACAATAACTATTATATATAGTACTTAAATAACATGTCATAAAATTTTATATTTGTATTATCTATATATTCGCTATCTATGTAGGGTTTAATGGACGTCCACCCCATTATAATGGGTTGGACGTTCCCCCAAACGTAGACAAGGAAATGTGGGGTTCATTTCAGTTCACAACACTGAGGTGCAAATGGTTCAATCACAGGCATGGTTGACATCCAAGAAAATCACGATGATGTGTGATCGGTCACCTTCGACATTGCATCGCTCATCGCCGCTGTCGCCCAAAGTCGCCAATGACCATCCCCTGCCGCCATCCTATCTCACTGCTGCCCCTACTCACTGTCGCTACTCACCATTGCCGCTGCTCATAGTTTGCTCGAGGAACTTCGCCGACCTACGATTTGCACCTTAGATGGACCTTCGATCGAGGACATTCACTCTCCATTTGCAAGGTTAGAAGATCCTTTGTTCATCGCGGAGGTTGGCCATGAGAGGAAAGTTGACCATCACAAAGATCAACAATGAGATTGTCGACTTCATCTAGGGCACAAGATCGAGGCTTCGTGGACGTTGATGTTTAGGGGAGTGTCGACCATCACAGAGGCCTGCGGTGAGAGGAGCATCGAGCAGATCTAAAGGTTGGGAGAGTCTAGGGCACAAGACTGACGATGAGGATGAGCTTTCAGGCTACGAGGGTTGGGCTTCCAAGCGGCAAAGACGAGTGAACCTGACTGCCATCATCGAGTTGTTGCGTCTGTGGTGATGAACGAGGCACGGTCGATGCGAGCATTGGTGGAGATGGCAGATGGCACTGAATGTCGATGGTGGCAAGGGTCATCGGTGTGATCGAGGTGTGCGGTGAGCAATATCTGTCGAGGGCTTTTCTTTTTCATTGTTAGGTAAACCAATTTGGCATTCGTGGACCGCCTCTTGTTAACATATGAGCCGAGGAACTCAACACCTGAACCACACGCATAAAATCCATCCTTCCGATGGGCATTGCTAAGGGGGAGTGTCCACCCGAGGAACTCAACACCTGAACCACGCGCATAAAATCCATCCTTCCGATGGGCATTGCTAAGGGGGAGTGTCCACCCGAGGAACTCAACACCTGAACCACACGCATAAAATCCATCCTTCCGATGGGCATTGCTAAGGGGGAGTGTCCACCCATTATAATGGGGTGGATACACGTTAAACCCATCTATCTATACCTAATCATATTTAAAACAAGCAAGTTGTACATTTAAAATCAACTTATCACCTAATGATGTAGTGATGTCAAATCTTCTCATATCTTGTAGTGTGCCACCAAATAATGCTTTAAAATCCGACATGGCCCTCGACCTGGATTGATGATCGGGTTACATCGAATCAAATCGCGTTAAACCGAACGGTTGGACCATATCAAATCAAATGATTGGATCGAATAATATGAGTTAATAAAAATATAATAAATATATTTCTTTCGTATCCTCAATCTTTTTGTAAGATTCATAATAAAATATTGAAAATATAATAAATATAATATAATAAGTAAAATAATAGAATAGAATAAGGATCAATTAAGTAATTATTACATATAATATTAAAAGATGAAAACCTTTCGTAATTATCAATAAAAAAACTAACGATGTTATATGATGAAAAATAGGAGAAAAGTTAGAGCATATGTGATGAAAATAGGAAAGATTTGGAGTAGTTGATGTGATAAAAAAAACACATGTGATAATTAATTTTAATGAATATTTAAATAAAAATATTTTATTGTAAATATAAATATAGTTTCATTAATTAATAACAATATACGTATAAATTTATTTTTTTATTCTTTTTAAATATAGAATTTAAATATAATAAATCATTTTTTAAATAAATTATGTTTCACAAAATATTAAAACTTTTAATGCAAAATAAATAATAAATAATATTATATTAGTTCTTTAGAATAACTATTTTATATATACAGAGGCCGGCGGTGAGAGGAGCATGAGCAGATCTAAAGGTTGGGAGAGTCTAGGGCACAAGACTAGCGATGAGGGTCGAGCTTCCAAGCGGCGAAGACGAGTGAACCTGAACTGCGATCATCGAGTTGTTGCGTCTGTGGTGATGAGCGAGGCACGGTCGATGCGAGCATCAGTGGAGATGGCAGATGGCACTGAATGTCGATGGTGGCAAGGGTCATCGGTGTGATCGAGGTGTGCGGTGAGCAATATCTGTCGAGGGCTTTTCTTTTTTCATTGTCAGGTAAACCAATTTGGCATTCTTGGACCGCCTCTTGTTAACATATGAGCCAATGAACTCAACACCTGAACCACACGCATAAAATCCATCCTTCCGATGGGCATTGCTAAGGTGGAGTGTCCACCCATTATAATGGGGTGGATACCCGTTAAACCCATCTATCTATACTAATCATATTTAAAACAAGCAGGTTGTACATTTAAAATCAACTTCAACTTATCACCTAATGATGTAGTGATGTCAAATCTTCTCATATCTTGTAGTGTGCCACCAGATAATGTTTTAAAATCCGACATGGCCCTCGACCTGGATTGATGATCGGGTTACGTCGAATCAAATCGAATCAAATCGCGTTAAACCGAACGATTGGACCATATCAAATCAAATGGTTGGATCGAATAATATGAGTTAATAAAAATATAATAAATATATTTCTTTCGTATTCTCAATCTTTTTGTAAGATTCATAATAAAAGATTGAAAATATAATAAAAATAATAATATAATATAATATAATATAATATAATAAGTAAAATAATAGAATAGAATAAGGATCAATTAAGTAATTATTACATAAAATATTAAAAGATGAAAACTTTTCATAATTATCAATAAAAAAACTAACGATCTTATATGATGAAAAATAGGAGAAAAGTTAGAGCATATGTGATGAAAATAGGAAAGATTTGGAGTAGTTGATGCGATAAAAAAAGTATATGTGATAATTAATTTTAATGAATATTTAAATAAAAATATTTTATTGTAAATATAAATATAGTTTCATTAATTAATAACAATATACGTATAAATTTATTTTTTTATTCTTTTTTAAATATAGAATCTAAATATAATAAATCATTTTTTTAAATAAATTATGTTTCACAAAATATTAAAACTTTTAATGCAAAATAAATAATAAATAATATTATATTAGTTCTTTAGAATAACTATTTTATATATAATAAAAAAATTATTTTATATAAGAAAGTTTAAAAAGAGAAAAAAGAAACAGAAAAAAAATTGTAAAACAAAGAGATCCACGTAGACAAAAAGGAAGAAAAAGGCTGGAACATCAAAAAATTCCGCTCATTTAATACAGTCTGAATTCACCTAAAAAACCAAAGAAACCTAATTATAATTCCACCAATTTCAATGGTAAAAAAAGATTTCATTTTTCTCGTAATAATTATTTTCACTGACTCAATCAGGTCACTTAAATTTATAGCACACCAATTTCATCGGGCCAAATTTTACAGCTACGCTCAAGTTTATTATGCAATGTTGCAGCTATGCTCAAGTTTATTATGCAATGTTGCGAAGGAAACAAAGCCGGTAAGTATTAGTTAAAAACCAAGGGTGCAATATAACGTAGAAGTAAGGCATGAATTAAAGTTATGCTTCGACTTTGCCGCAGAGTTCTGTGGGCATAGATTGGGAAATTTATTATGAGACAGATATTTATCATCAACTAATGTATAAAGAAAGCATTACACCAATAGAATGCAGATTTTGAAATTTAGCAGTCCAGAAGGTCTAATTCTTCTATATTGCTCAGGAGTAACACTTTGTAGTATACAAGAACCGGAGGAAAGAAGATGATGGATATCTATTTCTAAGTTAATATAAAAGGTTCTAATTGGAATCAAGATCAGTGGTCTTAAATTCACTTTAAAAAATGTTTATCAAGGATCTTCAAGGGTGAGTCTATATATGTTATGTGGACCCATTCCACATAATCCTTTTTTCCAAACATTTTGGGATTGAGGATCATGTGAACCCAAGATAATTAAATAACTAGGAATTCAAATAAAAACAAACTCATAAGTGAAAAGCTTTAATTGACTAAAATAAATGTGGCGGTAAAACTTCTTTATACCGAGCGACAATTTTTTTAAAAAAAACTTTCTATCAACGAAAGACTGTTCCTTTAAAGAGCGAAAAGACATTTCGTGCACACCTTAGGCAATAAGAAAAAAAGGCAGGATACATGAACTTTTTGGACTTGGAGAAAATGACAGAACCACAGACACCATAAACAGCCAACTCATCAGAAGCGTATTAAAGATGATACTATTAAGAGGCAAATAAATAATACATCAGATCCCAGAAGTTTGAGCCACATCTTTTTGCTCTTTTTTTCTCTTTTGCAGATCATCATGAAATTATAGTTTGAACTCCACAATGCGGATCACGTTTATCAAAAACAAAAAAGGATTATAAGATGAACAAACATTACTAACACCACAAGTCCTTGCTAAGGATCAGCAATGCAAACTACTTCCATAAACTTCTTCCCATAAAAGGAAAGCAGAAGGAAGCAAGAAGTTTCTGTTTTGAAACAAGGGAACAAAAATATGTTGAACGAGAAAAATAATCTACTGCACCCTACCCATCAACATTAATTTCTTGCATCTCTGTACAAACGTTCCACATGAAGTTAAAATTAGGCACACGCAACATAGATTAACAGATATTTAGATTATCCTGTTAGTAACATGTGGTGCTCCTTATCAACGCAAGTACTCTTAAATTTGACCTGCAGCACTAATACAAGAACAAGTGAGAAGTAGAACCCAAAGCTAGTCAAATCGGACTTACCCTCTGAGGCTCTGACGCTTGGTATTGACAACCGACCTTAACCAATCACTTTGCAGAAGCAAAGTCATGATAACCCATGCCATCAAAGAGCAGGAGAATTGAGAATCTTCTCGCAGTGGCATAGATGACTTGATTTCTGTCACTACCAACAGTCAAACTGTTGAAAACCTTTCCCTATATTGGTGAAAAACCTCATCAGAATTTTAAATGCTAAAAAAGCTAGAAAATTAGTCAATAGCAGTGACTAAGTTGCAGCGGAAATGACTGTCAAACATACACACCTTTGGCATATTTCATTCTCCCCCATTTTGGGAATCACTTACACGAGCAGCAGAACCACTGCTTCGCCTGAAGTACTGCCCACTGCGTCTTTGTTGGGTGCTACCTCGTTCACGATTCATCCGTCCATGAGTATCATGAATATCTTGAGCTTCTTGACCAACATTCACATCCAAGTTGTAAGAATCACTAGGCTTATTAGAAGCATCAATTCGCTGGTATTCATAATGGATATTATTCTTTCTCTTCTCTCCATTTGTCTGAACATATTGTTTCACAAAATCTTGCCCTTGGTCTCTAGCCCTATAAGATGCTTCTGAACCTCTATTAAGGCGTCCACTGGGCTGTCCATGTCGGCGTAGAGGAGAAGCCTGCCTCTCAGGATGAGGGTTTGCATTAATTTGATCCACACAAGAATTAGACAGTGTCCCTTGTTTGGAGACATGGGTATGCTCCTTCGGAAGAGCACCAGAAGAAACCTTGATTACTTCATCTTCTTGCTGGCTTACATTATTAATATCATGAGTAGGATCCTTTTGGGTCAAAGGCTGGTTCTCAATACCTTGGACACTGATGTCCTTGTCAGTTGCGACAACATAAGAATCAACACCTTGACCTCCATTGCCTCTATTAACCTGTTGATGGTTATGAGAATGGTGGACCGACTTTGGTTTCCAACGAGTTCTTGGCTGATCTTGACCGGAGTTCTTACTTTCGGCATTTGAAGAATTTCTAGCATGATTTCTAGCATCAGGATCACTTGGATCAGAAGCAGAAGAGACAATATCACTTTTAGATGTTCCACTCTGAAAATATTTGACATCAGCAGGGGCATAAGCATTAGCTGTTACTCTGTGAACCTTAGTTTGCTGTCGCTTTTGTTTGACTTCTGCACCTTGGTGATCCGTAACAACAGAAGTTACAATTACTGGCTCAGAAGGCATTGGGTTATCATTGACATCCAAGCAATCAGGTTTCATTTTCTCTTCTGGTAATCTTTCAAGCTTCAATGGTAGCTGAGGATCTGAATCCTTGTTAGAAGGTTTGGTAGCATTGGAACTCTGAGGTATTGTGGATTCAGATGAACTTCTCTGCTTCCAAGATGTATGAGATCTGCTACGTCTATTGGGCTTGCTACCATCATTCATCCTAGCATCAACTATGTTCACAACTGACGGACTATCATGTCCATTCATTTCAGATTGTGTAGAGTCCAAACAAGACTTCTCAGCATCACCAGATGCAGAATGGTGAACAGAAGATGCAGATTGTCGTGGGTTTTCCTGTTGTGCTAGCTCTTTAGCAACAGGCTTTGGAATATACCTCTCTATTTCTGCTCTTCTTTGCCGAGCACCATTGTGTGTATCCTCAATCCTTGATGAAGGTTTGGGTTTGCTTTCAGACAAACTGATCTGGCTACCTTCTTCAGGTTGTTCATTCTTGACTTTAACAGGTGCCCATATCACATTTTCACCTCCATGGAACTTGTCTGCAGGCCTAACGCCTTGCTGGTATCGTGATGATCTCTTTGGGGGCTGAGGCTTCCAATGGCTGTTCAACCTCCCATGTCCTTCTTGATTTACTATAGCAGAACCTTCTTCAGGTAGTGCCACTGAAACATCTCTGAGAACCTGATTTTCAAGTGTCAACACAGATCCTTCAGCTGAAGTTAAGATAGCTTCTGCTGCTGAAGACACAGTATCAGTTTTTGGACTAACACTTGTGTGCGCTTTAAGATTTTCAGTGTACTGTGCTGAAGTTATCAAAATGGAACCTACAGAAACCTCATCTATTTTGCTCTTATTCTTCGAGTTCCTATTGTTTTTCTTCTTGTGTTGAACAAAAGGATCACCATTGTGGACCAACTGATCACCATTTACGGCAGATAAAGTATCTTCAGCATGATTTTTTATGCTGATAGTGATGTCAGCAGAGATTGTCTTACCATCTGGACTTTTCTCCTGCCAGACATCAGTTGGTTTGCCTGACATCTCTGTTTTCTCGGTAGTAATGGTCTCACCAGGATTTTTTAATTGTGAGACCTGCTTTCTTCTGTATCCTGTCTGCTTGGGTTTGTTAACTGTACTATCATGGGAACGTGGAACAAAATTATTTTCACCACTTGTAATTTCTGTTGCATTTCTTACCTGGCTTGATGACTGCATCACATCATGCAAAGTCTCGAACTTTTGTGATGTAGGTTCTGTTGAAGTCGAAACTACTGCTTCTCTATGATTTCTCGTTCCATCATCATTTTCTTGTTTAACTTGATTAGGATTCACTATTGAAGTTGAAGCATCAATAGTTATGGCATTGGTTTTAAAGGATGTAACAACTTCCAGTACTTCATTTTGCTGGGCATTATCAGTTGGGATGGAAGAAGAATCATTTGGATTTTGTTTGAAACTTTGCGCTGCTGTGCGTCTGTTCAGTTCTTCTAATTTTGCAAGAGCTTTCGCTTTTTGCTCTCTTGTACGCTCCTCCTCTTCCTTCTGTAGCTGTTTTGCACGCTGTGCAGCTATTTCTTTCAGTTTAGCACGCTATAAGAACACAAGTAATAGACCAACATCAGAACTTGTCGCCTAAGAGAACCTTGACAAAAAGAAGTGAAAAATAAAAGATGCATGCACATTTAGTCAGACAGCATTATTATAAAGGATGAGCAAACAGATGGATGCATCTCAAACTCTAAGACATGATCAAGAGGACAAACTAATATAAAGATACTGAATACCTTTGCATCATACACTCAGGTCATCTTGAACATGATTGGACCTAGCTACGTTTTTTTCTTTTAACGATTGGATTGATTGAATTTTTGAACGGGCGAGTTGGAGTGATAAGATTTTATTTTTCGGAAGTTGGATCACAAAAGTGCATGCCCAACCAGACACATAAAAGAACATTTTAGTTTGAGAGAGAATACAAGAATAAGTGTTATGATTGCATATGCTTAGAACTTACAATATAAAAGTTACAAAGGGCGGTGAAGTTCATTTTAACAAGAAAAGATAGCCAAAAGTAATATACCTGCACCTTGTGATCAAGAGATTCAGAAGAGGAGGATGACCCAGGAATAGTAGCAATATATAATTCCTTAGAGAACTGAGAATCTGGGACACCATCTGTAAGACCATTCTCGGCATCTGTTTTGTTGGTTGATATTAAATTTCTTTCAGAAGATACAACAACATTATCATCGATTTCACTATCAGAAGCTAGATTAACATGATTGTCAGTTCTACTAGTAGTATAGGATTTTCTTTGAGTATGTTGATGCCTTAGTTCAGCAGATTTCAAAACTCCAGCATTAGAACCAATAACTTGTGGCTCTGATGGCCCTGGCCAAGATGTAAGATTATTAGATGGTTTTGGCCTATTGCTCGTACTGGAAGACCCAAGGCCAAAGGACAATGGAACAGGTTTGTCAGCTACAGGATGAGCATTTTCAGAAGATACAGTACTAGAGTAATTCACTTTTGCATCTGGAACCTTTCGTTGTGACTTGTCCTGTCTGACTGGAAGTTCACCAGCCTCACTATGACCCTCAACACCCCGAGCTTTGTTATTTAAGCCTTCTATCTTTTCAATAAGTGACGTATTCTTTTTCATTGTAGGATGTTGTGGCCGAGCACGCAACGAAGGAACAGTGATAACTGGTTTACTAAGAATGCCATCAGATATTTTACTAGAATTTTCCTCACAGTAAGAAGTGGTATTTGATAAATGTTCTTCATGGCCACTAGTTGGCTGTATGGAAACTTGATGATCAGTTTCTATCTTCAAACATTCCCTTGTTTCATTTTTCTTAACATTCCTTAGCAGTTCGTTCCCAGGCTTGGAATCTCCTGCTGTTTGTGTCCCACTCAAATGTGAAGGGATATTCTGATCCTTCTCCACTGGACAAGGATTGTCATCCCAACCATCATGTTGTTTTACCAGGACTTTATATTGTGCTTGGTGTGAAGAATGAGCTTTCTCTGATATCATCAGCTCCTTGGACAATTGAGGATCATGTGCAACGTGTTTGTTCTGAAACTGTCCTGAATTAACATTGACCTTCGCATTGCCATATTGATTATACATGGATGGTTGGCTGGCAACTCCAATGAAAGGGAACTGCTGTTCACTAGGACTACCAAAATTTCCTTGATTTCGGTTATAATAACCGTCATATGGTGGCACAGGACCTTGGTACGTTCCAGGCCTACCAGGAATAACGGCATGACCAGGAATCACATATGAATTGGGATGCAATTGGGGCCGATACAGTTCTCCATTTGTAGGACGATATCCAACATTACCAGCTCCAGGTCTTGGAACAGACTCAGAGCTAGGAGGAAAGTGAGGAGGATAATAACCAAATGGATCCACAGGGTAACTAGCAACAGGTCCAACTAGTCTGGGTGGACCACCTGTTGCTCCTCTATATGAAATACCATCAGTAGGATGAACTGAAGGACTACGCCAAGGCTCAAAGTGGCTAGGCATCACACTCATACTGGAATAAGGTGGTGCTTGCTGGTGCTCATTCTGACATTTCATACTTGATTGACCAAGATCTTCAGCATGTAGATCTTTCCCTGTTCTCGATGCACTTGCATTTCCATAATTGGGGAATGTGCCCACATAGCCATGACCTGGAACACAAGTATAAATCATGAGTAGATTGTAAGAAATGCAACACTGCTAGGATTTCACTACAGCAAAACAGAAGAGAAAAGAACTTTCAGGTAAACGAACCTGACATTGTCCATTCCAATGTTTCTTTGGGTCGTTCATCTGGACCAGAAGCAGAACCAGGGCGTATTTGAGAAGCATGACCTAACAAACAGATTGAATAACCATTCAAGCATAAAATGAGCATAAAAACATACTATGTTCATTCCAGAATATTTATGATACAAAGAAAGCATACTATAGATAATTGTTCTGAAAATTATTAAATGGGAATAAGTAACAAAATGACAGCTTCACATAATACACTGTTTACACAGCCATGGTATAAATGATGACTAAAATCTGAAAGGCAAAACATCATAGAAACATATGGAACATCTTTAAAAGGGCATACTAGCCTCCTGTCCAATACACCACAAAATAGAAAGGTTGTTTCTAGTCGTCTTTTTTTTCCCTCAAAAAATAGAAAGGTTATCCTACGGAAAGTAACTTATGTTCAAATAGCATTGACTATAGACACATAAGATATGCTACAATGACAGAAAACCATGATAAAAACACATCTTTTCCGAATGACGGTAATGGGCCATGAAAGGAAAGAGATAAACATTTAGGCTGGCATGAAAGAAGTCGTTTTGCAATTTCCATCATTAACAGCATAGATGTTCATATTGAAAGGATCAGTCAGTAAGCACCTCGCTGCAAGTTTATTTCCGAAGTCTTTTCAGAGCCAAGTGTTGGAAAATCATTGGACCTCAAGTTAAAATCATCATTCTTGGATGATGAAGTCATCTGCAATAATAAATTATAGTTACACACATGACAAAACCACTAACTTATTGAAAATGCACTATTACAATATCTTGGTTTCGCATCTGAGCTAGGGGTTGACAATACAAGATATATTGACAGGGAAGTACCAACTTCTCAACAGTTCTTGGTGCACCCCATGCAACTGTAGGCTCAGCTGGATTTTCTGCAAATCGGGACAGATGAGAGCTACCTGGTCTTGTTTCAGCACTCCGAGGACGAGTTACCATGGGTGTTTGGCTTGATGGCAATAACCCAGATGCTGAGGATGGACGTGAATTTGGACCCCATGTACTAATGGGAGGGTCCTGGGACTTATCACTACTCGCAGTTGATGGCCGAACACCACCACCAGATGAAGGACGGCTACTGCTGTGGCTTGGTGAACCGGCGGCGCTTCCATCAGTTTTGGGTGACAATAAAGTTGATGAATTCCATGCATTTGGGATACTTGGTGATGGCCGCTGCCCCCAGGTGAGTGTACCCCTAAAAGTGGATTAAAGATCAGCATGCAAAATACATCAACTCATTTCTAGAAAAAGATCAACTCAAACGCAAATAAAATAAATGGGTGCCACAGTATGCCAAATAACAAGCTCAAAAGTTGACTGACTTTGGGACAATTTCCACACTAGGGTCGATGCCATTATTCTCCAACCTTAAAGAACAAAAACACAACCAGTTAATATAACAAAATTTCTCAATAGTGGATTAGTCAACATTTCATCCTTTACCTCTGGCTAGGCAAATTGATGGGCTTTGGAACTTTACCCAACACAGTTAGACCTGATTTTCGTGAAGAAGTCCACCTACAAGTATACAGTAAGATTAAATGTAAAACACAAAAATTGTCAAATAATTTGTTATGTCACAACTCATACCTTATAAGTTATAACCAATTTGGTAATATCTCAAACAAAAATTTGGTAAAAAGGACCACAAATGCACAAGGAAAGAGTGATGAATACCAAAACAACAGTTGGGCCCAAAAAGATACAAATCATGATCCATTAAAAAAAAAGAATAATGCAACAAAAAGATGACACCTCCAAATTCACACATCGAAACATAATCCAGTATTGGTGCGCCATCTGCCTGATAGACTTGATGCATATATACCATAGCAAAAGTTTCCAGCATATGCCATTGAAATGCACATTAGAAGTTGGATGGTCTACAAACATGCGACGTTTAAAAATATCAAACAACTTGAAGTTTTAACCGAAACAAGACAATCACATAAAGCTCCAATCTGGTTTTTAAGGGGAAGTTTCTGCCTGCTAATTGTATCAGCACACCAACATGGTTTCGTCCTCCTAGTCGCTATATGTATGAAGTTCAGGATGCCAACATATTATCCCCTCATTGTTGTACATAATTTTTAAGGTCAAGCGTGCTTCAAAAGTAAATCAGTTTAAAGTACAAAGAAATAAAGGAGCAAGAAACCTAAACAATATATAAGCCAAGAACTGGTGAAATCAATGATATCAATTGAGACAAAAACATTCTAGCATTGTAAATGCTGAAAACAGGCGATTGTTCAGTCATTAAGAGCATGCAAAACTATATCAGAGGAACAAGAAACACAAGAATATAAATATATATAGCTACCTTCTATCTCCTGTCAGAATACTTGAAGCCATATGTCAACCAAGCTGTTTGGATCATTAAAGTGCACACGAACCAAAGCCTGAAACTTGAAAACAAAACCCTATCAACTCATATAGATAAGAGAACGGTGGAGTGCATTGCCAGACTCAAATGTCTGGTGTTAAAACCACAGGCTTGGGTTATGATAATTCTAACATTTTCAGCAGCTCAGTGCAGGAATGCCAAATTGATATAAGAAATCATGTCGAGCATCATCCAACTACTAAATAAATAAATTTGATCTTTGCCATTGTGTCACTCACACTTTACTCTCAACTATCAAGTTTCTAAAGATTGATATCATAGTTCAAGAGAAACAAAACAGAAGAATAATAAAAATACATTGGAAGAAAAAAAAAACAATCCTTTTCAACACGAGAAAAGCCAGAATCCGTTGATAAACGGACAAAATTGCGGGAAAAAAAACGAAAACCAAAGAACACATCAGTTGTTCTTTAAGCATAATACAAAGAGCACCTTTCATCCTTCCTAACAGAGGAAAAATATTTCATTGTGATTTCCGTATGACTACATACTGTGTAAAATCAACAACAGGAAAAGAACAAAATCGATGACCAGACAAAAAAAGGATCCATATATTTACGCATTAACCCTTCACCATACTCAAATCTGACAACCCGTGGTACCATCTATCAAATTGAATCGACGAACACGCCAAAAAAAATCCCCAACAGAAAGCAGAACTCGCATCACAAATTCACAACATAAGAGACGATTCCACCCACATAGCACACAAAAAGACGCCAAAACGTAACGATCCTTCGGAGCGCACTAACAGTTCCGATCGGTCCTTCCGTCAGAGACAAACTTCAAGCGAATTGCCGAAGGCGAAAACCAAACCCTAGAGTGCACAGACCGTCGCGGATCCCTCACCTCAGAGAGAGATTCCGAGAGGGCACGGACTAAGATTCCAAGAGACCTTCAGGTAGATCGCTACCCCCGGGAAGCCAATAAGCCGTCGGCGCTGACCGGGGCTTCTGAGCTAATAGCGCCAAAAAGAGAAGAATCGAGGAGAGAGAGTGGGACGAAGAAGGGCGAGGGAGAGGAGAACCAACAGCAAGAGGGAGCAGGTCAAAAAGTGCATCATACACCAGAAGGAGCGATTCCACCCACACAGCACACAAAAAGACGCCAGAACGGAATGATCCATCGGAGAGCACTAACAGTTCCGATCGGTCCTTCCGTCGGGGAAACCTTTAAGCGAATAGCCCGAAGGCAAAAATCAAACCCTAGAGTGTACGGAGCGTTGCGGATCCCTCACCTCAGAGACCGATTCCGCGCGGGTGCAAATGAAGATTCGAAGAGACCCTCAGGCTGATCGCCACGCCAAGGAAGCCAACACGGGGTCGGCGGTCACGGGAATGGCCGCCGGTTCGGGGCCTCCGAGCTAATCGCGTAAAAGAGAAGAAACGAGGAGAAATGGAGAGAGAGAGGGGCGACGGAGGGGGGAGGGAGGGAGAGGAGAACAAACGGCAAAGAGGAGCACGTTAAAAGGGCAAACAAGGGGTACGTGGGAGCCTCCCGCTGCCCCATCACCAATGTATACGTGTATGCGGGCAACAGCCGATCAAAGGATCCTCGAGCCCATCGTTTTTTCCCTGGTGCGGGAGATGGCGCTACGATAGAGCAGTTCTGATCCCTTCACACGTTGACACGTGTAATAGTTACGGTGGGGCAGTTCGAACTGGCCACGGGATTGGGCAAAGTAGACGGTTGTGAGAAATGGGATCCCCGTCGGATCATAAATTCATAATGATGCCCGACGCGATGGGGCGTTCTATTGAGGACGGACGTAATAATGGTCCGTGGGAGGATCCGGGCCGTCCGATCCCTTCGACCGCTTTGGGATTAGGAGATTGTTTTTACCACAAAAAAATGATCGCGTTTACTAGACGTAGCTCTTCATTCGTAGCCCATTTACGGCCCGCAACGTTTTCTTGCATTTTATTTCCTTTGCTCGCCCCGGTCACCTTTTTTTATTTTATCAATTTTGGGAGAATCATCTTTTTTATTTATCAAAATTTATTTCTTTCCATGAATAGAATAATATTATTTTACATTACTTCATCAACAAATCAGTGAAAAAAAATCTTCGAATCCCTCTTACAGAATTTGATGTCGTGCACATGAGATTGATTCATCCAATTAATTCATGAAATAACAAATAATGATTACTGTAGTATGCTATTTAATTTAATTGAAAAGTTTTTATGAATAGTTAAATATTGGATAATCTATATATACATAAAAAAGTAGAGGTAAAAACATGAAGTATGAGAGCATGACAAGTGATTTATTATGGTGATGACATGTGTCATCTAATTAATATCATCTAATTAATAATAACTAAACATTATAAAGTTGACGAAATTAAAAAGTTTAAATCTAAAAGATAAAACACACTATATGAAAAAATAAGATAAATAAAATTATTTTAAAGAATAATCTTCAATTTTAATCCAATGATGGCTCAATACATGGACATGAAATTCAATACCAATTAGGAGTTAGAATTCAATTAACAGTTAAATTAAGATAATAAAATTATCCTAAAATTGTTATATAAGAGAACAAAAATAAAAGAAAGAATTGTTATTTTCCGAATTAAAAAATAATTTAAAATAAATAATTGAATTTTAGTCAAATTAAGATTAATTTTTTAATCAATTTGATTATGATTACGAATAAAAATAATTCCTTTTAAATATAGTATTATTTCGGAATTAAAATATAATTTAGAATAAATAATTTAATTTGAGACATATTAATATTAATCTTCATTTTATGAATTTGAGTATGATCAAAACAAATAAAAGAAAGAATTGTTATTTTCTAAATTAAAAATAATTTTAAATATATAAATCAATTTTAGTCAAATTAAGATTAATTTTTAAATCAATTTGAGTATGATTACGAATAAAACTAATTCCTTTTAAACATAATATATTATTTTCGGAATTAATATATAATTTAGAATAAATAATTTAATTTGAGCCATAAGATTAATCTTCTTTTTATCAATTTGAGTACGATTAAAATAAATAACTAATTATAACCCTTTGTGTCCTAAACATAACTAATCATAATCACATTAAATCTAATATAATTAATCACAATACGTTAAATTCCTGATCTAAACATAATCTTAATCTATAAATATGTATTATCCGGTTAAATCTAATATAACTAATCCTAATACGTTAAATTCATATTCCTAAACATAATCTTAATCTATAAATATTTATTATCCGGTTAAGTTTAGGGAAATAAAATATATAAGATTATTGCATAAGTTGGCATCATAACGATATGTGTAAAAAAATTTATATAAATTAATATATATAATTTAAAATTTAAAAAAAATTTGTGTTACAATATTTTGTTAAAAAAGGTGATAAAAATAAAAGAAGATTAAATTTATAAGCATAATTTGATTATAATCACATTTTTCTTAAATTATAGTTTGCTATTTTCGGATTAAAAATAATTTAAAATAAATAATATTATTTTGAGAATGCATGGAGTATGATCGATTAGTAATCCTAATCCATATAATATCATCATCTTCAATCCGTTATATATATAAGATAAATTTAATTTGAGTATAAGTAAGAGTTTTTTCTTACAATTTTATTAGGATGGTTTAGACAAAGAAGATTAATATTTCAAATTAGTTATATAAAATAATTATATATGTACCATTGAAAAATAAATATTTTTTTTCAAATGTAAAGTTTGTTTAGTTTTACTGGAAAAAAATAGTTTGACTGAGTAGGGACGTAGCAAGGATTATAATTTATTTAGGATTATACAAGTAGATACATTTATAATCTTTAAATTCGGCAGGATCCCATATTATTTGTCAAATTGCATGGGAAAAAATCAATTAATAACCCATATATATGGATAAGTAATAATAATATATGTATATGCAAACTATCATGATTAGGACATATATAGCAGATTCAAGAAGATAATGATGATTAAAATAAATAATATTTTTCTTTCTAAAATAAAATGTGCAAGTAAAAATATTTTATTTTTAAATGATAATTATTATTTTCGGCATTAAAAAATAATTTGAAATAAATGAGTCAAACTAAGTCAAATTAAAATTAATAATTTCATTTTATGAATTGAAGTATGATTAAATAAAATTAAATTATTTTTATTTATTTATTTAAATAAAAATAATTGAAGTATGAATTGAAGTATGATAATTATTATTTTATTTATTTAATCATACTTCAATTCATAAAATGAAATTATTAATTTTAATTTGACTTAGTTTGACTCATTTATTTCAAATTATTTTTTAATGCCGAAAATAATAATTATCATTTAAAAATAAAATATTTTTACTTGCACGTTTTATTTTAGAAAGAAAATATTATTTATTTTAATCATCATTATCTTCTTGAATCTGCTATATATGTCCTAATCATGATAGTTTGCATATACATATATTATTATTACTTATCCATATATATGGGTTATTAATTGATTTTTTCCCATGCAATTTGACAAATAATATGGGATTTTAAAGATTATAAATGTATCTACTTGTATAATCCTAAATAAATTATAAACCTTGCCTACGTCCCTACTCAGTCAAACTATTTTTTTCCAGTAAAACTAAACAAACTTTACATTTGAAAAAAATATATTTATTTTTCAATGGTACATATATAATTATCTTATATAACTAATTTGAAATATTAATCTTCTGTCTAAACCATCCTAATAAAATTGTAAGAAAAAACTCTTACTTATACTCAAATTAAATTTATCTTATATATATAACGGATTGAAGATGATGATATTATATGGATTAGGATTACTAATCGATTGTACTCCATGCATTCTCAAAATAATATTATTTATTTTAAATTATTTTTAATCCGAAAATAGCAAACTATATTTTAAGAAAAATGTGATTATAATCAAATTATGCTTATAAATTTAATCTTCTTTTATTTTTATCACCTTTTATAACAAAATATTGTAACACAATTTTTATTTTAAAATTTTAAATTATATATATTAATTTATATAAATTTTTTTACACATATCGTTATCATGCCAACTTATGCAATAATCTTATATATTTTATTTCCCTAAACTTAACAGGATAATAAATATTTATAGATTAAGATTATGTTTAGGAATAGGAATTTAACGTATTAGGATTAGTTATATTAGATTTAACCGGATAATACATATTTATAGATTAAGATTATGTTTAGGATCAGGAATTTAACGTATTGTGATTAATTATATTAGATTTAATGTGATTATGATTAGTTATGTTTAGGACACAAAGGGTTATAATTAGTTATTTATTTTAATCATACTTAAATTGATAAAAAGAAGATTAATCTTATGACAAATTAAATTATTTATTCTAAATTATATTTTAATTCCGAAAATAATATATTATGTTTTAAAAGGAATTAGTTTTATTCGTAATCATACTCAAATTGAGTAAAAAATTAATCTTAATTTGACTAAAATTGAATTATATATTTAAAATTATTTTTAATTTAGAAAATAACAATTCTTTCTTTTATTTGTTTTGATCATACTCAAATTCATAAAAAGAAGATTAATATTAATTTGACTCAAATTAAATTATTTATTCTAAATTATATTTTAATTCTGAAAATAATACTATATTTAAAAGGAATTATTTTTATTCGTAATCATAATCAAATTGATTAAAAAATTAATCTTAATTTGACTAAAATTCAATTATTTATTTTAAATTATTTTTTAATTCGGAAAATAACAAAATTTTCTTTTATTTTTGTTCTCTTATATAACAATTTTAGGATAATTTTATTATCTCAATTTAACTGTTAATTGAATTCTAACTCCTAATTGGTATTGAATTCTATGCCCATATATTGAGCCATCGTTGGATTAAAATTGAAGATTATTCTTTAAAATAATTTTATTTATCTTATTTTTTCATATAGTGTGTTTTATCTTTTAGATTTAAACTTTTTAATTTCGTTAACTTTATAATGTTTAGTTATTATTAATTAGATGACACATGTCATCACCATAATAAGCCATTTGTCATGCTCTCATACTCCATGTCATCACCATAATGTTTTATTCGTAATCATACTCAAATTGATTAAAAAATTAATCTTAATTTGACTAAAATTGAATTATATATTTTAAATTATTTTTAATTCAGAAAATAACAATTCTTTCTTTTATTTGTTTTGATCATACTCAAATTCATAAAAAGAAGATTAATATTAATTTGACTCAAATTAAATTATTTATTCTAAATTATATTTTAATTCTGAAAATAATACTATATTTAAAAGGAATTATTTTTATTCGTAATCATAATCAAATTGATTAAAAAATTAATCTTTATTTGACTAAAATTCAATTATTTATTTTAAATTATTTTTTAATTCAGAAAATAACAATTCTTTTTTTTTTTATTTTTGTTCTCTTATATAACAATTTTAGTATTATTTTATTATCTTAATTTAACTGTTAATTGAATTCTAACTCTTAATTGGTATTGAATTTCATGCCCATGTATTGAGCCGATTAAAATTGAAGATTATTCTTTAAAATAATTTTATTTATCTTATTTATTCATATAATGTGTTTTATCTTTTAGATTTAAATTTTTTAATTTCGTTAACTTTATAATGTTTAGTTATTATTAATTAGATGACACATGTCATCATCATAATAAGCCACTTGTCATGCTCTCATACTACATACTTTTATCTCTACTTTTATATATATATATATATATATATATATATTACAATAATCTTTTAAAATAACAAATATTTTTTTAAAACATATTTAACTGGTGTATAAATTTTATTAGTTTAGTGGTTACTGAATTCAAATAAAAATAATATACATTTTTCTAGGTATGTTTCGATAAATACGTATAATCTCTATTTGGATATTATGTAGAAGACACCATTGGTTGTGGGATAGATTATTCATGTATATTGAACAAAGTAATATATGTAGTGATATTTTTCAAAGGTAAATTACATAGGATGCGAAGGAACTTTGCGGTGTGTATATTAGTGGCAAAGTCAGCAGTTTAGCTGGTTTATTAATGAAAAAAACGAATATTGATTTGTTTATATATTCAATAAATTTGTTTGATTATTATAGATAATTTTTATACACATTATATTTATAATAATTAATTTATAACATTTTATTCTAAATAGTAATAGTTTTAAAATATTATTGTAATATTAAATATTTGTTATTTCGAAATAAATTTTTTATTTGGATTGTAAATAAAATTAGAGATATATGATTTTAATAATTAAATAAAGTTTTATATTTTAAAAAGAATGAAGATATAACAGGCATAGATATGAAATTATTACTTATATACTCTATAAGCTGAATAGTTTATAGTGCTTTGTATCATTTTAAAAAAAAAAATTTATTGTGTATTTGATTTTAGCAAAATTTCATTCACTATTAAATATTCTACTTTTAGATCTCAGAAATTTTTTCCCAGCGTTTGATTTATGGGTTATTTTTTTTAATCACCCCTAAACTATCATGATTTTTCACATTTAATCTCAAATTACGAACTTTATTTTTTGAGTATCTAAGCTATCGCAATTTTCTCAATTTGATCATTTCGTCCAATTTCGTCAACTTCTCCGTTATTTTTTTCGTATTTGTGAAAAGTCCATTATACCCTTGCTATAAGTGTTATTCTATTTTTTTTAAAAAATAATATACAATAATAATTTAAAAAAAAAGAAGTATGTGGGGGCGTTGCCCCTCGTGTCGCCGGAGCGAAAGGGGTCTACGCCCCTTGAGAAGTTGTAACAAGGGTATAATGGATTTTTCATAAATGTGAAAAATAAAAAATAACAGAGAAGTTGACGGAATTGGACGGAAGGATCAAATTAAAAAAATCGCGATAGTTTAGGTACTCAACAAACGAAGTTCGTAGTTTGGGTTAGATGTAGAAAATTATGATAGTTTAAGAGTGGATAGAAGAAATAACCCTTGATTTGTCTATAGAAATTAACAATGTTTCAATCATAATCAATGTCTTTAAAATCATATCGGCCGCGAACTATCATTGATCCGATTTGGTTTGAAAAAATTGGAAAGTTGAAAAAGAAAGAAATATAATGAAGGTTAAAAAGAGGAAAATAATATGTATAAAATGAAATAAGAATTAAAATTAAATAAGTAGGTTAAAAAGACAAGTAGTTAAAATTGAATAACATTAAAATAGAAATTGTGAAAAAAACATTAAAAAATAAATAAGAATAATTTAGGATATTATTATATAGCATTTATCATTATTAAATAATCCATACTAAATCAATTATAATGTATTTATAGTTATATGTTCACCATTATTAATTATCATTTATTATATTTTTAATAAATAAAAACTATATTATATTAATTATTAATATTATTAATATGTTATTAGTACAATATTCATATACTACATCATATAACTTATATTATATCTTTATAATTATTTTAAATAATATTATTTTAATAAAATTCAGTTCAATTTGATCAAATCCAATCGGACCGGTCTAATCGATCTGCTAATGAGTTTGGCCGGGTCTTCGGTTTGGTTTGAATACATTGATTAACGTGGCGGTAGTGTTTATGACTTTACGTTCTGTAAACTTCCCTTCAATTCTTCGTTAGCTCCCATTTTCATGAATTATTTTTTCTTGCGCCATTTTCCCGTGCAAACTCGGTTTGAATTTAATTTATACTGGTGTAATCCCCGCACAATGTGCGAAAAAAATAAATATATAATTTAATAATAAATTTATGTTTAATATTAATTAATTTCAATTAAATTATATAATTGTATAGTTAATTTATGCACTCTTATTTTTATGCTAACTTTATACTTCCATGTATATTCATTATTTAATTAAAATGAATAAAAATTAAATACATGTGGAATATAGAATGATTATATTATACTATAAAGTTTATGTGTCCATTTTCTTTTATGATGCGTGAGGCTATTGTCCTTTTAATTTTAATTTTTTTATTTGAATTAGGACATTTTATTGTAGTAGAAGAAATAGAAATATAAATATTTTACATTTATATGTAGAAATTTTTTAGGGAAAGTACTTTGTATATTGTTTATTTTCAAGGATCCTAAAATATTTTTTCAATGGACAATTTAATCATTTATTCTTATTTTTTTTACAATATGCTTGTTAGTTCATATTTTGTGATATATTTTTAGTTATTAAACATATGTGACAATGTATCATATGTCAAATATAGGTATTTATTGTATTATTAAGTTTATGCAAAGTTTCTTTGTTAGTGGCATGTTACTCGTCATGTTAAATATAAATAGATTATGAATTATTAAACCAAATTTTCTTTTACCTGGCATGGAATCCCTTTTGGCTTTAGTCATTTATATGAGTTAGGATGTTTCTACGTAGCATAAAAATATAAATATTATTTATTTGTTTTTATATAAAGGAATTTACTTTTTAAGAAACAATATACTTTTTTATGTTGTTTATTTTAATGTTTTTTAAATATTTTGTAACATTTGATTTAATTATTCATTTTTAGTTTATTTTTAAATATAGTTATTAATTTGGATTTATGATATATTTTTAATCATTAAATATACCTGGTAATGCACCCATATGTCAAATATAAATAGATAATTGTATTGTTAAGTTATATTACTATCCTTTTAATTTAATTGTTGTGGGTTAGAAATTATATACACATATATATATATATAATATTATAGAGATTGTAGAAATTATAGAGAATAATATTATATATAATTATATATAATTTCTACTATAATATTATATATATATTATTTTCTATATTTTTCATGTAGTTTAAGTTTGGTAAGATGGTAGGTGTTTTAACTTAATCACCTCAATGTTTACTATAACCTTTGCTTGTACCTGCCATTCATGATTAAAAAAATATTTAAAGTGTAAGTTTAACGATATAGTGCTATTGAAATTTCTAAACTTATATATTACATAGTTTTATATGTAATTCAAACTGTTGATTTCTTATATTTTTATTTGTTTACATTGATTGAAATATTTTTTTTATTGTTAGGACCAAGAACTCAGACTTAATTGACATTCCTTGATTTTTTTTAGTTCTTAATGTAATTATGTAAAATGTACATGGAGGAAATAAAAAGTAAAACTTGACAAGACTGTGAAATATTCAAAGAACTCAGTTATCAAGGACAAATGGATAATTACTTAATAATTTGCCATTTTTTTTTATCTTTTCTCTTTATCCAACCATGAATAAATAAAAATGATAGTATAGTAATAATAGCCATATTCAACAAAGTTAATATTTTTTTCTTTAAGTGAAAAATTATATGGTAATCAAAATCTTAATTAGTTCAACTACTATTCGCAATATAAACACATATATTAGAGACAAAAGAATATTATATACTATATACTCTCCCCAAATGGTAGGTAATTATCTACATGGAAACATGGGTATCCATCACAACCTTTGTCATTTTTTGCAAGTTAATTGTTTTTTACATGAATCACAAAACATGGAATTAACCATGTTTCGATCACCACCGCATGCATCACCAAATTATTGCACTACACAATGAAAACTCCACAGTTGTGTTAATCTATTCTAACTACGTTTGAAAAAAAGAATAAAAGCTCTAAAAGAGAATGTCATGTATTCTTACCCAAAATTTGTGCTTAAATATAAATTATAAATATATATAGTTAATTGGCTATG
Source organism: Pontederia crassipes (assembly GCA_030549335.1). NCBI lineage: Eukaryota > Viridiplantae > Streptophyta > Magnoliopsida > Commelinales > Pontederiaceae > Pontederia > Pontederia crassipes. The sequence continues at coordinate 53,440,769 of CM060193.1, read as the reverse complement.
ATTTGGAAATTCATGCAAGTAATACTAGAATCTTTTAGGTTACAATTCTCACATAAAAATGGCTATATGGCAAAGATTATTATAAAAAAACAAAATAATATACAATATACGCACAAAATATCATCCATATTATGATAACATTGCAATACAAGTCGTATTGTAAGGATGTTCTCACCATGATAATAATTAGTTGCCACAATTGCACCACTTCACTACATCTTAAATTAGTCCAGACAATATAAAGGGATAATTTAAATAAAGATAAAATATCAAACAAAACAATAATAATTTTGAGAATGACATAAGATAAGGGCATATCAAACATACTTGATATCGAAATGAACTGAAGCAGTGCGATACTACTCTGTATTTATAATTGAGTTGTGGAAACTGATTTTGTAATGCCCCCAAATCGACTCCCGCCACGTGGCGAAGACCAACTTGGAGACGCTACGGCATGCTATGACTTTGACCATAATATTGACTGTATCTCAATCAAGAATCGAGACACGTCAGCGGAAGAATAATAAAATAAAAGAAGATAACATGAATATGCGGAAGTCTAAAAAGTAGTTACATCAATTCTAAAGAATATAATAAGGTTCGACATCATGAAGCTATAATTGCGGAAGAAAACTAATAAGTCCTATGGTTCATGTGCTATCTTGTCGCCAGACTTCGTCACCACACACCTACTCCACCTCGTCACTGACTTGGTCCTATGAAAATCAGACTAAGAGGAGAAGGTCCTCCCGTAAGCTTTACAGTCTAATGAGGAATCACATGATATACAATGCATAACATGAATAAAATAATCAGAGATAAATAATAATTCTTAACTTGAACTTGAAAGAGTAACATGACAACATCATAGATCATAATAAGAATCAGAGGATATCATAAATCATGAGAATCAAATGATGCTTAGTAAACTTGAAATCATGCATACTTGAAAATCATAACGATAACTTGACTTGACTTGAACATACTTTTTGATCTTGGTTATTAATTAGCAATCAGGATGATTTTAGGTGCCTTTAATCCTTGGGGTATGTCGAGCAAACGATATGGCCTTGTGCGGGTCAATGAGTGATCAAACCATGACCAAAGGGAGCGACCCTTATCTTGATGCACTTGGCTTGAACTGGCAAGCCATTGTTAATCTTTCATCTGATCTTATTAATCACTTTGAATAACTTGTAACTCTTTCTTCTTTGTTCAATGAATAAACGAGATCAATAAGAAAATAAATCAATGAGAGAATAGATCTTGAAAACCAGTGAGGGATCTCTGTAGGGTCAAAAAATAGGATCAATTGTACATAGACAATATTCAGATTTAAAAAGATAATTAATTAATAAATATAATAAAAGGTTCATTGAAATCGGTATGAGGTAAATCAGAAAAAAAGTTCATGTTGGAATAATAAGGTAATCAATAATGTTCATATCAAAATAAGGAAAGACATAGGTGAAAAATCAAAGCTGTTTTGTGGCATGGCACGGCCATGACATCATAGTGGCACGGCCATGCCGATCTGGACGACGAGTACATGAGAGGTGGCACGGGCGTGCCATAATAAGACATGGCCGTGATAGGGGTGAGATCGGTCGACCGATTATCCTACGTGCGGCTAGCCTAGTCATGGCACGGCCGTGCCGGAAGGGTGGCACAGCCATGACCGGTTGGGCACTCGGTCGACCGGCATCGGCTGACCTTTTATTTAGATTTCGTTGAGTCATGACACGGACGTGCCGACAGGATGGCACGGCCGTGTCGGTCATGGCACGGGTGTGCACATGGCGTGGAACGACCATGACCCTTACGACACGGGCGTGCCATAGGGTGGCACGACCGTGACGACGGTGGGTTCCAATCGATTTTAATCCGAAAATCATATGGATATTTAACATACTTTCGCCCTAATCTAAATCCTACATCCTAGCAATCAATAATACAGAACTAGAACAACCAGAAACAACTATGGATGAAAACAATCAACCAAACGAAGAATTCAAGAAATCAAACAATTAAAACAATATCTTGGACCCTATTCATATTATTTTCTTTCCATAACGATTAGGGCATGAATTTGGATAATTCAGAGGTCATACAAGGTGATTTTGATTCACCCACCTATTATCGCAATTAATCTCTCTTTTATCTCGTCGGAAATTGATTAATCAGCGCCCCTGCTCTCCCCCTGATTCCTACGTGTTCTCACCCTGTTCTTCTTCTCTTTCACTGCCTGCAGTCCGGTCGGTGCAGAGAGCAACGTGAGGGAGAGCAGAAAGATTAGATTAGAAGAGGGGGAAAGACTCTGCCTACACTTGCACAATGAACGACGAGCGGCGGCGTCCCTGTTTCTGCTCACGCACGAGGGGAACAAAAAGATGGCCAGGGGAGAGGTCGTGAGGGTTAGGAGAGGAGGTTTTAATTTCTTTGGTTAAATTTTTATCTAATACATCCCCTCTTCTACTATAGGTTAGATTTAATTAATGAGATAAGGTTTTATCTTTAATTTGAGTCCAATTGGGATTTGGTGCCGTTCAAATCCATCACGATTTCTTTTCTTTTTTTTGTCTTTGTTTTGGGCCGGTTGTTACAGATTTGGTAATTAATATGGAATTAATAATTATCTACTTATATAATACTAAAAATTGACAAATGAAAATAATTTATTAATGATCAGATATCATTATTGTCTATTGAATGGTTATGAGTAGTTATTATCCAGTACTCTAATAAAATTATAAATTATAATTAATCAAGATAATTATAATAAAATTTTTTTGCTTGGACACTTGTCAGTACATTATTATGCCAAATGTCAAGTTCTCAAGTTCTCTCTTTAATATAATATAAATTCCCTAAGTTTATCTTCTTGTATAAATGTTCATCCAACTCATTGGATTTTAAAGAGATATTTAAATTGGAATTCATATATAAATCATGTGCAAGAAAAATTCCCTCAGAGAAGTAATCAATGTTGTGTTTTTTTTAAAAAATAGAATTTTAAATACATTTTGATCAATAATGATGCGTCAAAGCCCTATCATCATAAAGAGCATATCGATGCATACCACCTTGAGCAACTCGATTTATACCTTGAACAATCCACCTTGAAAACTTATAAACCCTATCACGAGATTATTGTTGACAAATTTTTAATTGTAATCGCCGGTAACACAACCAATCTAAAATGTCACATATCAATTGCTCAATATGTATAATACCACGTTTTAAAAAAAATAATAAAATCCATGTATTAATGCATCATTACACCCAATTAACACATGGAATTTTTAATTCCCTTTTTCCTCCATGAAATCAGAGATTTCAAAAGTAGAAACCCCCATGGTTTGATGGCCATTAAAACCCCCATTTAACTCCTCCTCTCTCCTTCCTTTCATTTGTTATTTTGGCTTCATCGTTTCCTCTTGATTCTGATCTCACGACACAGCTCAGCCAGAGGAAGTTGGAGTCCTTGCAAGTGTTGTGGACGCGAGAGCACAAGGAGGGAGAGGGAGACACGACTAGCACGCCATCGTTCAAAGATTCGACCAGGACTCGTCTATAAGAGGTGTGTGTTTTCGGGATCGTAGAAAGATTTATGCATGCCTTAAGGATTTAATTAGATGTAGGATTAATGATAGGAAGAGTGAAAATCGTGCCATGATATTTTAGTGTAATCACATAGCTGTTTTTTTTGTTATAAATCTATCCTGTATGAGGTGTATTAGTACAGAACTATACATGATCAATTAGTTAAATAATATACATTAGGAATTATCGATTTATCATCTATTCATGTAGATCTGAGCGCAAGAAGTCTCGCGTGCTAAAATTGCCTTCTCCTACTCCTTCCCTCTCTCTCCGCCCTCGGCTGCCGCCGGTCATGGCTAAGGGAAAAGGTAAGAAAAAATCTTTTGTTTCTTCCGATAACTCACTTTCATCTTCTGTCGTGCAGACCCAAGTTTCGAGGGGCGCATCTGACCTTGCTCCACCATGAGGATCCTCGCATGGAATTGCTGCAGAACGTCCGAGACGAAAGTGAGAGATAGTCTTAGGAATCTTATTGCTTCCCTTCCTTTGATTTTGTAATTCTTCTATAAAGTCATGTTGGGTATGTAAAATAAACATGTTATCCGTCACCTCAGGCCTTCGTGGTATGGCATCTATTGTGAGGGCTCCGATTCATCCAAAGTTATTATCCTTGTCTGGCATGGACAAGATACATGTTACTACTCTCCTTAACTCCAATCATGTTCTTCATGCTGCTGTTTCCTATGATGGTTTTCACTTTCTATTATCCTGCATTTATGCTAACACTTTGCATGCTAATAGAAATCTTTTATGGAATACTCTTAGTTTGATTAGCTCATATGATTTTCCATGGGCCTTAATTGGCGATTTTAATTACATTCTTTCTTCTGAGGAAAAAAGGGGTGACGCGTAAAATGATGTAGCAAAATAATATCGTTAGCAAGTGCACTAGTCGCTCAAGTAATATAGAAAATAAGAGTAAGAGTGTCGAATCCATGAGGAATATTATTAATAAAATATCTGATCTTATAAACTAATAAGAGAGAAAAACCATGGATTTTTAGAAATAGGTTTTGTAATTGTAAAATAAAGAAACTAATATAAAAATAAGATAATGGTGTTGAAGTTGGTCTTAGGATGATAATAAATTAATGATAAATATGTGAAGCAGAAAGGATAAATCGAAATGCTTAAGATGGATTAGGAATTTTTTCAAGTTATTAATTTACAAAATTAAAATCACAGAGTCCACAAACTGATAATTCTGTTATTTAATCTGGCAAATCAAACTATCTTAAATTTAATCAAAACTGAAGTCACACAAACTAGTATTCATGTAGCTGAGATTAAATTTAAGATGCATTAATATGAAAATCTTAGACTATTAATCACTCCACAAACTGGTATAGATTAATAAACCACACAGATCTAATTCTCCACACACTAGTTATTAAACCTATGTCAATTTTTAATTTCACAATAAATCATTTAATTTAATTAAATAAAATATGAAATCAAGTAGTCCACAAACTGGTAATTACTTAACTCAGAAATTTAAATAATTAAATCAAAAGCACTAAACATAATTAAAAATTGATCAAAAGAAATTCAATAATAATAAAATAAGGGTTCACAAAAATTCCCTTCAATAATAATCTCCTAAAAAATAAAATCACTAAAAATATGGAGTTCATCCTAGAATTGTAGAGAGATAATGAAATACAAATGATAATCTGAAGAATTACACCAAGAAATAAATCAGGATCCTCGAATATTGTCGGAGCGTCTGGATTAACCGTCCGATCAACTCTCTCTTTTGGTCGAAGCCCACGAAGCTCACGACTTGCTGTGGAAGAAATCAAACTTCAAAGCACCAATTGGGACAGATGGCTTCTTCATGTATTTATAGGTGCGAAGGGTCTTCATGCGGATCACAGTCGATAAAAACATACGACCAAAAACTTGGTGAAGGATAAAAAGTTATCCGTTTTGCACCCGATGATTCTCGGCCACCAAATATTGTCTTTTGTGCCCAATAATTGGAGTTATCGACCGATAAACATAAACTTTTGTACCCAAAGATATCGACCGGTAAGGATAAAACATTTTTGCGGCTAATAAACTTGATTGATATGGTGTTTTGCCCCACTTGGAGTTCTCAGCCGATACACCTTGGTTAAGGATAAATCTTCATGGGATTTTTTGTGGTCAATATTCACTTTGCATCTGAATTGTGGCCGATATTCACTTTGCATTTGAATTGCGACTGATACGTCCGTAATTCATTTAACTTGATAAAATATTATCTCTTAGATAATTGTGTACTCGATTTTTCCTGCAAAATAGTTATCAAAGTTTAATTAATCCATCAACAACTAAAATATTCAGAGAATTAATAATTAAAATTGATAAATCCAAAATTATGGTTAAAAGTGACTTAAAATGATGCATATCATGATCAAATTATAAAAATATTAATTAAAATAGTAGACTAAAATATGTTATATTTTGCACGCATCAAACTCTCCCAAGCTTAAAGTCTTGCTTGTCCTCAAGCAAAAATTCAAAAGCAAAGCTCAAGAAAATGTTCCATCATAGCTTCCATATTGTCAACTGACTAATTTTCTCACACGGTTCTTCTACACACCTATTACTCAGTGTCTTACCACTTTTCATGCACTTAACTTCATAGAGGGTTTGAATGCTATACAAATTTAAACAATATCAAATTCAGCCTTTTAGAAAAATAAATAGTCCATCAAATAATAGCATTAATATTGAACACATAAGTACTAATTGAGCTTAAAATTTTTTTTTTCACTTTTATTTTCAATCATTTTAAAAGTTCTAATATTCAAGCAGAATTGCACAAGGAAGTCCATGTAGCGGACTTTAGACTTATGACTCCCAGATCAGACGACCTTAGGGCAACAGGTGATAAGGCACCTCTCGAGTTTACTTGCCCAAACATTCAAGGTTCTAAATGAAAAGTTCGAACTTACCAATGATTCAGTCTCTTGTGCTTCTCTATATTTCATAAGATGGTCCTTGTAGCAGGTTTTCGATCGACGGATCTCAAAGCAGTTGCCCTTAGATCGTCAGGTATGAATCCTTACGGATCTAATTACCCGAATACATCTTGGTTCCGGATAACACTTTTATACCTACAAATAACTTTATTGATATTTTTTTACTATTTTTTTCATACATTTTTTAGGCTCAATGAGTACTTAATATGGTCAATAAAAAGGCTACTACTCTCAAGACTTAGAAGAAATAAATAAAAAGACATGAACATGATTTTGTCGTCGAGACATTCATAATTCTATTTAGCATAGGCACATAGTCCATAAGTTCAATATTGAAATAACAAGTGATAAGAGAGAAAGGCATTCAAATTTCATCAGTTAACAACGTGTTTTGAAACTTTTACTAAAGGATAATTAAAACAATAAGATGAAAGTTAGTAAGATGGTAGCAAAATAAATGCATGTAATGATATTTTTGAGAAAATTTTCAAATTTTCAAATTTGTTAAGATTTTGATAAAAATGCATACATAGGCAAATAAAAAGAAAAATAAAGAAGAATGTAATGCATGAAATGCAAACTCCCCCAAGCTTGAACTAGACACTGTCCTTTAAGTCAACAAGGAAAAGAGATACATACTCAATAAAAAGGAAAAACTAAAGACAAGGGAAAAATAAAAAATAAAAAAGGGAAAAGAGATTTACTGTTTGTGTGGCGGCGAAGGTGGGTGGTAGCCGAAATATATTTGATGCAGGTCTCCGTCGTGAAAGGAATGACGTCAAATATGCTACTTCAGAATGGCCGTGATAAGTTAGAATATGATCCGTTGGCCGAGGTGCGCTGTAATGTCATCAAGGGGCAGCATGCACGATTCACGTATGCAATAACGGACCACTAAGTCGAAGTATTCGAAAATAATTTGCATGTCCAAATTTCTCTCCTTGTAGGGAAAATGGTTAGATGACTCCAAGACTAAAAGACAAGAACTAATAAATTACATATACTTGACAACTAAGTAATAACTATGAACTAAAGAAAGAGGTTAAAAGGGAACTAATCTTCATCTAATTAACTAAAATATCTAAAGTCTTAACTAAACTAATTAAATTAAAAGACTATCCAACTTAATATAAAATAGTCAAAAAAGAATTGGTTGTGATATAAATTTCAAATAATTTCTGCAACAACCAAGTATGAGATAAAAAAGAATTAAACGTGAATGTGTGACATATAAATTTAACTAAAGGATTTAAATTAGTTGTGATTAGATTTTCACTCAAGCCTTGCAACAACTAATTTTCATTAAGGCAAGAGACAAGAAGAAGAATATACAACAGATAAATACAAATAATGAGTCACGATTAAATAGTGTAAATAAGTTTAAAAATATTTTGTCGACGAAGGCGGAAATGATTTGTTTTCAAAAGTCGATAATTATGATTCAAAAGATATAAGTGAAATTCATAATAAGAAAATTAATACTTAAAGATTTAATCAAATTGTCTTAATATGAAAGTGCTGAGAATTTAGAGATATATTATGTCGTAATGACTCTAAAAATCTGAATATCGAACTAAATGTGGCGTGAAAGATAAATCATTCGACACCAACAGAACGAAATTAACCAATCGTAATTAATCATTGAGGCGCCAAAGAGTATTCATTTTATGGCCGTAAATAAAATCAACAAGCGTACGTGAAAATTAGCTAAATCAAATGCATCAAACATTGCAAGAGAAAAATCATGGCCGAGTCAAATCAAAATTCAGCAAATTATAAATTACAGCCGCCAAATAAAGAATTGTAACATCACGGCCAATACCCAATTGAATCAGGCGTAATATCATAGAAAGAGAAAGGAATACTAGGGGATAAAATTTGGGCGTGATCCTAGGAAAAATAAATTAGATTGGTGTCAGGGTGGTATCGACAGAGAAAAATCGAGGCGCCAAAACAAATTCCGAAATTATAGGCCAGTTAGAGAAGAAAAATCATTACGCCCATTAGAAGCCAAAATTACAGGCGCAAAGAGATAAAATCAGAAATGATCGTAAAATCATAAGAAAATAATTTGACAAATCATCGTCATAATATGGAAAGAGAAAATAAAATCCGAATAATAAGGGAGGTAATTTGTCTACATTAGTTTTGCGGGTGTAATATGCTGAATTGCGCGCCAAATAGACGCAAGATGTAATCAGGGGAATATATGGTAAGAAAATCTGTAGCGCCAAAGAGAAATAAACAAATCCCAAGATCACGGAGAGAGAAAAAATAAATTTCAGTTTTACGCCTTTGGCATAATTAAAGGCGCATTAGATAGAGAGATAAAAACAAAAGTTGGGGCGCAATATAAGAGGAAGATCAATTGCTGGCGCTAATTGTGATCGCAATTTCAGAAGAAGATCACTGTGGGCCAATTACGAGCACAGTCAAATCGAGCGCAGACAAAATATGGGCGCAATCAAATCAGACGCAGACAAAATTCGGGCGCAAACAAAATCTGGGCGCAATCAAATCGGGCGCAAAACAAATCCGGGCGCAAAATCAAATCGGGTGCAGACAAAATCTGGATGCAAACAAAATCCGTGCGCAAAACAAATCCGGGCGCAAAACAAAATCAACCAGACATTGGGCGATATCAAAAAAGTATAATCCAGCAAAAATAAGAATTTACGAGCACAATATTTGGAAAGCGAACGGAATTGGATATTATGGATTTGTTTGGCATCATGAGAACTATGGATTTGGAGTTCTCGTGAACTCAACGATTTGACGTCGAAGTCCGATTCAGTCGTTTGGTAATGTTCTGACCGATAGAAGAACTTTTCGTTTGATTTGACCGGCTAATTCATTTTTGTTCTAAGGGGGCGTTTGGAGAGAGTTCCAGCGGTTGAACGCGGGAGAGATCAACTAACAACTGCTAATATCCTGCTGTGCGCGGAAAAAACAACCACTAATATCCTGCTGTGCGCGGAAAAAATGAAGTGTTGCACGAGAGAGAAGCCAAACACAATGTTAAGAAGCAACCATAAGAAACTAAACGCCAAGATCACAGCAATATTAAACTACATGATGATAGATTTACATCAATAGCAATACGAAGATGCCAATGTAAAAAATGTCGCGAACGATGCAAATACATCATTGAACATTTCAAACATCCAAACCGCTATACACATAAATATAACCCTCCAAAAGAGGCATAAGAAAAGAAAGCAATCTAGGTCCCAAACATTTCAGACATCCAAACCACTATACAATGACTGACCAGTAACACACAATCATCCTAATGAACAAAATATATACTGTGACAACGTAGTCATAATAATATGAGAGCATGATAAAACAAGCTAACTAACAAAAGTAAAATAAGCAGCAAGTACCCTTATTAAGTAGGTTCGAGTACAATTAAAATGTCCCAAACACTTGCACAACACAACATTCGGGTCTTACAAAAACTGAGTCCCACATCACACATACTTATGCAAAAGAGAAATACAACAACAACGGCCGACGACGAGCCAAATTACATATCTGAGAAATACAAACGTCGACCTATACCAAGGCCACTCGGGAATGGCAATAAAAATGTCCGACGATAGAGGTTGCAGCCAAGAAATCGACCGACGATAGAAATTTTAGAAGATGACGCGAAAAAATCTTCTTGACGGAAAATGAAATCGGGATCTGCAACGAACAAAAGACGCCAGTGAGAGGATTAACCTGCGACCATGATCTTTGCCATTTCGCCGTGTCGTCCGGGGTCACAGATCGGTCTTGAAGCAACCAGAGGCATGTCCTGCAGCTGCCGGCGGAGAGCTATAAGCATAGCGGATGAGAGCTGCGCAAGCGGAGGGTGCGAAATGGGGAAAACATTGGCCTTTTCCCAACGAGCGGCGTGGGATTCGAGGTTGTTCGCTAGCCATCGCGAACAATCCATAGATCTTGTCGCGAGCAAGAACTTCGGTTCAGGAACATTCATCGTTGACTAGAACAAAAAATTGCACGGGCCCCACCTCAACTCGCGGGTGTGTTTGGCAGAACATTCGTTTGTTCTGATGATTTGTTCTCATCCAAGCACAGCCTTATGACTTAATCAGATCCAATCCAAGGTGTAATAAGGAAAAATCGAGGGCTCCAAACTTCCAATCCCAAAATTTTAGCATCATGGAAAATTAGGCGTAACGGGCAGCAACAAATCAAATCTCGAAAACTTATATAGTAGGCAATTAGTCAGGGCGTAATCCACTTAAATCATTTAGGGAAGCAATAACAAATCAGGAAAGAATTGCTCACTAAGAACTCTTCAACAAACAAATCGTTTACGCCATATCAGGGGAAAAAATCAAAGTGAAAAAAAGATCCAGACATGACCGCATATCAATTAGAGAAGATTCGGCCGTAATTGAAGGCATGAGATAAAATAAAAAATTTGGGTGTAATATCATAAGAGAATCATCATGCAACTCGAGTGTCATACCATAGAGAGAGAAAAATTGAAACTTAGAGACGCAATATTAGGAAAGAGAAAATTCAGTGCAATCAGCAATTAATAGAAATCGAATTGGTCGCAATCAGATGCTAGACGTAATAAGGAAAAAAATTCATGGTAAGGAATTGAAGGCACCAAACATGGATAAAAAAATCCTGAAATTATAGGATAGAGAAAATCAAATCAGCATATCATGTAGAGAAAAAAAACATCGGCCGGAATTACATGCGCAATAAAATATGGGCATAATAAGGAGATAAAATGGACATTGGATTTGGGGCGCAATATCAGAAGATAATCCGATGAATCTGACTTTACGGGCGCAATATATGGGCACAATATCTGGAAAAAGTTCAATGTAATAAACTGAGTTGGGCGCAAAACATACTCATCCATATCTCGGCCAAGAATGAATTTGGGCAACAAATCAAATCAATAGGCAATCATCCACATCTCGGCCGAAACAAAATTGGGCAACAAATTGGCAATCATCCACATCTCGGCCGCAAAACAAAATTGAATCAACAATTAAAAAGTCATGCATTAATGAAGCCGCAAAACAAATGTAAGATTATCAATCACTGTTACGGAATTAAAATGAAGGCATTTCAAAGATATGCTTAATCAAACGTATGCTTGCGCGTCAAACAGAAATATAACATCAGGCCGATGCAGAATAAGAAAATGATCACTGATTAAACCCAAGGCACAAAAGTTCTGAAATGACGATAGCAAAACAGAAAGTTTAGAACATGGTTTCAGTCACCAATGATTATCTTAACATAACGGAGCACAAGTCATGGTGATATTTTTAGTAAAGGCGACAAAAAGTAATCACGATCATAAAAATAAGTCGACACAGATAAAAAAAATCTTTATCCAATTAATCAGAAAATCCTCTTGACGTCAGAATTATAAATTAGAATAAAGTATTGGCCGAAAGTCAACAAATTTTAATCCAAAATTAATTGATAATTTCGTGACTTTTATCTGCAAAAAGAAAGATGTTAGTTTATCCACAAAATAAAAAATAAAAACAATTAAAACAAATAGTACTTATTTACAGAAAATGAAGGATTTACAATTTATTTACACAAAATTTATTTAGAAAATTATTTACAATTTATTTACATCTCCTAATAATTCATAAAAATCATAAATTAATTAATAAAATATTCCCCGGCAATGGCGCCAAAAACTTGACGCGTAAAATGATGTTGCAAAGTAAAATCGCTAGCAAGTGCACTAGTCGCTTAAGTAATATAGAAAATAGGAGTAAGAGTGTCGAATCCACGAGGAATATTATTAATAAAATTTTGATCTTATAAATTAATAAGAGAGAAAAAATATGGATTTTTGAAAATAGGTTTTGTAATTGTAAAACAAAGAAACTAATATAAAAATAAGATAATGTTGAAGTTGGTCTTAGGATGATAATAAATTAAGGATAAATATGTGAACTAGAAAGGATAAATTGAAATTCTTAAGATGGATTAGGAATTTTTTCAATTTATTAATTTACAAAATTAAAATCACAGAGTCCCAAACTGATAATTCTGCTATTTAATCTGACAAATCATATTGTCTTAAATTTAATCAAAACTGAAGTCCCATAAACTGGTATTCATGCAGATGAGATTAAATTTAAGATGCATTAATATGAAAATCCTAGACTATTAATCACTCCACAAACTGGTATAGATTAACAGACCACACAGATCTAATTCTCCACACATTAGTTATTAGACCTATGTCAATTCTTAATTTCATGATAAAGCATTTAATCTAATTAAATAAAATCTGAAATCAAATAGTCCACAAACTGGTAATTACTTAACTCAGAAATTTAAATAATTAAATCAAAAGCACTAAACATAATTAAAAATTGATCAAAAGAAATTCAATAATAATAAAATAAGGGTTCACAGAAATTCCCTTCAATAATAATCTCCTAAAAAATAAAATCATTAAAATATGGAGTTCATCCTATAATTGTAGAGAGATAATGAAATACAAATGATAATCGAAGAATTACACCAAGAAATAAATCAGGATCATCGAATATTCTTGGAGCGTCTGGATCAGCCGTCCGATCAACTCTCTCTCTTGGTCGAAGCTCGCGAAGCTCACGACTTGCTGTGGAAGAAAACTAAACTTCAAAGCACCAATTGGGACAGATGGCTTCTTCATGTATTTATAGGTGCGAAGGGTTTTCATGCGGATCACGATCGATAAAATCATACGGCCAATTTTAAATTCGGCTGGAGATAAAACTTGGTTAAGGATAAAAAGTTATCCGTTTTGCACCCGATGATACTCGGTCACCAAATACTGTCTTTTGCGCCCAATAATTGAAGTTATCGGCCGATAAACTTGCTCAATGATAAACTTTTGTATCCAAAGATATCGGTCGGTAAGGATAAAACCTTAGATTTTTGCGATCGATAAACTTGATTGATATGATGTTTTGCCCCACTTGGAGTTCTCGGTCGATACACCTTGGTTAAGGATAAATTTTCATGGGATTTTTTGTGGCCAATATTCACTTTGCATCTGAATTGTGGCCGATATTCACTTTGCATCTGAATTGCGGCCGATACGTCCGTAATTCATTTAACTTGATAAAATATTATCCTTTAGATAATCGTGTACTCGATTTTTCCTACAAAATAATTATCAAAGTGTAATTAATCCATCAACAATTAAAATATTCAAAGAATTAATAATTAAAATCGATAAATCCGGAATTATGACTAAAAGTGATTTAAAATGATGCATACCATGATCAAATTACAAAAATATTAATTAAAATAGTAGACTAAAATATGTTATATTTTGCACGCATCAAGGGGGTAACCAGTTTAGAACTTCTAGATCTTATACCCTACCACAAAATCTCATCCACATAAAGATTCATAGACCTCAAACCGTATTCCCTTCACCTGGTGCAATAATCGCGTAGGCCAAGCTTGTATCCTTTGTAGACTTGATAGAATGTTGGTCAACCACTTTTAGATTGATGCATTTCTCGGTCTAGAGCTTTCGACCCTTCCTTGTTGTGCATCGGATCATGCCTCTATTCTCTTCTAATTTGATCTCCTACTATCTCGTCCACGCTCATTTAAGTACGAGCATTTTTTGTTTCTTCACCCCAAGGCTAAGGATATTGTTAAGCATCACTGGTTGTCTCCTTCTAGTGCCCACTCCATTTAGAAAATCCTTAAACGTATTTGGAAAGATACCTTACGTTGGAATCGGGAGGTTCTCGGGCGGTTTGAGGTGCGCACTCAAGATGCTCTTGACCGCATCTTGCTGCTGGAGGGCCTTGACGTTTCCAGAGGGCTATCCGCTTCTGAATTATCTCATCTTAGAACCTCTTACCACCTCCACGCTGTCTTACTATGCCAAATTAATGTCAAATAGTTGAGTACCACCCAGACTGCTTGGCTTTACCATGGTGATCGAAACACTAAATTTTTTCATCTTCAAACCATTATCCGCCACAAGCAAAACCTTATTCGATAGTTCCATCTTGATTCTGGCTAGGTCATTACCCAACCTCATTTGATTGAGAAATACTTTGTCGATCATTATGTTAACCTTTGGATGCCGGACCAAGTTATCCCTTCTAATGTACCCACCTGTGATCCTTCTCTTTTTGCCTTGCTTACCAATCCCATCATTGATGAGCAGCCCCATCATTGATGAGGAGGTCTGCTCGGTCATCTGGAGCATGCCTTCTGATCGTGCACCAGGTGTAGGGAACCGGATAACTTGTGCCATGCAACAAGCCTTCGAGATCAAATCCTTCCTAACGATTGTGTAAAACCTCCCTCATCTTTATCCCTAAAAAAGATTCCCCCTCAACCCTCAAAGACTATCATCCCATTTCCCTTTGCCATACCCTATATCTGGTTTTCGTCAAAATACTCACCAATCGCCTCAAACTTTCTCTGGATAGGCTTATTAGCACCTCTTAGACTATATTTATCCTTGGCCGAAACATTCATGACAACATAGTACTAGCCCAAGAGCTTTCCCATTCCCTCTCTATTGGTCGTGTTAAACATATATTGGTCAAAATTGATATGGAAAAAAGATTTTGTCCGTGTCTCCTGGGATGCTGTCATCCACATCCTAAACTGCATCAATTTTCCTCCCCAATTTATCGCCTGGATTAACCTTTGTATAATGTCCCCTATTTTCTCTTGTGTAATCAATAAAAAATTATCACCTTATTTTCGCCAGGGGGATCCACTCTCACCCTACCTCTTTATCATTTTATCCCAGATTTTCACATCACTACTGGAGAGGCATATTGAGATGGGTCGCATTACCCCTTTCAAGCTCAGCTCCTTCTCTCTCAACCACCTCATGTTTGCCGATGCTTACTTGTGTGCATCCAGGCCACCCAGGCCAATGGTTGACAACTTAGAACAATCCTATCTTTATATGAATCTTTCACAGGCCAACACATCAATCTACCTAAGTCTGCTATCTATTTTCCCTGTCGCCTCAACCCTCGTAGGCGTGAGGCGCTCATCCATTGCCTTGGGATATCCCAAGGGTGCTTCCCCTTCATCTACTTGGGCATTCCTATCTGTGCTAACTATATTCCCATTAAGAAGCAAGGTAATGTTTTCTTATTAAATGTTTTACTATTAGACTCTCTGGTTGGTGGCGCAAACTCCTTAGTTAGATGTACTACCATCATCAACTCATGCTTCTCTTCACTTTCCACCTATTTTCTGTGGGCAATCTACCTCTCTGTGGGCAATCTCCGCTCGTTTGAGCGCCTTAGCAGAACCTTCCTACAGGATTTTGGTACTGATCGTAGAGGGCTCCACTTGATTCGATGGTCTACTGTTCAGCTTCCCTGCGATGAGGGTAGTTTAGGTATTAGGAACATTCACCTAGTCCATTTTTTCCTTACTTGCACGCAGAGTTCTTTGTCTTGTAAACAACTCTCAATCCCCTTGGACGAGTCTTTCCCAAGCCAAATATGGATCCATATGTCTCTGGAATCCCATCCCTCAAAGGGCATTGCCTGATCCTTGCATCACATCCTTGATTCCCTCCATCAATTTTGTCTGAGCTTTATGAAATCCATTGGCTCGGATCTCCATACATATGTTCTTTTTTATCCTTAGATATCACCCGTTCCACTAAATACACTGCCTACTTATCTAAACATGGATTTTGATATCAGTACCTTAAGAGTATCAGACCTCGTTAACAACTTTAGCTGGAATACCCTCCTTTTGTCCCAAATTTTTTGCAAATCAATTTGTGAGGCTATTTACGATATTTACATTCCTCGTTCTTCCTATGATGACGCGTTGGTTTGGACGACCAACGAGCATGAGCTCCCGAATGCTAGCTCCGTTTATAAATTCATGTACCGTCAGACTTTGCCGACACCTTTGGTAGGATGATAGTCTTGGACTGCGATGTGAAATATCTCTATTTCTCCTAAAAATCCAATTTTCCTTTGGAAACTCTTCCCCAAACGTCTCCCTACTAAGGATTATATTCTCAGTTTTCACTCCACTATAAAACCTTCTTGTCCTATATGTGGTCTCGCCATTGAGAGCATCTCATATCTTTTCTTTTCTTGCTCTTTTGCCCTTCAATTATGAGATATTTTTCAATCCGAGCTCCATTACTCCTTTTGTTTCTTTTCCTCATGGGATTCGGGCTCCTGGATCCATGAAGGTCCCGGTTTGGACCATCAATCTAGGAGGAACCTCTTATCCATTTTTGCTTTATGCTTTTGGTCCATCTGAAATCTTAAGAATGATATCCATTTTTGATACAAGTATGCAATCGCCAAGGTGATCTGGGAAAAGGCTCTGGCTGGTTTTCATGAATTCTCATCGAACACAACACATGCCCATGAGGCAACTCACCCCAGGATCCTGCTAGGATCCAATGGGAGCTCCTCTCCCCGAATTGGGTTACTCAATTCGGACGGCTCGTATATTCGGGCTAATGGCAAGGGGATATGGTTTTCTACTCCGCTCTCATTCTGGTGCTTTTATTTTTGCAAGTGCTGGTGTTGCCCATCCTATGTCTGCCCTTCACTCTGAAGCCTAGGCGCTATTCCAGTGGGTTTGCGCGTGTGTTGCCAAGAGAACTACTCACGTCAGAATATGCACGGATTCTAAAGTTCTGGTTCACCTAATCAGGCGCTCTCATCCTTGCCCTTGGCGTCTACACAATCTCCTTTCGGATATCTTGAACAATCTGGGCAAGATTGCACCTACTTCTATTATTTTCTGTGCCAGAGCTTACAACTCTATCGCAAACCACTTAGAAAATTTTGGCTGCCAAAATGGCGATTACTTTTGGGTGGATAGTCCTCCCCTCGGACGTGGATAAAATGCACCAAGGCTTACTACGTGGCTGAAGGAATGAAATAAAAATGCACCATAGATTGCACCCAAAAATGCATTACCCACATTTTACACCTGCTACAACATTATTGCCCAGCAAATGCTTTAGCAGCATTAAATACACATACTATGCTATTGGAAATGTGCCAGCCACGTTTTCACGACTACTGTAGCATATGTATATGAGTACGCATGCAGTAATAATTAGAGTTACATCTTATCATTTTATTATATGTGTGATTTAGACCGTGCTAATAATCTTATTAATGTTACATAGTTAATCCTTTATTTTATACCTTAGATTGATGCACTATTGCATTGGTAAGGTTAGCATTTAAATGATGTACTAGTGACATGATGCATATGAAGCATTTCAACACATGTTGTAGTTACACTGGGGCATTACTATAATGTCTGACGTGTAGTAACACTGGGGCATTTGGCAATGAGAATGAGAGTTCCATCGGGTTCTCGTGAATAATATAAGTTGACAGATTAGTTCAGGATATATTTGGATGGAGTGAAATTTGACGATGAGAAATAAGGTAGTTGATGCGATAGAAAAAAGCAGATGTGATGGGTTAATTTTAGTGAGTGATTGAATTAAAAATATACATTATAAATATATCTTATAAAATTGTTAAAAAATAAAATACATAATATATATTAAAAAACTAATGTAAAAAATTGTTAAAAAATATATTATTTAACTATAAAAATCATTTTTTTAATAATATATATTTAATGAAATATTAAAAATTTTATAATGAAATAATAAATAATATTATATTAATTCTATACTATTAATATTTTACATATAATAAATAAATTATTATATATGAGATTGGTAAAAAGAAGAAAAACTAAAAGAAAAAAAAGAGTTTGAAAAATAAAAAAGGGTCATGTCGAGGTAAAAAAAGGAATGGTGGAGGCAGCTAGGCGGAATCAGGGTCACGTGACCCTGGTTCCACCGCATTTATTGCGGTCTGGTTTTGTCTCAAAAATCAGGTCACGTCACATCATTTGGAAAACTTGAGCGAAACCAGGGCTGGTTCCACCTAGTTTCAATTGCTAAACACACTCTAAAAAAATACTGTAACAAAAGTCTTATTAATCTCCGCTACATTCTTGTTATATTTTTATAAATATAATGATTCTTTCTTCAACATCATACTTTTGGATTGTGTCATTTTACCATCTATCATGTTGAAATGCTATAATTTGGACATGTTTGTGATTTGTAAATTTCATCATGTTATGATCTTACCTTGATTTTTCTTTTTGGATGACCACGAATTTTCAAACAGATAATTGTTTGACCTTTCAAGTGTCCGATGTATGGATAGTGTATATACGATCATAATAAAACCCTATGATTTTGATAAGTCATGTTCACCTAATTAATACCTACTTACATGAACATGAAAAGATGATTTGGAGCTGTCCCTGCTCCCTACGGCCTTGATTGGTCCAAATGATCAAAAGATAGGTCCATGATTTATAAGGAGGGTTATCAATTGCCTATCTGGATGGGAGTTTCTCCTATATAGATGTTTCCGTTTTACGCGAGATCATCTTGCCCAACGGGACACTTGCCGTAGCACTGATCCCCACTGGCCCACTATGATCTAGATAGCTACACACTTATGTGCTTGCAATGATATTCCCTAAAAGAAAAAGATCTTTTCCAAATTATGAATATGATGAAAGGACATAAATGGCCAAAAGATGAAATGAAGGACTTTGTCCGAATACGAATATGGACTAGAACTATAAACATGAACAAGAATAATGAATATGAAAACGAACATGGAAAGTAAAGGAAATGTAAAAGCATGAACTATGATCCCTTTTATCGACTCCTCCATTATGATTCATTCTTACACTTGATTTTCATGTTTACCTAATGCTTATTCTGATGGAATTATTCTATGATTTATACGAATTCACACTTAGCTTTATGCTAACGATTGAGTTTGTTTTTTTTGTGTGATCCCCACAAGTACTTGATATGGATGCGTGCCGAGTTGAAGTGTGTGCGATGACTACAGCTTGGTGGCATGTGCACATTATTATTGTAGAGTGTAGATGGAGTCTTTATCTTTCAGTATATAATTGTATTTTCATTTGGATGTGACCTATACAGTAATATTATGTCATGGACCTTTTATATGTCTTATGTGAGACATTGATGTACCTTTTATTCATTTAGCTTTCGCATTTTCTCATATTCTTGTTGTAATATTTTATTATTTAAGTCTTCCGCTTACGTATAATTCTTAGTGTCCATTTGAGTCAACGAAAGATCGAAGAAAGTAATGATTGAAAGAAAATTTCACCACGCGACGGGATCGAATTTCGGGACGTTACACAATATATAAATTAAATTAAGTTTCACCGAAAAAATAGATTAAACTAAGTGTATTCACCCTGCGTAGGGGAAGAACTACCACTTTTGGTACCTGAAGGCCAAAGCTACGCGTGTAGCCCGTGATGATCTGAACTGAAGCAGAAGATTGTATTTTCTTTTGTTTTTCTTCAGTCACCATGGCTTCCGAACCCTAACTCACATGTAATCTATACTACACAGCTATGCATCATGCATGCATATACGTTCTAAGATTCTCATTATTGACGTTTCATCCACCGTAGTTTAGCCGACTCCCGCCGCTGTCGGGCAATTACGTCACGATCGTAGCATGGGGAGGATGTGCACAAGCTAGGTCTTGATCTGCTCAGCTCATGAAAGTAGGAGCTGAAGAATTCCGAATTTTCCTTCATAAGCCCGTCCCATACTGCATGCATGTAAGAGAACTGATTTTAGATTCATGAAATTTGAAAATAAAAGAAAAAAAAGACAATTGACTACTGAATTCGAACTAAAATCATCTATTCATTATTCTCTGCAAGTGATATAGACTTAAACCTTCATTCAATGAGGAAGCCATATACAAACTATATAGTTGCACTGTGAAAATAAACAACAACAACAGAAAAAGAACTATGCTTTGGGAAATTAATTAATTAAAGGGGCATGCACCTGTGATCGTAACAATGGGCTGAATGTTTGCATGCTTGGCGAGCTTTCTAACGCAGTCATCACGATCCATGTGAAAGGTCAAGCATTTCTCGATCAGGTGTTGAACCTGAAGTTTTTGCATAACAGTACTAATTTAAGGAACTATATATCGAATCTGGGAAAGAAAATTCTGTCGGGAATATATATATATATATCCTAAACAAAGTTTTAACGCATTTAGATCCTGAGTTACTGACATCGGTATCTAGGGACAAGAAAGCTGATAAATTCTGACTTCTGAGTTAAGAGTTCAAAAAATGCTTCGTATTTTGCATATACGATTATCGAAGTCGTCAGGCGCTAATAAATCTTAATGCTCTTAAAAGAAATTCGAGTTCAGGGCTCGTACCAGACGAATGTATCGACCAGGGTGCCGTTGCAGGTTATAGAAGTTGTAGTAGTCTTTCCAAGGATGGCGGGAGGAGGCCGGGGAAGTTGGAACACACATCTCTCTCTCTCTCTCTCTCTCTCTCTCTCTCTCTCTCTCTCTCTCTCTCTCTCTCTCTCTCTCTCTCTCTCTCTCTCTCTCTCTCTCTCTCTCTCTCTCTCTGAGAAAGAATTGTTCTATCTTTTTTCTGAACAAGGTAGGACCAAATGCATATGCACGAAGATAAACTAGGCATGTAGGGGACAAGAAGGACATCTCCCTCAACATGCTCGTCTTATTTATACTACTACGGGAGGGGGGAGAGAGAGAGAGTGAGAGGGGATTTGAACATTGAATTGAAGTAGCTCAGATATTATTACGTTTAATGAAAAGGAGGCTCAGGTTTGCAATCTAGAAGGAGCAATGAGGGAATGCTATTGGCTGGGCGTCGTTAGGCCCATGTGAAGAAGGGCCCTCGCGACCACTCCTCCCATATTCTTATCCTTCGTATGACTTGGGAGATAAGGCCACGTTGTAATATGGTAAGCCATTTTTGAGTCATCGAGTGAATTAATTGGATGGTCCGACAAACAAGAAAGACAATTCTCCAAATTCTCATCCATATCCTATGATTGGTTGATCCATAAAGAGGGAAGTTCTTGATCAAATGTTGTAAAAATGATTTTTTTTTCACTCAAGGAGAGGTAAAATACCAAGGTTCGATTTGGTTTGGTAAAAGACTGTAGATTTTTTAAATTATAAAAGCCACAATAAAATTATTTAGAAAAATAAAAAAACCATCCTCTAGTATACCATATTTTTCGAACGATTCTTTTGGATTCCTATTTTATTTAATAATTTTTTAAAAGTATAAAATAAATTAAAATTAATATAAATATTTAATTTTATAACTAAATATAAGATATAGTACTAGAACTATTAAATTAGAATTTGATAATTTAATAGGAACATATTAAACTATATAAAAGAATTATTATATTAATAAACAAGTTGATTACTTATGAATTAATTATATAAATAAAAACTAATAACTAGAAACAGGTTCACAACCCCTATAAGTTTTTTGAATGGGGCTCTAATTTCAACGAGTCGAATTTGTTCTATTAAAAAATTACATAAATAATATTCAGTCCCTTAACTTTCGATTTTTCGTTTCAAATAGGTTTTTCGGATCTCTAAAAAATTTCCCCTAAAGGTAATAACTTTACCCAAAGCGGTAAGGAAAAAAATGATAAAATTAGTTTTCCACATGAAACAAAAAAAAGGGATTGAGGAATGGATGGACCCAAAGTGAGGTCACACATATGGACTATTATTATTCAATTAATTTGAGAGTCAAAAGTTATTATCACATAATAGCACAATTGACGTATGAGCTCATGCTATAATTTGTCAACATTGTATACCTTCTCAGCTATCATGTGAACTAATATCTATTCGCTCAAGCATCCATATTACTCGCTTTGCCCTATAAACACACATGCATACTCTAGACAACACAGGTCTTATCGTGCACAATTTTAATTTTTTGTATTTGTATGCTTACATATTTGATCAATTATATTACAAATCTCATACAAAATAATAAATATTTCTCTCATCCTCATATTTGTCAATTCTAAGTCAATTATTTTTCTAGTCATGGTTTGATGAGTTGCATACACTTTTAACTTCTTACTATCTCGCTAAAATAGCAACACTAACTCATTATATATCTTGAAAGATAATCAAGAGTCTAAGGACAATCTCATAACTTGTTCAATCCTTAGAGACTCATATTATGACGAAAAACTATATAGTATTAGTCAAGTCTTAGCATCGACTTAGCATACTAGGTAGAGACTTGTAACACTCCGAGATTTCAATAGGGGTAATAAAATAATTTGCTAATTGAATTAGTGAATTATAATTAGAAAAGGAATATGAAGAGAAAGAAAAATTAGAATTAGAGTAGGATTAAAAGTATGGTTACAAAGAAAAGAAAAGAAAAAAAAAGATTAAATCCTATTGGGAGTAAGAATTGTAATTAGATCGAGATTAAGAATTTTAAATTGATTTGAGATCCAAAAAAATGTTTAATAGATATAGGACTCCCAAATGTGATAGAATTGAGAGTATTGTGACTTAGAAATATTTCAGGCATTAAAATTATATTTATTATTATTTAATTTTAAAATTAGATGATAAAATATTATGGAATTAAATAATTCCAAAAATTAAAGAAAATGAAGAAATAAAAGGATAAGGTGAAAGTAAAGTTTGATTGTGATAAGTTATGAAAGAGATAAATAGAAATTTGAGTAGAGATGAATGTTTTATAAGTATGGTTATGAAATAATTAATGAATTTTGGATTTAATTAAATCTGAATATTTAAGAGAGGATAAATAATGATGAATGATCATGATTGATGAAAAAATAGCTCAAGGCCCGATAGGAGTAAAAAATCCTAATTAAAAATTATAAATATGACATAAAGAGCGGCTAAAAACCATTACTTGCCTCCACATAAATGTCTACACAAGAGCCCTTCCTTTCTCCTTTGTTTTCTCACAAATCGAAACACCCGAAAGCACAACCGATATACCGTTTCGAAATCCCGATATAGGAAAACATCTTTCAAATGGAAGCTGAGGGTTTCAAGGCATCGTTCGAGCACAAAGGTCGGCCAAAGTTTGGTGTTTGTGTAGCCTACAATAATTCAAGTTATTTTTTCAGCCAACTTTAGGTATGTATGGGATCCACATGGAGTCAATTTTCCACAACATGGAACTTATTCTCTTCTCCTTAGTATCAATAATTTATTGATATAGATTGTGTATCGTTTGGACTCATAGGATATAATTACGGTGATCGAAAAATTGCATCGAAACATGTTTCTCCGTCGTCGGTAGAACTTGACCCAGGTTCTGTTCTGTCCAGCCCGGATTGTATGAAATTTGGACCAAATTAAAATTGAGACCAGACCGAGTTGTATATCCTAGCCCGAGTTATGGCTTCGATGCGGGTCGGGTGCGGCACGATGGTTATGAGAAGTGAACCGACTAACCCGGCCCGAGTTCATCTTACACTCAACTTGGGTTAGATCTTGTCGAGAGGTTTTTTACTATTTTCGAACATGGTCCAGGTTGTACTCGATGCGGACCGGGTTCTAGGGGTAGAAAAAGTCATTTTAGGTATTTTATTATAGATAATTGGATAATTATTATGGTATATTATTTCTAATCATCTGATCACCATCTTGATCATACTGTTATCATATCTGGTCACATTGCTATTAGTATATCTGATTTGATATTGATCATGTTACCCCATCAGATCATATTATTAATACTAGTATGATCACATTTGACTAGATTATCATTACCATTAATTTTATTGTTGTTATCACACACGATCGTGATATTGATTACAATATTGATATATTGACTTCGTCATCAATTTTTCTTGATGGAATTATTGTCCTGCATGATTATGTTATCATCATATCCGATGGTATTATTTTCACATTGAATCATATTGTTAATATATCTGATCACATTATTATTATCTTAGCCGATTATAGCATAATCATACCTGACTTCATTGTCATCCATTATGGTTAGTATATCCATTCATGTCATTGATTATAGTATTGTTCCAATAGTTTTCTTCTAATTAGTTCTTGTTAATTTTAAAGTAAATTGTCAAAGATAGATGTGTTAGGTAAATTAGATATAAAAATGAAAATTATTGGATCTTCATTCATTAATTGTCTTTAAGCCCCTTGAATCATATTGTTATCGTGTTGTATGGGACAGAAAGTGTACCTAAATGTTTGAGATGTCATTCTTTAGAGAAATTGTAGTGGTCTTGTGTTTGACCATGATCTTTAGCTATTTAATTAGTGTTATTATTGTTGGGTGGCTTGTCGTGGGCTTGATATCCTCTATTGGCCTACATGAAAGATATGGAGTTTTCTTTAATTGACATGGAGTTTCTCTATTGTATTGGATAACTCCAAACATTGATAATAGAATCGGAATTGAATGGAACCGTATATATCATGGTCATTTGGCTTGAATTGAATGGAATTGTTATTGACTAATGACCATTGATATTACATTGAAAATTGATAAATTGATAGTGTCATGGTGGTCAAGCATCAGAATATTATTAATTGTTAAATTTATATTAATTGGTCTTCTGACCTTACCCTGATTTCTCACATTGATTTATAACTACATTGATATATCGTTAACATTATCGATTGATAATTATTATTGATATTAATTGATCTTTTGATCCTATCATGATTTATCGATCATATTAGTAAACTGATATTATTAATGATTGATCTTTCGATCTTAGCCTAATTTCATCATATTGATTTATGGCCATATTGATCCATTGATAGATTGGGCTAGCCCTTTGTTGATCCATTGTTATACTTGTCAATTGATATATTGTTTCCTTTTTATATTGATCGATCCATTATTCTATTGATTAACTGATTATCGTATTATATCGTTTATTTGCTCAATTGTTATTTTATTGATTCTTACTCTTAAGAATTGATATATTGATGTATTGCTATATTAATCATTGATATATTGGTCTATTGATTATTGAAGTATTGTTTATTGCTCAATTGCTTTATTAATCACATCCTTTAAACATTATTATCTATTGATTATCATTATGGTTAGACTATACATACATAGTATTTTTATACTCATAAATTTTTCTTGTTCTTAAATCCATGCAGAATGAGATGATGGTGATTGTGAGAGGGTTGGTGGCTCATCTGACGGTTTACATGCACATGGTTATAGGATGTATTATTGTATAGATGTGAACCCTAACCCACAGATCATTGGATTGATGAATAAAGAGCTTTCATATATTATAAATGTTATTATATTTTAGTCTTCCGCTATTGTAAATCAGTACATTGAGTTAAGTAATAGAATTGAGTGACGTCGCTAAAATAATCTTATAGGCAAGTAAAGAAAAAGAATCTCGAGACGTTATAAGACTCCTATTGAAGGAGTGTATATTATAAACTCATAACACTACATAGACTAGAGTTCAAATGTCTACTCAAAACATCTCATCTAAGTTCTCCCATTAACCACCCAAAAAATTAGCATCACTTGGTCTCAGGTGACTTCTCTTATCATGCTACAAAGAGTGATGTACAAACTCTTGTTCATCCATCCTGGGCATATCAAGGCGACCATAGATCATATATTTAAATCTAAATCATTTCATGTCCACTCGCTATACACCAAGCATCGAAGGTGATTCTCCGTGTGGCTGATATTCTCGAGTCTAATTAACATACTTTATGTTCATCATCAAAATTATTAACCAACTCTAGAATAAAACTAACAAAATTTTATTCATCGCAAGAAGATTTAGAATACATTATCACATGAGCCTAGACATATAAATATGTTAGTTGAACGTGACTTCCACATGTATTCGTTAACATAATCTTATCACGTTGTCAAGTCATACTAGACACCAATATATCTTCCCTTACAAATAAGTCATCCTTTAATGAAGCAATACCAACTAACTTATCGAAGTAAATGACATACTTAACCATTGCCAATACACCAGTTAAAAGAACTGATTTAACTGTATAACTTTATATCATCACCGAGTATAACACAAACTCGGTTCATAATTAATAATTTCATATATTTTTGTTTAAGCCAAAATTTAAAATGATATTTTATAACATGAAAACATAACTGGAGACAAACTTTTATTTATTAATACCGACGTCATAATAGACTATATTTATTAAAGTAGTCTATAAATCAATCTCTGTCAAAATACAAAAAAAGTCAATGATGCTCATAATGTGTGTCATTATTCTCTTCATCACTATTCAATATAGGTGTCATGTATTAGTATATAAACTTCTTATTTGATCTGACGACATAAAAGTAAATGTTAAATTGCTCAACTTATTTGCATGATCACTGATCATGCTTACAAAAGTATACTTTCTTTTGTTACTTATTGAGTCTTGGAGAATATCATGATATTACAATTTATCACTTATAACATGGGTTCCGTTGGGTTTAGAGTTCTAGGTAAAATATTCCCAGATCATCTTCATTAAAGATAACTCTTATTGTAAAGCAATAAGTTTACTTTAATAGTTCGGATTTAAATTTCACATCTGATGTGAATAATTGTCTCATCCATGATATTTTTATAAAAAATAAATTCTTCATTAATGACAAAATCCCTTATTATTTTTAGTTATCCATAATAACGCTTCACATGTAATGTCATGATGATATATTTATCAATAACAAAATGGATACATAGTTATACCATTCTTTAGATGAATATTGATTTCATAAATGGATCGTCACAGTCTAAATATCGCACTCAATACTTTTACATTAAAGCATTCAAATAGTTTTATATATTTTTCTTCTAATACATATGTGAAATATAGCTAGACATTTTTACGAACAAAAAATATCTATAAATAGTACTCCTTTTTGTGACTATTACATTTCTTCACTTTTAAATATCTTATCATCCACATCAATTTATTTTGAATATAGATGATTTAACAAGTCATTGACTTGATTTTCTTATTTTGATTTTATGTCTTTGCATTAATCCATTTTTAGGCACAAGAGAACCTCCATCATTTGTTTAAACTCATGTTTATTTTATACAGTTATTCAGCATCGAATTGACAATATGAAATACTATTCATATGTTCTAACAAATGAACATTCATCATGAGTTGACTGTGAATTGTGTATGATTCCAAAGGACACCAAGAGGAGGGGGGGGGGGGGGGGTAGGGAATCAAACGTGTAGAATCCCAAAAGACACCAAGAGGGAGGGGGAGGGTGAATTGGTGTTTAACCAAAATATCGATTTCACAAAATTCTTAGCGGAAGCACAAAACCGATTCTTAAAGCCTTTGCAATTCAGATTATAAACACAATATGAACGAGGGAGAGATAGAGAGAAAATCAAATACAAAGGCACGGTGGTTGTTGACAAGGTTCGGCTACACCTTGACCTACGTCCCTGCTCTGACTTCTCGACCTCGAGACCGCCGGAAATTCCACTAGCACTTCCTTTATTTCAAATGGGACAAGGAAGAAAGTCCTTTACACCACCGCCTTTTTCTCCGCTTCGAGAGGCAAGACAACCTCTCCTCCTAGGAAGCTAATATATTTCTCTCGCTCAAGAGGTAAAATTTAGAACCTCTTTTACATAGGAGCTCTCTCTAATTTTTCTGAACAAAAGTGTTTCTCTCTTTTATAAAACTAAGCTCACAATAGAAGAAGAGAGCACGAATAAGAAAGTTGTAAAATGAAAACTTCAAGAAATGATATCTTTTTGACAACTTGAAGCTTTTCTTCAATGAGTGAATGCGTGCCTTTGCCTCTGGCTTTGTCACTCCTTTTATAGCCTTCAATGTGTGGAAAATTCGTCCAGAAATCATTTCACAAATTCCTCCTTCAAATTTGACCGTTACTGTTCATTTGACTCAGAGGTCAGTCGATCACACTTCTGTACCGGTCGACCGGTCTATGTGACCGTTGCGCATTTTCTTCAACTTCTGTGCTTGATCGGTCGATCGATCGATACATCGACCAGTATCGGCTTGACGTCGTCCGGAGCAGGGTCATTAGTTATCGATCGACCGGCATCTTCTGTTCGGTCGACCGGTATTTTCTCGACCGGCCTTCTTTGTGTCAACCGGAAGGTTGACCGACCTGCACTCTTTTGATCATAATTTTCTGCACGATTATCCAAATTAGATGATCTTAGAGTCTATGGAAAGCTAACAGAATTCTCTACATATTTGACTTTCCACTTTTATCCAAAACTAATTAGATCAGTGATAATTAATTAATTAAAGCGTAGTGCATAAAGTTATCCATTTTTCTTTAAACTTTTTCAACATTTCAACTTTAATCATTCGATGTTTGTTTCATCAAAATATAATTTTATATGTCATTAAAATTTTAACCCAACAATCTCTCCCTTTTTTAATGAAAATAAACCGAGAAATATGAAAAAGATATAAGTTGACGAAAAAGTTGTAAAATCTTGTTAAAATAATTTTACTCCCCCTAACACTTAACTTTTCTTATAAAAGTATATTCATGTCATATTTCTCATATATTTCTCCCCCTTTTGTTTCATCAAAAAGTTGTTTGTAATTGAAGTATATAAGAAACCATATGTAACTCCCCCTTAATCAATTTTTCAAATAAAATATTCTTCCCCTTTTTGTCATATAATAGATATGTAGAGTATTACAAGTTTTGAAAGATAACTCCCCCTAAATTTATAATGATTTTATAATGAAAACTAATTTATGAAAGTCAAAACAAAAATATATTAAAAACTATGAAATAAAACTTTAATAGGATATATATGATATGTGAAAATAATGTTTAATCATACTCCCCTTATCACCATGACCAATTTTTTATATATTCTTCTTTTCTTTTAAAGAAATAGTAGTTTTGAAATTTTTGAGTGAAATAAAAAAGTAAGTGATACTTTTACCATAACCTTTGTGCCTTCACCACTTGTTCTTTGCTTTGTATGTGAGGCACACCTGAAAAGTAATTATATAATCTTTGGTACCCAAATTTCTTTGGGTCCTAATTTGTTAGATAATGTTCCTTTCGGAACCCAAACCATGCAATGTTGTGTTGATTTTTTCATTTTGCATTGATATGCATAATGCACATAAAATCCACATGTAAAACATTTGATATGTGATTTTCTACCATGTAGATGATTGGATTTCCAATATGATTTTTCATGTCCAAAATGATTCTTAAGTTTATTTATCGTTACATGAGAAATAGTCTTATTTTGTGATTTTTTTCAAAAGGTCATTTTCCTTCTTTATCTTTTCTAAAGAACATGCTAGTTTTACAATTTCACATACATGCGTGATTTTCAAAGTATCAATTTCGTTTTTTAGTTTTTCATTTAAAAAAAATGCATTATTTTCCTCTTTTAAAATTTCAATTTCATGTATTAATGTTTCATTTTCTTCTTTAATTGAAAAATATATTTTTATAAGAGAGGAGAGTTCTTTGTTCACATCTAAAGAAAGAATTTCTTCGGAAGAATTTGATGAGTCATAATTTGAGATTGAAGGGTTAGAGATTACCTCATCGTCGTGTGCCATCAAGCATATGTATGCTTCATCACTAGAAGAGCTTGATGAACTACTTGTTTCACTTGACTCTTCATATTTCTTTTTTTTACATTTTCGAGGTTTTTTTTATTTGTGGTGTTTGTATGATTTTCTAGTTGACTTGTCGTTCTTGTCTTTCTTTTTAACCAACTTGAGATACTTATCTAATTTTCTTGAGTAGAGTGCGAGATTCTTTTCATCCACTTTCTCATCACTTGAATCTTCTTCAATTGTATTTGTCTTCAATGTCAATGTTTTCTTCTTGGGGGCTTTTTCTTCGTGATCTTCTTGGATTGAGATCCCATATGTTAAAAGTGAGCCAATAAGATCGTCAAACTCCAATTTGTTCAAATCTTTTTCTTCGATCACGGTTCTCTTCGTATGCCATTTGGAAGAGAGAGACCTGAGAATCTTTTTCACTTTTTGGGGTTAGATCTTGCCTCGCCCAAGGAGGCTAAGCTATTCAAAATATTATTAAACCGAGCAACCATATCATTTATGGATTCATTTTCATGCATCTTGAAGGAATCATATTGATGATTCAAAATATTTAATTTAGATTCATTGACATTATCCATTCCTTCATAATTAGTAATGAGTTTCTTCCAAATTTCGGTTGCATTTTTGCAATTAGAAATCCGATTGAAATCCGTTGAATTCAAAGTACAATAAAATATATTTTTGGCTTTCCAATCAAGTTTTGAAAAAAATCTTTTCTTTTTCTTTACTATCAGTAGGTAACTTTTCATTGACATAATAACTTTTTTCAACTATGTCCCACATGTCGATATCAATATAACAAATATATGCTTGAATTCTAATTTTCCAATATGCAAAATGTGATGCATCCAAAAGGGGAGGATGACTAATTGATTGCCCTTCGACAAAACTAATTCCGCTTGATGCCATGGCTCTTGAAGATTGTTAAATCTTAAAACACGATGATTGAATATTAAAACGATTACATCTAAAGAAAATTAAATCTGAAAGCAAGATAATTCAAAAATCCAAAACAAGAGCAACCTGACTCTAATATCAATTGTAGGATTCTAAAGGGCACCAAGAGGGAGGGTGAATTGGTGTTTAACTAAAAATATCGATTTCACAAAATTTGTAGCGGAAGCACAAAACTGATTCTTAAAGCCTTTGCAATTCAGATTATAAACACAATATGAACGGGGGGAGAAAGAGAATCAAACACAAAGACACGGTGGTTGTTGACGAGGTTCGGCCACACTTTGGCCTACGTCTCCACTCTGACTTCTCGACCTCGAGATCGCCGAAGATTTTACTAGCACCTCTTTTGTTCCAAATGGGGTAAGGAAGAAAGCCCTTTATACACCGCATTTTCTCCGCTTCGAGAGGCAATGCAACCTCTCCTCCTAGGAAGCTAATCTATTTCTCTAGCTCAAGAGGTAAGATTTAGAACCTCTTTTACATAGGAGCTCTCTCTAATTTTTTAAACAAAAGTATTTTTCTCTTTTATAAAACTAAGCTCACAAGAGAAGAAGAGAGAAAGAATAAGAAAGCTATAAAATGAAAAGTTCAAGAAATGATCTCTCTTTGACAAGTTGAAGTTTTTTTTAATGAATGAATGGGTGCATTTGCCTTTAGCTTTGACACTCCTTTTATAGTCTTTAATGTGTGAAAAATTCGTCAAAAAACCAATCCACAAATTCCTCCTTCAAATTTGACCGTTACTATTCATTTGACTCAAAGGCCGATCGACCGCACTTCTGGACCGGTCGTCCAGTATATGTGACCGTTGCGCATTTTCTTCAACTTCTGCGCTTGATCGGTCGACCGGTCCATCGATCAATACATCGACCGGTATCGGCTCGACGTCGTTCAGAGTAGGGTCAGTAGTTATCGGTCGACCGACATCTTCTGTTTGATCGACCGGTATCTTCTCGATCGACCTTCTTTGCGTCGACCGGCAGATTGACCGACCTACACTCTTTTGATCATACCTTTCTGCACGGTTATCCAAATTAGATTATCTTGAAGTCTATGAAAAGCTAACAGAATTCTCTACATCTGACTTTCCACTTTTATCCAAAACCTATTAGATCAGTGATAATTATTTAATCAAAGTATAGTGCATAAAGTTATCCATTTTTCTTTAAACTTTTTCAACATTTCAACTTTAATCATTCGAGGTTTGTTTCATCAAAATATAATTTTATATGTCATTAAAACTTTGACCCAATAAAACACAAAGACACGGTGGTTGTTGACAAGGTTCGACCACATCTTGGTCTATGTTCCCGCTTCGACTTCTCGACCTCGAAATTGTCGAAGTTTCCACTTGAATCTCTTCCTTTGTTCCAAATGGGACAAGGAAGAAAACCCTTTACACCAACGCCTTTTCTCCACTTCGAAAGATAAGGCATACCTCTTCTCTAATAAAGCTTAATATTTTCTCTCGCTCAAGAGGTAAGATTTTGAACCTCTTTTACACAGGAGCTCTCTCAGTATTTTTTCTAAATAAAATATTTCTCACAAGAGAAGAAGAGAGAAAGAAGAAAAAACTAAAAATGAAAACTTCAAGAAAAATGTCTTCTTTTGATAACTTGAAGTTTTTCTTCAAGGTTTGGATGAATGCACTTTCTTCTAGCTTTGACACTTCTTTTATAGGCTTCTGCAAGTGAGAAAGTCGTTCAAAAATTATTTCACAATTTTCTCCTTCAAATTTGATCGTTACTATTCATTTGACTCGGAGGCCGGTCGACCGCACATATGGATCGATCGACCGTTACACTTTCTTTTATGAAAAATATGACCATTGGCGAATTCTGCACTATTTGATTGACCTGTGTTTTGGACGGGTCAACCGGTACCTCGACCGGTTCAGTCTCGACATTTTGATACATATACTCTACTAATTTTTGAGTCGATTCTATGATATAAGTTTATCGGATAAAAAAATGAGTTTACTTAAACCCTCAAACTTGACAACATTGATACCACATATACTTAGATAAATATGACATGATAATTTTCATGAATATTATATACTATCATTTTCACATAATAACATAGCATAATATACAAATCCATATAATCATATATGCATAAATACCAAATATGCATAATTAAATGTTCTAGAACTTGCGTAAAATTATTTATAATTTTCTATCACCTTAATGTGAAT
This sequence comes from Pontederia crassipes, assembly GCA_030549335.1. Classification (NCBI taxonomy): domain Eukaryota; kingdom Viridiplantae; phylum Streptophyta; class Magnoliopsida; order Commelinales; family Pontederiaceae; genus Pontederia; species Pontederia crassipes. The sequence continues at coordinate 53,407,485 of CM060193.1, read as the reverse complement.
AAATGAGAAATATTCTAATTTCTATAATCATTTATCATGACATCAAAATTCAAATAAAATGTACACATTTACGTTACACATATATCTCACATTTTTTAAAAAAGTTATAACTTTATTAGTCTAAAAACATTTTTTTCTCATTTTCTTACTATTTTCTCGTGTTGTATAAATTTCATTTAAAAAATGCTCAACTAGGCTGCAGTCATCCCAAAATCGTGCAGCGGGCTTGAGGCCCACGAGTTTTCTCGCTTGTGCACAGCGGACCATGGCCTGTGCGTGTTGTGCGATGTGACATCATGCAACGAGTCATGTCTCGCACGCATGCTGTGCCTTGCGACGCCACACAACGGGCCGCTTTCATGTGTGTGGTAGCACTTGCAACACTGCGCAGTGGGCAACAGTGCCATTTGACACTACATCACCATTTTTTAAGGATTATTTTCATAAATCACCCCTAAACTATTTCGATTTTTTACATCTAATTTTAAATTATGAATTATTTTTTTGGGCCCCTAAACTATTGTTATTTTTCCAATTTGTCAAATGGCGGAGAGTTTTTTGTCATTATCTACGAGTCAAATTATACAAGAGGAATGAATTACTTTTCTCTATGTCTTCTTGTCACGTATATTAATAAATAATGATATAATAATATTTTTAAAATAGTGATATCGAGATAGTCTCGATGCTCTCACTCATCCCTCACTATCCAAAAAATAATTATAATTCATTAAAAATGATATATTTTACTAAGATATTATTCTAATAATTTCGAGAAATGGACATCCAAAATCATATATAAATATAAGATGTGATTAACATAGCATTTTCAAAAATTTGACTAGGACAATAAGGTGTTTGCCATGGGAGTTCTTCCTTGCATTTTCAAGGTACCAATTAAAAAATCATCACCCATTTGCCTCAACATCAGAATAATTAAAAGATATCATCATGTCATGTGAATATAATATTTCTTTGAATATTGCATTAATGGTAAAATTTCCAAAGAAAGAGAGTAAAAAAATTTCCACTTAAAATATTTTTACAATAGTTGTCTAGACATGCACATGCTACACACTACTCAACAAAAAATGTTAGCATGATCATCATACAATTTAAATATCTTAGTCCTATTTAGACTACTTATGTTTTATATTTTTTTCAATCTTAGAAAAAAAAAATATTTTCATCCTAAGTTTTATGAAACATGTCACATTCATAATCGCAAATATTTATGCATCTAAAATAAACATAGCATAAGTCATCATGAATGTATGGTAGAAATACACAAATAATCATACAATTTATTTATACAAATGAATATTATTTGTCACACTTTGATAATAACATAAGTATGATAATAAGTATTCAAACAATCATGTGATTATTGTCACGTACATAATTCAATATTTATGTCACATAATTTCAATCATGTACATAATGCAATACTTCATAATATCATGCATACATTGTTAATTAATTTTATTGCATAAATTTTCATCATGTAAAAAAAATGAAAATATTTCATGTGTAAAAAAAATATGCACATATAAATATTCATTAAAAAATAATTTGTCACAATTAATGTGTATATTTCACATAGGAAGTTAAATAAATGTGATAAAAATATTTTGTACATGATTTTACAAAACTATGTGAAGTGGCTACTTATAAATTCACATAACACATATTATGCCTAATATATAACATAATTTCATATATGCACATATTATTTAATAAAGAAAATAATTTCTTATTATATAGAAAAATTCACACGATGAATTAATGATGTGCATATTTCAGTTATGATGCTAATTTACATAACTGTCACACTTAAATACACTTATAAGTAAAATATAACATAATTATGTGTATAAATATCAAAATCATATAGAAATTCAATTTAACTGTGACATACTACACTTTAAAATATATCATTGTAATAATATGCACATACAATGTAGGACAAACAATATATTACAAATATGCATAAATTATATGCCATATTATTTTCATAAAAGTTACCCAAACAATTTTCTGATTAACATTGCATGATTTTTTCCAAACAATTTCCACTTTCATATCACTTCATCACATGATTATAAAAAAATATCACACAATGTTGTTAAACTCTGAGTCTAAGAGTTTATGTAAGTAAAATGAATCAAATCGATATAAACTTTTAAATAACTTATACTCTTAGATTTTACATAAAAATTAATTTTAAAATTTTCGTAGAAGTGCTTATAAAAGTGATTCTACATAAGTTTATACGTTTCTATATTATTACGTACAATTATTTATTCTGTATAATAAAAAAAACATTGTAAGATTTTAAATTTTATTTGATTAATGTGATTGGGAGTTAAATTAGTATCATAATTAAAAATTATAGCACAATCATTTTACTTATTTTTGTTTTATAAGTTTTTTTTATATTAATAAACATAATAATTCATAGCTAGTTAGTATTTATTAGTTGTAAGTTATAGTACTTTATTTTGATTACTTTCATATTTATTTTTTATGATTAAAATATATTAATTATTTATAATTTAGGAATCATAGGTATGTGTTTGTAAATGCATAAAAAAATACTTAAATAATTGAACTTATTTGATATATATATTCTACTAATTTATGAGTCGATTCTATGATATAAGTTTATCGGATAAAAAAATGAGTTTACTTAAACCCTCAAACTTGACAACATTGATACCACATATACTTAGATAAATATGACATGATAATTTTCATGAATATTATATACTATCATTTTCACATAATAACATAGCATAATATACAAATCCATATAATCATATATGCATAAATACCAAATATGCATAATTAAATGTTCTAGAACTTGCGTAAAATTATTTATAATTTTCTATCACCTTAATGTGAATAAATGAGAAATATTCTAATTTCCATAATCATTTATCATGACATCAAAATTCAAATAAAATGTACACATTTACGTTACACATATATCTCACATTTTTTAAAAAAGTTATAACTTTATTAGTCTAAAAACATTTTTTTCTCATTTTCTTACTATTTTCTCGTGTTGTATAAATTTCATTTAAAAAATGCTCAACTAGGCTGCAGTCATCCCAAAATCGCGCAGCGGGCTTGAGGCCCACGAGTTTTCTCGCTTGTGCACAGCGGACCATGGCCTGTGCGCGTTGTGCGATGTGACATCATGCAACGAGTCATGTCTCGCACGCATGCTGTGCCTTGCGACGCCACACAACGGGCCGCTTTCATGTGTGTGGTAGCACTTGCAACACTGCGCAGTGGGCAACAGTGCCATTTGACACTACATCACCATTTTTTAAGGATTATTTTCATAAATCACCCCTAAACTATTTCGATTTTTTACATCTAATTTTAAATTATGAATTATTTTTTTGGGCCCCTAAACTATCGTTATTTTTTCAATTTGATCCTTCTATCAACTTCTGTCAACTTTTTTATCTTCATTTTTTCATTTATGAAAAGTAAAAAAATACCCCTCCCTTTGCAGTCGGAGTTGCAGAGGTCGAAACGAAAATATAAAGCTGAAGAGAGGGGTATTTTTAACTTTTCATAAATGAAAAAAAAATCAAAATTAACAGAAAAGTTGACAGAAGTCGACGGAAGGATCAAATTGAAAAATCATGATAGTTTAAGGATCCAAAAAAATAAGTTCGTAGTTTAGGGTTAGATGTGAAAAATCGGAATAGTTTAGGGGTGGTTTATAGAAATAATCTTTTTTTAATAGTGGTGTTTTCTTTTTTCTTGAAAATGAGAAAAATAATAAAAAAGAGTGTACAAAAATTCTGAGCAAATTTTATACAAAAATGAAAAATATTTTATTCTTCTGTATGATTGTATAATCAAAGGCATAAAAATTGCATAGGCCCAAAATTAAATATTTCATTCATCTATGATACCAATTGAAGGAGATGATATAAATAAAATATGGGTATTATCGGAATACCTCGCAGTGGAAGAAGAATCAACGAAAATGTTTATACGTTATTTTGAACTCGATGTCTGGACTCCAATCACATATGAAAAGAAATTCACAAACCATATACCACGGATGTCATCAGAATTCAACAATCTCGGAGTGGTGTTCGTCAGAATGTTGTCTCATATGGACTTCATATCTGATCAACACATAGGACTCCCTCCCTCCTTTATATAAGAGTGGTATGCAATGCTTGCCATGTGGCAAGGCCCAATCTGAGCGACGCTATCAATTATGCAATGGTCTGACTAAAATAATTACTCTGACTAGTTTTGTGATCAAAACTATAATTAAGCAGGACTTAAAAGAGTTATCATTAAATATATTCATAAATGCGGAAGTCCAATAAAACATCTAATATGAATCATAAATTAATATTGTCAATAATCATCAAATACTAAGGCAAAAGTCTAAAGAAAAGAAACATCTATGACATGATATCTAAGATGAAATGAGGACAATATCCTAATATCGCTCCATGTGCACATCACCATCATGAATAACATCAATCGCTTGAGTTCATCCTTCATTACTTTAATTACTTGCAAGATCAATACAGTGGAAATAATAAGCTTCATAGCCCAATAGAGTAAATCATGATCATCACTATCACAATATAGTGAAAATAATCATCACTGAAATAATCAATAAAAGGAAATCACAATCGTGCTTAAATAAGAATCAATAGAGTAAATCACTATTTCTTGAATAAAATCAATAGGAGAATCAAGGCTACCCTCTAAGTGAATCAATGTAACATTTAATATGGTACAATGCTCTGAATGATTCATCAATATAATGTCTACGAGTAAAATCAATACCTTGTGTCACTGGATAGAGATCAATGTGATGTATATAGGTAAAATCAAGTTGAGTAGGAACAATATAATTAATCATTGTGTGATAACAATAATGGTATAAGATGGAGATTATGATCATTGGAATGAATATGCTCTGAATCAATGTGCATGTTTCAATGCTCTATACTATGTTCTAAGTGTGCTCTGACGGAAGTTGTAATCAAGTATTTATTTCTGATATTTATATGTAATGTCATTAGTTAGCATACTTGTTACAATGAGATGCCATGTACCAGTGATTGTGCAAAGGATCATCCTTCTAAACGAGAGGGTATCCTCTTTCATTATACGATGAGGAGAAATCGTGCAACAAGGATAAATTATGCCATAACATGACTATTACGTCATATCATGAGATGTTGTCAATCTACAAAATGAGCACCCAAGCTTTTATCTTTAAATAATTAGACTTTTATCTTCGTCTAGATTGAGACTTAGTCATAATGATGCAATGATAATAATCAAGATCAAAGGATCTTATAATCGATGGAATTAAAGAGAGGTTAAACCTCACATGTACCATGCAATGAGACAACAAAATCAAATTAGAGTTTTAGAATTAATGACAATGTAGGATAACAATGTATTTTAGATCATGACCCTCAAATTGGTAATTAATGATAAAACATGATTAATCAATCTGTACTATCACAATACTCTAAATCATGATGCCAATAGGATCTGATCAATGACCAATCAGGGATAATCAGAAATATAACGATCAATTGAAAACTATATTTCGATGAAATTCAAAGAGATAATAGATCGTGGATCAATGGCTACACGTCATTGTTGGATCTAAGTTTTAATAATTTATAAAATTATATTTTGATGATACAAACCTCGAAAGATTAAAGTTAAAATGCTGAAAAAGTTTAAAGAAAAAAGGATAACTTTATGCACTACACTTTGATTAAATAATTAACTATGATCCTATTAGATTTTGGATTAGTCATAAAATACCAAATGGTAGAGAATTCTGTTAGCTTTTCATAGAATAAAAAATCACCTCATTTGAATAACTGTACAAAAAGTTATGCTTAAAATAGTGCAGGACGGTCGAGCTGCCAGTTGGAAAATAGGTCGACCGATCCAGAATATCGGTCAACCGGTCCAGAACACAGGTCGACCGGTCCAGAATATCGGTCGATCGGTCCAGAACACAGGTCGACCGGTCAGTGTAGAAAATGCCCAATTTCATTAAGCAAAATGTCAAGATTGTACCGGTCGAGGTACCGGTCGACCGGTCTAGGACACAGGTCGACCGAACTGTGCAGAATTCACCAACGGTCACATTTTTCATAAAAGAAAGTGTACCGGTCGACCGGTCCATATGTGCGTTCGACCGACCTGTCAGTCAAATGAACAGTAACGGTCAAATTTGAAGGAGAAAATTGTGGAATAATTTTTGGACGACTTTCTCACTTGCAGAAGCCTATAAAAGGAATGCCAAAACTAGAAGGAAGTGCACTCATCCAAGCCTTGAAGAAAAACTTCAAGTTATCAAAAGAAGACATTTTCTTGAAGTTTTCATTTTTAGTTTTCTTTCTTTCTCTCTTCCACTCTTGTGAGCTTAGCTTTGTAAAAGAGAGAAACATTTTTTTTCAGAAAAAATAGAGAGAACTCATGTGTAAAAGAGGTTCTAAATCTTACCTCTTGCGCGAGAGAAAAATATTAACTTCCTAGGAGGGGAGAGGTTGCATTGCCTCTCGAAGCGGAGAAAATGTGGTTGATGTAAAGAACTTTCTTCCTTGCCCCATTTGAAACCAAGGAAGGGATTAGTGGAATCTCCGACGGTCTCGAGGTCGAGAAGTCGGAGCGGGGATGTAGGCTAAGGTGTGGCCGAACCCCGTCAACAACCACCGTGTCTTTGTGTTTGATTTTCTCTCTCTCCCCCGTTCATATTGTGTTTATAATCTGAATTGCAAAGGTTTTAAGAATCGATTTTGTGCTTCCACTAAGAATTTTGTGAAATCGATATTTTCAGTTAAACATCAATTCACCCCCTCTTGGTGCCCTTTGAGATCCTACAGTCATATCACACAATACAATTTTGTGGATCATAATATCAGTGAAATCGGATGGATCATAATTCATGGACCAATATCAAATAATAATCAGTTAAAATAATAATAAGTTGGGTGATGTCAGAAACTCCACCCCGACGCGAGTCAAGTGAAATATGGGCTCAGCTTGGTCTGACCTCTGGTTTTTATCGGTGATCAGCTTGGGCCAAGTTACAAGGAGTCGGGCTAGGTTCCGACAATGCGTGCACGTCAGCTACGGACATGGGCTGAGCAGCGTTGAACTCGGGTCGGATTCAGTGCTTGTTTTGCCCGATGTTGCACATACCTAGGCTAGGTTCTATAAATTCGAGTCAAGTCATTGATTCTGGCGAAAATGGTGGTGTTGACTGCTCGATTTTCGATGTAATTATATTGTAATAACCTCTTAGAGTAATCATATAGGATGAATCATAGATAGTAGGAGACAATGCTATGACTCTAATTGTACCCTAATAATATACAAATCCTCCTTGTTTTGGGGTTCTTCTTGTTCCGTTCCTTCGTCGGTCATTCTTGAGGGTTCCCCAATCTCGAAGATGCAACCACCAACTTCTTTGGTACCGGTTGGTCATGTAGGATGAGGAAGAATGAGCTTAAAATCATGGGATGGAGAAGTGGGTGAACCCAATGTGCTACTGCCCACCTGAAGTTCCTTCTAAAGTTTTGACGAGTCACTGACGATCATCTGCATGCTCTTGGTCACCTAGGATATGTGGGCACCAAAGGGAGGACGTGGGGAGAGTTGATGGCTAGGGCTAAAGGAGGTTTGTTTAGAAAGAAAGTTTATAATAGGTTGATAGGAGTCAAAAGATAAAGTTAGTTATAACTTTTTAATGAGACTCCTCCCTTGTGCTAATAATGCCTTGAATCATATCCCAATTATAAATTCATCTGGTCCCGAGGCACTTCGAAGTAAAATATGCCCTCACACACGGGGGTCTCGTTGCCTAGTTAGCGAGCCTATTGGGGTAAGGAGAATCTCCCTTGCCGGGGGGCGTGGGGGCAAAGCCTCGCTGGCCAAAATATTAGGGTAAATTCTGTTTGTGATTTGGAATTGATTTATTATAGGTGTCCTAATTTTCCAACCGGTCTGTAATTTCTAGCAAGGGAGTGTCTATATAAACTTCATAGGGTAAAAATAATTGATTTTTAATCCTCTTCTATTTTTCATCTAATAAAATTTTGCGTCACCTTAAAATTTTCATGCGTTCGTACGATGCATAATATCTCTCGTACAGAAATCTAACACTTTGATTTGACTTTTTATTCCTTTAATTAAATCTAGTTATTAGATATTATTTTTATTTAAATATTTTTTCTGTGGCTAGTTAGAGCATTGCATGTAGTTTCTACAACTGCATTATAGCTCTTGGGCAATTTTAAGTCCATGTGCGAGGCTCAATAATTAAGTTTGGTCCATGAGGACGTTACGTCAAACAATGGTCAAAGAGAACTTATAGGCTGTGTTTGGAAATGAACCATAGTTCCTCGTAAGGTCTCAATGGTTGAATTGATAAATTAGTTCGAGGTGTGTTTGGATGGAGTAGAACATAATAATGAGGAACTAAGGAGTTGGTGTGATAAGAAAAAGTTAATGTAATAGGTTAAATTTTAGTGAGTATTGAATTAAAAATGATTATTATAAATATAAAGTATATTTTTATTATTAATAAAAATAAAAGTAAAAATTTCAATTTTTTTGTATAAAAATATAGTATTTAAATATTTTAAAAATAATTATATTTAACCAAACATGAAATTTTTAGTAAAATAATAAATAATATTACATTAATCCTTTATTATAAATATTTTATATATAATAAATAAAAAAAATTATAAGATAAATGCGTGAGGGAGAGAAAATAAGAAAAGTAAATAAAAAGAAAATTGAAATAAAAAAGTGATGTCAAGGAAAAAAACTTTAATTCCATTTTATTGCTCGGATTCCGCCAAAAATATGAAATTAGAGCGTCGAAATCAAGATCATGTGAGGTCTTAATTTCAACTCACAATTCCATCGCGGTTGACAACAGTGGCGGAGCTAGAAATATTTGAAGTGGGTTCACATGTACATATAATCAAAGACGAAAAAAACTAGAGGAAGCATAATTTTATATTTATATTATAATTTAAACTTTTATTTATTAAATATATATAGTTAAGAATTAAAAAAAATGGGAGGGCGAGATGGTCATGGGCTCATGGCTGCTTTCCCTTTCCTTCCTTTCCAAAATTTTAAAATACAAAATTAATTTGGTTTTTTAAAAATATTTATATCACGTTATTGAAACATAGATAACAATTCGTAATATTAATTATCACAATGTAAAGTTGAAAAAGATGTGGTATAATTTCTCTTGCACAGAACTTAGTTGGCATGTGTGCTGCTATAGTCTATTTAATTGATTTTAATTTTAATACTCAACAAAGAAATATGGACTTGAACCACTTAATTAGGAAATTAGATTGATTAATTGTCTAAAATATAAAATCATGTATAAAAAATTTACTATTTCATATGTAACAAATATTATGTTTTCCGCTAAGAAGAATCGAGCTTGGGCAATTCGGTAGGCAGTGGAACGTTGTCACTGATCACTAGTTGATCATATTATGTTTTAACTCTATTTACACTTAATTTCATATGTATCGAGCCCCTAAAATTGCCTACATTTGATTAATTATACCTAGAATGCATGCATTTGTGATCACTAGCTGACCATGCTCATATTATACTCATTTTATATTCAATTTTATGTACACAAAAGTTTTGAATTGCTCATATTTGCAAAGTTATCACTTCTGTGCAAAGTTATCATTTCTGGCAAAGTTATCATTTCTGTACATGCGCACCTATCATTTCTGCATAACACCAATATGCATATAGTAATTTAGCTGATTTGTATTGCTGTCTTAATTCATACTTGTTTAATTTCTATTTGAGGACTTTGATGCTTGCTGTTCTTGCCCCTCTAGTAGGTAATACAATGTTGCAACCGGTTGGAAAAGTAAGGGGGGGCCACTGCATTGCTGTCAATTTGCAGATGGAATCTGTTGGAAATTCAGAACCAGAGGACAGATGACACAATCAGAGGCAATAAAAGCTTCTGATTTGCATCCAAGGGTGATTAAGAACCATAAAAAAGCTGAAGTAATGCAGATGAGAAGGGGGGACCACTAATTTGCTGTCCAAAAAGTGAAGGAATCTATTGGAATTTTTGAGGCTTGACAGATGGCAGAATCACCAAACTATAGAAGCTTCTGATTTGCATTAAAGGGTGGAGAATTCACATATAAAAGCTGGAGAATTCGCATATAAAAGCTGGAGAAATCTGAATGGAGGGAAGGGCTTCCATTCTGCAGTGTGGCTGGACCAGGAGCAAGAAGGAGGAGAAGAGGAAGCTACATTCTGATTTTTTGTGGACAGATTCATATTTTCTGATTCCAGAATGCATTGCATTGATTCCCTTTTCTATTTTGTATCAATCTTTGTATCTATGATGAACTAAATTCCAGCTCTTCTAGGATAGAGTAGTAATCTAATACATGTTATGGATGGAGTATGAACAATGTTTATTTCCTTTTTTGATATATGATATTCTAATTTCTTAATTCTGTGGAATCTGTTTTGTCATTGTGAAACCCTGATTTCATTAGCAACTGAGAGGTTGATTTATGGTTTTCTTGATGTTAAGATATAAATCAAGATGCAATGATAATTGTTAGATTCCAATCTATGATTATATGTCTAATGCATCCAATTAATTAGTGTTGATGTGGACTTCATTTACAATTACAGTCGAGAGGCTGATTTAGGTCCCCTTGATGTTTAGAGATAACCAAGAAGCATTAGCATTAGTATTGGATTTCATTGTATTTTTGTTTGGTTAATTAATGTCAATTGTTCCATTATTATGAATGTTAATTGGTTGTGGCATCCACTTTAGACTTACTGATTTGCCAAATCTGAAAGAATTTTGGCAATATCACTATGGTGCTAAATCTTATGCTTAATGATAACTTGATATCAGTGAAGATCCTTTTCCAATTAAACCTATCTAACATTTATATGAAAATATAATGATTAGTTCTGAATTAATTATATTGTGAGAGCAGTCATATTTCAGGTTGAATCAAATTTGACTTTGCATTGATGTATTGTTTCAATCCATCCATAATTGAATTAGATGAACCCCATTCTTAGGAGAATCTTTTTGATAGTTAATCCCTTTTAGTTTTTAGCTCAGTAACTAAATTTCAATCCACATTAGTCACTAAAACACAAAAAACAGTCACCTTCTAATAATTGTTTAATTCTATTTTCATTTTCCCTTCATTTCACTATTTTAGCTATTTAGTCTAGAATTAATTTAAATTAGATTAGTAAGTTTTTAGCTCTTAAATCACTGTGGATACGACACTTGAGTCTTCTACATATGACATGTGCACTTGCAGGAGAGTGAAGTGAGGAGTTTGATTACAATTTGAAAATTTTCACTTTTTCTCAATTTTGACCCATAATTCAATAAGTTATCACTACTCCACATAATTCACATCAGTCACTCAGAACTACTACAACTATTAATTTAATTTCAGTGCCTGCACTTGTTATCCATCTATCATGTTTGACGAAATCGGATGAAACAAGAGCATGATTCTACCTCGACTCCGGAGCATCATAGTTGGTAACGTCTTTTCAAAGGTGCATATTTGTGAAATGAAAAGAGCATACTTTTTAGAAACACTAGAATTCAAGCTAGGAGTTACTTTTGGAAATGTGAAAGTAATAAAATGTTTAGAGTTTCAAATACTCATTTTACCACTTGAAGAATTAAAAGAAGAAAGTTAGAAAGAGTTTTAATTAGGTAGTCATATTTCGGTTAGAACGAGAAAGAAATGATGCAATAAATAAATTGTTAAATTCTAATTCCAAGTTTAATTAAATAAGACGCGTTGAGTCTTTAAATCTGTCGGTTTCATAAGCTGGCCTGCACGATTTTAGGCCATTTGTTTACCATCAAATTAAGATAAACAATTTTTTTGCAGGCACCTGATATTAAACAAGATGAACATTATCGTTTATCAACTTTCTTTTTTATCCAAAAAATATTTTAAAAAATGGAAAATAAAACGATAATGTAATTGCACACAATAAGTTTCAAATTTTCCATTAATTCATTATGTATATATTATTATAATCGAGATTTTACTTAGTTTACATTACCATCATCATATTTTTTTAATGGATCCGGAATCTTTTCTACCTAAGAGATCCGGACTTTAAGTATATAGCGAACCCGAATCCTCCCACGACAACCACAGCGGGTAATTGATACCGTCGTCCATCGCGGATCCGACACTCCCGACGGATCCGCGCCCACTAGATCTGGTATGGTGCTGTCGGATCCGGCTGCTAAATCCAAACCCTTTTTCCACTTGCCGGCGGCGATAAAAACCGCGTCTGTCGAACTCGTCGATACCTCCCGCGGCAGCATTCGTCTACCCCGTCGATTCGCCTCTCGCTCGCTTTCCCTCTCGCGCTCTGTCTCGCCCTCCGATGGCGTCCTCGGATCCTGCCGGAGGTTCCGTCGACTCTTCTTCTTCTTGTGTTTCAAGTTGTTTCTGTGCAATTTTGGTTCTGAACTGTAATAATGCTGGTCATTGTGGGTTTCTTTGGTCCATCCGTTCTACGTGCAGAAAGAATTGCATAAGAAAGATCATATTTCCTTTTATCGATTGGAGTAGTCGATTGCCCTAGTGAAAAAGATAGCTCCTTTTTCTCTCTGGGCTGGCGGATTATTTTGCAAGTTTCGTGATTTGAAGTGGGATTGTTGGCTTAATGTTGGGGATGCTATTTAGATTAGTTAATCCTCGTTTTCTCTGTGTTAGTTATTTTCCGTTCTTGCTCAAAAGGTTAAAATTTGTTCCTGTATAGAAGATTAGGCCTGAACCATCCTCCCACCACTCCATGGTTAACTCAATGCTTAAGGAAAAGGATAGGGAAATTTAGAAATCCATACACCAGATGAGAAATAAAGTCATTTTATTTTCGTATAATATTCGAATATTTGACTATTTTCAACCAGAAAAAGAAGGCTTGAGGAATTTCTGCAATTTTGGTTCTGAACTGTAATAATGCTGGTCATTGTGGGTTTCTTTGGTCTATTCGTTCTACGTGCAGAAAGAATTGCATAAGAAAGATCATATTTCCTTTTATGGATTGGAATAGCCGATTGCCCTAGTGAAAAAGATGCTCCTTTTTCTCTCTGGGCTGGCGGATTATTTTGCAAGTTTCGTGATTTGAAGTGGGATTGTTGGCTTAGTGTTGGGGATGGTATTTAGATTAGTTAATCCTTATTTTTTCTGTGTTAGTTATTTGCTGTTCTTGCTCAGAAGGTAAAAATTTGTGCCTGTATAGAAGATTAGGCCTGAACCATCTTCCCACCGCTCCATGGTTAGCTCAATGCTTAAATTTAGGACATACACCAGATGAGAAATAAAGTCATTTTATTTTCATATAGTATTCGAGTATTTGACTATTTTCAACCAGAAAAAGAAGGCTTGGGGAATTTCTGCAATTTTGGTTTTGAACTGTAATAATGCAGGTCATTGTGGGTTTCTTTGGTCTATTCGTTCTATGTGCAGAAAGAATTGCATAAGAAAGATCATATTTCCTTTTATGGATTGGAATAGCCGATTGCCCTAGTGAAAAAGATGCTCTTTTTTCTCTCTGGGCTGGCGGATTATTTTGCAAGTTTCTTGATTTGAAGTGGGATTGTTGGCTTAGTGTTGGGGATGGTATTTAGATTAGTTAATCCTTATTTTTTCTGTGTTAGTTATTTGCTGTTCTTGCTCAGAAGGTAAAAATTTGTGCCTGTATAGAAGATTAGGCCTGAACCATCCTCCCACCGCTCCATGGTTAGCTCAATGCTTAAATTTAGGACATACACCAGATGAGAAATAAAGTCATTTTATTTTCATATAGTATTCTAGTATTTGACTATTTTCAAACAGAAAAAGAAGGCTTGGGGAATTTCTGCAATTTTGGTTTTGAACTGTAATAATGCAGGTTATTGTGGGTTTCTTTGGTCTATTCGTTCTACGTGCAGAAAGAATTGCATAAGAAAGATCATATTTCCTTTTATGGATTGGAATAGCCGATTACCCTAGTGACAAAGATGCTCCTTGTTCTCTCTGGGCTGGCGAATTATTTTGCAAGTTTCTTGATTTGAAGTGGGATTGTTGGCTTAGTGTTGGGGATGCTATTTAGATTAGTTAATCCTTATTTTTTCTGTGTTAGTTATTTGATGTTCTTGCTCAAAAGGTTAAAATTTGTGCCTGTATAGAAGATTAGGCCAGAACCATCCTCCCACTGCTCCATGGTTAGCTCAATGCTTAAGGAAGAGGATAGGGAAATTTAGGAATCCATACACCAGATGAGAAATAAAGTCATTTTATTTTCATATAATATTCGAGTATCTGACTATTTTCAACCAGAAAAAGAAGACTTGGGGAATTTCTGCAATCGAAGAAGTTAGATTGCTTTTTTCATGTTCAATTCCATTCTTGCCACCATATGTCAATTGGATCTTTGGTGGATTGACAACTTGGAAGGATAAGTGAAATTAGATAGAAATACATGATGCATTCCGCAGTGATACCTGAGGATGCTATTATTCAATTTGTTCTTTATCTGGAAACAATAATTAAGTATGAAGTTCCCACCAAGGAAGCATAGTTCTGTGTCATCTTGCTGTTGGTAAAATCACTTCTATCAACCTCTAATTAAGTATGAATGATTTTTGTCTTAGTAATATCCATACTGTAGTTAATTATGGAGATCAATGTTTACTTGCAGATAAAACTGTTAAAGCTGAAGGAGCTATAAGTTCACATGAAGAAGAGGAAGAACGAAGTAAGTGTGTAGTTTGGTTTTTCTCATAGTATCATAAAATATAGCTTGTGTCACCCACTGTTTTCTCATGACATTATTGCTTTTGTATCTTTTACATGGATCAACGAATGGAATGGCGTCGTATGATCCATGTAGCCGACCCCACCTAGTGGGATAAGGCTTTGTTGTTGTTGTTGTTGTTGTTGTATCTTTTACATGTGCATCCAATTTGAATAGTATCCTACATTTCAGAATTCATCCCCAACACCATATTAATATATCATCTAACCATGCATTATCTCTTTCTTGTGGATCCCCCTCCCAAAAGGCTCGATCACTTCAGGATTTCTATCTGTTCTATAGTTGTGTTAAACGTGGACTATACTTGGTCCAGTATTCATTTCTTCTTTTCTGCATGACTGAAATGTGAAATATTTACTTAATTAGGAAGAAAAGCTCGCGTGGAGGAAGCTTGGAAGAATATGAATGGTGGTTTGTCTGTTAAGTTGCCCAATCTTTTAGTAAAAAAATCCAGTTCAATGGGGAGTGCGAAGACCAATAAGACTATTCCAGTAAGGATCTTGTTTCAATCCTTTGTATAACTTGGCTAACTTATTGATTCCCAGACTTTTCACTTAAAAGTTTCTTTATGCAGGACTGGATGGTGACTCTTGGCATTGCTCCAATGAAGTCAACAGCTAGCCAGGATAAAGCACTCACTGTGAAGCCAGACAGCGTTCCAAATGGAAAAGCTGAGGAAGCTAAAAGGCTTGCTGCAGCTGCACTTTCAGCTGCCAAGGATCTTGCGGCATCTGGTTCAACTGCTGGGCGGGGAAAAATTGAGGTGTGCTTGAAAGTTAAAATATATTAGAAAGATGTATTAGCTGATATGTTCTGACTAAACATGGTTTTTAAGGGTTATAACTATACATTATATTTTTTCCTGGCAGCTACAACAATAGTACTATGTATTAACTCATTGAGAAAACCATAAAGACGCATTCCTATGCTAAAAGTTCTTTTATGCTGTTTTCTGCATTTTTCTTGGGACCTTATTGTGTTTGTGTTAATATTGCGCCAAACATATAAAAATTTGCATGTATGATTAGTGCAAGAAGCTTTCAGGAATTCTTACAAGACATGTTTAAGTTTCATAGCTTGATGATAGAAAATTATGAGCATGGATATCTTCTTGGTCAGAGAGAAGGAAACCATTTTGATGCTCATTAGACTTCTTGATTTTCCTTCTTATCTCACCTGACTATCTTCTTTAATTAGCATGTTAGAAAACGTCAATGTTTTGGACTAATTTGTGGCTTCAGACATAAACATAGACATTGATTCTTAACACTTGCTATTTTTGTTACTCGTGGTACATATATCATCTGATCGTGTCTCATCCATTTTCATTTTTGTGTATGGAAAAACTGGCATAAATTTTGCCCATCATCATGATAGACATTTGTTAGAGTGATAGGGAAACACCCTGTGTCGTCCAAATTCTTCAAATTAAAATTTTCCATATTTATCCAAATTCATTTTAGTTCTTAAATAGTTTGAGTTGATTTGTTAAGACAATGTGGTCTATGTGCTGATACATGCTCTTGAAGGGACATGCACTGATTCGTTAATATCACACATAATAATGAACAATGCAGCACAATGTCATCCATGCCCATGATTTTTATGTGTGCATCCTCCATGCATTTTGGATGTTTCTTGCCCTCAGAGTTCCGTATGATGGTGCAATTGACATTACGGATCAGTACGATCCTGTCTTATGACACATAACTTAACTATCATATTTGATGTTTCTTCTGTCGATAGATTACTGAGGTCCGTGATTTTGCCGGTGAGGAGATTGAAATCAAGAAGCTTGTTGACGCAGACTCAAAGGAAGCAGCTGAGAAGGCTAAGACCCCAGGCAATCCTACTTCTGCCCTTGACAACATTCTAGAACAGATCAAGAAAAAACAAAAGCTCAGTGTTCTTGACAAGACAAAGAAAGACTGGTCTGAGTTTAAGGATGATAACAAGGGGATGGAAGAGGAGTTGGATGCATACAAGAAAAGCTCAAACCAATATCTGGATAAAGTCTCCTTCCTGCAGAGAACTGATCATCGAGAATTCGAAAGGGAGAGGGATGTTCGTCTGGCTTTGCAGTCCAAGAGGAGGACGGAAGCGAGAGACAGTGACTTATAGACCCCACACTATCTATGCTAACAAACAACATCCTCTTTCCTGTTTCCAGATTAACATGCATTGCAGCAGAACAGTGTTGATCCTCTTGGTTTATCTATTATATGTTGTCTTACGGGAGATTGAAAACAAAAGACTAACTGTGAGAGTCTCTAGCTTATTCCTTGTTTTAGTACCAAATCAAATGCTGAACGCATATTCTTGACTTGTATAGTTGTGAACTCAATCCGGAATCGAGTGAAATTGTTTGTACTGTGTTGCCATTTGATTTCTGGTTTTCTTAGTCTTAAGATGCCTTCTTTCTTTTATGTCAAATGGTTGTGGAACTGTTGAACTCCTTCGGTACAATCATCTTTTGGGTAGTATATACCTTTGAGAAAGCATATTTTGAACTACGCTCTCTCAAAAAAAAAAAAAAATGGACTACGCGTCCTATTTTAGCAAGATGAAAAAAAAAAGAATTTCTGTGTGAAAACTTATTGTAATTACTATCATTTCTATCAAACAAAAATATTACATTCATTGTCTATGTCAATTGTTTTTTTCCCAGCAATGTGTAAAGTTCCAGGTTTAGTTTTTTCCTCAATTACAATTACTTGGTCCCTCCAGAGTCTAGAGTCGATCCATTAGTTGGTAGCAATATTGGAGGATTCGATCCGATTAATCAACGAACGTTTCAGGAATTGCTGATATAAATTAATAAAAAAATAAAAAAATACGTTACAGTAGTAATGTATATATATATATATATAAAAGAAGGGTAAATTACTAACCTTGCAGACGTCATATACTTTTTAATACAAGATGGATTAATCTTGAAAAATTCGAGAATTTGATACGACTTGTCGACTTTATGTCGTGTGGATTTCATTTCATCCACTCCGTCGATCCTTCCTTAATTATCAAATTGGCTCCTGAAAGGCGTTGAACTCGAACCCAAACCTGACACGGCGACGGTTTTAGCGCGCAAACGATCAGCTTTGGGTGACCACGAGCGAACAAACGCAGGCTGCCACTAGATTTTTTAGTGCCGTCGGGGAATCGACGACAACCGCTGGCTTCGCCCTCTTTTCTGATCGGTCGTAGCAGCGGCAACAGCAGCTATGACTTCCGTTGCCTACGTCCCGTTGGGACCAAGCTCTCGGCCCCGCTTCTGTGACAGGGCAAAAGGCGCCGCCTTTGGCTACGACAGAGCATTTCATCCCATCAAGCGTCGCTTTGCCCTTAGGCCGTGCCCGAATGCTGTCCTCTTCGGGTGCTACCGGAGCCGGTGGAGGAGAGGGAAGTCCTCCATCGCCACCACCACCACCACCAGAACCATCTGCCCGGTCATGGAGTGGCAGGATTGCAGGTAATTGGTTCGGCTCCCGGATGCACATCTCCTGAACGTTAAAATTCTTCTTTGGTGCTCGCTGCAATCTGTCGATTTTAGTTTCCATCATCTGCCCATGCAAGGTTGGCTGATTTGTCGATTGGATTTGGCAAAAAATGATCTTGATTTTTTTTAATCTATCTTTCTTGGTGTGTGTCCGAATGCTGGTACGGATATGAGTTTTCTGCCGCAAAGATTTGCAACAGTACACGCTTCTGCAAGAATTATTGCTAGGTTATGAACTTGCAATTAGATGCCAAGCGTGGTCCCATGCCGACATAAAAAAAAAAATGGGTGGAAGGAACTAATTATCCACCATCTAAAAGAATTATTTCTCAAAATCTAAAAGAATTATTGTCTTAACCTTTTCTCCAGTAAAGAAGGAAAAGTGTTAACTATCATTAGTTTCAAGAAGAATAGCATTAGGAACTTCTTTTCTATCAGTTTGCAACTAAATTAACATTGAGTAAAATTTTTAAATAAACAGTTAATTTTATGGTATTCAATTTTGATCTGGATGCAGTTCTGAGATTGAAGTCAGTGTTCCATGTTCCGTAGCATATGATTGTTATTCAGATCGTGAAACAATTCCAAAATGGATGCCGTTTATATCATCTGTAAAGGTACTTTTCAATATCTCTTGACTAATTTGATGTTTGTATGCATAAATTGCTTAGTTTATCATATAGCTAGTCACTAACAAAGTACATCTCTAGATATGATCTATACAGAAAGTCTGCTTAAATGCTTTCTGACAGTTTCTGTGGCTTTACTCGAAGCATCATTATATGAGAGGGATTGTAATCATATTATATGAAGTGTACTCTGATTTCCCTAAGCTGGTCAAGCATTTCTTATCTGTGGAGGCATATCATGAATTTCTAAAAATATGCAATTACAAAAGCATAGCTCCATTTGGACTAAGTCAAGAAGCAAAGCTATCTTAAGGAGTTGCCGTATAGAGGGTGAGAAGGAATGAAATGGAAGAAAAATGAATGAATGATGTTAAATCATGTTTGGATTGGGTGGATGGTGGAGTTATACGGGATTTGGATGGGTGGATTTCCACTCCAAACTCCATACTTTCTATTTCACCAAATTGGTGGAAGGAGGAATAGCATTCTTTGTGACAGATTTGTCTTATTTAATAATAAATTGTTTAAAAGATAAGGTAAAGTGTGTTTTTCAATTAAAATTATTGCTCGTAAATTTTTATCCAAAAAGATAAATGATATTATTCTCTGTATTCTTTTATCCAAACATGAGTTTTCCTAATCTTCACCCTGTCCCTCCTGATGTTTCTCATTCTTCTATACCTTCGAACCCCACCATGAATTTTTCCATCATTCTTCCCAGCAACTTTGTTGATAGAGACTTCCAATATCAGATTTTAAATTGACTTTTGAGTGTTGAACAAAGTCAATGCTAGGGAACAAGGGCGTGCTCACCCCTCCACTCGGAAATAGAGGTTATGAGTTTGAATTCCATCAGTAGATTTTTTTTGAGAAAGAGAAGGACGTCAGTTGACAAAGAATACTGCACTGTACAAATATTAAAATGTTATGTATAAGTATGAACAATCTCTTAATCTACTATATTAAGTCCATTCGTAAACCAATCTACGACTCTACTCGATGACGTTTTCCATATAAAATCTTTCATTCTGGAACACAGAGACATTCCTAAGCTTCCAAATGACCCAAAGTAGACAAATTGATACTGTCCTGCGTCTCCCAGCCACATGCGTGCGTGTTCCACCTGACAAGACACCAAAAGTTCGATTCCGATGACATGTCTAGGACAATTTATTCATTGTCAACCACACCCCTATTGTCTTTGAACAGACAAAGATAAATGATTTGTGTCTTCCAATTCACTGGCACACAAAGGACAACATGTATCCGCTTCTGGAAACCACTCTCGCCTCCCAAGTTAAGGTGTGACCATAACATGCAATAAAGGCAGAACACTAAAGATCCATGCGACCATCCATAATTCGGCACACCCATTTGGAAAGCAATGCTATGTGCATGATTCACAGGGATCGAACTCCCAACACACCTTTCATTGGCCTGCAGACCTCTTCCCAAGCCACCAAAGACACATACCCACCATCAGCACCACGAGTGTTGCCAGTCAACCAAGGTGATCAATCCGCTTCCTAACTCGTTCGGCCAAAAGACAGGCATATAGTAGGTTGGCAAGGCAGTAAGAATGGCTCTGAGCAGGATAAGTTTACCCCCTCTGGAGAACAATTTACTCTTCCAACCAGCCAATTTCTTTTCCACTCGCTCCACAATCGGCATCCAATCCTTCACCACAACGTGTTTATCCAATATGGGAAGACCAAGGTATGCAAATGGGAGTGAAGATGAATCAGTTTGAAAAGCCTCAACACAACCTGATATCTCCAGCTCACTCATACCAAATGGAACAAAAGAGGATTTCGAGTGGTTGACCTTCAGGCTAGAAAAGTCACCAAAAATCTGAGCAAAAAATGCCACCCATCTTGCTGCTTCAATGACACCCTCAATGAAAAAGATGGTATCATCTGCATATTGTTGGATTGGAACTATCATACCATGACCTTGTGCTGGGTTAAAACCTGTTTGACCCCTGCTTGACAAGCGGAAAAAGTGCATTGCGCCAATGCATCAGCTGCCAAAACAAACAGCATCGGTGCAAGCGGGCATCCTTGCCTGACCCCACGTTGGGGATGAGCCCAAGTTACCCAACCCCTTGTAGCTCCTCCGTTTATAAGCATAGTGAAGGAAATTGTGCAGACACATCTCTTCATCCATGATATCCAAACCTCAGGAAAAACCAGCGATACAAGGAGCACTAGATGAATGACCAATCGACTGAGTCATATGCCTTGGAAAAGTCTACTTTCCATAAGAGCCCTTTTGTATTATTTCTTCACCAGTAAGACACAATTTCAAATGCAATACCATAGCTGTCAGTGATTGAACGTCCATTAATAAAAGCAAACTGTGTGGGATGCACCAATGACCCAAGCACCTTACTAAGTCTGTATACCTGCAAAAGTTTGCACAACTGCTGCAACTTCCCAAATAGTGTTCTTGTTGCTGAACTCCCTACCGGTAGACTATGCCATTTCTCTTGCACAATTTCCCTCCAACTGCCATGCCTTCTCAAATTTGAAATAGGATCCTGCTGAATGGCCCTCTTTTGTCAATATATAAGCCTAAATATTTTTGTTGGCCTCTTGCATTGCCTCATTATCATTTTAGAGTTAACTGTGTTACTGACTTTGTAAGCTTAACAACTCTTTCAACACTTCTGCTTTCACGATGTAAAACTGACTATTTTTCCTTCGAGGGAAGAACTGACCAAAATTTTGGAAGCTTTCTCGGAGAATTGATCAAACAAACTTCTCCAAATTAACATAGATATGGTTGCCGACTAAAGTACATAGACATGACATCCATATTTTGCATACCTTTTCTTGAGAGGAAAAAAGTTGTAGGTACCTTAATTTTTTGTTATAATTTCCATGGAGCTTTCAAGTTGCATGGGAGGCAATCTAGATGTGGATTAATGGTACATTTTTTTGACAGGTTCTCAAGGATAAGCCTGAACTTTCACGATGGACATTGAAGTATGAGGTATTTGGTCGTGATGTTGAATTTTCCTGGCTTGCACGGAACATGCAGGTGATGATTATTTAATGCTCATATTTTTTATGGTTAAGATATGATTACTTTTCCACGCTTACATTTGCCTCACATGTAGCTTACTAACCAAAAGATACATTTATTTCATTTGTAGCCTACTCCTAACCAAAAGATACATTGGCGATCTCTTGAAGGTCTTCCCAATAGGTAGGAGTTGTGACTTGTGGAATCATGGTTATACTTTGTAGAACTGATCTTGTAACTCTAAGTTGGGGATGTAGTTTTTGTCAGCTTCATGGTAGTACATTCATTTGCTAAATGAGTAAAGCTTAATGTTCAAAGTTACTCAAAGTTATTGTCTTGGGAAATCAAAAGTACTATTTAAATAGAGGAGCAGCTTTCTTAAGCTTGGAGCAAAATTTTGAAGGTGCCAAAATAGTAGTTCGTGATTCTTTTTAATGGAAATACTACACGAACTCCACTATTAATGCTCTCAGATTCTCACGAAGACATTACTATCCTATCTAACAACATGCTAAGATTTTCCGCAGGATATCTCAAAGTGTGTGCTACTTTAGTTTTTTTATGTACCACGTGCTTGTAGAACAAACTTGTGCCAGCAGTTGGACCTCGGACCCAATTTTAAATTATTTACTTGTACTTGCACATTATAACGCACATTTCTGTGCTAGGCAATGCTTACATAAGGAAATTATACTAATGTTCTGGAGTCAATTGCTTATCAGTGTTTGCATTAGACTAATCCACAGGACATGACTTTGTTCTGCTACAGAGGCGCTGTTAGATTTTTCCCGAAAGGACCATCATCTTGTCGAGTACAAGTAAGATAATTCGAGAATTATTTCTTCTGAAGCACTAGTTGTCCTTCTCTGTTATTTTGGGCTATATAAGATGGTTCTGAAAGTAACTAGGCCTGATTGCAGTTAACTGTGTCGTACGAAGTTCCTGAAATTTTAACTCCAGTTGCATCAGTAAGTGGTCTCTGCAAGCTTAAACCATGTTAGCTTTTAGCATCTGTATATTCCTTGTGCCCAATATGTCATCTATTTCCTAAGTTCCAAAACTTTTTTGTATCGTCAACAGGCACTTAAACCATTCCTCGAAGGTTTGCTTGCACGTGGCTTGGAGCAATTTGCAGTTGTTGCTAAACAATATCAGAAAAAGGTTCCTCAAAGTTAAACCTTGAACTCAACCCTTAAATCAAATCTCGGGATGCCCCTGCACCCCCATTATAACTTAGATTTGTGAAGCTTCATTCATTTGTAAGCATACGTTTAAACTTCGCACCATAAGTCAAGTAATAACTCAAAAATAAAAAAAAGGATCATGACTAGGACTCCACTACAGCTGATTCTATTCAGCCATTATATATTGCTCTTTTTTTTTGTGGAAACTATTCAACATGGACTTTGTTCTATTTATTTGTGTGTCAACCAGGAATGAAAATTGCATGTTCTATTTATTTGTGTGTCAACCAGGAATGAAAATTGCATGTTAGTTACACAGAATTTATAGTTAACCGTTTATCTGAGAAATCATTGTAAGATGCTAATTTGATGCTAAATGCTCTCAAGTTGAGCTTATTCTGTCGTAGCACTTGATTGGCCAAATATAAAAGAAATTTTACGTTAGCAATGTAGTTTGTGTCATGTATTCACAATGAACCATCTAGTTTTTTTTTTTAAAAAAAATTAACGTTCTTCAGTTTATCCATCCACAATATGTATAATGTTCACTATGAATTTACCGTATCAAAGTTACTTGAAAAAAAAAACTATTGCAAGGATAAATATAAAAAGCAATTAAACTTTTATGCATTTGAATTCAATAAAAATATGTCAAATCTATTAAAAATTTGGAAGTTGATGATTTTTTTTATAAAGAAATGCTTAAATCGTGTATGCAACCAACATTAAAATTTAAACTATGACGTCCAGATTTCTTTATATTTTAATCCAATCAAACTTACCATAACTTAAATTCGTGAATATTCCTATAATATTCCTTGTTCATCTCGAGGAACTGGGGTAAATTACACTCAATGTCCTCAAACTTTGACGTTTGCTCAGCGATGTCCTCTAACTGCGCTTTGTAACACGAATACCCTCAATCTTTTAACTTGTTTCACCCGATGTCCTCTTTACTTATAATAGACGGTTTTCCGGTCACAGCACTGACGTGGCGCTGACATCGCGTCTCTGTCTCTCCACGTTCGCGCTATTAAACAATAAAAAATAAATAAAAATGTCACGTGGAATACGCGAGGGAGAGTCGCCCGACCTTTGGCGAGCGCAGCCCCTGCGCGCGCAGGGGAGGTGGGGGGTCGCCCCCTTCCCTACGACCTCCCCTGCGCTCGTCGGCGCGGCGCAGCGGGGTGGGGGGTCGCCCCCCTCCTTGTGACCTCCGGCGAGGTCACAGGGAGGGGGGTGACCCCCTCCCCCCCACCTCCCCTGCGCTCGTCGGGGCGCGCAGGGGAGGTGGGGGGTCGCCCCCCTTCATTGCGACCCTGCGCTCATCGACGCGCGCAAGGAAGGTGGCGGGGTCGCCCCCTCCCTATGACCTCGTCGGAGGTCTGACGAGTGCAGGGGAGGTGGAGGGGGGGGGGGGGTCGCCCCCTTTCTTGCGACCTCCGGCGAGGTCGCAGGGAGGGGGGCGACCCCCACCTGTGCGTCGGCGAGCGCAGGGGTTGCGCTCGCCGGCTGAGGCCTCACCGGAGGTCGGGCGACTCTCCCTCGTTTATTTCATGTGGCATTTTTATTTATTATTTATTATTTAATAGCGCGAACGTGGAGAGGCAGAGACGCGACGTCAGCGCTGTGACCGGAAAATCGTCTATTATAGGTAAGGAGGGCATCGGGTGAAACAAGTTAAAAGATGGAGGGAATTCGTGTTACAAAGTGAAGTTGAAGGACATCACTGAGCAAACGTCAAAGTTGGAGGGCATTGGATGTAATTTACCCCGAGGAACTGAGGAGACTAGGTTTATCATTTCAAGGATGCAAGGTGATGTTGCATCTTTACGAAATGGAGGAAGATGCTTCAGTACATTGTACTATGATGGAGAACTAACTCATGTCATACTTTGAGAAAAAGCTCGAACTATATTCAACAAAATGATACATGTATGTGAAATCGAAATAGGTGGGCCAATAGAAAATACATAGGTCACTTCTTTAAGTAATTTGAAAAAAATGACCTAATAACTTCGTCCTTTGGGAGAAAGGTGCCCCTCACAAAAGGGTCATAGTGACTAGGTTTCCACAAAGTTAGTAAGATCATATATGGCTATTGATGCCTACCCAATGTCGAAAGGTTAAAGAAGTTAGTTAGTGATCTTATGATAAGGGAGCCGACGACAAAAAAGCTTTAGTTAACGACCATCATAATTATAACAGTCCTAAGTAGCAAAATTCCTTGTCGGGAAAGTTATGATATGTAAAAAAGGTGTAATAATCTAGGGATTGTCTCGAAGAGAGGCCCTATAAGATAGACATGCCTATGAAGATTTAGTATACTTGCACCGAGACAAAAATATCTTATGAAGCTTTGTTGTTCCTTGGGTTTGGATTTGAGCATTCCTTTTTAGCTTGGGTGGAGGGCAAAAAGGGCCCCCTTGGGGTCTAAGTCATCGGTGAGTTACCATTGTGAAAGAATAGGATTTTGATCTTGCTACGGGCCAAGGGACAAAATCATCTACGAGGCGTAGGCCTCCCAAGAGGTAATAGGGTTGGACGAAAATGGGCCCTCGAGTGCAAAGACAATAGTGGAACTTGACTACAAGACCCACCTATTTGAGAAGGGATGAATGTCAGCCTCAATGATTTGATGTGGTAGTGTCAAGTTGAAGGGTTGTCACTCAAGTAAAAATTACTTTAAGGATAACATACTAATTTTTGCCAAGAGTTCACATCGATAGTGTTAGGTCAAAGTTTTAATGACATATAAAATTATATTTTGATGAAACAAATTTCAAAAGATTAAAATTAAAATATTGAAAAATTTTAAGAAAAAGATATAATTTTATGCACAAATTTTGATTACATAATTGACTATGATATGATTAGATTTTAAATGAATGATAAACATCAAAGTTGTAGATAATCATGTTAGCTATTCATAAAATCTAAGATTATCTAATTTGTATAACTGTGCAAAAAGTTATGATTAAAAGAGTGCAAGTCGGTCAACCTATCGGTCGAAGCAAAGAAGACCGGTCGAGATGATACTGGTCTTCCGAATAGAAGATGCCGATCGACCGACAAATACTGAGCTTGCCCCGGACGACGATGAGCCAATATCGGTCGATGTATCGATCGACAGACCGGTCGACCGATCAAGCGCAAAAATTAAAGAAATCGCGCAACGGTCACATAGACCGGTCGACCGGATGTGCGGTCAACCGGCCTCCGAGTCAAATGAATAGTAACGATCAAATTTGAAGGAGGAAGTGGAGCAATTTCTGAATGAATTTTCCACATACTGAAGGGTATAAAAGGATTGCCAAAGCCATAGACAAAGTTTTCATTGAAGAAAATCTTCAAGTTATCAAAGAAAAATTATTTCTTGAAGTTTTCATTTTATAGCTTTCTCTTCTTTCTCTCTTCTCTTCTTGTGAGCATAGATTTGTAAAAAAGAGAAACACTTTTGTTCAAAAAAATTGAGAGAGCTCATGTGTAAAAGAGGTTCAAAATCTTATCTCTTGAGCGAGAGAAATAGATTAGCTTCTTAGAATGAGATGTTGCCTTGCCTCTCGAAGCGGAGAAAATGTGGTTGATGTAAAGGGCTTTCTTCCTTGCCCCATTTGGAACAAAGAAAGATATTAGTGGAATCTCCAACAGTCTCGAGGTCGAGAAGTCGGAGCGAAGACGTAGGTCAAGGTGTGGTCAGACCTCGTCAACAACCACCATGTCTTTACATTTGATTATCTCTCTCTCCCCGTTCATATTATGCTTATGATCTGAATTGATTTATTTTAAAATATTTTAAAGAATCAGTTTTGTGCTTCCGCGGTGATCTTTGTGAAATCGACATTTTCGATTGAACACCAATTCACCCCTCCTGTTAGTTCCCTTTGGAATCCTACAATTGATATCAGAGCGGATTGCTCTTGTTTTAAGATCTAATCATTTTAAGATTTGATCATCTTATTTTAAGATTTAATAAACTTTAAGAGCCATAACATCAAGTGGAATTGGTTTTGCCGTAGGACAATCAATTAGTTGTCCTCCCCTTTTAAATGCATCAAATTTTGCATATTGGAAAATTAAAATTCAAGCCTATACTTGTTATATTGATATCGACATGTGGGACATAGTTGAAAAACATTATTATGTTCATGAAAAGTTACCTATTGATTCTAAAAAAAGAAAAGATTTTTTCAAAACTTAATTGGAAAGTCAAAATATATTTTATTGTGCTTTGGATTCAATGGAGTTTAATCGGATTTCAAGTTGTAAAACTGCAATCGATATGTGGGAAAAACTCATCATACTTATGAATGAACCGACAAAGTTAAAGAATCTAAATTGAATAATTTAAACCATGAATATGATTTTTTTCAAAATACGTGAAAATGAATCCATAAATGATATGGTTGTTCGGTTTAATAATATTTTGAATGACTTAGCCTCCTTGGGCGAGCTAAGATCTAACTCCCAAAAAGTGAAAAAAGATTCTCAGATTTCTCTCCTCCCAAATGGCATACAAAGAGGACCGTGATCGAAGAAAAGGATTTGAATTTTGATGATCTTATTGGTTCACTTATAACCTATGAGATCTCAATCCGAGAAGATAAAAAAAGAAAATCCCCCAAGAAGAAAACCTAGACATTAAAGACAAATACAATAGAAGAAGATTCAAGTAAAGTGGAAGTGGATGAAAAGAAACTCGCACTCTACACAAGAAAATTAGATAAGTACCTCAAGTTGGTTAAAAAGAAAGACAAGAACGAGAAGCCAACAAGAAAATCATACAAACACCACAAAGAAGAAAAATCTCAGAAAAGTAAAAAGAAAAATATGAAGAATCTAGTGAAACAAGTAGTTCATCAAGCTCTTCTAGTGATGAAGCATACACATGCTTGATGGCACACGACAATGAGGTAATTTCTAACCCTTCAAACTCAAATTATGACTCATCGAATTTTTCGAATAAAATCTTTCTTTAGATGTGAATAAAGAGCTCTCATCTCTTATAAAAAGATATTTCTCACTTAAAGAAGAAAATGAGAAATTAATACATGAGATTGAAAAATTAAAAGAAGAAAAGGATATATGCCTTATGGAAAATGAAAATTTTAAAAATGAAATTGAAACTTTAAAAATTACACATGCATGTGAAATTGTCAAACTAGCATGTTCATTAGAAAAAGTAAAACAAGAAAATATTTTTTTGAAAAATACACAAAAAAGACTATTTATCAACTAACAAAAAAATATCTTAGAAATCATTTTGGACATAACAACTCTTATTGAAAATCTAATCATCCATTTAATAGAAAATGTTTTCAAATGTTTTTCATGCGGCTTTTATGGTCATTATGCATATCAATGCAAAATAAGAAAATCAATACAACATGACATGATTTGTGTTCCGAAAGAAACATTATCTAACAAAATCAGACCCAAAGAAGTTTGGGTATCAAAAGTTACTTGATTATTTTTCATGTGTGCCTCACATGCAAAGTACATATGGAAGTATAAATGTGAAGACACAAAGGTTATGATGAAAGTATCATCTATTTTTTGATGTCACTCAAAAATTCTAAACTACTATTTTTTGAAAAGAGGAACATATAAATAAATATTGATAATAGTGATAGGGGAGCATGATTAAACTTTATTTTGACATATCATGAACATTTGAATCAAAATTTTATGCCATATTTTGATTCTTAATATATTTTTATTTTGACTTTTATAAATTGATTTTTGTTATAAAATAGCCATAAATTTAGGGGGAGTTATTTTTCAAAACTTGCAATACTCTACGTGTCTATTATATGACAAAAGGGGGAAGAATAATTTTTTTGAAAAATTGATTAAGGATGAGTTACATATGATTCCTTATATGCTTCATTTATAAACTACTTTTTGATGAAACAAAAAGGGGAGAACTATAGGAGAAATATGACTTGAATACACTTTATATGAAGATTATTTTACAATTAATATTTATATGAATATATCCCATTGTATGGAAAGTTAAGTGTTAGGGGAAGTAAAATTATTTTTTATAAGATTTCACAACTTTTTCGTCAACTTATATATTTTTTATATTTCTCGGTTTGTCTTCATAAAAAAGGGGGAGATTGTTGGGCCAAAGTTTTAATGACATATAAAATTATATTTTGATGAAACAAACCTCAAAAGATTAAAGTTAAAATGCTAAAAAGAGTTTAAGAAAAAGAGATAACTTTATGCACAAACTTTGATTACATAATTGACTATGATATGATTAGATTTTGGATGAACGATAAACATCAACTTGTAGCGAATCCTATTAGCTATCCATAGAATCCAAGATTATCTAATTTGAATAACTGCGCATAAAGTTATGATCAAAAGAGTGCATGTCAGTCAACTTGTCGGTCGAAGCAAAAAAGATCGGTCGAGATGATACGGTCGACCGAATAGAAGATGCCGGTCGACCGACAAATATTGAGCATGCCCTGGACGATGACGAGCCGATACCGATCGATGTACCGATCGACGGACCGATCGACCGATCAAGCGCAAAATTTGAAGAAATCGCGCAACGTTCACATAGACCGGTCGATCCAGATGTGCGATCGATCGACCTCCGAGTCAAATGAACAATAACGGACAAATTTGAAGGAGTAATTTGTGGAGCAATTTCTAGATAAATTTTTCAAAAGGCTATAAAAGGAGTGCCAAAGCCAGAGGCAAAGTCACTCATTTACTCATTGAAGAAAAATTTTAAGTTATCAAAAAAGATTATTTCTTGAAGTTTTCATTTTATAGCTTTCTCTTCTTTCTCTCTTTTCTTCTTGTGAGCATAGATTTGTAAAAAAGAGAAACACTTTTGTTCAAAAAAATTGAGAGATCTCCCATGTAAAAGAGGTTCAAAATCTTACCTCTTGAGCGAGAGAAATATATTAGCTTCCTAAGAGGAGAGGTTGTCTTGCCTCTCGAAGCGGATAAAAAGTGATTTATGGAAAGGGCTTTCTTCCTTGCCTCATTTGGAACAAAGGAAGGGATTAGTAGAATCTTCGGCGGTCTCGAGGTCGAGAAGTCGAAGCGGGGACGTAGGCTAAGGTGTGGTCGAACCTCGTCAACAACCACCGTGTCTTTATGTTTGATTCTCTCTCCCCGTTCATATTATGCTTATGATATGAATTGCTTTATTTTAAAATGTTTTAAATAATTGGTTTTGTGCTTCCGCGATGATTTTTGTGAAATTGACATTTTCGATTAAACACCAATTCACCCCCCTTCTTGGTGCCCTTTGGGATCCTACAGATAGAAAGGTGGAACCTTGTGTTGGTCATTCGCCACTTGGGACTATAGTATGTTCCAAGAGTTAGACTATTCATCCATTAAAATGATACTTGAGTTGGGTTTATAACATTGTATTCGATCCATATTCCATGTGGGCATTAGAGCATTAGGATTATCTTTAATTATTATGAAGGACCGAGAATGACCTACCTTTGATGTGCCCATGTAAATATTGGGTAGCTAAATCTGAAGTGAATAATTGTTCAAAGACTTTTAGGTAGCAAGTCCACTCCAAGATGAGTGCTATTTTATTTCGACTACCCTAAAGTCTACAATAAGCTGAAATAGTGGCAAGTTATTTGCCCTTGCGGGTGAGAATCCAATATAAGGTAAGTGTGAGATGAGTCATTTATCTTTATGATATGTGTCAAATGGAAGTGCCGTAATGTATGCAACTCAGACATATAATAGACTGAGATTTGAACTTTATTCCTACACAACGTGATTCATTCGATTAGATGCTCACTTTCATTGTTCAACTATTTCACAGAATGAAAAAAAACAAAATCTTTCCTCTTTATATATCCAAGAAATGGAATGGCAGAGGCATGTCCTTTCTGGATAACAATTGAGATCTCACCATCACTAGTCAGTATGCTTTTCTCTCATGTCTTTCTTTGTTCACGGTTCAATATTCTAATGTCTTTGGCATTAAGGAATCACATCAATCCATTCTGAGTTACGGTGATGATACTTTAGGAGAGATACTATGAAAAAGTAGCTCAACACAAGAATGATAAAAAGCTTAACGCTTCTTATTTTACTTTTTTCAATGTTTTAAATATGAAAGAGATAAAATTAAAAATACAAACACCATCTTATTCAAAACTCAAATTATCACATCCTTTTTTCTCTCACGTCACACAACGAAACACATTGTTCTTATAGAGAGAAATAAGGATAAAAACATTTTTTATTTTCTTAATCCCAAAAAAATGGTTGAAGGGAGGAAAGATTCATTAAGGTACTCCCATGAATAGATTCGGTGGAGAGAAGGTGGGACCTTTAGCTTAGAGGATTAAATCATGTGGTTAAGAATCATGTTGTCGGTGGTTTGAATCACTCCCACTCACATTCTTCCATGAAGGGAAGGACATTTCCTTTTGGGGGGCAAAGAAATTGTGATTGCACCTTTTTCATCATTTTTTATTCTCCTCATTTGGAAGTATTTAGATCTTATGCTTCTTTTCCTACTGGTCCTTGTCATCTCCTTCTAACCACTCTTGAAATTATTCCACCATATAGAAAGAATTTCTAATATTTTGATGGACAAAAATGATGAGGAAAGAAGGGTTTGATGGCTGGTTTGGGAGAGAATGGGATGGGCTTAAAGGCTTTTAGGTTTTCATAGTTTGGATCATGAGTATACTTTTGAATTGAGATCAAAATAACTTTTAAACAGAGTTGGACATATTAGAAAATGCAAGGTTTTGTCACTACTTGACCTAGTTGATGCTTCAATTTTTCACTCTTAAAATAATTGAAGATTAAAACTATCATCTTTCTTTCAATTTTAGAAGTTAACTCTTACAAAGAATACCTTTTTCTTTTATCCATGAGTTAAAATGAGATCTCTTCTAAAGTAGCTCTCAAACCACTCTTTTTTCGTTCGTGATTATTTATAGTAATATATATTTAGTTCTTACAAAACTCTTTCACACATACCTTTCATTAATAGAATCATTACTCCTTACGTGGATTAGAAAATCAGTCATTATATTTTTCAACTTTATAACTCTATACTATTTCGATAATAACTTTCTTCTCAAATGTTGAATTATTCTTGATTATGTGAAAAGGTAATAAAATTATTTTTATTTCATCTATTACATCTTGAACCAAATTTGATGTGAATATAATCAAATATTAATATGATGTTCAATTTATATAACTCAACTTTAGAATCTCGATACATTTTTACTATTTTGTGTAGATTTTTTTGTACAAATATTAGAATGAGCCATTTTGTAAAAAATTACAGAATTATATGTAACTCATCTATTCATATCACCCAAATTTAAAAAAAAGGTAGACCAATATTGAATTAAAGTTATTTTCTACACACATATAATGTTTTGATAATAAATCATTGCATATTTATGGTATGTTAGAATATAATATAAATGAAATTAGTTGATATTGCATAATTTAGTGTAAAAGACATTTTTAATATAATATTTTAGCGCTTTAAAATTTTGTAATACTAATTCTTCAATATTTAAAGGATTTAACAGACGTCTATCCTTCAAAATGGGGTGGATGCTCCTTCCTACACTGTTAGTTGTCGGATGATAGATCAACACTCCGCATTGAAACCCCTCTTAAGCATGGTTCAGCGGGCGACGAAGTTCAACAATTGGTTTGGGGGGTTGTTGTGTGTGTGTGTGTGTGGGGGGGGGGGGGGGGGGGGGGGGGGGGGATGACCTTGATTGAAGGCTAGGGAAAACAATGTGGCCATGCCCTAGGAGCGACCTCCACCATCGCCGCACTTGATGTCCTCGCCTGCTCGATCACCGCTCCACTATCATAGCACTCGAACTCGTCTGATTGCCCCACCATTGTCGCCCTCGAATCGCTCATTACCGCCTCCTAAATATCTCTTCTCCTCACCTCTTCCCTCCTCGAGCTCGGCCCGCTCCGATGGAACTCCTCACTTCTTTGCCCCGTGATCTCTGCCCTCACTATCCTTATTGCCTGCTCGGAACTCCATTCGATCTCGCAACAACTCAAACTTCGCCGCTCTATCCAACCGAGCTGCTCACTTCTCCACCCGCCTAAGTCGCCTTTGCTCCGCCCTCGCCGCTTAGCTCTTCTAGGACCTCACCACAACTTATCTCTTTTCGGACCTCAGTACAACTCACCTCGACGCAGCTTGTCGGATCTACTCGCAGTCCGTCGAATTCCACCGTTGTTCAGACTTTGTCATTCCTCGACCGATTTTGATTTCTTTTTTTGTTAAAATGTGAACCGACCGATTTTTCTATTTGGACAGGATGAACCGACTTTGATCATTGCTTGTCCATCGTGAATCAAACGGATGCCGCAATAAGCAGGGACAGAGCGAGGATCAATACTTAGGGGGCCAAATAGAGAATAATATATATATATATATATATAACTTTATTAACCAAATTAAGAAATAAAAATATTATGTTAGAATCAACATATAATTATAATTATTATATTATCAAGATTAAAATATTGTTATTCATAATGCATATTTTTTTTTTCTTTTTATGTTTATCATGTTAAAAGAAGATATATGTAACTAACTTTTTATGACAACTAATTAATTTGATTTTTTTTATAAAAAGAGTTAAAATTATTAGTACATGTATTATATTTTCATAAAAACACATATTAGACTATAATCTTTTATAAATGTACATATATATTCTCTTATTAATATAATAACATATTATAATTATGCCAAGTTAAAAAACTTAGGGGATTCTCCATATATATATAATATATTACTATATATAATGTTTCAAAAAATTAGGAGGAGCTTAATTATGTCAAATTTACAAAATTAGGGGGCCTTATCATATATATTATATATATGTATATAATAATATATAGTAGTATATATGTAATATTACAAAATGTTAGGGGGAGGGGAGCATGCCGCATCCCCTAACATCCACTTCATTTAAAGTGGTGGACGTCTATTAAATTTAAATTAAAATTTTTATTAGAATATAATTAATTAAGTATAAAAGATAAGAAGAAAAATAGAGCTCGAAAGATGAAAAAAGAGAAAATATTAATAGCTTATTATTGTATATATATATATTGGTTTTATTTAATTAAAATTTAAATATTATATATAAATAGTTATCTTAAAAGTTATTATTTAACTTTTATTTTATTCAAATACCTCTTTTTTCCCTCTTCTTCCGTTTTTTCTTTTCCCTTGATAATAACCATACAACCCTAACAAAGAACCCATTTTATAACACGAGACACCCACGCGGTAGGACCCACTTAACCTTCCCATTTTTGGGTCCCTGTCAAGGTTAAGTTAAACTCGAATTCAACTGGTCGAACGGTCAAACGTAGGAAAAAATAAGATAAAAAAATTACAGCGAAGACTGACCACGTCGCCCGAAATGAGCCTATACGAGTTCCCAGTGCGAACATAAAGTCCGGACGTTGATCTTGGGATGGAGGGTGGTCATGAATTTGTAGATAGAGTTTTCTATGCGGTTCGTCGGATATGTTCTCTTTTGCCACTTTGCCACTTTGGTCGGGCTGCCACCATCACGCGCGGTGCAGTACTGCTACTGCTCTCGAAGAAGAAGGAAAAAAAAAGTAAAAATGTGTTGGAAATAAAATTAAGTCGCAATTCTTTTTTTAAAAAAAAGTTGAGGAAGAAGAAGAAGAAGAAGAAGGCGAGAGGACGAGAGAAGCGAAGCCGATCTGGCATCACACTCGCGTCTCGCTCCCCCATAATCGATCTCACGGAAGAGACCGGCGGCGAGGGCGTCGGCGCCGGCCAGAGAAAGAGGAGCGATCGATCGATCGCTGTCGTTGTACGCTCCGATCATTTGCCAGGTGGCTGTCGAATAGCGCTGGTAAAGTTGCTTCTTTTCTCGTAAAATCTGTGCTTGATTAATTGATTTGATGCTTAGATTGATGAGCTGCGCGATCTCTTTGCTCCTCCTCGTTTCCCCTTGTTTCAGTAGGTTTTAGGCTTAGAAGAGGCCCGTAGATCGTCCCTTTTTAGGGTTCTTTCCTGTGGGAACTCGGAACGAACGTGATACTTCTCAAGGAGGTTGTCTATTTTGTTTAGTTTTATCGGAGATTACGTCATGGATTGAATACAAAATTTCTATGTTTGAGCCGGAGGATAGTAAAACTTGTGCATTCAGGCTTCCTTTTAGTATATGGGTGGGTTTCAGCTTTGCCTCTTTGATTGTTCATGTCACGCTTCCAGGAGCACATCTCCCGGAGTCAGTCGCAGGATAAAAAAAACTTTCTTCTTTCGAAGTCACCTATGAACATAAATAGGCAACTGACGGTTAGAACACGATATAACGCAGTGGAAGACCAATAATTTAAACGATAAATCAAAGGATTACAAGACTTAACTTTTAATTAACCGATGACATGTGCAAGCGTCATTCATCATGAGCATCATTCGTGATTTCATTACTTTTATTAGCACCTTCAATCACGTTCGCCCGCAGGATACGTGCAGGGGAAATCCATTTCATGAGCTTACGCCCAGAATGTAAGTCATGACAATTCGGATGACACATGTCATCCATAAATGCACTTATTAACAATAAGCATGTAGATGCAATAATAACCATAAAGAGGAACGATCAATTTCAATAATAATTCAAAATATGTTGCTACATGAGTCATTACTCTAGCATGACATAAATCAATAAAATGGGCAGCAATAATATGATTCAATAACAATACAATTCAATCCAATAACTAGGCATTTCTTTTACCTAGATTCATTTTCAATAATTCAATCTTTAGGCTCACCAATATTAAACATGAACCATTCAATCAATATGGCATCTCTGTGCCCAATATGACCCAAGGTCCAATGGTGCTCATGCTTAATCAATTAAGGTTATTATCTTATTTGTTATCACTTGTTATCACTTGATGATCCAAACTCTGCCTATGTTTTATAGCCGGTCCCAAGCCCGGATAAAGGAGGAGGGTTGTGTTAGGCCGACGGCCAGCGTAAAACCCTGTCGAATCTCATGAACATGGATCAATGAATATTCTATTGGTGAATAATATACCGAAAGGTTTGGTTACTAATAGAGCGGAATGGCGTCGTATGATCCATGTAGCCGACCCCACCTAGTGGGATAAGGCTTTGTTGTTGTTGTTGTCGAGTGGAAGTTTGTACTAAGACTTCCGTTGTTCAGTCCCATATAGCCACTCTTATTTCTCACCAAGTGACAACTCCAATTTTCAATCAATCAATTACAATCAATATGTGAGCCTTTAACAGTAAGTCGGAGGACTGAATCTTGCCTTAGTCAAACAATGGTGTGGCTAGCTAGGCCACGGGGAATCTATTCGTTCCCCAAACAATAGGTGCCCAGAAGGGCCAATCGATCAATGTGGAGGCATCTACCTCCCAATAGGACAGGCTCATCAGTTACGTTCCTCTGACGGGGTTCATTCAACCAATCAATACATCAATACATTAACAATTTCTATTTATGGCTTAGCATGCAATTCGTAAGCATCTAAGTTATCGATCAATCTATTAAAAAGCAATAGATAAACTATCAATGCACTTGAGCGGTCAACCGGTTGTCATTACCGGTCGACCGGTCAAGTCATGAAGACTGACCGATCTCATTTAACATATGATCGGTCGACCAACCTCACTCAACGGTCGACCGATCGTATCGATCGACATGGTCGCGTCATTTGCCCCGGTCGACCGTCAAATTCTCGTCATTAATTAACGGTCGACCGGTCAATGTGTAGCAAAGTATTTCCGCTACTACACCGGTCGACCGGCCACGGGGAGCGGTCACTACGTTTTCGATTTTCAATACATCAATCAATGTGCCACACATTACAAAATCATGATAGACTCTCAATCAAGACCAAAACATGATTCACTAATCAATTTCTAGCATGCAAAGATTCTAGGCTTCAATGAAACACAATATCATTTTTGAGACAATACAAAGCATGCATTTATGCATCACGAATATTTGACGAAAACACACTAATGATCCCTACTTTGAGAACTCAATTATCATGTATAACAATATATATCAATCATATTAATAACACTATCTAAAACATTAGATCCTAATTTTGGACAAATTCAACATGCTGGTGGTTCTCAATTCATAACTTCATTTACAAAAGTGATATTCTATTCATTCCAATTTTATTTCAAAGTAGACACTAGTGGGTCTTAGAGGTAAATTTCTCAGAATTTATCTTCATAAGATCTGTTCTTAGAAAATCCCACATTAGCATCAATCTTGATCAATTTTAACAGTTTGACTGCTGTGAGAAGAAAGGATTATATCTTCCTCCACACTTATCCAAATAGGGTGAATCTAGGTTCATTTCAAAGAATTATTAATCATCTATATGCATAATAAATTTCAGTAAATAAGATGATGTTTACAATTTTATGCATAATTAATAAGACAGCTGAAATACTTTTTGAAACAGTTTGACAGTGGTTCAATCTTTGAACCATAACTCCAATAATACATCTCAGATTGAGATGATTCCAGTTCCTATGAAAAATGGACTTCCATAGCTACGTGTCCATATATCATTTATGATTTTTAGACTAAGATAACCTATCCTATGTGTTTATACAAGTGGACGCATCAATCTGAAATCTCGGATCAGCATGACAGGGAGTTACTTATTGGCTCATAACTTTGCCTACACAAGTTAGATTAACATGATTCTTGTCCCTACAGAAACTAGACTTCAACATCTTTCTATCCATATATTATACGTCATTTTTAGACATTTATAACCTGTTCAAAAACGTGTACAAACAGATGTTACAGAATCTGGACAGATTCTTATTTTCATTCCTATTACTAGAAACTTATGATAATGAACATAAGTTCATCATGATCCCCTAAATGCAAAACAATAATATGATCATCAATCCATCATGTGATCAAATAAAATTCAAGATGAGAGGGATTGGTATCCCCTTACATACCTCTTATCCTAGCTTAAAAACCTTTTCTTCCATGTTGTCCTCTTCCTTCTTCTCCCCTAGTTCTTCTTCTTCTTCTCCCTTCCTAACTTAGCCCAGCTGCCACCTACTCTTGCTCCAAATTCCTTGCTCCCTGCTATTGATTTGAAACTGAGATGGAGAAGGATTTGAGTTGAATCCCGGATTGGAACTCTAGGGCATCACTACTTAGGGTAGAAATGGAGAGAATGGAGAAAAGAGGGAAGAATTCTGCTGTGGGGGGCTTAGATATGCAATAGGCTGAAAGTTAGTGGGTTTGGGGGTTCAATCAGGTGCTGACATGTGTCCCACTAACTCTTCCTTATTTTTCATTTCTTTTTCCTCTTTTGTGCAGGTGTTACAGTTCATTTGTGGAATTCGAAGTGAATGAAGATGTTTTCCAATCTTATATCCTTAATAATCCTTTGAAATTTCTGTACATAAAGTGTACTTTTAGACCCTTGAACGTTTGTGGATAAAGTGATAAGGGGTGTGAGTTACTGAATTGTCCTAATCCATGAATGCTGGTAAACGTATTGTAGATGATATTATGATGACAATAAATGATTAAAAGGAAGCATCCTCTGGTACATTACACTAACATGTAATGGAACTAAGTTCAAATGATGGTTGTGACTTCTTGATGCATAAATGTGCGGAAGACTGGTTGAAAAGTTCGACTATCTCACTCTCCCAGGTCTAATATATTCCCGCATTCTGGTCCGATGGTTAATGCAGACCCTTTGAATCTATCATCTTGATGACATGTGCAGGAAATTGAGTTGCCTCAAGAATTGCCCAGTCCAAATGACTCAAAAGAATAGGCACCTTCCCATGTTCGCTAATGTGGTCTAAATGTTAGCAAACACGAGCAAGTGCACTAGTTGCTTAAGTAGTAAAGTAATGAGTAGAGTTATCGTTTCCATGAGGATAATTAATAACTAAGATTCTATTTTAACCTTGTTAATTGAGCAATTAAGACAAAATAATTATAGATGCAAATAAAATAAAATAAATGATCACCTAGATCAATGATGATTTGATGATTAGATCATCTAGTATTACAACTGGAATGCAATGGATCTTCTCAAATTAGAATTAATTGAATCAGTAATAAAGTCTAATTCCCAAAGTTTAGTTACCCGATATTTCAAGTTTTAAGTACTATCTTAAGAACAATTAGAATAAATTAATCCTTTCAGTTTTTAACTTATTTAATTAATCAAAAAATGTATTCAATCGGAATTATGATTAAGGGCTTTCTCAAGTCACCTTAATAACTACACAAATTAGGTATCTTTCGATTTCCCTAACTATGGCATGCATGAAATAGAATCAATCCTAGAAACCATTATAAAATTATAGATAACAATCAACTCATAAATCATGGAATCACAAAAAAGCATTAAACAATAACATCCAAGCTATTAAAAATTGAAACAAAACTAATATTAAGAAAAAACTTCAATATATAAATAAGATTCAACTAGGATGACCCTAATAAAGAATTAACTACTGAAAATAACATCAAATCTAATGTAAAAGTTCAAAAAAAGAAAACAAGAACTAGTGCATAATCTGAGCACGTCCTCTCTCGAGTTTCCGGCAGAGCTTCGCAATCATTCTTGGACTTCTTCCTCTTATTGGCCTTCAAAACAATGCCTCAGGGATGACTCTCCAGGTCCTTTTTTGGCCCCTTTTATAGATTTTTTCATTCCCCAAAGGAAGAAACTAAATCTCCAACTGAAAAGGGGATAAAATTTGCCTCATAACCGCCTACCATACCGACGTCACGGCCGTGACAGAACACGTGAATTTCTTCATTTGGAACACCCTTCCGGCATGGCCGTAATAGAAGGCACTTGATTGGCGCAGATGGGCTACATGAAGGCATAGCTGTGAAGATTTTGGGGCGTGCTGTGACTGAATATGATTTGCATATCGAATTGGGCATCCGTGCGGTCATGGCCGTGATGGAGTCTGTAACGGCCATGACAAATCTTTAAAGTCCTGTTTTTGACTTGTCTTCAGACATCTTCGATGTTTTGATTTTCTGTCATAAAATTATCCAAACTTAAGTAGAAATCAAATCTAAAAGCAATTTTCTAAAAATAAATCAAATAAATCTTTATTGTAAACACAATAACTTCCTAAAATACTAACTAAATGGCATAAGCTAATGCATGATTTTTGGGGCATCATTTGCCTATTCTTATCTTATTATCAGATAAGACCTGTTACATGAAAAAGGCTGTGTCCTACATATAGTTGTTGCACTCTACCAGGTCAATAGTTACAACTGAAATATTTCAATTAAGGTGTTCTCCAGTCAAGCCCTGGACTCATTGATTGGAATTGTAAAAGGAATATGAAGAATACTGTGGACGAATCACAAGCAATATCCCACAAAAATATCCTAGGAGTAAAGAAATGTGTGCTAAAAAATCTCAGGATATTTCTGTTGCCAGAGTAATGGATGCTTAGGCTAATTCCTGTTTTGGGATGCATATACCTGTTTTTTCTTTTCCTTCGTGACTTTTCTTGTTGCTATTGACTTATTGCCTCAAAAGGATGGTCTCTTCATTTGGTAACCCATATCATGGACATGTTGGGTACATCTGAGTAGGTGCTGAATGTTTAAAAGTATATGCCTAGGGCATGGCTAGGTTACGATGTAAAACCTAATGGAAAAAAAATCTGCAAGTGCTTTTATCTTGTGATAATTTAGAAAAAAAACAAACAGTGAAACTTATATATTTGAACTTCATTCTACGTGATGTACGTGTGCTTTTATCTTTGATAGTGTAATGATACTTCTGATGATATATTTTGTGAAATATTATCTTCTTAAATTTAAGTAGATTAGTATACTCATAGCAAGTACCAGTACCATGCCAGTCTATGCAACATGGTTTATTGCAACCAATTTCATATTTTTGCTAGATGTTGCAATTATTTCTATTTTGGATGATTTCTACCAAATTGTTCACATTAATTTTCATTCTTCTTGGGCAGTAATGTTTGTAGTCTTTGATTTATAGCAAAATTCTTTCCTGGGTTAGAATTAATGCATTTATATTTGACTTACCAGTTCTTGTCAGGTGACTTGCAGCTGCGTTGACATTATGAAGAACTGGTGTTAAGCACTTGTACATTTTCATTTGTATCAGATGTCTTCAATGAGTATGATTCCATCTTCAGGAATGAGGAACACCAGCAGCAGCAGTCATGCTGTTGATAGGTTGCCTGATGAAATGAATGATATGAAAATAAGAGACGATAAGGTAATTGTTATTCCAGTTTCACTAAAGCCATTTTAGGCCTTTAAACTCTTGTTTTAGTTTTCAAGATAATCGATATTTCATTTGAGGCTTATTCCAGGATGTTGAAGCTACTGTGGTTGATGGAAATGGAACTGAAACTGGTCATATTATCGTGACAACTATTGGTGGCAGAAATGGTCAACCAAAACAGGTAGATATCAACCAAACATGAAGCACCCCTGTAATACTACCTTATGATTGTTGACATTTATATGGTGAATCTTTATCGGATCCATGGCATAAACATTTTGAAATTAAATGCAGACTATTAGCTACATGGCTGAGCGTGTTGTGGGTCAGGGATCATTTGGGGTTGTATTCCAGGTGATTTATTATCTACCTCGTGTATTTTTTTATCAGTATGTACTTAGTTATCCATTTTCAGGTTGGCATCAGGCAATTACACTTGCATATCAATGGAAATAGATTATAGGACTATCTCTGGTTATACCATTCTCTGCATCTTTCACTTGGTAATACAACTTTTTCAAATCTGATAATTCCAGGCGAAATGTCTAGAGACTGGCGAGACAGTTGCCATAAAGAAGGTTCTTCAAGACAAGAGGTATAAAAACCGTGAGCTACAGACAATGCGTCTGCTTGACCATCCAAATGTTGTTTGCTTGAAGCATTGCTTCTTTTCAACTACTGAAAAGGATGAACTCTATCTTAACTTGGTGTTGGAATATGTACCTGAAACTGTTCATCGAGTAATCAAGCATTACAACAAGATGAACCAGCGCTTGCCATTGATTTATGTGAAACTGTATATGTATCAGGTTTGCAATCTCAGAAATCTGCAGCATCTATGTATTTCATCTTTGCATATCAATGTGCCATGGGATAGTTAATGCAGGAATAGAATTTTGTAAAGTGTGTATTTTGAGTTTTTTGTTTTCCTTTAGCTTCGTCATTCCCTTGTCTGTTTGTCACATATCCGAAGTAAAGAAAGTTCCATGAACTATTTTCTACCTTGTTTTTCTATATTATGGTTTACAAAATAGTGCTAATACTGTTCAGGTTTCATCCATTGACAGATATGTAGGTCATTGGCTTATATCCATGGTAGCATTGGGGTCTGTCACAGGGACATCAAGCCACAAAATCTTCTGGTATTCTCCACTTGATGATGCTTCGTAGCATCTTTACTTGTACTTATTTAGGAATAAATTATTTTCCAGAAGGTTTTTTTAGCATAGAAATGCAATGACGCAGTTATTTATTTATAAGTTTTTATCATTTTCAATTAAGTGCATGACGCTTCTTTCCATGCATATACAATTATCTAGGCCGATAATTTTTACATAATAGTTTGCATTTCTGTACGACAGTACGAGTAGATGATTTCTACCTTATTGTAGTTTTATTTTGTTATATACCTTGAACAAATTTATGAAGGTCATTTTGTAAGACAGGTTAACCCACATACTCATCAGCTCAAATTATGCAATTTTGGAAGTGCCAAAGTTTTGGTACGCCTATTTGAGATACTAAATTCATGTTTCTCTCTTGGAACTATTATTGGTTAGACATTTGCTCTTTGATTTTCGCCGGCAGGTTAAAGGAGAACCAAACATATCCTATATCTGCTCTAGGTACTATAGAGCTCCTGAGCTTATATTTGGCGCTACTGAGTATACTACAGCGATCGACATTTGGTCTGCTGGCTGTGTTCTTGCTGAGCTCCTCCTAGGACAGGTGATTCTTAGATCTCATAATCAAATTGAGATGAAATCATTTAAGACATATATTTTGTATTTTTAAAGCATCAATCAACATTTCCAATGCCAAAACAGCCTCTTTTTCCTGGTGAGAGTGGAGTTGATCAACTTGTAGAAATCATCAAGGTACCATCGAATGACATTTCCACACTAGGGCTATTCGTTGTCATTTATAACCTCACAATATGATGTCATGCTAGATTCTGGGTACTCCGACAAGAGAAGAAATTAAATGCATGAACCCCCCCTTATTATTAATAAAACGGAATGGCGTCGTATGATCCATGTAGCCGACCCCACCTAGTGGGATAAGGCTTTGTTGTTGTTGTTGAACCCCAATTACACAGAGTTCAAATTTCCACAGATCAAAGCTCACCCATGGCATAAGGTACATTCTCATGTTTATCCTAATCTTATTTTTATTTGATTTAACTACTAACGTAATAATTCTTATCAGATCTTCCACAAGCGAATGCCACCTGAAGCAGTAGATCTGGTCTCCAGGCTGCTTCAGCACCAAATCTAAGTAGCACTGCTGTGAGTATATCTTAGCCATTCTTTTTGGGATAGTTAGACCTGTAACTTTTCAAGCTTGATCATAGATGCTTGAATAACTTGCTACTCGTTCAGTTGGAAGCATTGATTCACCCATTCTTTGATGAGCTTCGAGACCCAAATACCCGTCTACCAAATGGTCGCTATCTACCTCCTCTGTTTAACTTCAAGCCTCATGGTAAGTTTTTTGGCATAGCCGAGACATGATTACATTATTTGGTTTTCTCCATGACAAAAAAAAGTTCACACTTGATTATTTTGTCTATGATGTCCAATTGAACAGAGTT
Source organism: Pontederia crassipes (assembly GCA_030549335.1). Lineage (NCBI taxonomy): Eukaryota > Viridiplantae > Streptophyta > Magnoliopsida > Commelinales > Pontederiaceae > Pontederia > Pontederia crassipes. The sequence goes on along the minus strand of CM060193.1, from coordinate 53,363,304 downwards.
GAAAGGAGTCCCATCAGAAATTGTGTCAAAGTTGATCCCTGAGCATGCTAGAAAGCAATGTCCTTTCCTAGTCTTGTAATTTGCTCAGACATATGATGGCTGATTTAATGTGTATGCTTTTCTTGGGGAAATATTCCGTGTGTACCTATGTAAGGTAGAAACAATGTCCTTCCACGTTATCGTAACCGTGCTTTAATGGACGAAATTAAATCGCCAATTTGGTACTTCCGTTGTCCATGATCACCTCCACTTTCATTTTGTGAAGAAAAATATGTCATTTTCCTGACATTTGTTGTTTACCAAACATATAGATGAACACCAACAGCTAAAAGTTAATGAACTTGGCCGACCTTTTTTTTCCCATGGCATGAAGGTAAATATGTTAAAATCTATATTTGCTTAACATTACAAAAATGTGTAAAATTCTATTTCTAGGTTTATGTTTTTATTGATTAATTTATTTGTAATGAAAATGGCTCTATGATCTTGTCGCCTTAAATCCTTTTGAGGTTTAATTATAAGATCCTTTACCAAGCCTTATATTTTCTGTGTTTTTAAATTTGCTTACAACGACAACATTAATATAAACAATTCATTAGATTTGTGTACTATGAGCTCTACTGATGGTGCTATTTGCACCATTCGGCCTAAGTTTATCATGATCAAAAGAACTTTATATTTTCGACCCAAAAAAGAATTCTATATTGATCAGACTTCTATAACGATTAAAATCATGATTAAAAAATTAATATAGGAGAATAAGGGATATATGGATCAAAGTTTGAACCATACCTATTATTTTGTTTCCTATATCCCTTATTATTTGGTTTATATTTGTTGAGTACACATGTGTTGATAATGTTTTCTTTGGAAATTGACATTTTATATTGGAGTTTGGTCATGCATTTGTTGATCCATCACACTTCGATGCAACCTTCATGACAATGTTCACGAGCTCACGAAAGTGGTCATGGTCTCCTAGAATGAATGCATATATGTTTGTAAGTTCTGATAATTAATGTAATGATCCAATTTATGTAAACAATCCATTCCCATGAATGCATGTTTCATGTTACTTGTTTATTTCAGATAGTTATTAACACCTTACTCCTAGAACTTAATGTAGTTAGGGGGTAATCTTAACACCTTACCGAACTTCTTTTAGTCAGCGGGATACAAAGTCCAATCCTAACAAGAACTTGCTTCATAAGAACATTGGTTATGTTTCATGACAACACACATCGTGTTTCACCATCTTCATATGCCACATCATGTTTCATGAGAACACAAGTATCTTGTATGCCAAAATAAATAGAAGTAGCTAAACACAAGATATACTTTCAATATAGCTAGAGATTTTAACAAAAAAGGAAAGTAGAACAAGAATATTGTTTTAAATTCGTTCATAAAACATATTAGAGTGGTTAAAAATTAGAAAGGTACTAGAATGCATCACAAGTATTTTGTCTGATGCATATCTTGTCTGTTGTTGAAATCACAAGTAGCCAGACACCTGAATTGAATGTGCTGATCCTATTCAAAAGTAAACAAAACATTACAATTAAAAGAAATATTCTAAAGTCAATCGACAAAAATAAAGATAAAGTAACAAATTGTTTAATATCTTTAATTAGCTTGTCCACTATTGAAACAAGAAGCAACTCGACAGCAATGTCCTTCAGTTAAGAAATACAAAACATGAACCAATGGTTTGTTAGGGACAAAAAAATATGATAATAAACTTAAGCAAAACATGGCTAAACCTTTGGTTACATGAGCAACTTGTTGTCTCCTTTTGTTGCATAATGCATACCATAATATTGATTTTTTTGTTAGGTGATAATATTGCATAACAACTAACAAGTATTTACATATAAAATACTTAAAATTTCCTGAATACATGTAATGATGAACCAAAAATGTTGTTGCTCTCTTTTGTTGGTTTTTCATCATATTCCTTTTTTTTGTCGCTTGCAACAGTAGAATTTTGATACCTGATTTAACTCTTCCAAGTTTCTTCAGTCTCCCTTTCGATTTTACATGAGGTGGATCATGAATAATAATGTCCATCACTTGTGAGTTGTTTCTTTGGGTAATTGAGGTCTCAACTGAAGTTGTTTCATCACATTGAACTAAAGTTAATTTTTCAATAAAACTATCTAGGAGGGGCTACAATATCAAAATGATATGAACGCAAATCCATTTAAGTAACCATCCACATATTATGCCTAAATATCTAGTCTTGAATTGGCGTTATGATTCTTTGTCCAATCATAGCATTGTATGCATAATGAATTTTGCCTTTTGTTGAATACCTACCGAGCATCCATTGTCTATCTATAAAAGATGTAATGTTCTAGTAATTTGGAAACATATTCAATATTGAGAACATACAATGCCAAATAATAAAAGATGCCATCCCTCTCAAACCTTTTACAAGAGCACTTAATCAAAATAATAGGCTACTTATTAAACTCCACAATATAAATTTTTTCATCACGGACATCTCCTAAATACACGTAATGCACAATTTTTTGTCCTTATTCAATTATTTTAAAGCAAAAATCAAGCATACTCATTAACTCTTATTGAAATAATGTAAATTTTTTTCTCAATATAAACATCTTCTGCATGCTTCTCCAAAGGATTTCTTGTAATTATAGCTACTACATAATTTAAATTATGCTTACTGATCTTTGAATCGTGCACATGCCTGCATCAAATACATCAGTTAAATAAACAAAAAGCCCAATGATCATGTTTCTTATATATTATTGCAAGCCAATGATCATTTCTAATTTTATACTTTTCCTTCCGCAATAACCATGTATCTTGATGAATTATGAATCCATTTGTCATATTTTTGTTTAAAGTTACATGTGATATTTCTTTGGAAACACCTTGTGGATGACATTACCCATTGCAACATCATCATTAGTAATTATGAATATATGATGCTTCTCATGCATGCACTCTAACCGTGTCTTGGATAACAAAAAATATTTCTTATGCTTCATCAGCTAATAAAGCACACCCAAATATGATCGATTGTCTATGGTGGTTAACTCCAGTAAATGTGCGAAAGGCATGCATAGTTTAGTTGCTACATTTATTGTATCAAAACTTACAACATCTCCAAAGGTAGCATAACTATCTCTTGATTTTGAATTTGTTCAAAATACACTTCTTGCAATATTATTCTTATCCACTTCCTATATGAAAATGAAGTTTTCATTTTTGACATATATTCACATGTTTTCATGTGATAAATATAATTTTGTGATGTTATCGACGTCTCACCTGAATAATTAAGTACCTTGGAAATTAAGGATGGACTCATTCCAACACCATATAAATTATTCATCACCAATTTTAATCCATTAAATATTTTGCTATGAGAACGCAACATTGCGGTCTTTGTGGGAGTAATAAGGAGATGTGTGTCTTTCATAAAAAAATTTAACCTCCCATTTTTCATCATTACGACTTGTAAATGTGCCCCACAAATTACTCGAACATCTCTTCTTCTTTTCACATTTTTCCTTGTTTCTTCGTCATTAGTAATCTTGTGCATTCTTTAGAACAAACAAGCAATCTACTAATGAAATTGCTAATTTTTCTACACATTTCAGTATAAGACTTGCGTGCTGGAAAACCAATGACTTTGGCATACAAATTGTAATATTCATAAACTTGATTTTTTTAATCAAAGATCATACCTAACATTGACTTTGCCACAAGTTGATCTTGGCCAAGAGTGATCATTAGACAAACGCTCGACATTATGTTCAATGTGAAGAAGATAAAAAATAAGATAAATTTCTTAACAAAAGTATAAATTACTAATGATGGAATGCCATTTTCATGCTAACAAATATAACATATACCACTATACAACTGAAAAATATTATTTCCATCCATATAAGTAATCTACATAAAGAGGGGGAAAATAAATATCTGATCATTTTGCTTTAGATAATAATGCAACGATAATTAAACTAACATTCCAAATCAAAGGTACAAAGAAACACAAACCATGTTGACAACGATTGAGTTTTCTGTGCAACTAAAATCCATTAGAATAATTAAACTAACATTCATGAGCAATCTCCAGTAATCATGAGCAATAGCAGTTTTTTGTGCAATGGAAAGCTACTATATTAATTGAACTAACATTCCAAATTAAAGGCACAAAGAAACAAAAGACATGTTGACAACAACTCAGTAAGCAATAGCAATTGATCGTGAGAGAAAAAAAGCTTGGCTGAGATTTCAGCAATGGCTGTTGATCATGAGCAATAGCATTTTACTATGCAATTGAAAGCTAAAAATTAGTAATACCTGTTGGGGATGGTGGTAGGGAGGGTCACGCTCCTTCTTCTCACCTTCCATGTACGCAGCGGCTTTCTTGACGAAGAGATTCGGAGAGAGAATTGTGATCCCAATGACCTCCTAATGAAATGGACCTTAACTCTAGAGAGATTTGGGAGAGGCAGCTTAACTATGAGAGAGACTTTAGGGAGAGTACTGTTCTTTTTTTTTAGGTTTAAGTTGACGATGATTTTTTTTTATCAAGATAGGAGTTAGACCGGTCATCCTGCTAATGGATTGACAGTTACACCTATGTAAGATCAATAAACCAAATTTGAATAGTGCCTCAATCTGGACCATTGATTTATAGGTATGGTTCAAACCTTGAACCATACCTATTATTATATATTTATTAATATAATAATGAAAAATACACTCTATATTGCCAACTCGATGACCCGACCCGACCCAAACTAGTTTGGGTCGGGTCAAGTCATGGTTGGGTCGGACCCAACCCGATCTTGGGTCGGGTCAGGTACGGGTCAAAATATTTCGACCCGAGTCATCCAACCCAACCCGACATGAATTTTTATTTTATTTTTATTTTTTTGTTTTCAGCTTTTATTTTGTATAAAAATATTTTAAATATGTAAAATAATATTTAACACATTATTTTATACTTTTTAAATAAATATTATATAATATTATATATTAAATAATAGAAAAAGTAAAAAAATGAAAAAAAATGAAAAAAATGATGGTAACTCGACCACCTGACCCGATCGAATCCGATGTGAATCAAGTTAGATTGGATGGGATCCAACCCTCTTTGGAGGGTTGACTCGACCTGACCTGACCCAATCCGATTAAAATCGAGCAGGTCGGGTCATGAACACTCCACCAGGTACACTCTACTCCGTGAACCACATTTTAAGGTGAGTATGAAGACATATGGGGTGAGTGTTAAAATTTAAATGATATTAAAAAATAAATTATTAAAGGACAGAAAATGGAAACAAAAAGAGAAAATGTTAAAGAAAAATAAAAATAAAAGAAAGAAGAATATTTGAAATAAAATATATTAATAATAAATAAATAATAAACTATTAATATTTATGACATGAAATTAACTTTTATGATTATTAAAACTTTTAATAAATAAAATTAGTGTGCTATTCGTATATTTAATATGATTTTTTAATATTTTGATTATATATAGTATTACTACATCATATAAATAATATTATATCTTTAACATCATTCTAAATAATATTATTTTAATATAATTGGGTCTAATTCAGTCGAATCGGATCAGTTCAACCATAACCCAATAAGAATTGGGTAGAATAAAGCAGTTTCTCATAGTTTAAGTAAACAAATTTATTTGGGAGTTCGCATTAATCAGGTGAGTGATTCTAAGTGAATATAACTGGATGATGAGTTGTGATTTGGGTAAGTTACGTTAAATAATATCCAACTTTGATCATTTCTCGATGCTACCCTTCAACTTTACTTTTTAACCAAACTGCTCTTATCTTTTAACTCGTTTCATGGAATATCCTTTTCACCATTGATCACACGTTTCCCGATTGCCCAACTGATGTGGCAATATTTTTCTCTCTGCCACGTAGGTAACTGTCTGACTTGACACCACCACATAGACTGCTCTTCACATCAACACATTATTAAAGAATAAAACAATAAAAATTAATAAAAAAATGAAAAAAAGATGTCATCCTCTTTCTCCTATCACTGGAATCTTGGATGGCCACCCCCACACCTCTCCTCTCCGGGGCAGAGAAGAGAGAGGGGAGGGGGCGGGGGTGACACCCCCCTCTCCGGCACTAGAGAGGAGAGGGACGCCTCCTCCCCCTCTACACGCTCGCTCTCAAACTGGACCCATCTCCCTTTCTTTGCGCGTGCAGAGGGGGAGGGACAACAACTGAACAAGAAAGGGAGAGGGGGTGTCGCCCCTTCGCCGCCCTTCATTCTTCTTTGCGAGGGGGAGGGTCAACGCCCCCTCCCCGTCTCCTCTCCAGTGTGAGAGGAGAGGGTGTCACCCCTCCCCCTTTTCTTATCGCCGGAGAAGAAAAGGGAGGGGGCGACGTCCCCCTCCCTGTCTCCTCTTCAGTGTGAGAGGAGATGATGCCCCTCCACCCCTCCCTCTAGTGTGAGAGGAGAGGGGGCGGGGGTCCAGTGTGAGAGGAGAGGGGGAGGGGGCGTCGCCATCCCCCTTTTCTTCTCGCCGGAGAAGAAAGGGGAGGGCTGACACCCCCTCGTTCTTCTCGCAGGAGAAGCAAGAAGAAAGGGAGAGGGTGGAGGGCCACCTCCCCCTCTCCCTTTCTTCTTGCCAGAGAAGAATGAGAGGGGGTGGGGGGCCTCTCCCTTTGCCGGAGAAGAACGGAGGGGGCTCCCCCTTCTCCCTCTCTTCTCGCCACCCCAACCCCTCGTTCTTCTGTGATCTGTAGAAAGGAAGGGCCGTCTCCCCCATCTTCTTGTCGTAGAAGAACGGGGAGGGGAGCCATTCTTCTTGTCGGGCTTCTCCGAGGCGACGCCCCTCTCGATCCTCCCTCAATTTTTTTTATTTCTTAATATTATTTTTTTGTTTTAATAATCTGTTGACGTGAAAGGTAATTTGCACGATGGTGCCACGTCGGACGAGTGCCTACGTGGAGGAGAAAGAACGTCACCATATCAACTATGCGACCGAATAACGGGTAATCAGAAAGGCATTTGGTGCAATGAGTCAAAAGATGGAGGACATTCTTGTTGCCAATTAAAGATGGAGGGTAGCGCTGAGCGAACGTCAAAGTTGGAAGACCTTTGGTGTAATTTTTCGTTAGAATTTTGATTTGGATGTTATATTGAATAATCACCATTGCTTTCCTAATATTGAGATGACAATACAAGAATAAAAAGGTCACAGTGCTTTGCTATAAGGTCACCAGTCTCAGTAAACCTCTCATAAATTCAGGTGGAGAGGAGTTTAAGAAGTTAAGCTTGTGGAAACATTAATTGTTGGCTGGAAACTTCTTGTAAGATCTCATTCCGTGATCCATTTTGCTTAAAATAATTTGGCTTCTTAGAAAAAAAATCATATTAAAGGAACATATGTACCATGGATAAAATGTTAAATCTTTCAACAGAAAGCTGAATCAGTATAAACATATCGAGTAAACAATAGAAAAGAAACACTGTGACTTGTCACGTAAATCATTACACCTCACTCTTCTTCCTGCCCCGTTCGTTAGCTGCCGTAACGTCCGTACTTCATATATATCCTTCTAAATTCTGATGTCCCCCGAGAACCAAAACTGCCGTTTATAATAAAATTACGAAACATTTTAATATTTTATAACTTTGACAATCATAAATTCTTTTTACCTAAATTACTCTTGATCCATGATATCATTTGAAGAAAATATATTAATGATGAAGCATGCAGAATAATTCAAGTTGGAAGAATAATTATCTAAAAAAATTGATGATAAAAAGGATATTGAACTAAAAAAAAATCCAACAATTGCATTTTGGCTCTAAAGAGGTACACAGTCGTCCATATACATTATCAGTTGCTTTTGTGAAAGTCACAATTTTTCCTTGTGTGAGCACGTGATGTGATGGCTGGATTCTTATGATGAAATGGGAATATATATGTAATATCCTGGTTTTTTCTGAACTTTTTGTTCAAACTTTCGTGGTTTTTTCTTATATAAAGCCTCTTTTCTCTCTCATTTTTTTCCACATCTTGATGACTAGAGCTTGAGGAAGAAGGAAGAGGAGATCGGGGAGAAGGAAGAAGAGGAAGAAGAAAAGAAAGAAAGAGGAAAAAGATCTAAGATCAAGATATGTAAAGGGGATCCAAATTTCTCTCTTTCCTCTTAATGATATTTTGTTTGGATTGAGAGATTCAAGGACACCTTATTCTTGCAGGGATTTTGATTGAGGGTTGTATAAATAAGGATTTGCATGATTGAAAGTTTCATGATTTATGTTGCATAATATATTAAATTCATGACTGTCTTGTAATAATTATTCGGATAGGTTTTACTTATCCAAAAATTACAAATATATATGGATGAAAATGTCTCGAAGTCTAGTTTCCACAAAATTAATTTCATATGGTTTGGAGTTGTATACAAATAGTTATTATCCATACATCGGACTGGTGTCATGTTGTCTCAGAAATTCATGACTGTGTTTGCAATAATTATTTGGATAGATTTTACTTATCCAAAAATTACAAATATATATGGATGGAAAGATCTAGAAGTCCAGTTTCCATAGAAATTGGTTTCATATGATTTGGAATTGTAGACAAATCATTATGATCCAAATATCGGACTGGTATCATGCTGTCTCGAGTAACAACGAGACCAAATTGTAAAACGTATAATAAATTGGAAATATTGAATTAGGAATTGAAATTTATTCCCAAGTTAAAGGTATGTGTTATCTTTCTGTGAAAATTTGAATCATCTGAAAATAATAACTATAAGTTAAGTTATTAATATTTTAATGACAGACCAGAAAAATGATGTATATTATATTTATGTTATTTATAAGGTATTACTATTATGTATTATTGATTGATGATTGTATATGACACGGCATGCATGGACAGCCGCAACTATGTTAAAATTTGAAAACTGAGCGACGTAAATTATTTGTTGATTGCAAAGCATAATGAACTCAGTTGTGGATGATGTTACATGTCGACCCTCTATGGCCCTTTATCGGATAATTGTTCGGAATGATTGTTACACACATCGACAATGGTGTGTCATTCTGATGTCACCCTCGGGTGAGAGTCCAGAATGACCGTTACATGCATCGACAACGGTGTGTGCATTCTGATGTCACCTTCGGGTGAGAGGGGAGCATTAGCTCCTAGGCCTAGCTAGCCTATTGAAAGGGCAACGATATAAGTCCCAACTATCGAAAGATATAACATTAATAGAAAAAGGCCAATGATCGATCGAATTGAATGATGTCCCACGAAAGTGAAAGTCCAAAGGGTTATAAAGCAACTCCGAGAAAAGTTATGGAATGATGTCTTACGAAAGTGAAAGTCCAAAGGATTATAAAGCAATCCTGAGGAGAGTTATGTAGGCAATAGTTATGGTAAGGGTATCTTATATGCCTATGGATTGAATGAATGATTGTTATGAATGTCCATACTATAAGTATGATGATGATTACATGTCTTCCATGCAATTACTTATATGCATGATGATAGAATGTTAACGTTTGACATATAGATCATATATTAAGACATGGCATGCATATTTTTACTTATTTTATATAAAGATGATGCATATCATGTAGTATCGTGTTTATGATCATATCATTACATCCATGGCCTTTACATACTCTAACAGGGAAACCTCTGCACCCTGGATCCGTGCAGGTGCATAGTGATTTGGATGGATGACGGCTCAGCTCATGACGAATAAGATTGCACAATAGTTTAGGATGTAGAGTCGTTATGTTTTAGAGTCTTTTGACTATGTTGTTAAAGAATATTTTAATCGCTATTAGTAATGATGTTGAAAGATGTTTCAATTCTATAATCAAACTTTTGATGTTTCATGAAGTTTTCCACATTTTTATTGAAAGAGTATTTTATCATATTTAATTAGTTTTATGCTTCCGCTATAATAGATGAAAATCATATTTTTACTATGATTATGTGATGGCGAACGGGCTAACACAACCGAATGACCAAATTGTCCTTGACAATTTGGGGGTAAATTCGGGGTGTTACAATATATGATTTTAGGGTGATGCTATATCCTCCTAAATTATTAGAATTAACCTCCTAACTCACTCACAATGGCATTGCATGTAATTTTATCAACTTTGTTGGGTAATTTAAGGATGTGAGTATTAGGAGGATTTTTAGGCTAATCTTTTAGGAGGATTTAGCATTTTTGATGTTTTTAAGGTTATCCCATTTCTCCTGGATGATAAATCTTATATATGCTTTCCTTCAACTTTATTATTTGTGTCCCCTCTCCCTCCCCATCGGTGCATTCGTGGCCACGAGGATTTTATAAGGGCCTTCTGCATCTCAATGCCCTCTTTTTAATATTTTTGAGTCATATATATATATATATATATATATGACTTAAAGAAGCTCCTACCTATTCAAATAGGTAGGAGCCTTCTAATTAGTGTCTTAATCGTCCAAGAGGTAGAAAGGGAAGACGACGAGAAGGGGCACAGGTGCGAAAAGTGTATCGGGAGAGATGGAGGGGGAGCAGGAAGGCCGATGAGAAAAAACTCATCGGATTCTTCTTTTGTTCTCTGTTGAACTGCGCGTCAAATCTTAACCGTCGATTAGATCGACAGATTAGGACAATAGGTAGGAGGCTCCTACCTATTTGAATAGGTAGGACCTCCATTAAATCCATATATATATATATATATATATATATCCCTCCCCTAGGTGCATTCCTGGACACGAGGATTTTATAAAGGCCTTCTGCATCTGAATGCCCACTTTTTAACACTTTTGAGACATACATACATACATATATGATTTAATGGTGTCTTATGCCTACTCCCCTACCGTCCGATCTAATCGGACGATCGTCGATAGAGTGCGAGATCACGCGCGTGAACCGTGTTAGACAATGGGCAAAATCGTATGACCTAAATTCAATCGGATGCTCTCGATCGAATGTGTTGATCGATCGACTAGATCGTACGATAATGATCGGATGAATCTAGACCATTGATATTCTAATTAACATATGATAATAGGTTTAATGGAGGGTCATAATTGTCTTGCCCCTCATTGTAACCCCCTACCCTCCATCGTGAATGAAAAGATAACGAGGGAGAAGAAATTATCCATCGTGAACAAAATTCTTCTCCCTATTATCTATATAATATGATGTGTGTGTGGCTCTCTCTCTCTCTCTCTCTCTCTCTCTCTCTCTCTCTTATTCTTCTTCTCCACTTCATCTTCTTCTCCACAATTGTAGTGGTGTTAGGTGTGTGTCCAAGTCTTCTTAGTGTCTTGGCGTGAATACCATTAGAGGGATTATCGTTACGATCCTCTTCGGCGAACTTTCTCTCTGTTGAATAACATTTACGAGGTAATGAATCGAATCATTACTAATATTATTATGATCTTGATTTCATATTATTTTTCATTTCAGAGCAGAAAGAAGAACAATATGATTATTATTCAAGATTAGATTAAAAAATTCATTACAAAATTCTTCTCCCTAATATTTTAATACGATTAAAATAGATGTTGTCTTATTCTATTGAATATTATGTCAACTATTTCAATTTGATTAAAATAGTAATATATATATTATGTTAATCTATTTAAAATAAAAAAGGGGCCACCGAGAAATGGCCGTTGGCATGGGACGTCGGGCATCAACACTGCACTCATGCGATGAACACACAGGCCGATCGGCCGCCACTACGGTCTCGCTATGAAATGTTGTAAAGTTAAAAATGAGCTTGCATGCTCTCTATTCATTTATTTAATTGTGTTAAATGTATAAGAGGCATGTGTGCTTAATCATTGATGTAATTTTAGTATAATTTGTTGATTTTGAGTTATGAATTAAATAAGATATGAATCCCAACATAATACTATCATCAATAGGAAAATATTGACATTTTCAACTAAAATGTGATTATTTTTCATTGTTGGAAAATCGTTCTTTTATTGAAAATTTTAAATCTATTCTTCTAAAACATTTGATGTGATATTCACATATGACATTGCTCATATTATTGGGGGTCAATATGTTATATCAGATTGATGTGTCTATGAGTTTTATTAACTCGAAAAATATAATTCATCATTAGAAAATTGTGAAATTTTCTTAAGTACTTGATACAAAATGAATAATACATATGTTTGACTTTTCTCATATTATTGGGGGTTGATATATTGTATTAAAATTGATAAATATAACTAAAAATCTTTTATGAATATTGAGTTTAAAGCTTGAGAGATTGTGAAACTTGAACGTAGCATTCTGTCAATAGGAAATGATAAAATTGTTTAACATATTATTGGGGAATAGTACTTATGCGACACAATTTGAAGTTATCGTAACAAAAATTGATGTGATAATGTGAGACATCATATATAACTTTGCTCATAATATTGAGGGTTCATGTAATTCAATCTCATACTTTCCAGATTGATGGGTGCAACTCAAACGATGTATATTCTTAGATCTTATTAGGGCGCGGGATATATGTCGGAGGCTAAAGTATGATTAGGAATCCTAAATAGTTAGGACTGAAAAGGAAGTGTATCCCGTACCCTGGAGGTCATGCTACTTAGATCTTGTTAGGGTGCGGTAAATGGCTAAAAGAGATCCTAATTCTCACTAAAAAAGAAAGTCTTTCATCTTTTTGTTTTTGAGGATATTAGCAAAGTATTAAATTAGTGGGAGACATCATTAAATGAAAGACCAAAGTTTAATGATGATTTAGTATAAACATGATTGTATTTATTTTGAATTGTATAACTTCTTTATATGCTTTTCCTTAATGTGTTACTACTTGATGGATAATTGATCGAATCAATACATTTGGTGTTGGTAAGAGATATCAAAAATTTGATTTTTGAAATCTATTTTGATGTGATCATAGCACACTATACATGCTCAAATGGATTTTGAGAATGAGGATAAAAGTCTTTATATATGATTCAAAATAAGATGATGATCTTGTAATTAATTGAAGATGATAATCTTCAATTACAAAAGAGATATAATTAATGAAGATGATGATATTCATAAAAGCCATTGTATATGCATAATTAATATTCGAATATTAAATTATGTGTTCAAATTGCGTTATCGTCAAATTATTTGACCCTTCTTAGCATACTATTTTGAGTATTAGATTTGTAATAAATTTATGCAAAATGTTGCATTAATAAGTTTATTTAAATATGATAAAGGATATAATTTTTACTTTCCGTTGCGTATGACTCTACATGAGATGATAAAGTCATCATAACTTATCCTTAAATAAAAAAATAGTAAATAAATAATTTAGAACATATTATTCTTTCAAATTGAATATGAGTTCATCTTGAAAGAATAATGACATTATTGTTAATGTCATGTGATGTTATTGATTGTTGAGAAGAATTATAAAGGTTAGTGTAAGAATATTAGATAATATTATAAAATTTTGACACTAATTTATGATAATTAGTAAAATATTATTATAATATTTCATGTCAATAATAATCATATTATGAATATGATTATACATTGTCAAATATACAAAAGTTAAGAATGTAAATTTTGCTTCTTATTTGAAAATTTTGAAATGTTCAAAGATACAAAAATAATGAAGTCAAATTTATGACTTTTTTATTTGAATAAGTGTTAATTCACTTCATATATTTGACATTTAAAGACTATATTAACATTCTTTTACCATGTGAGAAAATACTTTAGAACTTCATTCTTGTCACATTAAAACATATGAGATATGAAATAAATATGACATTATTCTTAATTATGTTAAGGTGTTCAAATTTTTGAAAATTGAAACCATAGATTGAAGTACATAAAGTTATCTTGTGAAATACCAAGACCAATTTAATGATATCCTAATACAACAAAGTGTTGTTGTAAAAGATTAATGTCTTTTATACTCAAGCAATTATTTATAATGCAAGAGGATAGTGAGAACATATATGTGAATTGGATGAAAATCACAAGTTGAATTTCAAATCACCACGATAATGATAGTAATATATCTCGATTCAATTGTTTAAATTATTCATAACAAGATCTTATTATTTGGCATAAATTCAATTATTTGAATTATAAATTAATATACAATCATTAATTTTATTTTTTTAAAAAAAATAGAAGATACAAATCTCACTATTGATTTTGTGTATTTGATTCTTCTTAAGATAATACACACTTTCAGTTGGAGAAAACAATTTTCACCGTTGTTGATGAAACAATACACAAATGATTCAATCAACTAAAGTATGAATGTCATACACATAAATCATCTGCTCGAAATATAGAGAAGTTCAACTGAACATTAGCATTTATGGTGATAGTTTTGACATTCAATATATTCTGTTAATAAATGAACAACTCATTACTAAAGTCGTTTAGTATATGATGACACATTATTGACAAGTTCAATATTAGTAAATAGTTTACTAAGACTAGATTTCAAAGGATGATATATAAATGTTTATCTTAATTCAAGTATGACATCACATTCATCCTTCACAGTGGAGTCATTTCTTTTATGACTAACATGGTATGTTGTATTAGAATCCATAAGTCATTATATTGATAATGACTCATTTGAAAGCTTGAATGTCAAGCTAAGATTTCATCAGAAAATTACATTATGAATTTTAAATATACAACTTATGAAAATTGAGGTGTTTTGACACTTCAGCATATAAAACATTTAGGCGATTGTCGCACAAATATATTTGAAGTAGATTCAAGTAATAAATTTTCATCTAAAATACATATTTAGAAGATGAATTTTTGGAAACTATGAAAGATTATCTTTAGTGCAAGTGGAAGAATATGTGGTAGTATTTGAAACTTACCACAATAAGTGATAGTATTTGAAACTTATTAGATATTATATATCTATATAAGACTTATCGGAATGAATATGTCCTAAACGTAATCAAATACTCGAAGTTATATTAAAATAATGAGTAATATGATATGATCATTAGAAAATTACGCTTTGATGATTCAAATTCATCCAATTTTTATGATATGATTATAACGAAAATTAAAATTATCAAGTTTATACAATTATTAGCATTATTCCCATAATATGTCAGAATATTGAATTCATGACATTGTCCATGAAGTATCAATATGATAAATGTGATATGATATGATCATAACATGAGACATATTATGTCTACTTCAAAAGGTCGTTTGTCACTTGAAGGATTGATGATAAGACAACTTCAATCCAACTAGGTGATTGTGCAGTTCGTTGATTAAAAAGTTTGATGATATTAGTTCTCATTATACATCATAACAAATACACATGTGCTTGTTTAAGAATAAGTTCACTGAACTAACCTTCATGAAAAACTTGTTGGTTGGACTATTAGCAAGTTTTTCTTTAATACGTTTGTACATGTGATCCTTTGACCTGAGATATCATTGATATCTTATGTGTTTATGGATATTTTTTTATAATGTTAAAAGATCATTGAAAAATGAATATCTAGTTTATTGGAGATATTCAAAATACATAAAGATATATGAGTATTCAAAATGGAATCTATGACTCTTATAAAGAGATATGTCCAGTAATAAATAAGATTGATTACAAAGTTTGTGGCCACAACAATATGAGAATGAGTTCTCAATGTTCTTTAAACAAGATGTTTATCAATATAATTATGTATTGAGATTCGGGATCTAATATTTCATCATGTCTTATTAATCTCAATCAGGATATACGTGTATGTATATCATATTATAGGTACACTAACCTTCCTACTACTATAGGGGTCAAGACATACTGCTAGGTGCACTCTTGGTCTATAAGGGTTCATACAATTTGTTTGGGAATATTGATAGATTGTGCTATCAAATTATTATGTGATGAATGTGATTCATATTGAACACTTAGGGTTATAGTAATATGAACCTAATGGGTCACACACAAATAAGATTATTGAAAAGATTTTTAGAATTATTTGATTTCAAAATTAATCAAGCTTATTAGGTGTCTAGCACATGCCTAACTTGATCATGTTGCACAATAATAGTGGAAGAACGATTGATTAGATCAATAACATATATGTGTATTATCAAGATGTGTAAATCACTATCTCATCTTGAAAAGATGAACCAGTAAATGCATTAAAAGTGTATTGAGTTTAGTGCAAGTGAGAGTTGTTAGACAATGGGCAAAATAGTATGCCCTAAACTCAATCGGATGGTCTCGATCTGATGTGTTGATCGATCGGCTAAATCATACGATAATTATCGGATGAATTTAGACCATTGATATTCTAATTAATATATGATAACGGGTTTAATGGAGGGCCATAATTGTCTTGCCCCTCATTGTAACCCACTACCCTCCATCATGAATAAGAAGATAATGAGGAAGAAGAAGTTACAGAATTCTTCTTCCCATTATCTATATAATAATGTATTAGTCATGATGTGTGTGTGTCTCTCTCTTATTCTTCTTCTCCACAATTGTTGTGGTGTTAGATGTGTGTGCAAATCTGCTTGGTGTCTTGGCATGGATACCATTAGAGGGATTATCGTTATGATCCTCTCCGGTAAACTTTCTCTTTGTTGAATAGCGTTTATGATGTAACAAATAGGATCCTTACTAATATTATTATAATCTTGATTTCATATTATCTTTCAAACAACACGCTGGGGTTGAAGGCTAAGGCATCAGCGGGAGCGCTAGCCAGCCGGACATATAGCACCTTCGAGAGCCTTCTCGCCCACTTGTGGTGGGTCGTGACCAAGACCAGCTTCCGCATCTCCGTCGACGGCCACGCGCGAATGGTCCCACGTGTCCCGAATGTCTTCAGCACCCTCGTCATGTGGGCGTTCCTTGGTGTGACATCAGGCGAGCTCGTCGGGAGGCCGTTGCAACACGCAACAACACCCTCCGTCAGATCGACCTCCCTCCGCCTGAACGACCCTCCCTCCATTGGATCGACCCTTCCTTCTCCGGCTCAACCTTCCTTTTACCAGAACGATGCTGCATTTGCCGATCGAAGAGGTAAGGAGCTCGATCAGAGAGAGCAGCGAGGTCCGAGCTATGGTGAGATCCAAGTTGCAACGAGATCGGGTGAAGTCAGCAGGCGAGTTCCTGAGATCCAAGTTGCAACGAGAGCGTCGAGGGCAGTGAGAGCGAAGATCATGGGATAGAGAAGCAAGGCATTCCATCGGAGAGGGCCGAGCTCGGTGATGGAAGAGGAAGAGGTGGAAGAATTGGCGAAGCATTCCGTCGAAGAGGCATCGTAGCCGAACTCTAGGAGCAGTGCACTGTTCGTATGGGGGTCATACGCCTTAATATGAAGACATGATATATATATATATATATATATTAGGGTGAGATTGGTTCAATGGCCAAGATCGCGCGGATGCTACTTGAACCGATTGCTAAATTCTATCTAAATCGGTTCAAATGCCAAAAAAAGCTGAAAACAATGCAACCCCAACCGATCTCTCTCCCTTTCTTCTCCGATCATGTCGATGCAGACCCCTACCCCCAGCTGATATCTCCTCCTTCCTTGGTTGATCCCCCATGGTAGGAGTTGGTCACCATTAGCAGTAATCCAACTCGACGTTTCGTCTTGATGGTCAGTGCATGGTGTGATCAGCAGAGCCGTGATCCCCCTGGTAGCAGTCGGTCGTCGTCGCTGGTAGCATGTAACGACCCAATTTTTCAAAAAATAAATAAAGGATATATATTTTAAATTAATGGATTTGAAAAATCCAATGTTAATATTCTAGACTTAATTAATTCCAAAATTCAAGAAAAATTTGAAAAGATGGTTAAAGAGATAAGAGGGAATTTGAGAGGTATTGGATTTTATTGAGTTGTTATGATAGAAAAATAATTAATCTCAGATTTAACCAAATCTGAGAAATTATGGGGTGATAAATTATTGCAAGATTGATCTTAAGAGAGTCCAAGGCTTAATAGAAGTGAAAATCTCAAGTCTGCACTATAAATAGGCATTAAAAGGTGGCTGAAAAATTCCTTTCAACCAAACAAAATTTCTTCACAATGAGCCTCTCTTTTCCTCTCATTTGCACGTGAATCGAGACACCCCTGATTGCACGCGATGACTAGTTTCGAAGTTGGCATATAGGAGAAGATCTTCATAGTGGTGGTCGTGAGTTTCGGGTCGTGGACAGAGAGAAATCGCCAGCCAAAGTTTGGTGTTTGTGGAGATTTTCAGAGAAGGGACTCCAGTTAGTTTTTCAGTCAACTTTAGGTACGTAGGGGAAATCCCTATGTCGTCGGTTTACCACGACATGAAACCCTATTCTCTTCCCCTTTGTACCGAGAACCATTGATATACATATGCATTATTTGGACATTGTATGGCATAGTTATGAAGGTCGGAAAGTCACGTCGGAATGCACTTCTCCGTCGGCGGCAGAACTCGACCCGAGTTATGTTGTACCCGGCCCAAATTTCGTTGAATCCGGACCGAGTTGAACTCGAAACCGGATCGGGTTGTCCAACCCGACCCGGTTTCCTATTTGGTCGGCCTGGGTTCTAGCTTCGGCTCGACTCGGGTAGCGACGTGATTGTAATTGGAAGTGAACTGACCGATCCAGCCCGAGTTCACTGTACACCAGGTCCGGGATTGCCCTAGCCGAGGTGAGATTGAGCGATTCTGAACACGGTCCGGGTTCCGCCTGACGCAGGCCGGGTTCTGGAGTCAGAAAACATAATTTTTGAGTAATTTTGTTATAGATAATGGAATAATTATTTTGGTTAATTGTTCATAATCATATATGATTATAATTGTTAACATATCTGACCTTATCATACTCTCCAGATCTGATCCGAGATTATTAATCTTATTATTTTACTCGATTATGAGATTAACCGTAATATTGATCCAGTAGTTTTCTCTTGATTGGTTCCTTGTTTAACCTAAATTGAAATGTTAAAGATATGTCTTTAGGATAAATAATATAAAAGATGGAAACTGCTTGGTCTCCATGTTCTCATATTGTCTCTAAGCCCCCTAGGTCATTATTGTTATCGTATTGTATGGGGCAGATAGTGTACCTAGATGTTTGAGACGTCATCCTTTAGGGAAGCTATGGCTGTCATGTGATGGCCATGATCTTCCGCCATCACGAAGCTATTGTTAGCGCTATTATTGAATGGCGGCTTATCGTAGTTTGATCTCTCACTGGCCTACATAAAAGAGACATGGAGTTTTTCTTAATTGACTGAGCGCTCCCTATTGAATTGAATAACTCCAAAGATTGAGTTGAATTGGAATTAAATAGAATAGAAATTGAATTGAATCGAATCATGGTCAGTCGGATGTTGGCGTTGACCGGCTTTGCCTCCGCTCATCGAATTGAATTGAGATTGTTATTGGCCGATGACCATTGATGTTGATATACAATTGAAATCGTTAAATTTGATAGCGCCATAGTGATCAAGCATAATTGTTAATTGATAATCATTAATTGATTAGTCCTATGACTCCTTACCTGATCCTCTTTATTGATTTGTCTTTATTGATTATTGAGTTTTATCCTGCCATATTGATCTCTCTAGTGCTCTATTGTTTATCATTTTTTTATTGATATTGGTTTATTGTATATTGTTATGGTTAGACCCTACGTACCGAGTATTTTTATACTCATGGGTTTTCTCCTGCATTTGGATTCATGCAGGTGAGATGATAGAAGATGGTGATGTAGGTGGTCAGGCTCAGTGACAGAGATGTTGCACATGGTATAGGATTAAGTCATATTAGATTATTGGATTAGCTTTTATTTTCCACATATTTAGTATTGTGGAGTCATGGACGTTTCCAACTCTTTGATATTATAGATTGTTAGACGATCTTATTGTTATTTTCGCATTTTATAGAGTTCATTTTCCGCACAATTAATTTTAATAGAATAGTGTAGCGTCTTTGAGACGACTCTAAGCACGTGAAAGTCACGTGGGTCTCGGGGCATTACAAAAGGTATCAGAGACTAAGGAGAGACACTTCTTAGCTGTCTCTAATAGGTAGAATTGAGTCCATGTGCAACTATCACAAGTAACCACTGCAACCATCAAGTAGGCTAAAGTAAGTATTGTATTGTTATATGGATTATGGAGCTCACACTAATGGAATTAGTATTGCTATTGTTATGTTGGAGCAACTGCTATGACCTTTCCGGATCATATCCCACGGGCCCCAGGAGTGGATCACAATGGCTCTCCAGCAGGCCCAAGTCTCATAGGCGAGTGAGCAACAGATCCAAGGCCCTCAGATGAATGGACATCAGGAGGAACAGATGAGGCAAGGGTCTTTACCTCATGAACTTCACTCTACTCACACTGCGTATTCTCATCCCGGGAGTTACGCATGGCAGCCTGCTCAGGATTGTAAAGACACCATAGAAAGGTTCCTGAAGTTGCAGTTCCCTCAGTTCGACGGGAAGGGCGACTTTGAAAATGCTAAAAGATGAATCGAGGAGGTAGAGCAAATTTTCCTCGAGATGGATTGCGACGAGGACCGCAAGCTGATATATGTCAGTCGTAAGTTGAATGGAGAAGCCAGAGACTGGTGGAAGGCCGCCAAGCTTACCATGTTCTCAAGCCAGGATCATGTCACGTGTGAGAACTTTAAGAAGACCTTCAGAGATAAATTTATCCTTGCCTATGAGAGGAATGTCATCGTCGCAGCCCCAGTCCCCCCACTCTCGTCGATCTCCCTCTCGAGCAAGCGATTGTCATCAACTATCGGTCGCCGGCCATCGGGCTCCAAGCGTCGCTTGAGATTGGGGCAGACGCAGGGAGATGGGGATCGGTTGTCTCTCCTTTCACCAGCGAGGTGTAGATCGAGAGATGGGGCAGGCATCGGCTCAATTTTTTTAGAATGCCGATTCAGTCTCGGGGAATGTTGACGGTTGATTCGTGGATAAAGAAATTATAATGATCGAGATTCATTGATTTGAGGACGATATCATATATATATAATATAATATAATATAAGTAGCATGCAACTAACTTTTGTACAACTAATATGCAATCAACAAATCAAGATCTTTAGATCATGATTGTATGGTTGATATCAACATCTATTCAATTTAATATTAATTTATTAAATTTGATCTCAACCATTAATCATCATCCAATGATTCAGATTCATTGGATGCATATTGGTTATACAATTATATATATACACATATATATGAAAAAAATGATTGTACTACTACTGCTTTTAAGGGTAGCATCATCATACACTTATTAATCATCATTCGTTTCATGGTGGATGGTGAATAAAAAAATTATCCAATTAATTAAGTTATTATTCATTGTGAATTAAATGATAATTAATAGAAGTACGATGATGCTACTTGAGTAGCACAAACATTTATATATATATATATATATATATATTATAATTAATTAAGTCATTATTCATTACGAATTAAATGATAATTAATAAGGGTACCATCATGTTAGTTGAGTAGTACAAATATTTATATATATATATATTATTGGAGCAGGACTTGTCTTGATTTTGGTGATGTACTGCCCAACTGTATGTATATGGACGCTTCACATCATTTTGCTGATATCATTCTCTTTTCCTATTAAATTTCTTCTGAGTGTCAAGAAATTGACCTATGAACACTCGAGTGCTTTCCCAAGCGGCCAAGCCTTTTAATGGCAGATGCATTTAATGCAGAAACAACACCAACTTAAACAGCGAGTCCATTGGTAGAAAGAGAGAGAAATGCATTGGTGATCCGATCAAGAAGAGGAAGACGCGTGTGATCACTTTGTCATGACCATGACACTTGCTGTCCAGCTTCAAAATATCAATAGCCATCTCGGCCTTGTGACAGCCTTCACTAACTACTACTCGCAACCATCAGCTCTTAAAAATTTGAACGCCCCAAATCGATTTTCCCTCCCTCCTCCCACTTTCTCTCTCCGAGCTCTGCAATATACTCTCTTCTCTGTGAACATTCTGAAACCAAGCTGCACCAATGGTTCCCTTCTCTGTGGTATTTGCCGTGACATTTTTACTGCTGAGTCTTCATTATTCCGATGGAAGGCCACACGACCACAAGCACATAAGCATTCGATCCAAGTACATAGGAAACAGCCAAATCTCAACGCCGCCGGAAGCCGCGCTTGCTGATCCGCCCACCGGCAGCACTGCAGCTACGAACAGTTCCACTTCCATTTCTTCGGCCATCGACGTGAGATCCTTCGGAGCGGTCGGCGATGGATCTACCAATGACACCGAATTCTTTCGTGCAGCATGGAAGACCGCCTGCGCCTCGGAGTCCAGCGTCCTTCTCGTGCCATCCAACGGCACTTTTGTGATCACGTCGACCATCTTCACCGGACCATGTCATCCTGGCTTAGTGTTTCAGGTGATTAAGATCAGAGCTCGTACACGCTTCCATTATTGCTGATCTGAATTCAATTATGCATTGATCGAAATGCGTTGTAGCTCGACGGAAAGATGATGCCGCCCGACGGTCCCGACCAATGGCCGCAGTCCAACAGCAAGAGGCAGTGGCTGGTTTTCTACAGGGTCGACAGGATGACCCTTAAGGGCCGAGGCACCATTGAAGGCAATGGCGAGAAATGGTGGAACCTCCCTTGCAAGCCTCACAGAGTATGCAATTATTGCATGCATTAATTCTCTATAATTTCTTTTAGGGACTATAACAATTATCTAACGAATCCTTCGTTATTTATTTGGATCCAGGGCCCAAATGGAACCACATTGCCTGGTCCTTGTGACAGCCCTGCTGTAAGCTACATATATATACATATATCAGTCAATTAATTGCAGCCATATATGTCTCCTGTAACTAAAGACCTTATCTTTGATCTGTTGTTTGCATAGTTGATAAGATTCTTCATGAGCACCAACGTGACCGTGAAGGATCTGCGCATTGAGAACAGTCCCCAGTTCCACATCAAGTTCGACGGCTGCGACGGGGTGCACATCGAAGGCCTCTCCATAGACTCCCCGGCCCTTAGTCCGAACACCGACGGCATCCACATCGAGAACACCAAGTCCGTATCCATCTACAACACCAAGATAAGCAACGGTACGTACGTAACACTTTGGATCACTACCAAGAGTTCTGATTCCAAAATCATTTTTGTCTCAATAGCTATAGAAGCATTTGATCCGTCCGCACAGGCGACGACTGCATCTCCATCGGCCCCGGTTGCTCCGACGTTGACGTAGCGAACGTATCTTGCGGCCCCAGCCATGGCATCAGGTGCGTGCGTGTGTACGTATCATACTGCGCCTCAAGTATTCATGAGTTCATGGCTTCACCGCACTCATGCACTCGACAAATGCAGCATCGGCAGCCTCGGGGTGCACAACTCGCAGGCCTGCGTGTCGAACGTGACGGTGAGGAACGCGGTGATCAAGAACTCCGACAACGGAGTCCGGATCAAGACGTGGCAGGGGGGCACGGGCGCCGTCTCGGGCGTCACCTTCGACACCATCTACATGGAGAACGTGAGGAACTGCATCATCGTCGACCAGTACTACTGCCTGACGAAGGGGTGCCTCAACCAGACCTCGGCCGTGTGGGTCTCGGACGTGTACTACGCCGGTATAAGGGGCACGTACGACGTGCGGAGCCCGCCCATACATTTCGCCTGCAGCGATGCCGTGCCGTGCACCAACATCACCATGTCAGAGGTGGAGCTCCTGCCGTTCGAAGGGGAGCTCGTGGACGCTGACCATACCGCCGGTCTCGTGCTTGCAGGAGGGAGTGCCCGAGTCTCTCTACGAGACTCCAATTGGCTGCTAGAGGTAGAAGAGGGATGCACTTCTACATGATACAGATTTGATATATTAATCTCTCACCAGACTGTATTTCTTTGATCGACCATTCTTTTTATCATCTTCATTATTATACTGTAAACTAAGGAGTCCTGATATATTGTTTCACAAAAAAAAGAAGAAGAAACAAATTATATAATGAATATTGTCGGTGAGGTGTAAATTGTCACTGTGCAAAGCAAATATCATGCTAGAAGCCTGATAAAAAAAATTGATTTGACTCCTTTATTATCGCATAACTATCTTCCAGTTGCGGTGGTGACTGATATTAATTAATGAAACCTGAACCAAAGGACATGTCCAAATTAAATTTAGGAAGAGGAATCTAATTCGGGACTACTAATTATTAGGGTTGTTCATAGATTCATCCGAGTACAATTCGACCTGACCTGATCATTCTTGTTATTTTTATTTTTGTTTAAATAAATCTATTTCATTTAATTTAAATAATTTATGTGAATAAAAAATTAAATAATATGAAAATAAAGCTCTTAAATCATAGAAGAAATATTAAACAAATACAATATTATTTTTTATGGTTTAAAATAAAATATTAAATATTTTATAATTAACCTATTTAAAATAAAAAAAGAAGAAAAAATAAAAAAATGATCGAATAATCTGACTACCCGACTCGACTCAAACAAAGTCGAATTAGATCGGATTCCATGTAAAAAAAATCAACTCGACTGACATTCGTCCCGATCAAAATTAGTTGATTTGGATCAAATTTGAGATCAGATCGGATTCAACACTAGAGTCTAATAGTCAAATGTTATAGTAAAGATTTCCGTAATAATAATAATAATAATAGTCATAATTGCATTTTAATAATATTTATTAAGCTAATGAATGCTCTATAATATAATTAAACACAAGAAATAATTGAGGGGAGCATCAATTAGAGCTCGGTTACTGCAGTAAATTGGGACGTTGCCCCTCCCCCTGGCAGACCTTGGACTCCCAAGGAGTCAGTTAATCATTAATAATATTTTCTTATTTTAAAAAAGTTTATCAATCAGAATGCATCTTTTTATACTTGTATGACAATTAACCTCTTTTTCAATATTTTCATGGTCCGACCGATTGAATTTCGATTGAATCATTAAAATAATATTTTTTAATAATATTGAATATAAATATCTAATAAACCACTAATGACAAGTTAATATGAAAAATATATATATGCTTATTATTTGTATAATATTAGTGATACAATATTATATACTTTTAAATTTTTATTACTATTTTTTTAATTCGCCTCCCATGATTGTCTCTTAGGCCCCGTTTGGTTCGCGAGTAAAGCTCGGAATATAAGGTTAATCGACCAAAAATTGCCAAACATTGATCGGAATAGGAATAAACATCGACATCGCCCGCGCAAGTTTCGATGCATGTTTAATCCTGTCGGCCCCGTTTGGTTCGAGAATATGTCTTTAGGAATAGCGTCATTTAACCAGGTGAATATCTTCTATTCTGTCGCACACATCTCGAAGTGGTGGTATCCTATTCTCGCTCGTCGTTTGGTTCGTCGTGAATATCAGAAGTTGAAAGGCCATTGTAAAAGACCCTTGTTAAGCTGTTTCCATGCAACTTTTTCGGGTGTCATCTCCAAGCTAGCTCTCCATTTCTCGGCGGTCTACTGAAGCGAGACAGAGCGAAGGCGGTGGCGGTAGGACGTGTTCTTCAGTTCTTTTTCAGGTGAGACGCCGGCAACCATCTCATCACGTTTGGTTCTTTACCGTGTTACCCTTTCGTCGTTGTGATTTCTCCGTTTCATTTGTTTGGTTTCGTGTGTGTTACTACTTGCGCAAAGAACCAAATGATGATTTCTCTATTTCTCCGTTTTCTGAGTGACGTCCTGGCGATACTTCATTAAGCAGGGTACTTCGTCGATGATGTATCCATCCAATGAGACACAGGATGCGCCGGAGTGCCATTGTGAAGATGTCTGCACCTTGAGGACGTCGTGGACTGATACAAATCCGGGGAGGACACACATGATATGCAATCCCCTAACGAAGTGCAAATGCATTTCATATCAAGTAGGCTAGCATGCGAACCAAGTTCCATCGAACTCCATCGCCCTGTTCCTGCACAATGACAAATAATTATGAGGTGAGTACGATAGTTGTTGACACTTATACAAGATAGCATAATGGTTGAATCTGCAAAGACAGTTTAATTAATTTAAAACAATTATTGAATCTATCAAACTGTATTACTTGCATACATGAAGTACCCTTTTACAGAATGGCACGTCATGCATCATGAGCTGCAAAGATTAAGCAGACGTGAGCATTCCAATTTTAATTTATAATACCCTTTTACACGTCACAGGATGAATATCTACTTTTTCCTACGTCTTCTTACCTCGCCGATTCATGTGAGCATTCCAAAGTTGTACCGTAATGTCACTACGAAGCTGCTCACCCCTTCTGCTCTCTTCAGTTCTCATATTCACATTTCCAGTGGATTCGTTGAGATTGACATTGTTGACATCGTTCGATTATAACCGTGGGCCAGTAAAATATTAGTCACTTTCTTGGTAACGCTTGATGAAATTGTGTAGGATGCAATTGGCAAGAACTATGCATTCTTGTGTCCCTATCGGAAAATGAGTCGCTGTCCATAGAATACTAAAGCGCAACTTCAAAATACCGAATGTCTTCTCAACACAATTTCGAAGTTGTGCATGTCTATGATTGTATAACTCCTTCGAATGCTCATATGAATGCTGCCGATTATTGTACTCTGACAAATGATATTTCACACCTCTATAAGGAGTTAAGAACTTCTCCGTGTTGGCATATCCTGAGTCCACGAGGAAGAATTTACCTACAAGTATTTCTCGAAAATTAACGTCCTATTCATCATTGACCAAGCAACGATTAACTAGGAACCATACCTTCGGGAACATGGAACGCAGCATTTTCAACGCACCAACGCAGCACTCTCATATCAGCGGCGGAGTCCTCCCAACCAGTGCAGACGTAGAGAAAAGAATGGTCAAAGGACATTGCTGCCATCACATTTTGATATATGAATCCCTTGCGATTTCTATAACGAGCCTGGTCCTCTTTACGGACCATCGTAGGTACATGAGTTCCATCCACCGCTCCAAGTGCATTCTACAAAACATGTCAAATTGCCTAGATGAAAATGTGAAATGGAGAATAAATGGCCACAAACCAAAAAAATGTATCACTTACTTTAAAAAAAGGGAAGAACTGGCCACTACGAAGAATTCATGGATGCACATCTTCAAGTCCATTCGGAAGGGCTATGAACTTCTTAGAAAGAGAGCATATCGCTTCGAGCACAATATTGAAATAGCGAGATATAGTTTCGCCTGAATGCTGGAATTCCTCCGCCAGGTTCCTATTAGTCATGTTGTGCCCTAAACAATATAAAAAGAAGGCTAGCTGCTCGTACGAACTGACATTGTGAGATATTATACATAAACCCTAAACCCTAAATCCTAAACATCGACATCGAGAGATATCATAATGGGGACATCCCCAAAATCGCGCACCGGAAGCATATAAGATGCCTTCACACATTGGCTAGCAATCGTGTACTCAGTGAACTATGTCTACATTGGCATATGATAATTCATCAATTTAAAAGCAAATTGAAGCATCAGTAAAGAACATTTGCATAACAATGGAATGTGCATAACTTGAAAGAACATTTTATGCAAAGTGCATAACTTGAATGGAATGTAGTTCATACAAAAGACAATTCAACAATTTGAAATAAATTAGAAACAGCGGTGTATGACATTTTCATAACATCTGAAAGTTAGAATGTAGTTCATACAAAAGACAACCCATTCGACTTCACTTCAACATAACAAAGTCGTTAGAAAGTACCAAAAGATATACTTGACACAAGAATGCCAAACTACGTCATACAATACGAACCAACTCAAAAAATGGGCAACAGGTTCTACGACTTCAACAATCCTTATACGAACTTAGTTACACCAAGGTCAACAGCACCCCGACGACGAAGTACACAACTCTCTCTCGCTTCAACCGACAAACATAGTCTTCCAACTTGCACACTTCTTCAGTACCTTTGCTATCACCACGGCACCACGATGCTCTATAGGCGGATCACACCATTTGAAGAAGCCACAAGCAACATGAGGAGACACCTTTTGTTGGAACAAAATATATTAGTACAAGAAAATCTACGACCAACGGATCGATGGAGGATAATGTTACAGACGTCATAATGGGGACATCCCCAAAATTGCCTCCCCGGACGTCCTCAAGGCACAGACATCTTCACAATGGCACTCCGGCGCATCCTGTGTCTCACTGGATGGATACATCATCGATGAAGTACCCTGCTTAATGAAGTATCGCCAGGACATCACTCAGAAAATGGAGAAATGGAGAAATCATCGTTTGGTTCTTTGTGCAAGTAGTAACACACACGAAACCAAACAAACGAAACGGAGAAATCACAACGACGAAAGGGTAACACGATAAAGAACTAAACATGATGAGATGGTTGCCGACGTCTCACCTGAAAAAGAACTGAAGAACACGTCCTACCGCCACCGCCTTCGCTCTGTCTCGCTTCAGTAGACCGCCGAGAAATGGAGAGCTAGCTTGGAGATGACACTCGAAAAAGTTGCGTGGAAACAACTTAACAAGGGTCTTTTACAATGGCCTTTCAACTTCCGATATTCACGACGAACCAAATGGCGAGCGAGAATAGGATACCGCCACTTCGAGATGTGTGCGACGGAATAGAAGATATTCACCTGGTTAAATGACGCTATTCTTGAAGACATATTCTCGAACCAAATGGGGTCTTAAAATTCTTTTTTATTTTTCATTCAACATTTTTTCCTTTTCCAAAACAAAATTCTTATACTTCAAAATAATTTCTTACCTTAATTTCTTTTTTATTTTAGTTTAGAGTTGACTAATTTTATTTTCAATATATCTATTTTACTTTAAAAAATAATGCTTACTCAAAATGTCGTTGTCGTCTTCATCCAACGGTAACTTTCCTATTATTCAATTTTACTTTCTTTTTTTCTTTTTATTAATAATTATTATGTTTCCTTTTTTCCTTTTATTAATTATCAAATCTCCTATAATTTGAGTTCTCACTTTCATCACTTTCTTATTTCCCTTTCTATTAAGTTCAAATCCAAGTTTATGCTTTTAATTTTCTCTTATTTACTTCCTTTTTTATTCAGAAAAAGTAAAAATCGAGTTGACCAGAACCTAATTCACCTTGATTTTTTTTATTCTTCCCGATTCATCCCATTTTTTTTAATCAAATCTGGGTTTCTATATTAGCCCGGACCAGACTGGCAGTCGGCTTGCGATTGAACTGGTCAGATCGATATGTCCGGTCCGATTCTTAAAACCATATTTTTTTATTCCTAATTTTTTTCAATTTACTCAAAATCAATCTCTTGATCTTTAACAACCTTCTTGCAACTATCTATTTTTTATTGATTTCATTTTTGTTTGTTGACCAGTCCTCGATGTCTGAGAAGCAATACCGACGACTTAATCCGTGCGACGCTAAAAAGTGCACTATTAAAAAGTTGAAGATTGATCCACTTTTGATCTCAAATAATTCGATTATGTTCAATCTCGGGTCACATATATGAGACTTGTTCTCAACTTTGGAAATGACTTAATCGGGAGAGGGCTCACTAATGTTTGGGTTGTTTATTCCTTCGTCACTACATTTTAGGCCCATATTTAGGTCCATTAGATGATTTGTTACGTACCTTTTTCCTACGACCATCAACAAATAAAAAACAAAATCGATCGCAGTCTGACTGTGCAGTGTGGGCTTCGGTCGAACACCTGTCATGCCCTAACGTTAGGAAATTATCGTTGCTGCTCGACCTTGCGGACACCCGGGCTGAACCAGCCGTAAAAGCTCGTCGTCGCCCGTTGTTGTCCTCCTCTTTGTCCCCGTCACTGGCGAAGGTAAAGCCTTGTGTGTTAGGTTTCTAGTCCAACTAGGATCCTAATTAGATCACTTCGAGGGGATCAAGCCTCCAATAGACCATTTCGAGGGGGTCAAACCTCCAAGATACTTGCTCCAAGTAATTATTAAAAGAAGATTGTATTCTCATATATGATTAAAAAGAGTTCCAAGGGGGCCATATTTATAGAATAATCCAAACAAGTCCTAGTAGAATTAGAAATAAAATAAAAAGAGTGCTACTCAAACTAGAAAGTAAGTGCTAATCAAACTAGGTCATCAAACTAGGAAGTAAATACCTAATCTTAATTAAAGGAAATAAACTAATTCTACTATTACTAGGTAATAGGATCCTATCATTCCCGCCTCCTTTAAATTAGCCTTGTCCTCAAGGCTGAGCATCAACAAACTCAGGAAACCTTCTTTGTAGAGATTGATAACGTTCCCAAGTAGCATCTTCAACTGACGAATTCTCTCATTTAATCAACCACTCAGTAACTGCATGATCCTTTTGTTGAATAAAATGACGCTTCAAAACCCTTTCAGGCATTGCACGAACATTGCCTTCCGAATCCAATTCAGGAAGATGATGTAGCACAGAAACATTATTTCCAAGCTTCTTCTTAAGACAAGAAACATGAAACACAGGATGAATACGAGATGTTGAAGGTAGATCAAGATGATAAGCTACTGGCCCAATTCGCTCCAAAACTTTATAAGGCCCATAAAATCAAGATGCTAATTTTATTGAACTCCGAACAGTAACAGAAAGTTGTTTATATGGCTGCAGACGTGAATAAACTTGAAATTCCCTCTCAGTTCGCTTTTTGTCAGCTTGTTGTTTCATTCGAGATTGAGCACTAGTAAGATTATCCTTTAATAGCCTTAGTACTTGGTCTCAATCACGTGATTCAATATCCACAACATTAACGGTAGTAGCACTTGTTGAATATTGAGCAATAGCGGGAGGAGGATATCCATACATAGCTTCAAAAGGAGTAAGTTTTGTTGAAGAGTGAAAAGTTGTGTTGTACCACCACTCTGCCCAAGGAAGCCACTTCACCCAATTTTTAGGCTTATCACTTGAAAAATAACGAAGATAAGATTCCAAACATCTATTGACAACTTCAGTTTGTTCGTTCGTTTGAGGATGATAAGATGTGCTCATTGTCAATTGGATTTGTTGTAAACGACAAAGTTCCTTCCAAAATTGGCTAGTGAAGACTTTGTCCCTATCACTTACGATTGATCATAACACCCCATGCAATTTGACAATATTTTCAACAAAAATATTAGCAACAGTAACTGTCGCATATGGATGAGACATGGCACAAAAGTGGGCATACTTAGTAAGACGATCCACCATCACAAATATTATAGTTTTTCCAAGTGAAGAGGGTAAACCCTCAATGAAATACATAGATATATCTACCCATATTTCAATAGGAATTGGAAGTGGCCGCAATAAACCTGGACTTGCAATTGTTTTCCCTTTATGACGCTGGCAAACATCACATTCAGTAACAAATTTCTTGACATCATTTTTCATGCCTATCCAATAGAATTCTCGAGAAATACGCTTATATGTGCGAAGTACACCAGAATGCCCAGCCATTGGGGAACCATGAAATTCCTTTAGTAATGTTAACTTGTGAGTTGAGTTTGGCACTAAAATCATTCTACCTTTATATAGAAGATTTCTAGAGTGCCAAGAATACGGTGAAACTGAAAGAGGTTCATCTTGTAACCTTTGAATTAAGGTCTTGATAGCAACATCCTCTTGCCATTCTTGACGAATAGAATCCAAAAGGGCAGTGGACAAAATAGTTATAGCAGATAAGGTTCCATGATCAGGAAGACGAGAGAGAGCATCAGCCACAAGATTTTCAATTCCTCTTTTATAAGTAATCTCATAATCATCCCAATAATTTAGAGACCCACTTTTGTTGCAGCATAGAAGTGATTCTTTGCTCTAATATATGTTTTAAACTATTATGATATGTACGAATTTGAAATCGATGACCAATTAAGTAAGGTCTATATTTAGTGACAGCATGAATAATGACAAGCATCTCTTTATCATACACAGACCAACTGAGATGTGTTTTTGCTAGCGCCTTGCTAGTATATGCAATTGGTCGACCTTCTTGCATCAACACAGCACCAATCCCGACTGCTGAAGCATCAGATTCAATGATGAATAATTTATCGAAATTTGGCAAAGCTAAGACTGGGGTTGTGGATATAGCAAGCTTAAGTTGATCAAAAGCCCTTTTTGCATCATCATTTCACTTGAAGGAATCCTTCTTCAGCAAAGATGTCAGTGGTGCACTTATCTTATCATAATCCTTCACAAACTTGCGATAGTATCATGTTAAGCCCAAGAACCCTCTAAGTGCTTTGACTGTATGAGGAACAGGCCACTCAAGCATTACTTGAATTTTAGATTGATCCACTGAAACTCCCTCATAAGAGATAATATGACCAAGGTACTCTACTTGCGGTTGACCAAAACTGCATTTAGATTTCTTAACAAATAGTTTATGCTCACGAAGTATAGTAAAAATTATCTTCAAATGAGATAGGTGCTCCTGCAAGGATGAACTATAAATGAGGATATCATCAAAGAATATTAGCACAAATTTTCGTAAGTATGGTCGAAAGATTTCGTTCATCAAGCTCTGAAAAGTGGATGGATCATTAGTTAACCCGAAGGGCATGACCAAAAACTCATAATGTCCATCGTGAGTTCGAAAAGTAGTTTTTTGCACATCAGCTTTATGTACTCGAATTTGATGATACCCAGAACGCAAGTCTAGCTTAGTGTATAACTTTGCACCTCCAAGTTCATCAAGCAACTCATCGACCATTGGAATAGGGTATTTGTCCTTGATAGTGACTTTATTAAGAGCTCTATAATCCACACACATATGCCAGGAACCATCTTTCTTTTTTGCCAATAACACCGGAGAAGAATAAGGACTAACACTAGGATGAATTATTCCTGCTTCAAGCATTTCTTGAACTATTTTTTCAATTTCAGCCTTTTGAAAATGAGGATAACGATGCCGAACATTAGTCGGAGAAGAGCCTGATAAGAGGGGTATTCGATTATCATGTGATCGTTGAGGTGGCAGTCATTCTAGTTCTGCAAATATATCTGAAAATTCTAAAAGCAAGGGCTCAAGTCCATTCGCAACAGTTGACGGTAAATGTGTTACTCCCATAAGTTGGAGTTGAACAATGTAACCCCTTTTTCCTTCTGAAGTATTTTTTCATGCGATGATTTGATATAGAATTGACCTTATAACGTTTTCCTTTTAATATCACATGTTGGCCTTCAAATTCAAATTTCATTATTAATTTTGAGAAGTCCCAAGTGATTTCTCCCAATGTATGTAACCACTCAATACCGAACACAACTTCGTAATCATCAATAGATAAAAGATATAGATCCACGAATATTACCTTCCCTTGTAAAGTGAGCTTAACATGAGAGCATTTGTTGTCACATGATAATATCCGTCTGTCAACAAGTTTGACATCAAATCTTGTACAAGGTTGAGTTGATAGTCCCAATCTTTTAGCCAACTTAGCTTCAAGAAAGTTATTCGTGCTCCCAGTTCAATTAAAATAGTAATATGTTGCTTTTTTAAAAATCCATCGACTTTCATTGTTTTAGAATTAGCATATCCTGTCAAGGCATGTACTGAAGATTCAACGAGTGTATTTTCCTCGTCCGATTCTTCTTCCTCAGCAACGTCACAAGAGTCTTCGCAATCTTCTGGTTCCATAATAGATTCAATGGCTATCAATTGACCTTTTTTGCATATGTGTCCTCTTTGCCATTTTTCATCATAATGAAAGCATAGACCTTTAATTGCGCGCTCCTTCATATCCTGTTGAGATAATTTTTTTGTAGAAGTTTTAGAAGAAGATGAAGGATTAGTACCTCCAACTTTGGGCGGATATATTGCCGCACTACTATTTCCCAGTGGCTTGCTAAAATTTCGATTTGATCGGTGCTTCTCGTCATTCAGACGTTCTTCTTCCACTCGAGCAAAAGAGATAGCAGCAACCATGGTGGTAGGTCGTCAAGCTTTTACTTCACGCCGAATGTCTGGAAAGAGGCCTTCAACAAAGGTTCCAACTAATTGACGTTCACTCCATTCTCTCGCGCGATTTAACAATCGCTCAAATCGAGTTTGATACTCTAATATGGAAGTCGTTTGCTGAATTTTTGCGAGCTCCCCATGTACATTTTCGAACTCTGGAGGTCCGAACCGTGCTAACAACTCTGTGGAAAAGGTTTCCCATGATAATTTTACACGTCTCATTTCTAGCCAATCGAACCATTGAATAGCATCACCATCAAGACTAATGGAAGCAAGCTCCACCTTGGATGTTTTCGGGGTGCGTTGATATCTGAAATATTTCTCTGCCCGAGAAATCCATCCAACAGGATCATTTTCATCCCACCGTAAAAATTCTACTCTCATACGAAGGGTTTGTGCAGATTGGTCAATTTGTTCATCGTCTTTATGTTCTTTGCCTCGTGAAGAACCTGGAGTATAGTTGCTATTCCCATTGCTTTGTTATAGTTCTAGTCATCTGACGTGTTCCTCAAGTTTAGTCATACGTTCGAGCAGTGATGCATTCTCTGAGTTGGATGATCCCTGAGAGGCCATGGAATATTCCTGTAAGCTTACTATGCCGAGCTTTAGTTTTTTATGTCGAGTTAAGGGCATAAATCTTCTTGTCGTGATAGATCGCAGATAGCGGTGATGGCGATGTAGTGGCAGCAGCGGATGCGATAGATGGCAGCGGAAGGCGAAGATAACTAGGTTATTGATCCAACTAAAAATCTGAAATATCACAATTGTTCGATGAAGATCGAACAGTTCTGATATCAATTGTTAGGTTTCTAGTTCAATTAGGATCCTAATTAGATCACTTCGAGGGGATTAAGCCTTCAATAGATCACTTCGAGGGGGTCAAGCCTTCAAGATACTTGCTTCAAGCAATTATCAAAAGAAGATTGTATTTTCATATATGATTAAAAAGAGTTCCAAGGGGTCCTATTTATAGGGTAATTCAAACAAGTCCTAGTAGAACTAGAAATAAAATAAAAGAGTGTTATTCAAAATAGGAAGTAAGTGCTAACCAAACTAGGTCATATGAAGTAAATACTAATCTTAATTAAAGGAAATAAAATAATTCTACTATAATCCTATCAGTGTGATGTTGATGTGTGCATTTAGTCAACCATTCGGCCTGCTTTCGTTAGTTTCGCATTCCCTCTCTTCTCGCTCGTGTCCGATCAACAACATGCACATACATGGAGACGGCGTCAAGTAGTTATCGGGAGGCTTGTTTATTTTTGTCTTTGATTCAATTTTGTTGTAAATAGCATATTTCATTCTGGTCAAATGACACTTTCCTTCATTGTTTTCGTCGCTGACCACGGGCGATTGCGTTATTCTTAGCTACGCCATTTGTTTTAGTAGTTTATTAGGGTTCTTGAAAGGAGTTTGCGTCCAGTTAAGTTTTAACTTTGTTGCTCGTTGGCATTGCTTTTCATCCGCTTTTTTTTGTTTGTGCTCCTTTAGTTTTCGGACGGCTGGTGCTCGGCCCTACCCTTCCCTTGGTGTTATTGTCAATTAATCTATTTTCTTATAACACTCCAAAGTTTCAGTTTTTTATCCGAGGCTAGTAATTCTGTTGTGAGAGAATAATCTTTGTAATTGTGGCTTCCACTTAAAGTGACTTCGTTCTGAATTAGTGAATTTTATCATCAGAATACTAAATTCTTGCAACATATAATCATATATTGGATATTGATGCGTTTTTAACGTGAGCATTTTCATCTATGTCTGGAATTAGGTGATCTGTCTGCACTGGTGAGTACTTACATTGTCTTGCAATTGTTCTGATTTTATTGTCTGTTTTTACATATGAATGTGGTTGGATTTGGGTCATCAACGGTGAATGCTTTGGTTTTCCAGTACTTGGATTGGAGAGTAAAAGCTACAGAAAGAGGGAAAAAGATGCCTTCGCTACAGACTGCATTACCTCCTGAATTTGCGGACAATGTTATAAGAGTAAACTATATGTGTTTTAGTTGATTTACATGTTTACTGTACCATTTGAACTTTTGTTAATTTCTTGGTACTTATCTTCTTACAGTTATATCGTGAGTGCCTGCGAAGAGCTCGCTTTATTGGCCACCAGGTATGCTGTATTATCTGTTCAATTTTCCGTCTTTATCGATTTCTCTTATACTTTTGCCTAAAACATGTGTGTGACCTTCTGCAAAAGTAGACATGATTGCATATTCGTTTCAAATAATATTCATGAACCACGATGACCCTCATGTGGGGTTAATTGATTTGCCATTTATTAGTCCAAGGAAATTTGTCCATCATATTTTCTTGGTTACATTTGTCCATCCCTCATGTGGAGTTAATTTATTTGCCATTTATTACTCCAAGGAAATTTGTCCATCATATTTCTATATATAGTTAATGTTTACATACATCCAAAACTTGATATTTGCTGTGTGGTTAAGATTTGAGCCAAAAGCCCAGTGATACAAAGTGACAGAGATCGTTGTGTGATAATTTCTTTTGCAGAAGCACAATACTGAGCTGCTGGTTGGGATGGTAAGGCAGCAATTCAAAAAGAATATGCATGAAACTGATCCTGAGAAAATACAAAAAATGAAGGATGAGTAAGTTGCTTCTTATCTTCTCACATCTTAGAGAATTTTTAACTGCAAACGTATGCATTGTTGAATTATTGTCTACCTATGTACTTTACAGTGCTGCCAGGGGGCTTATCAATCATATCCTTTATGAGTCAGAGAAGATTACAGGCCGTAAATTCTCGGGTTCCGAATGAGCTCCACTGGTTAAATAACCGTCTTTTTATGGCAGTTGAATTATTAAAGTTGTGACGTTTGTCACTTTTTTTTTTTTTTTTTTTTTGAGGAGATTGTCACTTTTGTTTATTCTCTAATCTGAAGATGGATATCTTTTGTGTCAATAATGAATGAGAAATTAACTTGTATTGGAGCGCTTCACTGTGACTTGATCCTTCTTTGAAGCATCATATCTTTTAGGCTGTAAACAATGCTTGTATACTGTTCATTGAGATAGTTTATTGCTTTGAAATGTCCCCAATTATTGGAGAAGAAATGTGGCTCAAAACCATTCCACTCCATTGACTTCTTGGAGGAACAAATTTGCATGGGCTATAAGAAGCTCTGGACCCTCACACAGTCATGGCGGATTCTGGAAATTGCTCCAATGGCATTGGAGTCAACATTGTGAAAACTACAACTCTTCAACACCCAACAGTGCTCAGAAGACACAATGAGTGCCCTGAAGCAGTGATCGGATCCAGCTTTATGATGTTCTCTGACAGAACCAGGTGAACGACGACCATTACTTCCAAATACTGTACTTGCTTTTCAGCACCGTTCACGTTCAAGAGTGCTCTTAGGAGCCGTATGCCCTACAATGATCTGTTTAGGTGCCCCAAACACTTTCTCAAGTTTAGTGGCTCTTAAAACATTTGCAGATTCCAACGAGCAGGTCAGGGCCTCTTTTTTATATTACAATGTTAAATGATGGAAACGACAAGGAATGTGGAGATTATCTGGGCCTTCGATCAAATTTCACTTGTTCTTGTTGTCTTCCAACTTTGTTTTCAACCTAAAATCTTTTGCCAATATCCCTCTCATATGTTGTGGAAAGTTTCTAGGTCTTTATCATTGCCCTACAATGTTATGCCCTATCATTTAATAAGTTGAGCAGATAGTTTTTAAAATATTAAGATAGTGGAAATTTTTTTCTCCTCTGGTGTTTAGGAGTGTAAGAAAATTTGACCAAATTGAAAAACTTACAAAAAAATGAACAGAAAAAAATAAAAAGATTAGAAGTCCAAATATGATTTAAGGTAGTTTCTAATAAGTTAAAATTCATCTGCTAAAATTAGAGCTTAAGGGTCATGGAGGGTTTTTTTATTTATATAATTAATACATGTTATTAATTCGTTTATTATAGATATAATATTTTTTTGTATAACATTATCAAACTCTAATTTAATAACTTTACATTTTAGTAATATATTAATTTTAATTTATTATTTATTTTTAAAATATAATTATATACAATTAGGGTCAAGAAAAATCATTCGAAAAAATCGATCCTTTCGGGGGTGATTTTTATTTTTTTTCAAAATAATTTTAGAGCGATTTCTTTTTAATTTAAAAAATAGACTAAAAATAATAATTAATTTTTTAGACCGAAAATTTGACCCGATACAAATTACTTTCACCCCTATTTGGTTCAAAAGTAAAAATTTGGAAGAATAATATAGTAGAACAAGTATTCTTTTTTATTATAATGTATAAATTATTCTTGTAGTCGTATTGTGATTGGTTTAAGGTGAATAATAAAAAAATATTATTAAAAAGTAAATAAAGAATGAAATGATGTTATTCTTGCTATGAGGAAGAATAAATATTCTAATGTAATGATTGAAAAGTTGGTGATTATAGTTTTTTAGGTGGTTTGAAAAAAGTTAATTTAATCTTAATTTAATTATGTTTGATATTATTTTTAGAATATTTCATTATTCTTCAAGTTATTCATTTACCAAACACCTAAGTTTTTAATAACAATCTTCTCTTTCCCTGTTTCCCTAAATATGGTCCCACCGACTTCGTTCATTCCTCCATTTTCTTGTCTAACCTCATCCATTGCAAGCGATTGTTGGATGTCGAGCATTTGAGAAAGATATAAAGTTGGAAGATTATTTCAAAACAAGTTTGAGGATGAAAATGGGATCATGTGCAAATTGGAGTCATG
The DNA here is from genome assembly GCA_030549335.1 of Pontederia crassipes. Lineage (NCBI taxonomy): Eukaryota > Viridiplantae > Streptophyta > Magnoliopsida > Commelinales > Pontederiaceae > Pontederia > Pontederia crassipes. The sequence continues at coordinate 53,324,562 of CM060193.1, read as the reverse complement.
AATTAACCATCATTATGCTTCATTATATGCTACACACATTGTGTATGATTGTGTCATATTAATACACATTAATTATATGCTAAATTTGATCATTCAAATGATTATTATGAGTTCTTACTGTTTGCTTTCGCTAATTACCAATTAAAAAACATACTAATGAAAACACCAATACATGCATAATAAAGGTGTCTTGATTCTTCTAATCAAGATTAGGCTTTAAATCGCTGGTGAGACACATTCATTGTACCTTAAAAAACATCTTTTGTGATGAAGACAACGAGGCCATCACCTTTTAGGCTTTTTAGAGACGTGTGACATAAATCTCTTTCTCTATGTTCTCAACTTCATAATTGAAATGGACAATGAGTCGTCTTTTTTAAGTTAGAGGTCGCTCAAGTTATCATGGGCTTCCGGAAGGCTCTTGCATTGTTGGTTGATGCCCTACGTCCCACTTTTGTTTGTTGTATGTTGAGAACAATACAAGCTCTATTTGAGGAGTGAGAGTTGTTTGCAGAGTAATTTGAGTTTTTTTTTCACTGCTGGGTCACATGTATCTGTGTGTGTATTGTTATCTTTCAGTTTGAATGATTTGAAGACTCGCTGCATCCATTAGCACATTCTGAATTTTGCCTTGAGAAGGACGTGCCAACAACAGACTAAAAGATTTCAACACTGACATGATTTATTTGATAGTTGCCAAGTTAATTAATATATAGTTCTCCAGTATTGGAGAGGAAGAAGAAATTATGGAACCTGAGATATACTCTACATATAATGGAAAATTATAGCAAAATAAATTGTTCTTTCTTCTTTTTTTTTCCATGTTCTTAGCTCAAGTAAAACCAGTAATGCTACGAATTATGTGGACGACCCGTGAATCCTGCATTCATTTCCTCCTCTGCCTCCAGCTGCATGCACCTAACTACTGCAACTGACTACTTGGAAGAGGAGGCCCTTGTGTTTTCTTCTGCTGTCTTAGATGGTTTGATTTCTCCCAGTGGACTATTGGGCAGTCTCCCCCCTGGCCAATGAGTGTGCTCCTGGCGGAGTTCATTGAGCCGGGGGCTATACGCCTTGTCCAGTAGCCGCGGGCTGCCAGCGCTTCTAACATGATCATGAGCTGGCGTGCCAGTCGAACTCGCCACTTTGGGACTGTGGATATGTTTGATCTCCCCTCGGCTTCGGGTGACCATTTCATCCAGTACCTCTCCACTCTCAGGGTGGGAGAAACGCATCACGCCGTCCATCTCCTACAGAGGAATCATATCAACATTGTGATCAGTTCGGCATGTGCATTTTGCAGAAAGAACAGCCTTTAAAAAGTTCAGTCTTTGAAGAGGATGTGTAAATATACCGTAGCAAGATTAAATGTTATGGCCGGTGACTCTTCGTACTCGGCTGCATCCAGGTCAGTGAGGTGCGCCCCTTTGAAAAGTTTGGGCAGCACGTATTGTCTAACAGGAACTAAAAGCATGATCATGAGTGGGAAAAGGACACCAGCGATGGGAATCCATGTAATACCAAAACACACGAGCAGGTAAGCTGTCTGGAAAAGGGTAAAGAGCACGATCGTCTTGAATGGTACCGTCTCGACAAAGGTCGCATGATGCTCTTCCAGCACTCTGTAAAAGTTGCAGTTTTTTTGTTAGAGATAAATGCATGACGGAAAAGCTAAAAGCTGTCTTAATCAACTACAGTTTATATGAGTTGAAGTTCTCACTTGTATCTCCTGCTTGGAGCAGTAAAAAGAAGAAGGATCCTCTCCCAAAACTGGTTTCCGGGTAAGCTTTCGATTGCCATGAATGCGAAGTAGCCCCAGAGAACAGACGTGGGAATCTTCTTGAGGAACGGCATTGCTGCAACACATCCTCCCACCATGGCTGCCTGAAGCAGGTTGCTCAGACGCTGCTCTTTCACCTCTACCGGCAGAAGGTCATCTATCTCTTTCTCAATATCGAACACTGAGTTGTCAACTGGTGCATCAATGTTCCCCATGCTCGATGCCATTTGGATTGTGGAGTCCTTCAACTCCTTGAGTCCCTGAGTTAATGGCACAATGTATCATAAGTTAGCAAGGCTATAAGAACGAATTACAAGAAAGTTTAAGTGTATAATTCTACAACTGATAAGTTATCATAGAAGAATAATTTGGTATCATACTCGAGCAGATTGCTCTTGGTAAATCAGTGGAGTTTGCATCTCTCGGTAAGCAGCTTGCATATTTCCATACAGTTGGCTCAAGCTCGAATTTTGATTCATAGCTTGTCTTGCTGTCTGTACGAGTCGATTACGGAGCAACTGCATGGATTTCGTCGGCAAAGACAACTTGTTAAAAACTGGAATGCAAAGTCCATTATGTCGCTTACTTCAGTAAGTTCACCAGCTTACCTGATGTTTCAGTGTAGCGAGACTCTTGGTGTGCATTGGAGATTGCGGGATCACACCGTTTGCTGGAGGAACTCCAATGAGACCACATAGCAAAGTCTGAAAATAATCAAGAAAATCAAAGAGAGAAACAATTTAGCACTCATACATCAACCCTCCTCTGCTGTGCAGATTAACGACTGCCGGATGAATTAATGGAGAAAGACGATACCAGAAAGCCCAAGAGAAGTAGATCGTAGTGGAAGGATGGCGGCTTCCTCAAGTTGAACTCCTTCTGCTGAGCAAGCTGTGATGCAACACTGTGGTCAAAATAGTACAGAACAGCTATCATCGTTGCTGGTATGAAGGCACCGATAATGTAGAGGAAGGGCACATTAACCATGTCCTGTTTAGTGATAAATAAACAGAAGAAATCAGTGCTGATACAGTGTAGGAACATCTAGTGATCGTGAAGAACACTGTTGAAAGATGAAAGTTGAGAGCAAAAATACCTTGATGACTGTCCAGTTCTCATATGCTCCAGGAGACCAGGGGTTTGGACTAAAGAGGCGCCTGGGAATCCCTTTAGGAACAGTACCAGAAGGGATATAAGATACTCCTGTCCAGACAAGAACCATAAGGGGCACGCCGTAGTCCGCGATGAAACCACGTAACCAACCTGCAAAATTTGTAATGCTCCAATCCTTAAGGTAGCTCCCAGAGGCTGTGGAGTAAATTTTTAACATCGTGCAAGTCATATACTTACCAGATCCGTAGCGCCATGACCGTGCCTTCCTGCTTCTTAGTGCAGTGAGTAGAAGGCCAAATGACAGAACTATGGCGAACATGCCATTGGCAAACCTCCAAGAGGTCACGAATTCTAGTGCCTTTGGGTTCTCCCTTTTCGGTATCCTAAACTCGTCAACAAGCCCCTAAAACATATGCCATTATTTGAGTTATACAGGACACACAGACTTGTTTGGATTATTTTATGATCAAAGGCCACAGATTTAGAAACAAACTGTGAGCTGAGAACTGTTCTCATTTTTCACATGATAAAGTCATCCTTGGAGACTTTAAGTATTGGAAGACTAATCAAATTTTTGGTTAATAGAAGGATGCAAAAAAATTCTAATGCTTTATGTGAAGATATCCCACCATCTGTTTCCAGTTTTGACATTGATAAAAATGGCTAACTAGTTTTCAGTTTTTTTATAAAGAATCATGCTTTATTACTCCAATTTTATCAAGATGCATTTGCTGGACTCATTAATTTGAAATTTCCTAATTGAGAGAATATTAAGTTCAATTATGACAGTCTCCAATGCAGCGAGTCTGTTCCATGCCTAAACCAGTATGGTATTTTAACCTGATTTCTAAGCCTTTTTGTCTCCTTTGCTTTCAACACGTCACAGCCTACTTCAGTGTGCACCGACTAAAAGTCATGTCTATCTGCATGCCAATACTTTGCCATGGCTCTCTTTTTTATAAGCTAAAAGATCAGATGAACGCTTGATTGATCATGCGGCAAATTTTTTGTTAATGCGTTCGTTAAATTTTACAAGAGCAGCACTAAAATGCACAAATGAAAAGTAAAAGATAAAAGTGAGTAGTGGTGGTACCTTGATAGCTTGCTGCATGAACAGCATCGCTATCAGCAAGCCGAATAGCTCGCCGGCCAGACGAGTGAATCTATTAATGATGGAGCATGCGCCAGCAATAGCCAACAAGAACAGCAAGAGTGCTGTCCAAACACACACCCTGCAAGCCAAAAGAACAAGTCCATGGTAGAAATTATCTAAATATGTTCTCTTAAAATAAGTGATTAATCATGTGAGAAATCTGACCACCCAGTCCATGCTAGAAATAGATCCCGGCCCAAATCAGCTCTGTCCTTGGCGAAGTTGAACATGAAGGTGTACATGAGAACAGTGGGTTCTGCCACTCCAAGAATCAGCAAGGGCTGGCCTCCTATGATGGAGTGTATGATGCCACACAGTGCAGTCGAGGCCAAAGTTTGAACTGCTGTTATGATTCCATCTATTTAAAGGAAACGGTAACAATTTGAGCAATCGTAAGGCAGGATTTTTTTCGTTTTCAAAAGCTAAAAGTAGCATAAATTTGTTAAAACTTTCACCAGTATTCCGCTCCAGCTGTTCCCCAAATGAGATAACTGGAATTGCTGATGCGAAGAATATGTATGTTGTTGGAGCCAATATCCTGAAAAGAAACAGGGAAATGAAGAAGAGTTCATAAATGAAGGAGCTCTCTAAGTTGTCATCCGTCCATCTGTTTGCTAACAATGAACACACAAATTACCTGATGCCTGCCTTAAAGCCGCCAGTCCAGTCTTGCTTGTAGCACTTCAATCTTCCCTGGAGATCGTTTTTTATCCCACGAAATGGTACAAAGGTCTCCTCCATTTCTTTAGCTGATTTGGGCCAAAAAGTTCTCTTTTTTTTTCCTCAACTGGTTTGTGAACGAATTGGCAGAATCACTCGGAAACAAGGAACCAAATTGCTGCTGTGGACTCACAAGGAGACACACATGGAAAGGTGGGATCAGGGGGGATTCAGATTACATGATTCGAACAGTATATCCACTCTCGCAACAAGAAGTGGTCTTTATCTGTAGGATCTCAGTTGAATGCAAGGCTAACGGGGATCCATAAGGCAAGCCCCCAATTTTATATCTGGAACAAGAGAGTACAGCATCAAAGGAAAATTTACATCAGAACAGTAAGCTTCACAATCAAACTGCTGAAGAATGCGGCATTACGTACCTCGAACCAGATCTAGTAATGAACTAGGGACAGCTCGAGAGAATCAACTGTTCGGCGGTAGCAACACCTTTTACTTCCAGGAGCTCAGCAACCATCAAAAGGAAGATGCAATGCGGGATGTAGAGAGCGCAGGAGAGAAAGCTCTAATATATAAAGCCGTGAGGGGGTTGGAGATGGAAATCTGCGAAATTTTGCTGAGTAATACGGTCAATAAGGGAGCAGTGCGCCGTGCGCGTACATCACTGTCACTGCCTAAAAGCTTCGAATCATATAATAGCCTTCAAAAGGAACTCCAATAAGAAAGCAAGAGTAGTAGGGGGCTACAACACAAACAAAGCAGAGAAATGGGCAAACCGTGTTGTATTATGGCCTAGGAGGAGTACATAACCAAGGCAGATGAGAACTAAAGAACAGGTGATGAGTGGTGAAACCCTACTGGACAATATAAGAGAGGGAGGGAGGGAGGGAGGGAGGGGGGGGGGAGAGAGAGAGAGAGCAGAAAAGAGTGGCCAGAAAAGGGGAGGGTGCTCACTTATCAGGAAGGCTTTGTGCCAGAACATAACGAGCTGGCTGGGAAGAAGCCAAGAAGCTCGCATGTGGCAACGTACATTTGTTTTATCATGCTACATTCAAATAAGTTGTCTTGTGACTGTTCAGCGATGGGGGTTACCAAACAAAGAAACAATGGCATTGTGGCACTATCCATGGAATCTTTTGTATTGTGTAAGGGCTAAACAACTTTAGATACACGCAAGTATTATACTATTAAAATCAGGAGGGGAGAGAGAGAGAGAGAGATAGCTCTGACTGGAACAGGATGGTTGTATATAAAATCAGCTAAGCAACAACTTAGAAGACAGAAGAAACCTAGTATGTAGTAGTGATTGCAATGCTCCTCTTGATGAAATGAAAACTCAAATCAAGTGACCTTATAGAGTTGTAACCTTTCTATGTAATAGTTGAAGAAAAAAAAAAAGAACAGAAGACTGAAAGTACTCATGTCACATATGCTGGTATATGGGATTCATTTATATAAGCAATATATGGAAACCTAACCAATTGATGACAATTAAGGGTGAATTCCACCCAAAAAAATGTGATAAAGCAGAACTGAACTCTGCCTGCTCAAAGCTTTACAGCCTATACTTCAGTTAAGTTAATAAAAGGCAATCACTCGCAAATCATTGGACATTATTAATTGTTTAAAATCTTAATTCTTTTTGGCTTGCAACTTGGGGTTGTTCAGCTTTCTAGGAGGTTTTCAATGCACATATTATAGTACACCCCTTAAATTAGTAAACCAAGTGATCTTTCAAATCCTTTATGTATTTTTTTATCTTTAAATCTATCTTTTCGTTTCTTTTAACTAGACTTTGAGCTTCGTTTTGTAACCGAAAAAATAATGCACATATATGTATGAAGATGGCAGAAACATTTAACTGCGCATTGACTGAACTAAATCATAGAGATCCTGCAGCTATCAATAGAACAAACTGATCAATTAGTTCTAAGCTGCACTTTTTTATCTGTTATTTTCCTTCCTGTGAATGTTGCATTGGCATGTCTCTTCTTCTGTTAGCTTCCTGTCTTGCTAGCCGAAAGAAATGTTGAGATACAACTATTCCACAAAGAGGCTATGATTGATCTCCAATTGGTTGGGAACAGGGAGGATGTATAGAATAGAACAAGTATTTAAGTACACAGATGGAGTAGGAGCATTAAATTCAGGAAAGAATTAGAAGGCCACATCCCACCTTATAAAAAAATGCATGACTCAGTGACTGGACTGGACGAACACCACGTCAATCATGTAAAGCTAATAAAAAAGTCTTCATCATTTTGGACAGCGAAGTGTACAAACTACGAAACAAGACATTGCAACATGTTCAGAAAAGAAAAGGAAATATAGAAAGCCCATGAGTTGACCAAAAGTTATCATGAAATTAAGATAAAGCTTTGGATCGATTTGGATTCAGCGAAGGCAAAGGGGGTGCAACTTTCTGATGCGATGTGACTTTCGTGTCCCAATTAATCCGCGACCCGGCCGGGATAAGAATTCGACGGCTGTCAGATTACAAGATGAACAGCCATCCTCTCTGCAATCTGTTCACTGTCTGACAAATATTATATGTATCATAGATATGTATCATAGAGAAGAGAAATTATAAGCAATAAACGAATCTGATCTATCTTCATGTCCTTTATTATCGAGGTTCTTAATAATGTACACGAAAGTTCGCCGAGTGTTAGTAGTTTTAAATTTGATTTTTGAAGTTGTAGTCCAAAGAATACAAATTTATCATTTTTTTTATTTCAAGCTCGGATAAAAGAAGAGGGTTGTGTTAGGTCCCGACAATCAGCGTAAAATCCTGTCGAATCTCATGAACATGGATCAACGAGGCGTCGTATGATCCATATAGCCGACCCCACCTAGTGAGATAAGGCTTTGCTATTATTGTTGTTTATCTCAACTTCAAATCAGTCAGCTAATAATTCTAAACCTCGAAAATCTTTCGAACACTTGGGACACATTAAAAAAATATATAATGGAGGTTCTTAATAATCCTATTGCGCACCATGGATCAACACATAAATGCGCAACAGATTTTTTTTTATTCTAATAAATGATATAACATTTATCTTTTTTATTGTATTAGACATAATCATTGTCGAATTTTTTACATTACTGAAACTAAAATTAATAAGTAAAAAAGAAAAGAAATTATAAAATGTGGCTAATAAAAAAAATGGTCAGGATGAGGTATTGGAATCGCAGTGATCACCTCCCACTTGTCAATTATAATTAACCTTTCACACAAACCAACTCCATTTGGGTAAAAGCCATGCACCAATAACAAGACAACTTGAATTAACATCTTATTTAATTTGTATGATTAATTTCCTCTACTTATTTACTATGCTTATTTAATTTATAATTGCACAAGGAATGATTTCATTTCATTTTTTCTTCATTTAGCTAGGTCATCCCCATATTTAATTAGGAGATTCAGTAATATAATTATAGTTGAGAAACCACTTGTGGCATCTTTTGACCTAAAATTGTGGGACAATAAGAATACGTTTAATTTTTAAATTAGATAATAAACTATTCAATCGTCACTCTAAAAATTAATTAATATGTAAGTAGGAAAAAAAGCTAGTTAATAACTCGAGGGAGACAAAAAAACGTCTCAAATCATTCTTGGGGACAAATTTTCAAGTACAATTGGGTTGAGAACTCGACAAAACGATTCATCGACATCATTAATACAAATATAATAATTAGGCTTATTAATCTAATGCTTTGACACACTCACACACTCATCACCCCTACCCACCCTCGACACCCCCCTCCCCTACCCCTATAGCTACAAAAATAAATTACTCACATTTGAATGATATATGTCATGCTCGATCAAAACTTATGTCCCTACATTTATTTTTTTTGTATTAATTGCATATATAGTAATCTCAATTCTAAAATACAATTGGAATAGGCGTATGATGATCCTTACAAATTGTAAAATTATTTCGGATAAATAAAATTAAGAAGGTGCAAAACTACATAAAATTTTACTCGTGGCAATCAAACTTGAGAACTATGAGTTGATATGTTGCATTATGTTATATATGTATTATAGATATGAATATGTGAGGCCTCTAAGCTGTGAACTACATTCAGTCCACTATCGATCCATGTCTTCATCCGGTTGTGTTTTTTGCATTAAGTAATCGAATTCATTAAAATTGCTACTAATTATTAGGCAAGAACTAAGAAAAACTTTGACGTTTGTTCAGCGATTCTCTTCAACTTCATTTTATAACATAAATGTCTTTCATGTTTTAACTCGTTTCACCCGATGCCCTCTTTAATTGCAATTCTTCCAATCGTGGAGCTAACATGACGCTGACATGACATCTTCTCTCCTCTCCACATAAACATGACAATGACAATGTAGTCATGACAATGATGTAGCTCGCGGGGGGCGATTCCCCTCCCCCCCCCCCCCCCCCCCCGCCTGCGTGTGTCACTGATGCATGCACGCAGGCAAAGGGGGAGGAGGGGTTCGGTGATGCATGCACGCAGGGGAGGGCGCCCCCTTGAGAGCTTCGTCCTCATCACAACACAGAACCATGGCGAAGATGATCGACGTTGACAGCATCAACGTTCATGCAAGCAGCAGGAGCAGCAATGGCAAGAGACAATAAAAGGGGGTGAGGATGAGGAGCTGGGGCGCATGGGTGTCAGAGATCAGAGCGCCAAACAAGAAGGCCTGCTGGGCTCCTACTCCATGCCAGAGGCTGCAGCGTGCGCCTACGATGCCGCCATCATCTGCCTCAAGGGCAGCTTCGCGGCCGCCGCCAAGAGAACTTTCGGACATCCGTCGTGGACCTCCATCTCCCCGAGCCCAAAACATCGCAGAAGTCCATCCAGAGGGTGGCCGCCATGGCAGACAGCGAGATAGAAATCATCTACAGCAGCCTCTCATCGGAGCAGGGGGTGAACCCCCGCCCCTTCCCTTGCCCGCGTGCGTGCGCCAACAATGCAAGCAGGCAAAGTTGGGTCAACCCCCAGCTTCGATCGTCGGTGCACACACATAGTGTTGGGATAAAAGACAGACCTGATAGTTGCGGAATTATCTTTTTTTTCCTTTTAATGCGCACAATAATAATAGGATGATGACAATAATATAGCAAAATTAAATCAGACCAAAGACGCAGATATTTGACATATAAAATCCCTCAACGTGAGTGGAAAAAATCACGGGAGCAAGGAAAACTTCCACTATGAAATAATAGTAGGTTACAAAGTATCTTCTCTGAACTACGCAGAGGATTATAATAATAATCTCAAGAATTAATCTTGGATGCCACAGAATAAAAGTCTTTCGAAACTAAGGATAGAAGTCAGAACAATCTCACCAGAATATGAGGAATAGATGAGAAAACTGCTGAGAAGTAATGCCTGAAGTTTCATCGAGAACGGATAAGAACTCATTCCCGAAACGAATCCCGAATATTCTCTCTCCTCTCTCTTTCTCTCTCTTGGTGGAAATGACGTTCTGCTGTTGCGCACGGCGCTGTACCTCCTAGCATGAAGGGATATCATCCTTTTATAGCGGCTTGAGAGGACGACATCATGTAGGATTTGATTCCTTCTCTCTCTCGGAATCCTGTTTAACATCAACACTATTTTCGCCTTTTTTTCTACTTCTTGTCGAACTCACATTATCAAGAATCCAACAAACTCCCCCTTCTTGCTTATGCGAAGGAATCCACCAAGCATGCATGCTCCTTGCAGAACTCAGTCTTCTCTCTCGATAGAGGCTTCGTCATCATATCTGACATATTCTTGTCAGTATGGATCTTTCGAAGAAAGAATTTCTTCTTCTTCGTTTCGTCACGAATCCAATGATACCGGACATCAATGTGCTTGGACTTAGAGTGGAAACTAGAATGCTTACTCAGATGTATAGCACTTTGATTGTCGCAGTGGATAATGTACTTCTCCTGCGTCAAACCTAAGTCCCTCAGAAACTGTCTCATCCACAGAATTTCCTTGCCTGTTTCAGTAGTTGCGATATATTCTGCTTCAATCGTTGATAGTGCAACACACTTCTGTAACTTGGATTGCCATGAAATTGCTGCTCCTTCGAATGTCATCAAGTAACCAGAAGTTGACTTTCGACTATCAATGTCTCCTGCCATGTCAGAGTCGATAAATCCTTCCAACACTGGCTCAGCGTTTTCGAAATATAAGCATATCTTAAACGTGCCTCGAAGATATCTGAGAAACCACTTGACTGCATCCCAATGCTCTCTACCAGGATTTGATAGGAATCGACTCACCACACCAACTGCATATGTTATGTCTGCCCTTGTGCAAACCATTGCATACATCAGACTGCCAACTGCAGATGTGTATGGAACGTTATTCATCTTCTGCTTCTCGATTTTGTTCCTCGGACACTGTTTAGAACTCAACTTGAAGTGACCTGCAAGTGGTGATGTAACTGTCTTTGCGTTCTTCATGTTGAACCTCTCCAAGACTTTATTGATGTATGTTTCTTGGGATAACCATAGCTTGCGCTGCTCTCGGTCACGGGTGATCCTCATGCCGAGGATATTCTTTGTTGCGCCTAGGTCTTTCATGGAAAAGCATTGACTCAGCTCCTGCTTTAACCTGTCAATCTTGCTTTTATCCCAACCTACAATAAGCATGTCATCGACATATAACAACAGAATAATAAAATCATCGTGTGAAAAATATTTCACGAAGACATAATGATCTGATCTTGTCTTATTGTATCCTTGCTGCGTCATGAACGACTCAAACTTCTTGTACCACTGACGAGGTGCATGTTTGAGTCCATATAAGCTTTTCTGCAATTTATACACCAGATTTTCTTTTTCTTTCTCTTGGAAACCCTCTGGCTGTTCCATGTAAATCTCTTCTTCCAAGTCACCATGGAGAAAAATTATCTTGACGTCTAACTGTTTAATTTCAAAGTCCTTGGTAGCAGCTAATCCAAGAATCATTCGAATTGATGACATTTTGACCACTGGTGAGAATATCTCGTCAAAATCAATTCATTTCTTCTGACTGAACCCCTTGGCAACTAATCTTGCCTTGTATATCGGGTGTGGATTATTCTCTTCACTCTTCAGTCGAAACACCCATTTGTTCTTGAGTGCCCTCTTTTCTTTAGGAAGCTTCACCAGTTTGTAAGTGTTGTTTTCATGCAGAGATTGTATCTCGTCCTGCATGGCTTTTATTCACTCATCCTTCTGCTCATGTGACAAGACTTCTTGATAACACACTGGTTCTCTCCCTTCAGTTAATAACACGTACTCTGTCGAGGAGTACCGCTTTGACTCTTGTCTTTGTCTGTTCGACCTTCTCAACAGAGGCTCTTGCACTGATGCATCATGTTCGACATGTGGCTCATCATCACTGTCTTCACTATCCGAAGGCATATCTGAATTATGTGAACTGCTATCACTGCTACTATCATCTTAATCAGCTTCTGGAGCAATGTTCATCTTCTACTGGTGCGTCAACTGAACTCGGTTCAGCTAGATAATCGGCGAAGGTAGTTGGCTCTTTGTCCTTCGACAGATTTTCAATTGTTTGGTGTTCCATGAACACTACATCTCTGCTTCTAATAACCTTCCGGTTAACAGGATCCCAAAGTCTGTAGCCAAATTCTTCACCTCCATATTCGAAGAAGATACATTCTTTCAATTTGTTGTCAAGTTTTGACCGCTCATCACTTGGGATATGAACAAAGGCTCTACAGCTGAACACTCTGAGATGTTTGTACGAAACATCCTTCCCTGACCAGACTTTCAGAGGTATGTCACCATCGAGAGGTACTGATGATGAGTGGTTGATCAGTTCAATTGCAGTCATCATTGCATCACCCTAAAATCCCTTCGATAGCTTAGTATGTAGAAGCATACATCTGACACGTTCCTCAATTGTTCTGTTCATCCTCTCAGCAACACCATTTTACTGAGGAGTCTTAGGAACTGTCTTTTCAGACTTGATGGCATAGATATTGCAGTATTCTTCAAAAGGTCCTCTGTATTCGCCGCCATTATCTGCTCGAATACACTTCAACTTCTTACCAGTTTCTCTTTCGACTTTGACATGAAACTTCTTGAACTCTGCCAACACCTAATTTTTGTGTGCTATAGAAAAAGTCCAGACTCTTCTACAATGGTCATCAATAAAATGTAACAAAATAAAGAGCACCACATAGAGTTTTATCCTTCATATAGCAGACATCAGTATGCACCAAATCAAGTAGGTGTGAATTTCTAGATGAAGAAGTCCTATTAAATGTAATTATAGTATGCTTACCAGTCAAGTAGTGAACACATATGTCAAGTGAAGTTTCTTTCACATCTGGTAGCAGATTTCATTGAGTTAATATCTGAAGTCCTTTCTCACCTATGTGACCAAGCCGCTTGTGCCATAATTCAAAGGATGACATCTCTTGAGTCACATTTATCTCCTCGGTGCAGTGTTGTGCTTCAGTCTTGTAGAGTGTACCATCTTTGTTTCCTTTCGCTAGTAGGAGTGAACATCGCTTGAGTTTCCACACTACCCCTTTGAAGTTTCTCTCATAGCCGTCGTCATCTAATTTTCTAACTGAAATTAGGTTGAGACGAATCTCTGGTACATGCCTCACATCTTTGAGCACAATCTTACATCCTTTGTTGGTCTTCAACCGAATGTCTCCAACGCCAGCAATTTGGGACTCCGACTTGTTCCCCATCTTTACTGACTCAAATGTTTCCTCTTTATATGTTGAGAATACATCTTTGCAATGGGTAACATGAAACAAAGCTACAGTGTCTAAGATCCAAACTGAATCTTGACTCACAACATTGACACCATCTTCTTCCTCTTCTTGAGTAAGAAAGTATACATCATCTGATGTAGCCACCGCAAAGTTGTTTCCACCACTGCCCTTCTTTTCTTTTTCAGCATCTTCAGACCCTTCATGTGACCGATCACGCTTTAATTTTCTGCACTCCTTCTTGAAGTGTCCTGGCTTGCCACAATGATAACAGATGACTTCTTTCTTGGACTTCGACTTGCCTCTTAATCTTTATCTATCGTGGCTATGAGAGTTTCTCTGTTTATTTCTCTCACGATCTTTCACGATGAATGCCTCTGATTTGTTGTTGAGATTCTACTCTTGCCTTCTCGTTTCTTCATTGAACAAACTATCCTTGATAGTTTTTAAAGATAGTTGTCCACCTTGAGCAAAGTTGTTTAGAGAGATAACGAACATTTTCCAACTATCAGATAATGAGCTCAGTAGTAGTAGTGCTTGGATCTCATCTTCAAACACGATCTTTACTGAGGACAACTTGTTAATCAATTCCTGAAAACTGCCAAGATGTTCTTGTACTTCAGATTAACAAGTTTCTTCATCAATATCACCTTATTCTCCGGCGATTTGCGCTCATACATTTCTTGCAATTTTTTCCATACTTCATCGAGTTCATCAATATTTGCGATATGATGAAACACCTTCTCGTCGACCCATTGTTGGATTTGTTTGACTTTCTTAGTTTTGATCCTCCCCCACTTTTTATCATCCATGTCCTCGGACTTTGCAGCATCACCTTCGATTGGATCATAAAGGTCTCTACAATTTAAGTAGTCCTTCATCTGAGGCTTTCAGATAGAATAATTTGTTTATGTGAGCACAAGCATCCGACTGGGGGCATTATTGTCCTCCATTATAATGTGCACTTCTTGACCAAGCGCTGATACCACTGTTGGAAAAAAAGACTGAACTGATAATTGCAGAATTATCTTCTTTTTTTTTTTTAATGCGCACAATAATAATGGGATGATGACAATAATATAACGGAATTAAATCAGACCAAAGACGCAGAAATTTGACGTGAAAAACCCCTCAACGTGAGAGGAAAAAACCACGGGAGCAAGGAAAACTTCCACTATGAAATAATAGTAGGTTACAAAGTATCTTCTTTGAACTACGCAGATGATTACAATAATAATCTCAAGAATTAATCTTGGATGCCACAGAATAAAAGTCTCTCGAAACTGAGAATAGAAGTCAGAACAATCTTACCGGAATATAAGGAATAGATGAGAAGGCCGCTGAAAAGTAATACCTGAAGTTTCGTCGGGAACGAATAAGAATTCGTTCCCGAAATGAATCTCGAATATTCTCTCTCCTCTCTCTCTTTCTCTCTCTCGGTGGAAATGACGTTCTGCTATTGCGCACGGCGCTGTACCTCCTAGCATGAAGGGATATCATCCTTTTATAGCTACTTGAGAGGACGACATCATGTAGGATTTGATTCCTTCTCTCTCTCGGAATCTGTTTAACATCAACACGATTTTCCCTTTTTTTCTATTTCTTGTCGGACTTGCATTATCAAGAATCCAACACAAAGACACGTGGCATTTTATTTTTTTAATTTTGCGAGCACCAACAATGCACGCAGGCAAAGTTGGGTCAATCCCCCAGCTTCGATCGTCGGTGCACACACATAGACACGTGGCATTTTATTTTTTTAATTTTTTAATATTACCATGTTATGTTTATATGAAGAGAAGAGAAGATATCGTGTCAGTGTCACATCAGCACCATGTCAATTCCATGATCGGGAGACAGCCGATCGTGAGTAAAGATAGCACCGAATAAAATGATTTAAAAGATGAAGGACATTCGTGTTATAAAGTAAAATTGAAGGGTATCACTAAGCAAAAGTCAAAGTTAGAGAGTATAGAGTGTAATTTTTCCGAATGATATGAGTTAAAAGATAAAAGACATTCGTATTATAAAGTGAAATTTGAAGGTATCACTGAACAAACATCAAAGTTAGAGAGCATTTAGTGTAATTTTTTTCAAGAACCAACGTTTGGTTGTTAAAGGAGAAAAGCTTTTACGATCCGTTTGTAAGATTGAATATAAAAAAACATGATATATTGACTCAATTGCCGACACACTTTATTTGTTTGAATTCACATTAATTTAAGAGATTAATGAGAGTGTAGAGTTACCCATTCTACATCTCAGTGAAGTGGACTATTTTTTATTATTTAATTAATTTAATAAGTATAATTCACGATTAAATTGGTTATATGCTTGTTAGATGAAATAATACATATTTATTTGGATAATTTGATAATAAAATATTTTTAAAAAATAAATTGCCATCGTGGAATAGTCATATTTATTAACATGACTTGATAACGATCATCGTTATCTTGATTTTAATCATCTTTACTATTTAACATATACTTTAAATTAATACATAATTATTTTATTAACTTAATACGTAAACAAATTAATATTCTACACACATTTCACGTCAAATGTCCTACATATACAATTTTCTCTTAATTTAATTGTTTATTGATTTTTTAAAAGTTACAAAAAGAATATGTTTTTCTCCTCGTTTACTATCCTCCCGTTTTAGAAAATTATTAATTTATTTGTCTACATGTTTTATTTTAAATCATTTAGAATTTTATGCGTTCATTGTATACGTTTACATGGGTGTTAACCAAACAAAGGATAAATGTCGATTCCAATTTGACAATTATTTGAGTACTGTTCATCCACTGGTTAGTGAAATATTATAAACTATACATGGCTGAAACATCATGCTATTAATTCATCGCAAAGTGAATTGGCAGGTCCTTTTCACTGTGCGCATGATAAATATAGATAGATAGATCAGTCATGTGAGGGGGACCACGCCCTACTCTACTTATGCTAATTGTACTTCGCGTATAGTATTGATAGATCTCATACATAGTTATATATTGTTAGGGTTATATTTGCGAGTTGTAGTTAAATGATTTGGCATCGAACAGATTCAGAAAATTATTGTGACGAACTTTAAATTATATAATTTTGTGTTTTTTTTTTGTTCTCTTTTATTTTATTTCATTTATTCTTCATCCTTTCAACGTCTACGTTACCTGTAATACGAGTCATATTTAATCAACAAACTACATTGTAGGTGATATATAGAAGAGAAAGGAGGAAAGACTACGTTGGCCGTAATTGATAATAAAGAATTATATATATATATATATATATATATTACATATGTATATTACAACATCATATCTCCAAAAAGAATCAGAAAAATATATTTTAGCATGTAATACTTGGAATACAATTAGCTAATTAAAACAAGTTGCATATATACGATGGACAACTGGAGCCCATAATTCTCACAAAAGGAAGCACAAATGCATGATTGAGTCAGCAGAGTGTTAATTAATTATTTAAATAATTTCTTTTGATAATACTCAACTTGGAATAATGCGGCTATATTAATTTATCCTTTTTAATTAATTATCAAAGTTATTTTTTAACAGCAGATATATATATATATATATAGATGCGCATTCTGCAGCCTTGCATGCATGCGCCAAGGGCACCAATATGTCCCTAGTTGATCCCGGCCTAGCGCATGATCTCATTTCCGCCTTATCAAATGACAGGAAGATAACCTATTCAATTAACACTCCCTCAAAGTATATTATTATTATTGCCATCTTTGGGTCAATTTGGAGCTACGTGGTAGCTGTTTACTCTTAATTAACAGATTAGTATTGCTTATCAAATGACAGGAAGATAACCTATTCAATTAACACTCCCTCAAAGTATATTATTATTATTATTATTGCCATCTTTGGGTCAATTTGGAGCTACATGTCAATAATTGATCAACTGGGAGATTTCATATGGCAGCTTATTGCAATAAACTAAAAATGAACCTTTTACCAACCGATGATGATTTGACAGTTAGTAATTAAGGTGGCTGAATGAATGAATGCGTGATGAATTCGGACACCCCATTGCACTGAAACTCGATCGGTCGTCACCTCAACTCAAAACAAAATTAATTGAACAACAAAATGTTCGACGTAATTAAAAAGGATTCGCGCGAGCAAAATTAATTGCACATCCAAATTGAAGAGTAAAGCTTCAAAGTTTTGGTGTATGTATCATGATTTCCCGTACGTATCTGTCCACGTAAAGGTTACACATACAAGGTATTCTTCTTTCCATGCGTGTGTGTGAGAGAGAGAGGGGTTACACATACAAGATATTCTTCTTTCCATGCGTGTGTGTGAGAGAGAGAGAGGGGTCGCTTACCAATTTGTCTCATTATAAATGTGTTTAAAGTCAAGAGTGACGATACATTATATAATAATAAAGATGCACATGTCGATGTTCGAGTGATCAAAAGTCCCTTCGCTCAATTATAACTCAATAAAAACGAAACTCCACTCTCTCTCTCTACGTGAGAGAGATCACACGAATACAGAAATTTACAATGTTCATCCAAAATCGGATTACGTCTTCGGACGATGGCTCTTTATTATGAAATAATGATGATTACAAAAATACGAAATAATTCAACGATCATAGGAATTACAGATCGATCGACTAGAACTCTAAATTAATCCCCAAAATAGAACATCTATCTCGTGATATAACCTAGATATCATGAAGTTTATATAGGCACTCTCTTTTACAGATGATAAAAATTACAGACAATGACGGAGCCAAACTAAATTTGTGGGTTCACAAATAACTCTAATAATTTTTAAATTATTATTGACATAATGATAAATTTTTTATAATTTTTTTTCAATTATAATGCATAAAAGCATTAATTTTAGTTACCAAAATCATATCGACTTTATATTTAAATACGAAAAAATTATGTATAAAATCAAGATTAAATACATAATTATCAAATTATTAGGATATAAATAATACAAATAAATTATATTTATCATGTAATTATACAATTTAAGTTATTTGGGACTAAATATAATTATTGAAGATATTATTCTTTTTTGTTATGCAATATAATAATATTATATAAAAAATATAATAAGGAGAAATGTATAATGAAAAAAGAAATATATTTTTCATGATAATTAGTATAATGTGTTCCATGTATTTACGCTGATAATCAAAATAAATTATATTTATTATCAATTGAAAAGTAAGAAAAATGACGTGTTAGCATATTCAATTAATAAGATAATGAAATATATTCTCCTAATTAATAATACTTTTTATATATTAAATTATATAATTTAAGCTAATTGTGATAAAAATAATTAAGAAATATATTATTTTATTTAATTATGCAATACTATAATACTCTAGAAAAAGATGCAATAAGGCGAAATATATGATTTAAGAGAAAATAATAGTTCTCTTAGTAATTAATTCTAATATGCTTTATATTATAATAAAATAAACTTTATTTATTGTAAAATACCTAATGCAAGAGAAAAAAATTTGTAAAACGTAATTATGCAATACTATAATACTCTAGAAAAATATAATAAGTTGAAATATATAATTTAAGAGAGAAATACTATTTCTCTTAGTAATTAATCTACTATGCTTTATATTATAATAAAAATAAAATATACTGTATTTATTGTAAAACACCTAATGCAAGACAAAAAAAATGTCTAAAACGTTGTTGAGAAGAATCTAATCAGCGACCACGTAGGCTATCATATATGCATTGAACCACTTTACTAATATTTTATTTATCCAGTGGGGGTACGTGTACCCACTGACACTCATATGACTCCGCCACTTATTACATATCCACACGGAGCATTGCATTTTTGGACTACTAGGAGTTGTCGGTCCTTGCTTCTCAGCATTTATATGAGATGTCCGAATGGGTGATCAAAAGCATCGTTTATCATGATGCCACAAATCCTATATATATATATATATATATATATATATATATAGGATATTAAATTAAAAGAAATAAGAGAGATCCAGAAATATTATGATAAGTTAAGAGTCGAGTTAAAATGTATTTAGCACGCACCTTGTATGTATGATCCGTGGAAATTTGTTGTTTCAGATTAAAGGTTTGTAGCATTTTATTAAGAGGAGTAGGAGATTTCTTTGACTTTTCAGAATGATTGAACGAGAGCTAATTATTAAGAATGAGGAGAGGCTTATAATATTATTCTTTTAATTTTAGGGTAGATATAATGGACCTCTTTTGTACTGGAAGAAAATGAAGAAACACAGAGGTGCATCAGTTGAGGTGCCACATTAATTATGGAAGCAACTATATATGTAACTAGAGAACATCCTTGTGCTTCGCACAAATTAAATAATGTATATAAATATTTATTATTAACCATATATAAACATACAAATTATTATATATGTTCATTATTTTAAGATAAATCTATAATTTTTATACTAAAAATAGTTTTTTAGGTTATTAATAATTTTTCTATGTCTTACTATATTTTTTCAGTCATAGTTGTGAGAAAAAAAGAATATAAGTTCATATTAAAGTTACAGTTAAATTCATACAATATAATTGTATATGTTAGACTTATAACATCCAACAAAAAAGTTTGATAACAAAATAATATTAATTTGAACTCGAGAAAGAGAGAAAATGGGGAAAATAATTTGATAAATGACATTTTGCATAAAGCGGATAAAATGGAGTATTATTCTTATTCTAGGTTGAAAACATACTTTTTACTTTATAACAATGCAAATATAGTATAGCTTTTTTTGTTTGTCCGATTAAGAAATAATTATATGCTAACATATTTCTATATCATACAGCTAAAAGAAGGATCAAAGAGAAATAAAATTTAGTTGTATGGCACATCATTATTAACGTAAGTAACTAAAAAATTCTTATCATATTAAAATAAAATAAAAGGATTATTTGCAAGTCCGTTATCTCAAGAGGCGTCACATTGGTTCAAAAGATTAATTATTTAATGATATATATATATATATATATATATACTTTGGTAATTGAAAAAATATTGGATGAACATTTAGACACCGATTAAAGAGGTGAAAAGTCAATCTCAATATATGATAACATTGCTAAAATCTGAATATATGGTGATTTCATAATGAGATGAAATGAAACATCCAATAAACAATTATAATTTTTTGGAAAATATGGTTACTTGTAAAATCCATGTTTAATCAATAAAATCAAATTTGTAGTTTTTTAGTTGGATAAGATATATATATTTCATTATTTAATTTTTTTAGCTATATGTATGGGAACACTGTTTTGTAGTTTTGATTCTCACTTTCAATTCAAGAGAAAAATCACCGAAAAAATTCAGATAAAAATGTTATATTGGTATATGATCACTGTTTATAGCTCTACGTCTCAGTCTTAATTCAGGAGAAAAAATAAGCGAAAATTTTCAGGAGAAAAAAGAAATGGCATTGCTAAAACAGATAATTAAAATCTCAATAAATAGTAATTCCATAATGAGATGAAATGGAAATATAGAAATAAATAATAATATATTTGAAAAATATGGTTAATTGGTTAATTACATTAAACCAATATGAGAGTTAATGAAAGTCGTGATTATTGGGAGAAGATTAAATTCATGATCTAATAAATAAAATAAAATTTACAGATTTATTATTGGGATGATATATATACTTATATGTATATATATATATATATATATATATATATATGCATATATATATATATATATATCATTATTTATACTATTTAATATTTAATAATGTTATAGGTAAGGTAGTAAGGGGAAAAATTGAAGTAAAATAGTTATAATGAATTATTAAAGCACCCTCATTAGTGATGCTTTAATGATACACAATGACACCTAGGAATTTAAATTATGGTAAAAGATATGCATAAAAAAAATCTTTATGATAATAATTTTATTTAAACAAATATCTGATAAATAATATTATGGCATCCATGTGTTATTAAGTATTCATCTTCATAAATTCGATTTTTTTATTAAATGTATCACATTTGCATAAGGATGAGAAATGGAATAAAGACACGTTTGTGGGAAGTGATAATTGAAAAAAATATAACATACCACTTTAAATGTTGTCATTAATTACCATAATATCTATTTTATGTCATGTTCGATCAAATTCTCAACTGAAAATATTAAAGTTTATAAGATCAGTTAACATCTATAGTTTACTTGTCATGAGTTTTTCAAATTCTCTTACTATTGTTTTACTCTTATATATATTTTTATTTTCAGCTTTCTATTGTATATCATAAGTACAATTAAGTTACTTTCTTTGAATCTATAAAATGTCATTTAATACTTTAAAAAGTAAAATCTAAAACAAAAAGAGGTATGACAAAACCTAAAAGGAGAAAGCTGGCCAAGAGCGGTTGATATTCCTAAACAAAATTTAATTATCAATCTCACGAACTTTATAAATATCGGAACTAAGTTCAAAATGAATAAAAGATCCTGCAATTTTTTTCTCTCTGGCCATTATAAAATTGAGAACTTCATATAAATCAAACACTTACATGATGTCAAACAAAATATTTACATTGCTAAGTGATTAAAGGGAATGATTGCTTGATAAAATAATAAAAGAAGTATAGTTAGTAAATTACATGAGAGAACTAAAAAAATAAAGAATAATAAAAAATTTGAAGGGCCTAATTTGGATGTTCTGGTAGATGAAATTAATTAATTATACCAAGTGATTACACTAAATAATAATAATAATAATAATAATAATAATAATAATAATAATAATAAAAAGATAGAGAAGACAAAATTGAAACATATAAAATAAAAAGAAAAAAAGGATTATTGAGTTTGAATGACAATTTGTGCAGTAATTTTATACGAAAAAATAATGCTCAAGCGGTATTTTAAGGAAATAATTGTATAAATGAAAACGATTAAGGGATAATTAGATAAGAAAAGGAAATGGAAATGGCACGCAAAATTTTTCAAAAGAAAAATGTAAGAAAGTTTAGAAGGCTTCACGCAGGAGAAGACTTGAATTGTGTAATGATTTTATGTAAAAGCCTTTTAAAATTTGTGGAGAGATACAAGAGAGAACTACAAAGTAAGTAATAAAATAAAAGAAAGAAGTAGATAATAATAAGAGAACAAAACGTATCAGGAAAGAATCATAAGAAAAGTTGGAAAACAATATGATATGATATGATTTTAGATGAAATACTCATCGGATGACTGACTACATGATAAAGTAATAGAAGAAATGTCTTTAGTAAATCGCTCAAACCTGTAGCCTGTTCATGGCTTCATGACATGAATTTTTCTTTTAAGCTCCCTAGTGACATCTGCCATCTCAGTTGAAAGCCAAAGGGAAGAGACTTAAAAAGAATAGGAAGAGATTATACGATAAAGAAATATAAAGAGATGATGTGATACTATAATCGATCATTAATAAAGGAATAGAAAGAGATTTGTATGACACTATATTAAAAATAAATTGATCACTAATTTCATCATTTATTGGTTGTAGTTATGGAAAATTTTGAAACTGATGCATTATTATAAGATAGTGGACTTAGGTGTATGTTTATTAAGGGATGAAATTGATTAAAAATTCTAGAAAATGAGAAAAATATAAATTAGAAAGATGAGTTGAGAAGAGTTTGAATGTCTCATATATATATATATATATATATATATATTAGTATTTTCATCAGCAACTAATCAATCATGATATGTCTCAAGTTTACTTGCCTTAGTAACGTGTGCACTCTTCCAATGAACATTAACCTTGGGCCTCAATTTTGTGGGCGTGGTTAATAATTGCATCACATGACCGAATGCCAATCCACTGGGCAGGGTCTATAAATAAATTCATGACACATTTCCTCACGTTAAAAAGGAAAAAGAAATAGACTAGTTAAAGTGGAATAATCTTGGCCTCCAGTAAAGTTAAAATATTAAGGAGAAAAAGGCAATATGTTCAACGTCTGATCCATGGCCCTCGAGAGGTGCGGCTAAAGAACTCGGACGAGCATAAAACAATCGACCGATTCGGAAGGCACAATCGGTCGGCGAGCTCTTCAGGACTTTCGTCCCAGGAGTTCATAAGAGGACGCCGGCGTGGGGCGGGAGCCCAGCTGCGCCTCTCGTCGCCACCCTCACTACCACAGTCGTTGCCGATCTACATCAATCGTCTCCCCTAGTGATGCCGACCCTGCCATGTTCATCATCACCTACACGGCCGAGCACAACCATTCCATGCGCACACACTGCAACTCCCTCATCACCCGCCAGTCCCCAACCCCCCCTTCATCCTCCTCCTAACGTCGCCCGCCTCCGTGTCAATTGGTGACGGCTCTAGGGATAACCCCTCTTCCGCGCCCGACGGCAACCCCGTTGCAAGCCCTCCATCGTCATCCACACCCGCAGGCCTATCGTCGTCCACGAATCGATGATGAAGCTCCGGTCCCGGGAGATGAGTTTGCCTAGGGCAGGGGGACAAAATTTGTGAGAGAGGACATCTCATGAGTGAACCGCACCACAAACCACTCGTAATCCAACGAACCGGTGCCGCGAACCACGATTTCCTTCATCACGATCGATTCTCCATTGGATGGATGAGATAATGGGAGGACAAGCATTAAACCCTTAGGGGGTTGTTTGGATGAATTTCTTTTGTCCTCGCGATGATTCTGCTGCCCCTCTCCTTGTTCAAGTGAGGACGTGCTTAGTTTTCCTTATTCGTGCAATGATCATTGCACGTGGCCCCACACTTTCAATTAAGTATTATTTGGATACAAAGTAGAGAATAAGCCTCTAATTCTCATTTTATTCCAATATCATTATTCCAATACCAAAAACCCCCTTATAATATATATTGTCACTTCCCTTTTACTCCATTGGTTGTCCTTGTTGATTACTTTACCATTAACATGGTTTTCGATTGGAACGTTAGTCTTTAGAAATTATATTACTTGGCATTCATTTGTTAGTGTCAGTACCATTGGCATCAGCATACATAAATTATTCACTCTTACAATTCATTTTTTTATATATGGGCTGTGTTTGGATAGGTGAACTAAGGTTCTCTAATGTTCTTAGAATTTATTGACAAGACCATGAAGTTCTCGTCGTTTGTTTAGATAAAAAGTTCTCCATCAACTAGAACTAAATTTAGGTGAAGGAGACGCCATGTCCGACTTTGAACTACAGGGCCGGCACCGGAAATCGACCACAACAAGTCGCATAGCAGGCTGACGTCTCGCGAAGGTGCGTCTCGCTGATGTCGACGTCCTGCACGTCATCACCCCCTTGGAGCGCACCTTCGTCTGGATCGACGGGGCTGGAAGCCCTCCCTCTTCTTCCGCCTCCTCCCCGGAAACTATGACCGCAACAGTTGGAAGCCCTCACTCTCCTTCCTCTTTTTGGTGGCCTAACGGCAGTTGGAAGCCTCCCTCTCCTTCCTCCTTCAGGTGGCCTGACGATGGAGCAGTGGGAGATGGTGGAGCAGCTGAAGAGGGAGACGCCAACGATGGAGCGCTGGCATCAGCTTTCCGTGCAGATGGTGCATACTCGTCCTCCTCCACCCAACCGAGGTGAAGAAGATGGAAAGCTCCGGTTGGGAAAGAGTGAGATAAGGAGAGGAAACAAGGAGAGAGAAGGCGAGAGAGAAGTTCTGATGCCACACGAAGTTCTCGCGTCTAGTGAGAACTTTTTGGACAAAACTTTAATTAGAATGCGATGGGTTTAAAAATTCTACATCTTTTTTTATACAATTTTTATTAATTTAACAAAGGATAAATTGATCATATTCTTAAGTCCATCACTTGACTTAAAATTAAATCTTTCTAATTGATAATTTTAGAAGGATTAGAAGAATTATTCTTATTATACCTTTATTTCTTCTCAACCAAATACAAAAATAAAAAATTTTAACGATAATAAAGACATTTACCAAACTTAACATTTCTCTAACACATATATTATATTTTATATCCAAATATTAAATTAATTCAACATATCCCATTAATTTATATTCAAAGATTATATAAACATTCAGCACACTCAATGTTGCCGACTCTCACTAGACCACCCTAATTCCCACCTTAATTCATCCTTGGACTGTAGCAAAGCCTCCTGTCTCGCCTCTCACCATGCCAACAAGATAAGATCCAACATGCTATGGACTGTGCAGCACCAAAGGAATGCCATGAAGCCAAATTCTGAATTGGGATTAAGAAGAGAAAATAAAGAAAAAAATAAGATAAAAGAAGAGAAGAAAGAAGGGGCACCGATAATGTCATGTTGCAGTCATTCCAGATATCCACTCATGTTCGTTCTCACATCTAGTTAGAGGGTGGCTGACACTAGAGGGCTAATCTTTTCTTCCTCTATCTAATAATGTACATGATTAATCATTGCCTTGGTTGATCGGATGATGGTGAAGCATAGAAGTGGCATTACATTTTGTCATGCAAAAAGTCCATGAAGCAATCCCCACTGACTCCATTTTATGCCTACACGAATAGTTTAATATCTACCGGTCATGGATGAAAAAAAAAAAACATACACAAGACTACAGAAGCACAAACAATCAATTGGCAACAAGCACGCAACAAAATAAACCGTCAGAGAGCTGTCTATAAAACACCTGAGAAATTATTCAGGTTGAATCATGCTAATCTCAGATTGATGAATTTAACCATATGAACATTTGAAGCCTCTCGGATATCAACCAAGAAAAATTACTAGCAGATCATTACATGAAAACTTTGGCAACAGGAAATAAATCAAGGGCAAAGCAATTCCAAATGCCAACAGATAGATCACATGATCACCACTTTCTTATATAAAAGATCAAGTGACACCATAAAAGCAAAAAGGCATGCTTGTTGTCATCATATCTTTACCAGGTGCGAACATGCAATCTGAACCGAGCATGACGCATGTCACAACCAAAAACTAAAACTTCTTTTTTTTTTCCGATTACAGAGAACTTCCTTTTTTCCCCAAGGATAAAAGCTAAAACTTCTTCAGAGACATCTTTGAGTTTACTCCTCTAAAATTCATTGGAACCTTACTTTCTGTTAAAATTCCTGGGTTTTCCTGTGCATTTAAAAGCTTAATTTGGACCGAGCCAACAGTAACTATATCATTAATGGTCAACTGACCAGGCTTGGCATCGCATCTCAGTGTATTAGCACAGCCCAAATCTCGAGCAAGACTGCTTGTGGAGGCATTTCCTCCAGTTTTCTTCTGAGAGTGACTAGCTTCAGTATTAGGTTCACCATGATCTGCCTTCGTAGCTTTTTTTGTGGCTTCCTGTAGTTGCGTTCTATCAGCATCAGAAGAACCATCACCTACTATATTATCAGAGGTGGAAACATAACAGGGGGAAGAAGGGATCTGGTTCTCATCTGATTTAGGACATTCCACCTGAGGATGATGGATTGCACTGCATTTCTCTTCATTGACATGGACAGCCATAGTTTGACTGAGATTGTCATGCTCTTCCTTTTGATCATTACTCAAAACCATGGTTGTCATTGGTCGCAATTCATCTGTTTCCAAAGGCTGGGGTACAAGGTTTGATTGCTGATCTAGTGGAACTGCCTTGTTAAAGGTAGAATTTGAAGAACTTGAAGGAACAAAGATAGGTACATAGAGGGGGGACCCATTATTTTTTTTAAGTGTCCTTGCTCTTTCTTGATGCAGAAGCTTCTCCTTTTCATCGTAGTACAGGAAATCATCAAGTATGGACTCCTCCAAGGGGCTGTCTTTGAAAACTTTAAGCATGCTCATGCCTGGAACATACAATAGCTGCGAAAAACAATTCATGCAACTAGGTTAGTCAAGTAGCCAAGGAACACAAGACACAATTGGCATCATAAACAACTGTGTTATGCTTAATGGAAATGTTGAAGATGTAAGATATGATGTTCGAACCATTCAAATATGTATGGGTGATGAATTTTAGAAGATATATGATTGCAGAAGAGGGATATAAAATCCCAAGTAAAAAATGATAGCTCAAATTGGTGAAACTGTTAGCACCCCAAGATGAAATAAAAGCTTAATTCAACAG
Organism: Pontederia crassipes; assembly: GCA_030549335.1. Lineage (NCBI taxonomy): Eukaryota > Viridiplantae > Streptophyta > Magnoliopsida > Commelinales > Pontederiaceae > Pontederia > Pontederia crassipes. The sequence continues at coordinate 53,296,995 of CM060193.1, read as the reverse complement.
AAAGAAGGGAGACAACATGTTATCGCATATGTCAAAACCTGCCAGTGCAATGACTTAAAAACAGGTAATGTGGCTAACAATTACCTCTTGTGTATCTCTACTGTGAGTTACAGGCCTATTTTCATTATTTTCCAACAGTATATGACGAAGATTGGTGTTAGCTATATCCTTGATGATATGCCATTTCACAGGAAAACTGCCAGTCCATTTGTTCTGCTGCCAGAAATCCATGTCCTTTTGGAAATCAACTGGGCCTACCATCTCAGCAACACCACAGAAGTGCCCACTTCCATTAACCTGCATGGTAATATGATTGGTTGAATCAATCAGCTTAAGAGATATAAGGTTTAAGTGGTCCTTCATCTATATCATAAACAGATCACTTACAGAGAAAAAGAGAAAAATGGGGCATTTTCCCTGATTTCCCGCTGAGATCCTCTGGGCATCTTCAAATGCAATATTGAGTTTCTTGTTTCCATTAATAGTGCTTGACCACACATTGTACTTAATACTTTTATGAACATCATCTTCACTGTAAGATTTAATGACAAAGAACTTGGCATCTGGGTAGTCAATCAAAAGGTCATCCCTGTTATAGTGGTTAACATAGACAAGTATGTTATTATCCTGTGGAATACCAACAAAGTTCTTTTGACTTCTTGCTCTTGTTGTTCTAGGACCCCGGGTTTGCCAAGTATATAAGTTGGAGAAGCTACCACCATCTTCTGAAATTCTATTAGACTGGATCTGGAATCTTGTGTCTAATTTATCTACATTAACGGAGCTAGGAAGATTGCGCTCAAAGTTGGCAAGTCCAGTCTGAGTTGCAAAATTAGTTTTTGACGGATTCTCGAAAGAACGAAAATTCTCATTGGTTAGGTGAGCCACAGGCTGAATAGGATCAGTAGAATTTTTGACCTGGAAAATGCGAAGAAAAACAATGGTTATATTCAACATGAAATACAATAATATCTTAAGGTAAAGGAGAATCCATTATTTAGAAACAATGTGTAGCACATTAAAAACTCCGCCTATGTTTTATAGCCGGTCCCAAGCCCGGATAAAGGAGGAGGATTGTGTTAGGCCCCGACAGCCAGCGTAAAACTCTGTCGAATCTCATGAACATGGATCAACGATGGCATCGTATGATCCATGTAGCCGATCCCACCTAGTGGGATAAGGCTTTGTTGTTGTTGTGTAGCACATTAAAGAAAATCAAAAGACCTTGTACCATGGCTAAGCTTAATCAACAAGGGCACAAGAAAGACATTTGTTTAGTGAGAAAGCAAATCAAATTATACCCTGCCACACACTTACTAAGATTTGCCTCATGAAAAGAACAAGTCATAATAATAACTGTACTTAAGCTAGTTAGGATACTAAAAAAAGCTAGCTCTAAAAAACTGTAATAGAACCATAAATGAAATAGAAAATACCTGGGTTGAAGGAGGAAGCATCCCAGGGAGAATGACCCCATTCAGTGTTGATTGCTTCTTTGGCAGTCCATTGTCTTTGGGTTGTTCACCTTTGTTCAAAGTGTCCTTGATCTGATAGGATAAAGATTTTGGAGGTTCCAATGAAACATTTCCTGAAGAGACCTTTCTTGTGGTAGGAACTCTTATAGAGGATGCTAGGGAAGGTGAAAATGTTGCAACAGCACCATCATGATTACCCGAAACTGATGAAATAGTGCTGAAATGTGAAGGGTCCGGAGGACCATATGGTAATGGGACAATCTCTGAGGTTGAATGAACAATAAATGGATGGTAAGCTGGTGAAGAAGTAACTTGCTGAAAACTGGGGTTGAAGTATGGTTGTGCTCCTGCCAATGTGCCATCAAACTCAACAGCACCAGGAATATAAGGGTTGTAAGGATTGTAAGAAGACTGTGTATATTCATAGCTAGGCATATAATATACATAAGGTGAACTTTCAGCCTGCAGACCCTACAAGAAACAAAATATTTTATGGTAAAATTAATTATTATCAATATAAAACAAGAGGAAGCAACAAGAAAAATGTTAAATTTACCGAGTAATGGATATCTCGACCATCTAATCCAAAAAACCTGTGGTCATCCCATTCTCCCGGTGTCTCGTTTCCTGCAGTTACAAAATACACCGTAAGCATTTTTTGAGAAGGAAGGATTGATCGACTCTGATAATATTAATAAAAAGCAGAATAAGTGATCCACCTGTACAATAATATCCATAATAATCAGCAGCAGCTGGGGGATAGTACATGCCTTGATCAAGCATGAATTCTGATGTTGCCTCACTACCCATAGACCTGAAAGAGAGAATAACAGTTAAATTAAAAGAACCAAGGTCATAAATAGATAGCACAAAGAAGCATAGCAAAAGATTATATCCAACCAAACATCAAAGACATAAACTTAATCTTCTACCAATCACCAGAAGAAAAGTTAATGCTCAATTTACATGTGATCTACCAATATATAAGGGGTGAAAATTAAACTGAATCTTAAAGCAGCTGTGAAACAAGGAGAACACGCAAATTGGCAGAGACAAATAATTGAAGCCGCCTCTACAAGTCTCAAAAGAAATCAGTGGAAAAGAATCTGACGCACCAATGCACAAAAAGATACAGGACAAATGAAATTTTTCACTAATTAGAAGAGGATACGGAATCTCTTATATAGTTCGTGATTTCTCGAATTGATAAGATCATTCCGACTGTGTAAGATGCACACAGAAACACCAAGAGGAGCAGCAGTAAGTTGTAACAATATGACTGTAATGATTATCACAGGACAAACTCCAAGAGAGTCGCCATCATAAATTCAAAGACATCAAGATCTTAAACGTTTCGCAAACCTGCCTCTCCATCCGACGATTAAAAAGGGAACCCTAAACAAGTTCATCTAAAACACGAGTTTCGACCTTATCAGTTATCAATATAAGCAAAAATGCCAAATAAATAGCCCACCTACCGCCAAGATCTCAAAACCGAACATAGCGATTCAAACAAAAGATAAAAAATTAACACAAAAGATTAATTTTTTAACATCAAATAGCATAGAAACGAGGACAACAGCCAGTCGCAAGTTCGCATCACAAAAGAAAACTAACACAAAATTGAATCCCAAAATTATCATTGCAGGCACGTATCAGAAGAACGCCCAAGAACACAGGATGAATCGTACAACTTTCATCTGCATGCAAGAATGTTACCGGAGTGAACAAAAAAATATGGGCAAAGCGAAGAGAGATCGATACATACCAGAAGGAGATCGAATTTCCGGGTCTCGAACAAGGAATCGTTCGAGAAGGAGACGGATCAGGGCCCTGAGGCAGAGCCTTGACGCGGAATCGAATCACACAGAACGATTGAAAGATGTGATACCAAACCCTAGAACCCAAAGCAGCGGGCGAAGAGAAAGAAGGAGAAAAGGGAGAGACGAGAAGCAATTCCACGATCTCGCGGAGTCCGTATAAATAAGAACCCTTTACGGGTGGAATACCGAAGCTACCCCTATGACCGCCAAATTCAAAATTAACTGGTCTTTGCCGCTGCCTTCGAGAACTCGCTGGATATCGGACGTCGCGCAACGCCCTAAAAGTTTCACCTTCGTTGTAAATATAAGCTACCGAACAGGGTAGAATCGTAAGGGCAGGAATACAATTTTTGCATTGGTAACTTTATTATTTCGAAGCCCCAGCGAACGATTATGAAAATTATGGGTCCAATATTATTACCAATTATCCGTAAAAGTGCAGGGGTCCTATTATCATTTTTAAGTGAATAATTTGATGTTTTCTATTAATATATTAATTTCATGTTTTGTATAAAAATTTTAGTTGTGATGTCATCTTAACTTAACTTGTGATTTTGTCAATTAATATATTAATTTGATGTTCTGAATAAAAAAATTAATTGTGATTGTCACTTTTATTTAACTTATTAATTTTATGACGACAGCCAATTCACTATCATTATGTACAGCTTTAGGTAAAAAAATGAATTTTTGATAATTAAATTGAATGGTAGTTTCAGTCGATGCATAATGTTTAATTTACTCGAATAATAAAATTATTAACATTTTATAAAAAGAATGTTATTGTATAACATTCTTCATATACAATAAAAGAATAAATATTCTTTGAAAATTTAGCAAGCGACATTTAGACAAAAGATTTCTCTTATGACTTTTCTCTTGTTTTTTTTAACAATATTAGCAACACTTTTTGGAGCAACGAGGAAATGTTAAAATCATCCTCGTCATAATTATAGATATATAAAGAAATAAAAATATAAAAAAATAATTGTATAATCATATCATAAAAAAATAACTTTTGTAACAAAGCATCATTCTTTACCCACTCAGAAAAGCCCTGCCCAGTATTGAGTTAGAAGGGCTAAGAAAAGGTGGCAAACTTTGTGACGAAGCAAAGGAACGTCGGTCTTGATATATCTGCAAATAAATGCGATGTTTAATAATGTCATCATTCTCCCCGTTGACCCACGTATGTTTTACAAGATGCCACATAGATCGAGGATCATCATGTCATCCGACGACCACGAAGAAAGGGAAGGAAGATTCCATTGAAGCTCAAAATGACGCACGAAAAGAAGAAAGAAAATATGAGTCTGGTTGGTGAAGTGTTAGTATCAAGCACAGGCTTTTTTAATCAACGAAAACAGGAAAAAAAGGCCAAATGCAACCGGAAAAAAAATATATAGGGAGCAAATGAGACAATAAAAATGTTTAATGGTGCTTTCCCACCGCACCCAAACTTCATGCAGTTATATAGGCCAGAAGATTAAAGTCCTAGAGGACAAGCTTAAGGCAGCATAAGGATGGTTTAAAAATACTTTTGAACATTAATGAATAATAACACTCTAAATTTTAACACAAGAAAAATAGAGAAAAAATAAGAACCGCGATCCCAATTTCACTGGCACGTAAATTAGCCCAAAGAAAATCCTCCCACAATTGTAAATTGTATCTCCCGCGCATGACTGCAATCAAAACCCATCCGCTCTGGCGATGGCAGAGCCTGCAATCCTGTCTTCCCTTGATTGTTACATACACAGACACTAGGATCATAGCTCCGCTCGGTGTTCAGCAGGTTCTAGAACGTCCCTGGGCTCGGGAAAACCATGTGTCACAGACTCATTTTCAGGGAATGGTCCTTTGCCTCCGACAGGAGAGATGGGTGGCATGTCATCAGAGAGCAAGGGAGGCTCAAACTTAGGTGGAGGTTGAAACCTGACTGCTGGCTGAGAGTCCAATCCAACCACCACAGGTGGAGGTTGCGATCCAGCCACCGGTGGAGGTTGCAATCCAGCCGCAAGTGGAGGTTCAAATCCTGCAGCCATGGCTGGAGGTGGTTCATCAAATCCACTCCTTCGACGAGCTCGAAAGCCTGAGACTGCATGGTCAGCTGTGGGCCGTGGAGATCTGTCCAACCTGTCAAAGCTCCTGCTCCTACTCCTGCTTCTACTTTTGCTCCTGGACCAGCTCCTGCTTCGGCTACGACTTCGACTGCTGCCCGGACTTCTGCTTCGGCTCCAACTCCTACTTCTGCTCCTACTTCTATTATAGCCCCATGTTCGAACCCTTTCTGGACTCCTACTGTAATTTTGATCTTTATTTCTAAACCCAGGGCCCATACGGCCATCATATCGGCTTCTTCCGTCCTGATTTGTGTACCGATCATGAGGACCTCGGTCATGCCGCCCCCGTCCGCCAGGCCCACCAGGACCTCCAAAACCACGCCCCCTAAGTCCTCGTCCCCCAAAGAAATCGTTCCTGCCACCTCGTCCACCAAAACCACCAGGTCGATCTCTCATTCCACGACCACCATCAGACTCCCACCTGCCACCACCAGAAGTAGAATCCCAACGGTTCCCTCCACCACCAGCAGAATCCCAACGGTTCCCTCCACCACGAGGTCTGGAGTTGAAGGATCCACCACGCTCTGCCATTTCACGTATCTCAGGGGGAACATGCTGGCCAGCACCCTCAAGGACTTTGACCAGATCAGCTGCATATTTCCAGTCTTGATCGGAGAAGAAAGTGTAAGCTACCCCCGTAGCCCCAGCCCTCCCTGTTCGTCCAATTCGATGGACATAGTCCTCAATCCCAGTAGGAAAATCATAGTTTATGACAACCCTGTAAGAATAGAAGGAATTTGCAAGAACAAATTATGAGGGAGCTGCTATGAGTAATATTGAAGAGAAATATGAGGTTTAACCAAACAAATTGAAACTATACATTCATCAAGTTCATTGTAATTTTTCCACCAAAAAGAGGATCAAATTCATTAAGTAAAAATCTGTCTAAGCATTAGATACATCAAATTTCAAGTTTACAAATTAGTTCAAAGTACCCTAAACACCGTGACTGGAATTAGTTCAATGACAAGGATCATATCTAATTGGTAAGTAACATCATAAAACTGGTCAAAGAATACTAGCAACAAGAAAAATACCCATAACGCCAGAAAATGTAAAGTTAAAAGACAACCATCAAGGAAAGATTAAGAGCATTAAGGCTAATAAAAAGTTAACACCGGGAACTACCTGTTAAGACAATTAATATACTCCAAGGAGAAAAAAAGACAAACATCATGCTGAGCAAACTGAAGTCAGTAATTAAGGTAAAGAACCTTCTTAAAAATTAAGACGAAGAGCATTAAAGCACCTCCAGCCAACTATAATATGGTCTCTCACCTGATGTCTTTAATGTCAAGTCCCCGGGCAGCAACATCGGTGGCTACCAGAACAGGTGCCCTGCCAGTACGAAACTGGTTTAGAACATTATCTCTTTCACTCTGAGACTTATCTCCATGGATTGCTGCGGCACCAAAAGTTCTCCCAATGCTACGGGCTAACTGATCGCACAATCTCTTTGTTGAACAAAAAATGATGATTTTGGATCCACGCTCTTGGGTTCTAAGTATCTGCTCAAGACGTCGCTGTTTATCCATTGGTGCAACCACTTCAATATACTTCAAGTCACAAAGGCCATGCACATTAGTTAGGTTGTCACCAAATACAAAGAAATCATACAATTCAACAACAAATTGGAATGAAAATGCATTTAGAACAAACACACCATGTTAACCATCAAGTCAGAACTTGATTGAGCTCATGATCTCGATTTCAATCAGAAAACTTTTTTTAGTTTAGACACTAACTCATCAAACTCAATATATACTCCTGCACTCTGTATCAATTATCGCTTTACAATAGGATGTCATATATTAGACTTAAAACAAAGATACATTCACAAACAAAAGCTCAAATGATGTAATATTCTTGAAATATACAAGTAGCTCAGCAATAAAGAATTTTTATCGCACAGAATCCAGCTTCTTCAAAAGACTTATATTTCAGAATACCCAAAGCGCAATGATATAGCATGTAACTGTACCAAGACAATCTTTTTTTTTTCTTTTCTTTTCTTTGTTCTTTTTTTCTTTTCTTCAAGGGTATGCCAGACACTTGCAGGAACGTAAAGAGAAACAAGGAGAGATATGAGTTTCATGTCAGTATGGCGACTGCCACAGAGAAATTGTCAGTCAAGCCAGTGCGATGGTACAACACATGGCGTTTCAGCCTCATGAACCAGCACCAAAATTCATGAATGATGCTTAAAGAAATATCAAGCGCCATGAGTATGGGCTCCTAGTAATAAGATCTAAGTCCAAATGAACATGTCCACTATGCCTCCAAAGATAGCATAAAAGAGGATAGAATGGATCTTTGTGCCTATCCACGTACAGCAATTTACAAATATTACATGCTTTAACCCAGTCCACAGATGACAGAACTGCCCAACTGAGAGAAAGAAAACATTCAAACCATGTTCCACAAAGAAGTCGCATAATCACTCTTCAAGAGAAAAAAAGACGTATAATCCCACTCAACATTCTATTATGAAACGGAGCAATAGAATTGAACAGTTGGGATTCTAAAATCAAGATAATCATGAAATGTTGTGTAGTGCAAGTGAAAGCAAGAAATGGACAATAACTAGAATGACTTATTTCAGTCCTAAATCTTCAGAAATCAAGAAGAATACTACAAAATCTTGAAAGGATAGAAGGTGCTCTCATGCTTAACAATAATCATTCACATTATGCTAACAATCAACACCATGTAAGAACAATAAACAAATTGATATTTCTTTCTTAAAATGCAAAGCAATACACAGACTATATGGTAAAGAACTTGAAGCTCGAATTATTCTAGTAACCTGTGTGATGGATTTGTTTGCAGCAAGCTCGTCAACACTGCCGATGTTTACTTGTATGGGATTCTTAAGTAGATCACCAGCTATTTTCCTGACCTCCTTTGGCCAGGTTGCAGTGTACATGAGAGTTTGCCTGCGAGGTGGAATTTCATTTACAATCTTCCGAATCTGAGGTTCAAATCCCATGTCAAGCATGCGGTCTGCTTCATCGAGCACAAGCAGAGAAACCTGGTGGAAATTTATCTTTTTCATCTCAAGAATGTCATTGAGACGACCAGGTGTTGCCACTACAATGTCTGCTCCTCTTTCAATTTCCTTGAGCTGGGGACCTTTTGGTGCTCCTCCATATATACACTAGAAAGGACAATGTTTAAATATTGACAAAAATAATGAGTTCTCTAAAAGTTTATAATGTTCTGAAGAGTTTTCTTTCAGGCAATGTTCTAAGGAGTTAGATATGTCAATCATATAGAGGAACACAGCAAAAGTGCGTTCTGACCCCATTTTGAGATAAAAAAAAGATACAAAGCCACACAGAAAACTTATTTCATATGACAATATTTAAATAAATATTTTTTCCTAATAAACAAATTAATAAATAATCACATGAATGAGCTTTTTAAGTTGAAAATTGAAATTTTTCTACATTAGAGAAAGTAAATAAGACTAAGAAATCTGTTTCCTTTTGTCAAAAAAGCATGATTATAGATAATCAGAGGTAATTCCGCCTATGTTTTATAGCCGGTCCCAAGCTCGGATAAAGGAGGAGGGTTGTGTTAGGCCCCGACAGCCAGCGTAAAACTCTGTCGAATCTCATGAACATGGATCAACGAATATAGCGGAATGGCGTCGTATGATCCATGTAGCCAACCCCACCTAGTGGGATAAGGCTTTGTTGTTGTTGTTTTGTATAGATAACAGAGGTCATGTCACAAACACCTAATAAGATTGGTAATAGTTGGGCAATTGCTCTTGTCATCTTTCTTTCAGCTCGGCTGAACGTGGGAAATTCGTCGGACGCAAGGTCCAAAAGGTTCGTTTACGTAGAACTGTAATTGCTCATCTTATGAACACCATATAATGAGGTCCTCTAAGACAAAAATGACAAAAGAGGTGGAAAATGGAAAATACTTACTACGCATGAAACCCTTGAAGAACGACCAAATTTGAAAGCCTCATCTTGAATTTGTGAAGCTAGCTCCCTAGTTGGAGCTAAGACTACCACTGTTGGTCCGAACTGAGAATTATTTTGACATCGTCTCAGATGAATAAATGCAGGAATAAGATATCCAAGTGTTTTTCCTGAACCAGTTTTTGCAATGGCTACAATATCCCTGTTCTGGAGAGCAACTGGCCATGTCTGTGCTTGAATTGGTGTTGGGGATGTGAACCCTGCTTGATGCAACTGTGAAGGTGCAGTGCAGAAGATATTGTCATAAGAAAACACATCAAAATTGTAGTCATATTAGGCATAACTTTATAGAGAATGCTAAAAGAGAAACCAACAAAAACATGGTTGCTTACTGAAGCAACTCAATTGAGTTAGAAAAAGGCTCTTCAGAGCAGACTGTGGCAAAGTCCAGATGCAGGAAACCTCAGCCACAACATCTAATCTCGAAGAGCGTCCCAATTTATTTTTCTGCAGGAAAAACCCCCAATCATATTATTGCAGGCCCTCAATAAGAGGGCAGTTGCTATGCAATTAGGGTATCCACCAATAACAGCACATGGTCTTTAGAACACATGCTAGGGAAGCAAAGATGCTAAATATAGTCACTAAGTCAGGTGGAAATATTATGCTTTGGCCCCAAGTAGCAGAACAGAATAGAAAAGAAAAATATGACACCACCTTAATCGCACCATTGATTTCCCCACAAAATAAACAACACCTTAATTGCATCATTAATTGTGCAATCAATTAAGGAAATTACCTCTCTCAGTATCTCTGGAGGGAAACCAGTTGCTTCAAAGGTCATGAATGGTGCAGGAACATCTTCACCCTAAATAATTATACAAATATGAAATCAAAAACAAAAAAAAAACTGGCGCACTGCATACTTGCATAAGAGCCTACTAAAATCGAAATATGTAAGTCATTCATTTTTGTTACAGTACATTAAATGCAATATAATAAAAAATCAACTGGTACTATGGAGTCTTAGCACACTGTTTGAGTTTTGATAAGGTTACAAAGTTATAAAAGCATAAAACTACTTTATGCACTTCCATTAAACTTAAGACCAACAGATGTGTCAATCTATCTTACCGTAGCAGTTACTTCATGGTGCTGACGGTATGCATCTGCAGCAGAGACATTTGGAAAACCTGATGAGCCATGCACCGGCATAGATGGCCTCAATGGAACTGAACTAGGAAAGGCTTGATTGTACATGTTAGATAATGGATGTTGTAAACCAACATTCATTCCGCCTGAACCACCAGGTGGGGCGAATTGATGACTGACCCGTGCATCCTGATGCAGAAATTGAGATACAAAGTGATTCCAGAAAGATTCACACCAAGAAAAATACCAAGATATCTCAGCATCATTTTTTAACTACTACTGATCAGTGAAATATCCTAATCCTTTACAACAAAGCACATTATCATAGTTATGATTCCTCTGTTTAGGCGTCTTAATGCAGAAATTGAAATGCATGAAAGTAGGAGACACCAGGAGATCACAATGCCATCGCTAAGTACTAATCATGAGTGAGATATATTAATCCTTTTTAACATCATATTTCAATTATGATTCTCTTCAGGTTACTATATTCCTCCTCCAATGACTTTCTATAAGTATTCAATGCAAACCATTTATGGAATATACACCTCCAAGACATTTTTTAGGGGAAAAAGCAATGGTGTCAACTTGTTACATCTCCAAGACATGTATTATCACGTATAATAAATACCACTCAAGCCGACTGCAGCTGGAGGAAACAAAAGGGCATGACCAAGGGTTAAGAAAGAACATACGATGATCTAACAAAATAAAAAGCACTGATCTAACTAAGAACAGAAATATTTTTGCTGACAAGAAAATATGAAACTTCAATTACCCTAAATAGGCATGATGTAGATGGAAAAGATATATCTTAATATCACAGAAACATGATGGCCCATTGTATAAGAAATTGCATCCCATGTATGCTATGTATGTAACAGAGAAGCTCAAGAAAGTCACTACATTAATGAGATACTAGAATAAACAGAAAGAATGTATAACACAGAAGAGTGAAATTACTTGGATTTGTCCAAGTGGAAGAACTGCAAGTTTTGGTTGTTTAGGAAACATCATTGATCCTTCCACTTTGCCTGAAGAGTAGCCTTCATTGACTGATCTATCATTTTGTCCTTCGTTAAATACCATCTTCTGTCCTGTAGAAGGATGAATAACTGGATGGCTCAGTTGATTAGGAACAGCAGCACCACCTAACTGTTGCTGGCGATAGCTTGGATCCGTCCCAACCTGCTGCAGTTGGCCTGATAAGGAGTTGCGCAGTGAAGGCCCGCCTAGTTGCTGTGACTGAATTTTGTGACTTCCCCCTTGCTGAAAACTAGCCTGAGGTAGTGAACCTGGCAAAGGAAACACATCTGGGTTCCCATTTTGGATATTTGCATCTTCCACCCTTGAAAATCCAACTTGGTGTGCTACTGTCTGTTGACCATGCTGGCTAGAAGCATGTAAATCCTGCAGCTGTTGACCCTTCTGCTGTGCAACGTGTAAGCTTGTTGGGTGTTGGACTTGTGATGGCTGATTATTCATTTGAATCCCTTGAGAATGGGGGACTGGTGGTCCGTGTGATTGTGGCTGTTGATGCGAAAGCAGTGATTCCTGTGATTTCTGCTGATTCTGTGTCTGTGGTCCCAGTCCTTGCTGTTGATATGGCATTTGCACTGATTGTGGTTGTTGTCCCTGCTGATAAGCAAACTGGAACATCTGTTGTTGCTGACCTTGTGGCCGGGGTGCCATCTGACCTTGAACATAAGGGATCTGTTGGTATGGCATCTGTTGCATCTGATGTTGGGGGTATTGCTGAGGTGCCTGGTGCTGAGTCAACTGCGGATTATGATATGGCATTTGTTGGGGATGCTGAGGTGGTGCCTGCTGACCCAATTGTTGAAATGAAACCTGGTTTCCTGTATGTTGCTGCTGCTGCAACATTGGCTGATTCAACTGTTGTTGCTGCACTTGTCCAACCTGTTCAACACCTTGCTGGATAGTTGGCTGCAAAGCAGTGACATTCGCAGGTGAGCTGTTACCAATAGAACCTGGCTTAGACGTAGATGCCAAAGGAGGAGGACCAGAAGGCAGCGGAGGTGTTGAACCAGAAGGCTTCTCATACTGGGTAATATTAGTTTCTGGGTTCCAGTAGTATAGGATCCCAGTGCTTCCATCAACAAGTCCTTTCCAAGGTTTAGGGAGGGTGGGGTCCTCAGGTGCAAACCGTGGCCCCGCAGCCTCCGCCGAAGCCATGTCCAGATCTTATATGCAGCCTATGTTTTCAAACCGTCAAATTCAGTATCACAACGAAGGCAAAAATTTGACTGAGCATTTTGAATTCAATATAGGAGCTTACCAAACAACTCATCAAAACCTTACAATCAGACACATGAAAACAAAATTGAATGGGAGACCGAACAAATAACAAAGCTCACATTAGGAACTATAAACAAAATCAAATCTCCGCCCTTAGCACATAAAGCTAACATTCTTTTATAACCTATGCAAGTGAACAGATTTACCGGAGCCATAATTATGTTTCAAACAGAGCTTCTTTGATTGTTTGATCTATGGACGTTACATAATCAAGCAAAAAATATTACTGGATGAATATTACTGCAAAGAATAAAGAACATAAAAGGTTGCGAACCCTATTCGATGTCATCCAAGTAGCAAGGACCAATTAAACGTCCGAAACGTCCTAAACCCACAAATACGCAACCAAGAAACCAGAGATGAATCGAAAAAGAGAAAAAAAAACTCAAACATCCGAAATGAGAGGGGATCGTGGCTTACCTCTGAGGATGGTTTGCGACGAGAAAGCTCCAGTGAGTCCACCCCTTCGACGCCGATGAAGAGGGTTTCGATGGGAGATATTTTATTGCTACAGAGTTGGAGAAAAAAGTCGGAAGGGGAGGAAAAAAGGAGTCGGAGCAGAAACCCTAGACAGCCCCCCTGTGATTCTTTTGTTTACGAGCCCCGTCGCTCTATTTGGAGAGGGAGCTTTCGAGCGTCGCACGTGAGGCGCGACATGCTTGGAAACATGGTAAAAAATGAAAATAAAATAATAATAATAAATGCGTAAAATTAATTTTTTCTCTATATTCTAAAGAAGTTGGGTAATGTTTTAATTGAAATAGCTCCATAAGGATAACGCACATTATCGAGTTAATTAATTAATAATTTAGATCATCACTTACCTACATTGTCATTATTAAAATTATTGATAATAATTTGATAACTATTGGTAATATAAGTTATAGTTAAAATAGCTAGAGAATAAAATACCAAGATATCGTTATATTTTAATTTTTTATCACATGGTATTATAAATAAATAAAGTAAAAAATAAAAAAATGAACATAGTAAAATAAGATGAGGTAAAATTTAGAGTTATTTGTAAAAAAAATTAAATAACAAAAAAGGTGAGATTGAATGATATTTATTTTATTAGTAAAATATTTAAAATTAAAACTTTTGATATAATGATCATTTTTCAAAATGCATGTTAAGCAATTACTAGTGACGTGGTAATTAGAATTACTAGTGCAATTAAAATTACTAATAATCAATCGTAACCAAACGAAATAATGTGGTAGACTCTAAAAATTTTAAGTAAAATAATCGATAATGTATATAGTACCAAACTGTCCTGATTAAAATATATGTTATTTTCATATTTCTAATGTTCTAGATGTACATAGAATAATTTAGCTAACATAAATTTTACGTAAAGTCATATTAGAAAAGTTATACAAATCATAAATAGAAAAAATTTACACAAAATGCCCTCCAACTTTCGACTTTGCTCAACGATGCCCTTCAACTTCACTTTGTAATAGTGATGTCCTATATCTCTTAACTTATTTCACGTGATGCCCTCTTTGCTTGAGATAGGCGGTCTCTTGGTTTCCGATCGACGTAACATCCACGTGGTCATTTCATCTCTCCTCCACGTAAGTAACCGTCCGACATGGCATCATCCGACGTGGCATCATATATTAAACCATATTATGTAACTTACCTTGTTAATTTATTTCCTTATTCATCCCTTCGCCGCCATTCGCGTGAAACATCCTTCATCGTTCGCCGTTCGCTTTCGTTGTTCATCGTTCATGTTCGTCGACCGCCATCTTCGCCCAAGCGTCACTGTCCGTTCCCGTTCACCGTCGTCCGGTTCCATCGCGCAAAAGGTTGTTGAAACACCGCGAGGAAGAAAGGACACTGGCGTCATTTGCTTTCCGGTATGTAAATTCATTTATATACTTTCATGCGTCATATGTTTCATGTCGAGTTACTATGGTTCATAAACCCCAATTCCTAAGTCCCATCGTAACCTAATTTTAAATTGATCCATTCCGACAAGCTCCCTATTTTTAGACGACAAAAAATCGTGTGTTTTGTTAATAATTTGATCCCCCAATGAAATCCTAAGCTATAATGTGATCCCTCAAAATCTTAACTGACCATTGTTTATTACAGTTGTACGATTCTTTTTCTAGAAAGCTGACAATGACGTGAGATGGAAGGAGGAGAAGCAAAGGTAATTAGTTACTTTTTTTAGAAGACGCTAAAGTAATTTTCATTAGGGATTGGTTAATCATGTGTTGATCTAACTTTTTGCTTATAATTCTGATTATTATGTACTTATTGCAGTCCCTAGACTTTTCAATTTGCATATTCATTTTAACGGTGAAAAAAGTGAATGGAGTTATCATAATGGAGAGGTGGAGACCTACTGTGGTTGCGACCCCAACTTGATGTCCTTGATTAAGATCGACAGCATGGTTAAAATCATTGGCATGGAGGGACTAGGGTGTTATCACTGGGTTGAGCCAAAGGAAAAACTGGACCACATAACTTAGAAACATCGACAATGACGGAAGGGTTTTGGGGATGTGTGCCTAAGCAGCTGAAGTAGAGCAGGTTGATTTGTACGTGTGGCATGTGAAAGAGAAGGATGTAGACCATTTTTTGCCACTACTTTCTACACCTTCTAGACGATTGCTTGTGGAAGAAATTGAGCCCGAGCTTGAATCTGTTGTCAAAATTCGTCGAAAATGCAAGGCTGGATGATCCAGAGGCAGAATGTCACACTCTGAATATAGAATGAAGACATTAGGGATGATACTGATGCTGAGGATGAATACCAGCTACATGATGAAGATTACAACATTGAAGATGATGATGACCTTCAAGAGGATATTCATAAGGGCAAACAGCGCAGAGCAAAAGATTTTGGAGCTGGGGTAGAGGATTTTGTAGTTGGGGCAGAGGATTTTGGAGCTGGGGCACAGGTTGCATATGAGACCGAAAGTGTATAAGCTGAGGCTGAAAGTGTACAAGCTGAGACACAAGTCGAGGTTCAAGATGAAGTTGATGGTATCCAAGATGAAGTTAATGAGGATCAACGTGTCGAGGATGAAGGTGTACAAGCTGAAGTTAATAAGGGTAAGAGGCTGATGCAGTGGGATGACACACACGTGATATCTCAGGTTGTCAACTGTTCAATTTCAGAGTGCACTAGTAAGTGCACTAGTCGCTCAAGTAATATAATAAAAAGGAGTAAGAGTGTCGAACACACGAGGAATATTATTAATTCAATATCTGAATCTTTAAATTAATAAGAGAGGAAAAATATGGATTTTGAAAATGAGTTTTATAAAATAAAATAAAATAAAGATAAGATAGCGGTGTTGAAATTAGGCCTTAGGATGAAAATAGATCAGGATAAATATTTGAACCATAAAAGAAAAATTTAATCTTTAATGATGGATTAGAATCTCCTTAAATTATTAACTTGACATAATTAAATTGCGATCTTGACAAACTGGCATCCCCTCAATCTAAGTATGCAAATGAAAGACATGTGTCTAGTTGTTTTTTTGGAGATCACATGCATACCCAATTACTAGCTGGGACATGCATTTATATGCTATTCTATTAACAGGTCATGGTTCCATTACTCCATATGAGCTATGAGTGATTCTTTTACATGTTTCTTTATACCATGTACTACCTTTATTAGGTTTGGGGAAATGATCTTCTAGAGCATCAGAACAATTTGTTCCCTTGTGGAATAATTAAAGGAATTAGCTTCTGCTGTGATTATTACGTGAGCATAAAATTTAGTTTTTTTACTGGAGATGACATGATTCTCAAAACGAGGATCTATTAATATCCTTTTCCCATGCGTCTTCTGTAGTTATGTTTCCCTATTGTTTCGTAATTGTATTGATATCCTAATTAGTTGTAGAGGACGAGCCTTCCTACAATCCATTTGTGCCGTTAGTTGCTGATAGGTTACAGACTTGAGCATTAAACATAGCCTCCTTGTGAAGATAGGAAAAAGATTTCGTTAAAACATGTTTAGATGGAGTTTTCTCTGTGTCAATTCTGTTCGCAACTTGATAATAACTGTACCTCCAGTTGTATGCCAAATTATAATTTAGCTTGATCCTCCAGGAATTGGCATGGTTTATAGGGTTTTGTCTTGAGTGAGTAATTATATACCTGGTCATGTAACAACATACGAAGAAGCATTCACTGCTCTTTGTTGGGTAAAAAGCTCATGCCATGTTGTTTATTTATGAAATTTCTCAATTATTCAGGGCATTTCGTGTTGTCTGAATGTAGTTGCACCTGGTTAGCATTGAATACAACGACCACATTATTACAACATTTTTCCTGTAAATTAGGTCATGGATAATTATGCAGGGAGACCTTCGGTTATGAAGACAGTAAGGTTGCTCCTTGAGGAAGATGGCTGGAGAGGACTCTACAGGGGATTTGGGCCCCGCGTTTTAAACATGTCTTTGTGGGGTACCTCGATGATTGTAACTTACGAACTTATAAGTGAGTTGACTTACAACCTTTCTTATTTTCCCATCTCTGACACTAGCCTATCTCAACTTCCCCAACCAAGTTGGTTTTTCTGTGCATCTCTGATTTTTGTCCTTTTTACTCAAACGTAGAGATGATAATTTGTGCTCTTTTGCTTGTGTTCATCGGATTTGTAGAGCGACTGTCCCTAAGGCGAGATTGAAATTTGGAGCAGTGGGACCAATTGTGCTCGGTTCTAGCCAGAATCTGCAATAGTTATGCCGAGGGTATGTGATCTACGTTACCAGAGGGGCGACTGTTCTTCAAACTGGCATTGCACCTATGGATAAGCCACTCTAGGAGGTGCGGTTGATTTCCTTAATCGATATTCTTTCGCTCACTTGCATAGATTTTCCCCTCAGTCTATTCTACCACCAAAGAGTGGGTAACCAATTCGAAACATACATGGTATCAGTACATTTCGTTACATTTTCTGCTCTCGCCTTCACAGTTAGGACCACAATATTTTGCGACATGATTCCATTCATGTCGCCAGCCTTAAAAATGTTGTTCTGTATGACGTTAAAATAAACATGAGTCAGCCATCCTGCACTGCTCTGGCACTGTGTTTCCATTCTTGATTAAACGCTTTCGCATCCGGTTACTCGTTCGGTTGGGTGGAAGGCGAGGGCTTTTCTAAAAAAGTAAATAAATAAAAGAGGTTATCTTCTATATTAGTAAATTCAGATCAGTCTCCCAAAAAGAGTTGGTAGATATCATAGTTAGCCAAAAGAATCATGGCTCATTTTTCTCTCCGACAGTGGTCAAAACTGAAAGGAGTTGAGTTAAGATGATCGTGCCGTCAATCATGGCTTGAACACGCCAAGGAGCAATACACTTCCGCTTGATGAGTTGAAGCAGAGTAGTAGCATGAGTCCGATATGCATATAGATGCGAAACCCATTTCATTGTACTTTCTGATGCCCTCCAGGATACTCAACGCCTCCAGCACAAGCACCCTAGCAGTCGGATACTCTACGCCTCCAGCTCAAGCACCGTAGCAGCAGCGCGACGGAGGGCGCCTGCAAAAATAAGATTGTCAGTGGCCTTGGCTGTTAGCTCTTTTTATTTGTTCGACCAGTATGTCAATTTTATGAGTATTTGGCCGTGCATGGTCATCTCATCCGTGAATGTATAACGAGTCGGACGCAGGCAGTCCACTAACTGCACAACAACGTTCCATCGTGAATTGTCAATTCGAAATGTTTGGAATTACGACAAATGTGCCTATCGAGGCACTGCGTATTTGGCATTCAAATGCTATTATTTTAATCGCATTTCTAGTTCCCTTCACAAATTAATACTATTTCAAATAGCGTTATAGTTCAAACATTAATTATTTTTTAATAAATGATAAAAAGATAGTTTTGAAAATACATTTTTTTATGCGTTATACGTCAGTAATTTATAATTCTTTTTTTATTATATTTTTATTCAAATACATTATTTATTTTTCAACTTATCTTATTATTTTTTCATTTCCATTTTATCATCATTTAATTATATTTATTTTTATATTTATGCTTAATTAGTTCCAAATTATTTATACGTTAACTAAGAATAAAATATTAATATGGTAATTAATAATTTTATATCATGTGTGTATTATATAAAATTTTGTTGATATAAGTTTCTATATATTTTAACAAAAAAAATTAATTGAGATCTTATTTTATTTAATTAAGATATAAACAATTTATTTATTGCATATATTGCTTGAATTAAATATTTTATCATATATCTAATTATGTTATTTTATGTTTATCAATTAATTTTATTATTAAATTTATCAAACACTTGACTTTTAATCGTTAATCATTATTCATTATTCGTTAGTTAAATTATTATCCGTTATTAAATTGCTATCCGTCTATTAAATTAGGGTTATTTTCTTTAATCATCCATAAACTATCGCGATTTATCACATCTAATCCTAAACTATGAACTTCATAAACTATCATGATTTTTTAATTTGATCCTTCCGTCCAATTCCGTTGACTTCTCCATATTTTTTTCCGCATTTGTGAAAAGTCCATTCATACCCCTACTTTGAATTGAATTCTATTTTTATATAAAATAATTAAAAAAAATGCCAAGAAGGGGGGGGGGTCGCCGCCCCTTGCGTCGTTGTCGTCGACGATGATGACGTGGGGGGGGGGGGGGGGGGGGCTCGTCGCCCCCTACATCGACGTCGAGGGGGGTGGCGACCCTCCCCCTTTCTTTTTTTAAAATTATATATTATTTTATGTAAAAATAGAATTCAATTCAGAGAAAGGGTATAATGGACTTTTCACAAATGCAAAAAAAAAAATAACGGAGAAGTCGACGGAATTGGACGGAAGGATCAAATTGGAAAAATCGCGATAGTTTAGGTATCAAAAAAATGAAGTTCATAGTTTAGAATTAGATACGATAAATCGTGATAGTTTAGTGGTGATTAGAGGAAATAACCTATTAAATTACTACTAGAAACACGTGAATTATTAATGTGGCAAGAAAAAAGAAACTAGGAAACATTTATGTAACACAAGGTAAAGTGGTTGAGGTTGTGTTAATTTTTTCATCCAAATCAGTATTCCACTTGACTTAAAATAAATTAAAATATTTTTTTTATTTTGACAGAATATTTTTTAATTTAAGCAACAAAGTAAAATTTAATATAAATGTGTATTATATGTTAGACGTAAAATTGAGCATTGAATTTTGAAAATATATGCTCCAAATTTGTAAGCATGTTAATAATATAAAAAGTGACCATTCATTTAATCATATAAAGAAATAACTATAAATAAAAAATGAGTATCTAGATTTCCTTCAGGATTTTCAATTTTGATTTATTAAAAAATATTTCAAAGTCCACTTGGGTTTTCAAAAATTTTATTTGACACACTACATTTTAGCTCTCACCCCCCTTCCGCCGCCCCACCCCCCCCCCAAAAAAAGATCGATATTACATTTAAACGCTATTGTTCTTGGCTGCAGCAGCTGAATTATAATAATATATTCTTCTCGGTAGTTGAAATATAATAATAAGTTGACATTACGATGTCATGCGACGCCTCACGAGTCGCGGGCACGAAGTAAATGCCCCGACTCGCTCGCAGCAAACCAACCAGCTAAATTTATGTCGCCAGTGCGCATAAATCGCGTGAGGCCCACGTTGTCCGATGCATCGGCCATCCCCCTCTTCCTCTTTACATCCCCATGGAACACCATGGCCCATGGGCCTCATACTAAATGCTCTGCCCGGTTTGGTCCGTATGCCTCAACGGTCCTCGGCTCCTCTCCCGGTTCAAATATTTCCGGTTACCAATAACAAATAACTTTCACGTGATCATAAAAATTCAGAAAAAAAAAAAACAATCCATAAATAGATTAGGGGCAAATTTATTTCAAACTCTCGGGTTGGTATAAATAAATAATATTAATGTTAAATGGTGACGATTCTTAATATGATATATGATTTATTTCCATTTCAACAATGTTCATCCTAATAGAAAAAGAATTCTAGATCTTACCAATAATTAATTGATTTTGCGCATTAAACCAGCAAGCGAAGATGTCTCATTAGTGCTAAATGACGTCCCTCGTATCAAATTAAATTTATCGGGGGGTTATTAGTTTTCTTCTGAATTCTGCAATATTAATATTTAACCTCTCATTTTTTGTAAAAGAATTAAAAAAATTCTTTATAAAAAAGTAACAAACCTGAAACCCAAGGTGAATTGAGAGTAACAATTTCTTTGTTAGATTTATATATTTAAGTTACTTTTGTGTTTTTTATTAACTGTTGTTTAAAATCCTCCTATTTGACCTCGTTTCTTACCCATATATATATATGATGATAATACAAAGCCCCTCAAATTCCTCGTCTCTAATCATATAATTAGAGCATCATTATTAACCCCCTCCCTTTTTGTCTTCTTTTTTCTTTAGTTTTTTCTCCGCCCCTCGAGCGCGTGTGCGAGAGAGGTGACGGCCACATCGACGTCCACGACGACGACCATCACCACCGCCACTGCATCCATCTCGGGCTCCCTCTCTTTTCATTTCGCATCTCTTCTCCTGACCTTGAGCCATGAGAGGAGGGCGAACGCCACCGGAACCGAGTAACCCCCTGATCTCCTCTTCCGCTGCTGATCCGTTCAGATACCCGATGCTCTGCTAGGGGAGGGAATCTTCCGATCACTCTGCTGGGTTGTAATTGGATGCAAGGCCGCGGCTGCGGTGGTCACTGGCGGCGAGATCTCGAGGAGAGATGGGGTTCGACGGAGAAGGAGACGGCGGCGGCAGTGGCGGCGGGACGGAAGAGGAGGAGATGGTGGTGCCCTCGAAGCGGATGAGAGAGAGGGAGGTTTCTGTGAACGGGCTCTCCATGAAGACGGCCGAGGTCGAGGCCAAGCTCGATGAGGGCAATATCCAGGAGGCGGAGTCCTCGCTCCGCGAAGGCCTTTCTCTCAACTTTGAGGTGAACTCCTCTTTTTTCCTTCAACGACCTGTCGGAAAATTTGAATTTGTGACGATGCGATCTTTGTATACTCATCGAATCGTGGTACTCCCGGTGGCCCGTCCAACGCGAGCTTCCGCTAGATGGCGGTCGCATCTTGGAAGTGTTCGGAAAATGTAGGATTCTCGTACCCGAAGAAAGATCTAGGATCAAAATTGACATTAGGACACTAGTTGAAAGTTTTTTGGTTCAGTTAATATGTGTATTATTAACTTTATGCTGCAATTTGTTAAATTTGATGTGTTGCATTTAGATTCTCTCACTTATTGTTGCAGCTCTTGTGCCAGCTGCAGTCCAAAAGTGGGATTTCTGCAGTACTTTAAGAATCCGAACACTTGTCATGCATCCATTATGAACGTACATCTCTTTGGAACCAAATTTTTATTTGTACAAGCAGTCTACACTACAGCCTAAAAAAACCACTCCAGTGTTGTTATTCGTTTTTGTAATCTCAATTTTGATGGTGGTTTCATTGCTCAACATTGACCATGGGAAATAATTTCCTGTGTGGTGCTATTGCGTCTGGCAGCCTCTTAGAACTTGCTAGTGTTGTCTGAATATCAAGATTATGTTCCTGAAATTATGTCTTGTTGCTTATCACAATACACTAATCAAATGCAAATTGCCATGTATTACAGTGATTTGTATCCGGTAAATTCTAATATACTGTAATTAATGCTTGGATAATTAATTTGGTTTCCTTATAGTTTTGTTGACCAATTAAATAACTTCTCGTTCTATGTTATATATATATATATATGTATTAAATATGTTATTTTACTTATGTTATAGGAAGCGAGAGCACTCCTTGGGAGGCTGGAGTATCAAAGAGGAAACTTAGAAGCTGCTCTTCGGGTGTTTGAAGGAATAGACCTCCAAGAAGCCATACAACGTTTGCAGCCATCCCTTCCTGAGAAGTCTCCTTCAAGGCGGAACCGTTCACGTACTGAATCTATACATTCTATGCCTCAGCATGCTGCAAGCCTTGTTCTTGAAGCCATCTACTTGAAGTCGATGTCCCTTCAGAAACTAGGAAGAGCCACTGGTATGAAATGACACGTTAATTTAGTTCTGTTAAATATACTCAGGAAATCTGAAGTATTTATATAGAAGGTTATGACTTATGAGATTCATCTCTTTTCATTGTTTTTATCATTAGGGGTATGCGTCCACTAATGGATGTGTTTCAACTTGTTGCAGAAGCTGCTCATGAATGTAAGAGTGTTCTTGATGCTGTTGAAAAGATATTCCAACATGGCATACCAGATGTGTTGGTGGAGCAGAAATTGCAAGACACCGTCAGTAGGGCTGTGGAACTCCTACCAGAATTGTGGAAACAAGCTGGACACTATCAGGAAGCATTGTCTTCTTATCGTCGTGCTCTTTTAAGTCAATGGAATCTCGATGATGCATGCTGTGCAAGGATTCAGAAGCGCTTTGCTGTGATTTTGTTATATGGTGGTGTTGAGGCTGGGCCTCCGAGTTTGGCATCCCAGGCTGATGGTTCATTTGTTCCAAAAAATAATCTGGAAGAGTCCATATTGCTTCTGATGATATTATTAAGAAAATCATGCCTTGGTAAGATTCAATGGGATCCAGCGGTCATGGAGCATCTTACATTTGCTCTATCGATATCCGGTCAGACTCCTGTGCTGGCAAGACACTTCGAAGAGATCATGCCTGGAGTATACCCACGGTGTGAGAGATGGTACAATTTAGCTCTTTGCTACAATGGGGCAGGTCAGAATCAAGATGCATTGAACTTATTGAGGAAGATACTAAATAGGCATGAAAATCCTAATGATGTAATGGCTTTGTTACTGGCTTCTAAGCTATGTAGCGCGGATTGTCTGTTTGCTTCTGAGGGTGCAGGGTATGCTCGAAGGGCTATATCAAATTCTCAACTGGACAAGGAGCATCTAAAAAGTGTGGGACTTCGTTTCCTGGGTAATTGCTTGGGTAGGCAAGCCAAAATTGCTTCCTCAGATCATGAAAGATCAAACTTACAGGGTGAAGCTCTGAAGTCATTGGATGAGGCCATTATCTTTGATCGCCACAATCCAGATTTAACTTTTGATTTAGCTCTTGAATATGCTGAGCAGCGCAATACAAATGCTGCTCTACGTTTCGCAAAGGAGTTTATTGATGCGACAGGTGGATCAGTTTCTAAAGGATGGAGACTGCTTGCTTTAATTTTGTCTGCACAGAGGCGTTTTTTAGAAGCTGAAGTCGTCACTGATGCTGCAATTGATGAGACTGCTAAGTGGGAACAAGGACCTCTACTCAGAATGAAGGCAAAGCTGAAGGTTGCTCAATCTTTACCTATGGATGCAGTTGAATCATATCGCTTCCTACTTGCCCTTGTTCAGGCCCAAAGAAAATCCTTTGGGTCTGTCAAGAGTAGCACACAGGTTAGTTTTAGCATATATACCTTAAGGGAAAAAATAAGTTGTGAACTTTTTGCTCCTCTCATCTTGTTGTTAACATTTTCTTTAGGATATATTTGTGGTAAAATAAAAAAGAAAATCATTTGGACTTCTTTTGTAACATTTAGTAAAGCTCAATTGTAAACATGTCCAGATATTCAGCATATCTATTTGTGATATTTTACACACAAGCAAACTGCAAATAACATCACAATACATATAAGAGAAAACCTCTGAAACTATTAATTTATAGCATATCAAAATTGATCAAGTTTCTATTATGACAATATCTGATCGGGTGCTATACTGTTCTTTCGGACCTTACTAGTTAATATTTAATTTGGATATAGATGATGTCGCTGGTAAAATTATAATGGAAGAGTTTAGTTTGGATATGCTTTCTGAGAAGCAAGGATACTGCAGCATCTTTACATCCTGCAACCTTAATCATTTGATCTTTTATGTTCAGCGATGTGGATAATAACGGAAATGCTCTTTAGTGTTTTCCTGAAAAAAGACATAGTGGAAACACCTCTCTTTGGAGTACAAGGGGAGATAAGATTTTTCACAATAAGCATGCAAATATTGCTTTGATCTTTTGTCAATGTGAGTTGCTCTAACTTGTGCAAGCAGGAAAGATTTGCTATACCTTTGATATTACATGCATGGCTTATATAAAGAAGTGTTTACTTATGTTTTTGAACTTAATTGTTTCACTTTTACCTTGAATTTGATATTAAGATAGTTTTTCATCTCCGTTGGTTTCTGTTCAGGTTGAGGATGACAAAGTTAGTGAGTTTGAAGTTTGGCAAGGTCTTGCAAATCTATATTCAAGCCTTTCACATTATAGGGATGCTGAGATATGCCTGGAGAAAGCAAGGGCACTAAAACCATATTCCGCGGCTACTTTCCATACAGAAGGTAATTGTCATGAGTATCAACTTCCTTCACTGGGTTTCGCAGTGTAAATAAACTTATTTTTTTCAACTGGTGTCATTTATTATCAAATTGTGTCCTTCAAATAGATACATTGTCGTGGGAGAAACTAAAAGAAACCTAACATGCCCTTGCAAATGCCCATTTCTGAATGAAATATGTCAGTTTCTTTGCCTTTTAAAGATTTATACGTAGTCATGATTAGATGAACTAATGCTTGTTGGATTTACTGTTAGTATCCTTCGTTGTTCCATCTCATTTTGTCGATGCCTTTATGTAATATTATCTAATTTGTTTTTACAGCTCTATCAATATATGTAGTGAATTCAAAATTCTATGTTGTTACACCAAAATATTTTTCAAGTATGGATCTAAAGTAGAGTTTCTTAAGATCAATGTTTAAATTTTATTGTTTATTTTCTTCGACCCATTTGTATGATATGCTCTTCCTTTGCGCAAAGGATTCTATTTCTCTATATTTCCTTCTTATTCAATTTCTGCCATTTCTTTGGTCCCTTTATCTTGTTCTTGGAGTTGTTCATCTGCTGAAACATTTCTTGAATCCCATTATGTTATGGCATTACGTGTTTACAATTGTTAATGCCAAAGATGAGGTAATCAGCATGTAGAAGGAATAATGCTTTGCCCATATTATTAGGTGCCATGCTTGAAACCTCGGGTCAGTTCAAAGGAGCATTGGCTGCCTTCAGCAACGCCCTCGCAGTGGAGTTGAGTCATGTCCCTTGCAAGGTTTCAGTTGGTGCCCTGCTGACAAAGAAGGGCCCCAAAGCTTTACCTGTTTCTAAAAGTTTTCTTTCAGATGCTCTGAGGCTTGAGCCTACCAATCGCCTGGCGTGGTATTATTTGGGAATGGTTCACAGAGACGATGGTAGGATGACAGATGCGGCAGATTGCTTCCAAGCAGCATCAATGTTAGAAGAATCAGATCCTATAGAGAGTTTTAGTTCGATTTCCTGATCTTCAAGTACAGGCTCCAATTTTTTCCCTTTCCGTACATAGATGGATGGATTTGGATGTCGACCTTAGAATGTAACCATAGAGCATACAATTTGTTCGGAAACGTTTTTCTGTTTTTGTAATTGAATGGCTGTTGCTGCATCCGTAGCTCTATAATTTATCTAATTCACGGTGATTCAGTGGATGTATTCCGCAGTTAATGTTGAGAGTTGCCAATTGTCACATTTTAGATTTTACTCTTGAACGATGCGTCACTATCAATCGGACGACTTTCTTTACCTTGAAATGATAATTTATCGATCATTTGATTGACGAGTTTGCCGCAGCAACAATTCTTCGTGGTGTTTATTGGTAGCATACATGTTTTTCCCCATTCTTATGGATCAACACTACTTGTATTTATTATTTCTACAATGTTTTACTCTTTTTTCTTGGTGCTGACTTCGTAATTACCTAGAAGTCATATGTTTTCTTGTATTAGTTCCGCGTACCTCCCGTCCACTTTGATTTATTTGTATCTTAATGCCAAAACCAAAACAAAGGAAATATTTTCCTCTAAGCAAACTAAGGAAATATCCAGATAGTTCAATTGAATTATCATTTTTTCTTCACATATCTTTGTCAAATTATTTTTCTTCTTCAATATGCATAAATCCTGCTAATGTGACATTTTAGCATATGTATATGATTAATTGGACTCATATATATAGTTCATTAGATATGCATTTGTGACAATATTGTACTCATCATTTTATTCTTAATTAATGGCGTGGTTCGAATATAAATCTCGATCGATAGTTTCAGTGACATGTCCTGATAAATCTTATTTTTAATTGATAACAAAGAATAATCCCAAGTTAAACTCTAGCATCATTATATGTCCACAGGCCCACTTTTCTCTTAACAAATCGACCGGCCGCTTAAATGCTTGTTTTTTTGTCTCCTATAATTTATATATAGGTTACTGAGTGCTTGGTGTAAAGCCGTTATTTTATCATTTAATTAATTTAATAATTATAATTGATGAATAATAATTATATATTTTTAGAGGAAATAATATATATTTATTTGGATTATGTAATAGTAAAAATATCATTTAAGACTAAATAAATTATAATAATTGAATTAGTCATATTTATTAAAATAACTTGATCAGGATCATCAAATAATTTAATAATATTAGTTATTATATTTACTATTTAATATATATTTTAAAATATAATTATTTTATTAATATAATAAAAAATTAATGTTCAAATGCGCTACATACAAATTTTTTTCGATTATAACTTGTGGGCCGCTTAAAATGCGTGACATAAATTCGAAACTTGCGGCACCCATGCGTCACTCCCAGTGGCAGCTCCGTCTTTTTACCTCCCGTC
This sequence comes from Pontederia crassipes, assembly GCA_030549335.1. NCBI lineage: Eukaryota > Viridiplantae > Streptophyta > Magnoliopsida > Commelinales > Pontederiaceae > Pontederia > Pontederia crassipes. The sequence continues at coordinate 53,269,433 of CM060193.1, read as the reverse complement.
CTCATCTCTCTCTCCTCCTCACATCTTTCGTCATTTTTAGGGCTCTTACGATCTTGCAATCCGAAGGATTCTCGTGACCATTTCGACCGGGTTACCTCGTTTTCTTGGTAAGGTCTTCTCGTTGATGTGCGAAATTGCATCAACTGCTTCCTCTGTGATCCTTTTGTTTCGAAGTTTTCTCGATTTGCATGGTCGAGTGGTCTCGGTTTCACAATCCCGATTCGAGGAGGCGATCACGTTGTCCTTCGATCGTCGTCATTGGATTCTCTTTCTTTTCTTTTGTTAATCGCTTCGGTTGTTTGATCTGGTCTTCGGATCCGAATCGGCTCGCGATGGTCCTGGAAGTGGAATCGCGTGGGGGTGTGTGGATTCTCATTTAGGCATAAGAACGAACGAACAAGGGGCTGATTCTTGCGATCCTGTGCCTTGTCCGGCGGGATTCAATGCACGATGCGCAAGTTTATCCATAGGCACGATATTTTGTGATCTGCAATGCACATATATGTTTTTATCCAAGTAACAGATGCAAACCACGGGAGCCAACACGGAATTAACAGTCGGGGATTTGTAATGTGTAATTTTGCATATATGTTCCTGGAGATTAGTTGGATCAGTTCTTCTAATAATCTTTGGTATTTCTTTATTTGGGCCAAGGGCTGTTCGTTCGACAAGAGACGCCATTCAATTGAGTTTTTTTGTTCTAGTAGTCGTTGGTAATTTAGTTTTCTCATGCATTCATAACCTGAAGTCTTATTTCGCTCGCCTTTCAGAAGTTGGAAGATGGGGTTGTCGTTCACGAAGCTCTTCAGCCGGCTGTTCGCCAAAAAGGAGATGCGCATCCTTATGGTAGGTCTCGATGCGGCTGGTAAGACCACTATTTTGTACAAGCTGAAGCTTGGTGAGATCGTCACCACCATCCCTACCATTGGTATGCTAACAGAACATCTGGAAATATTATATTTTCTTATTTCCCTTGAGCTAGTCCTTTTTAATATTATCGGCCTTTTACAATCAAATGTAATGTGCTTTGCTTCATTGTTTACATTCGGAATTCTTGCTGGTCCTATGAACTCTGCATAGTTTCGTAGATAATGGTTGATATTGGAGACTTCCATGCGCTCTATTTCTCTGTCGGACTGAAGATGATGTATAATGAGAAAATAATAAAAAGGTTAAAAGTGTGATCGTGCTGGCAACTTCCATTAGTCTTGATACTGATGTCTGGTTACAAATCAATTATGATACTCTGATATGCCTTTTCCATTTGTGGTTTGGGTTACTTTTTTTCAGAGAGGTTTGGCTAACTTTATTATTGGAAATTTAGCAATTCAGGTCTACTGAAGTCATTTTTACTCTTTGGTTCCACTTACTTCTCATTGTTAATTAGTCCATGCTCTGATTACAAATGGTAATCATCATTTGCTCTCTCAAAAAAAAAGTCCATGCTCTATCATTTTCTTATTTTGGGTTGCCATTCTTGGTCAGGATTTAATGTGGAGACAGTGGAATACAAAAACATTAGCTTCACTGTGTGGGATGTTGGTGGCCAGGACAAGGTATACAAACAATTATTACAATACTAGTTTTCTGCAAGTCAAGATAATTAATCTGATAGTTTCCATCTTCCAAGGGCAGAATACGTGTGATTATAAATTAATATAACTTTTATATATTGTCCTGATTTATTAAACTCCAAGAACCTTAAATATATCGTAGTGCCCTCTCAAAAAAGAAAATGTAGTGCATGCACAAACATGTAATTTGCACATACGATCTTATGCCTTCTCTTAAGCTGTTTAAAGCTCAAACCCAAAAAAAACAGCAAAATTAACAGTTATGCATGTTGTATCATCAGTCATGTAACCATCTTTAAGTCATTATTACATGAGGTCATGCCTAGAATTTTATTTTTTGTTTTGAAGAAGGCATGCCTATAATCGGCTATCCTAAAGGGTTTTCATGTAGATATTTCATCATGCATCCATCATTATAAACCAAGCAGGGTGGAATTTTTTTTGCTTGTTACTGATGCTATGTTCTCTTTTATCACCACTAGATCCGGCCATTGTGGAGGCACTACTTCCAGAATACACAAGGCCTTATATTTGTTATTGACAGCAATGACCGAGACCGTATTGTTGAGGCTAGAGATGAACTCCACAGAATGCTTAATGAGGTAATCATCTTTACTTTAGGTTGGTTTCATTTAGAAACCCATAAATTATTTGTGGTTTGAGGTTCCTTTGAATTGTTTATTTTTGTACTCAGACCTTTGACTTTTTTATTAGTTGATCGCCAATCGTTTACCTCTCCTGTTCAACTATTTGTCACATGTGTGCCAATGTCTAATCTCTCATATCCTCTAGTAGGCTGTTAATTTGGCCATCAGCAGTCCTATCTAAAAACTTCGTCTGTAACTTCTATGAAGGGAATTGTGTGCGTGTTTACTGCATTACTTTTTCATATTATCTAGCTAAAGATTGACTCTTATTAAATTATCAGTTACATATCTTGTTTACTACGTGCAAGTAATTTCTCCAACAATTTGAATGACACTGCTTACGTATAAATTATAATAAAAGATGAATAGTTAATGCACAAATTTTTTACTAAAATAATCTTTATTATTAATGTCAAGTTAAAATCTATATAATCTGATTAAAAACTTAAATAAAAAATCATAAAATTAATAAATTAAATAAATATAGTTATAAATATTTTATGTATTTTTTAAATGAAAATAATGGTAATAAATATATGTAACAGTAAAATAATGATTAATATAATAATATATACTTAAAAAAATAATATGCAATTCATGTGAATAACACTAATAAAATAATAAATTAAATAAATTAATATTATTAATTATGATAATAACAATGGTAATAATATTTTTGTTGTTGTTGTATAACTTTTTTATATTATTTCATGTTCTATTTGTTTAAGATTAGAAAGGGAAAAAATGAAAGGAAGATAAAAATCAGGTTGGCACTTGACATCCCTTCCTAGTCAATATTGCTAGGCAATCGATAAAACAAGGCAATGTGGTGGTTGAGTACAATATTTTAATATTTTAAGGTTGTAGTTCTGTGTTTCGCTTTGGTTCATTTTGTATGAGATCCTGATTTGGTTACTTTGATTTCTTCTTTTCATGTATTTTTCAATGATTGAGAAAGATGAATTTTCTTTGTTTCTCTGTGGAAAATGTGTTTCAGTGTTTTTATTAAAGTTAGTCAGAACAGTGGTTAAGTTAAAATACTCAGGATGCATATTCTGTTGCAACCAAGTTTTTGTTTTTGTAAACTAACAATTTCTCATGTGAACTTATTACATCCACGTTCCTAGAATAGTCAGTTTTGATGCTTTCTTACGTAGCAGGCGTTGTTCAACATGTTCCAATTTAAATCAATTCTAGAAAAATTTATGTATTTTTGTCTGTTTGGCAGGACGAGTTGCGAGATGCGGTGCTGCTTGTCTTTGCAAATAAGCAGGATCTTCCAAATGCTATGAATGCTGCTGAGATCACTGATAAGCTTGGGCTACATTCACTCCGCCAACGTCACTGGTAATTACAGTCTAGTTGCATTGACTTCCTAAAATTGATCCCCTAAAATAGATGAAACTCACTACTGGAAAATACACGATCCCATCTTCTCCCCCAGGTATATTCAGAGCACTTGTGCCACGTCTGGAGAAGGTTTGTATGAGGGGCTGGACTGGCTGTCAAACAACATTGCTAGCAAGGTTTTATCTATTAACACATTATTCATTCCTTAGTTTCAGTTAATTCGCAGAAATTTCAGTAATCACAGATACCCCTGGATTCGTGCAGGCATAAGCGTTGCTGGTGCTGTTTCACGTTTGACCCGGAAATGCCTTCTCTTTTTCTTGGAAAGCTAGGTGGAAGGTTATGGGGGGTTTTCTCCTTCATGTGTATGTTTTCATGCCATGAGGAGCTCAACTTAAACGATTAATTTGCTGATGTTTCTTGATTACAGAGACAAGCATTTCTTATAAGGTAGATCGAAGTAATCCCGAAATCTATTTGTCAGAGTTATTTGTATGAAATGTGTTCCCAGGTGGAAATTTTCAGTTAAAACATTTTAGTTTGTTTACTAAAGTATTGTCTCGGATTCTCATTGATCCATAATTCATATTTGAAACCTCTTTAAGGAATTTTTTTATGGGTAAATTGCATAAAAAAGCTTTTGATTTTATTTTCAAATTTAATCCGAACTTTTTGTTTTGCCTAAAATGTCGCTATTTTTGTATAAACAGTCAAATTTTAATTTAATTATCAAATCTAAGATAAACCTTTTTTTTAAAACAATTAAATTGGTTATAAATATATCATATTATTATATTTGTATTAAAAAACAATAATTTAAGTTGTAAAAAAATAAAAGGATAAAATTTAAAATGTTTTTACAACTTTGATAGTAAATTAGTTTAAATTATTATATTTTTACATGGTTATGATATCATTTTATCTAATAACAAAATAGGTTAAACTTAAAACATATTTTAAATTAGAATAAATGTCTACTTCATCTTATTCCTTATATTTTGGGAACACTAAAATTGAACCTTTTTAAATTTTATGCTTTTATTTTTTATAAATTGATTTATTATTTTTTAAAATATCATAATACGCTATATTTATAGAGAATTAAAAATTCTAAAATAAAGGTTTAAGCTAAATCTGAGAATTAAATTAAAGTTCATGATTTTTTACGTAAAAATAAAAGTTTGGGTTAAATTTAAGAACAAAAGCTTAATCTAGATTTAAGAACAAATTCAAAGTACTTTTTATGTAAAAATAAAAGCAGGTTAGATTTAAAATTAAAAGTAAAGTTTAAGCTTTTTTTATGCAATTTGCCCATTTTTTTATAAACTTATATTTAAACAATTTTCTACTACTAAAATATTGCCATCATCTGTTATGTTCCAAGTATACATTGTAAGGGTTACACACACATATATGTATATATGTGTAAAATTAAAGACACTCCTACCTACTCTTGCTAAATTGTTGATTCGTTGTGGGTTGAAAAAATAAATCGGTTTCTACTAATGAGTGAGGCAGCGAGTGACCCTTAGTGAATGACAATGAGGTTCGACAGGGGCAGTGTGACTGAGCAGCAAGCAACAATGACCCCTTGTCAATAGTAGCAACAGTGACAACGAGGTCAGGCAACGACGACCCTTTGTGAATGATAGGATCTAATGAGGTTCAACGGGAATCATTCGTGAACGTCAAGATTTGAAGATGTGGCAGAGGGGCAACAGTGGGGGGCGTCACCTTTTGTGAATGGCAACAACAACGATCAACGATAGTGACAATGAGCAACGAAAGTGACGATCATGTTGAATCCTATGTTTTGATGATAACAAATTAAAATGAACATAAAAGTTACTAATCTATGTTCAAGTGGTGATAATGTAGATGTAGAATTGATATGAACAGATTCGTCGAAGAAAATGTCAAATTTAAAGTTGGAAGAAAATTTTTTCAGTACGACCGATCGACCCATCGGTCGATCGACCATGGCACCGGTCGATTGATATTCAGTTAGAAAAAAATCAAGAATATACCGGTCGATAGACCGATCGATAGTGATATGAACCGGTTGACGTCGAGATATTACCAGTCGATGTATCGGTCGAAAGATCGGTCGACCGGATAAGCATCAAAACGCTGAAAATAACACAACGGTCACATAGACCGATCGACCGACCCATCCTAGCGGTCGATCGACCTCTCAATCAAATGAACAGTAACAGCTAGCATTTTGAGAAGAAAATTGTGGGAGACTTTTTGAACGAATTCTCACCTCTAGGAGCCTATAAAATGAGTGTTAAAGCTTGAAGAAAAAACATCGAAGCAAGCAAGAACATCCTAAAGCTCATCTCAAGTTTTTGAGCATAGAATTGTAAATTTCTTCCCTTTTTTTTAGCCTTGAGTGTGAGAAAGATTTTGTAAAAGAAAATAGTTAGAGAGAACATTTATTTTCTGAATCCAATAAGATTGAGAACTCCTTGTATAAGAGGTGTGCCTTGGCTCTTGAGCGGAGAAGAAATCTTGATTGTGTAAAAATGGTTGTTCTCTCCCTACAAGAAAAAAAGAAAGATAGTGAATCTCCGGCGGTCTCGAGGTCGAGAAATCAGAGCGGGGACGTAGGTTAAAGAGTTGAGGCGGAACCTCGTCATCATATTGTGTCTCCTTGCGTTTGTTCTTATCTTTCACTTACGCCTTATCTTTATTTGTTTGTGATCGTTTCTATTGATTTTTCCGAAAGTGAATTTTTGAGAAGACTTTTTATACACCAATTCACCCCTCCTCTTGGTGCTTTTGATCCTACAATTGGTATCAAAGTGGGTTGCTCTAGTTTGCTCTAGTTTTAATATTTAAAACATCTTTAGAGCTATGACATTGTTTCAGTTTTTTCGAAGGGCAATCTATTAATTGTCCTCCACTTTTCGATGCCTCAAGTTTTGCATATTGAAAAATTAGGATACAAGCCTATGTTTTTTCTATTGATATTGATATGTGGGATATTATTCAAAATGGTTTTGATTTAAGTAAGAAAAAACTTTCAGAATATATCGAAGGAGAAAGACTTTTAGTAAAACTAGATTGGAAAGCTAAAAATATTTTTTATTGTGCTTTGGATCCAACGAAGTTTAATCGGATTTCTAGTTGTGAAAGTGCTAATAAGATTTGGAAGAAACTTATTATTACTCATGAAGGAACGGATAAAGTTAAGGAGTCAAGATTAAATATTTTAAATCATCAATATGATTCTTTCAAAATAGTTGAAAATGAATCTATAAATGAGATGGTCGTTTACTTTAATGATATTATAAATGCCTTAACCTCTTTGGAAGGACTAATCCTCAAAAAGTGAAAAAGTTTTTCAGGTCTCTCTCCTCTAAATGGCATACAAAGAGGACGGTGATTGAAGAAAAGGACTTAAACAAGTTAGACTTTGATGACTTATAAGTTCACTCTTAACTTATGAGATCGAGATAAAAAAGGATAAAGAAGCAAATACTCCAAAAAGAAAAACGCTTGTATTGAAAGCAAACAAAGATGAGGATGATACAAGTGAAGAGGATGATGATCTTGATGAAAAAAAACTTTTCCTATATGCAAAGAAGTTTAACAAATATCTCAAGTTTGCTAAGCAAAAGAAGAAGAAAGGCTTCTCCAAAAAAGATAATCATTAAGCAAAAGTCAAATAACTTGCTTTGAATGCAAAAAGATTGGACACTACAAAAATGAATGTCCAAATTTGGTCAAAAAGAAGAAAGATGGAGAAAGTTCAAGAAAGAAGAAAAATGCTTTTCAAGCCATTTGGGATGAAAGCGAAGATGAAGAGAATGACTCTAACACCTCCTCTAGTGATGATGAAGAAGTCTACATATGTTTAATGACTAATAGCCATGATGTATCATCTAACTCCTCTAACTCTAGTGATAGTGAATCCTTCAATGTGCATAAGGAATTTAGAGTTCTTATTAATAAATATTGATGCCTAAAAAAAATGATGAAATAAAAATAGAGCTTGAAAATTTGTAAAAGAAAAATAAGAATGTTAAAGAATGTGAAAAGTGTGATATATTGAATAAAGAAAACTCTAGTTTTGAAATTCTCAAGTGAAGAATTGAAAATGGAAAATAGTGGACTAAAATCATTATGTGAAAAACAAAATGTAGAAATTGCATGCTTGAATAAAGAAATTAATAAATTGAAAATTAAACTTGAAAAAATTTCAAATGGGAGTAGAATGTTAGATGCCATGCTTAGCGGTTCTAGAATATCTTCAAACAAAAAGGGACTTAGTTTCACTTCTTTTGAAAAAAAGAATGACAAAAGAATTTTATTTGTTAAAGCATCGCATGATTACACAAGATCACAAATTATTTATCTTCATTGTGGATATGAAGGGCATTACTCTTATAATTGCAGAATTAGGAAAGGAATAAGTAGAAGGATGAAGAAAATCTGGGTTCCGAAAAGGACCGTGGCTAACTAAGATGGACCCAAGCAAGTTTGCGTACAAAAAAGATGAAACTCCTAATTTCTTTCTTGTAGGAATCTTCCAAATACAATGAAGGTAAATGATATTTGGATAGTGGATGCTCAAGACATATGACCGACGATGCCTCAAATTTCATCAATTTAGAAAAGAAAAAATGGAGGAAAAGTCACTTTTAGAGACAATAGCAAAGGAAGAATAATTGGTATAGGTAATATTGGTAAGAATGACAAAGTTTATTTAGAAAATGTTTGGCTTGTTAAAAATTTAAAACATAATCTAATTAGCATAAGTCAACTATGCGATAAAAATTATTTAGTAAAATTTGAAAAAGACAAATGTTCGATATTAGATGAAAACAACAAAGTTTTACACATGAGTTTTAAGTACAATAATGTATACAAAATTAATTTTGATAACTTGAAAAATGAAAAATGTCTTAGCGTCATGCGTGATGACATAAACTTGCGGCATAAAAGATCAGGACATGCAAATTATAAGTTGCTAAATAAATTTTCAAATCATGAATTGGTTAGAGGCTTGTTTAAGATTAAATTTGAAAAAAAATAATGTTTGTGATTCATGCCTAAAAAGTAAACAAACCAAAAGTTCTTTTAAATTAAAAGGAGTTATTAGTACACATAGGCCCTTGAAACTTTTACATCTTGATTTATTTGGACCTATTGATGTGACAAATTTAAGAGGAAAAAGATATGTATTTGTGATTGTTAATGATTTCTCCCATTTCACCTGGACTATTTTTCTCGCAAGTAAAGATGAAACGCTAAATATATTTTCTAAATTTGCAAAAAGAATTCAAAATGAATTTGAACAAAAGATCTCAAAAATTAGAAGTGACAATGGAGAAGAATTTGAAAACCATAAATTTGAATTATTTTGCAAAAAAAATAGAATCACTCATAATTTTTCCACTTGTAGAACACCTCAACAAAATAGAGCAATAGAAAGAAAAAAAATAGGACTATACAAGAATGACTAGAACAATTTTAAATGAAAGCAAGTTACCAAAATATTTTTGGACGGAGACCGTAAATACATCATGTTATGTTCTCAATAGGATTCTACTTAGACTTCTTGAAAAGAAAACTTGTTTTAAAGTATTATTTAAGAAACCAAATATCTCTTATTTCAAAGTTTTTGGATGTAAATTCTATATTTTGAATGTCAAAGATAAACTAAGCAAATTTGATGATAAATGTGATGATGGTATTTTTCTTGATTATTCTAGTACAAGTAAAGCTTATAGAGTATATAACAAAAGAACATTAGTTGTTGAAGAATCTATTAATGTTAAATTCAATGAAATTAACGAACTTTTAAAAAAAAAGTATATGATGATGATGAGGAAATAGTTGAAGTACAAAGATAACTTGAAGTTGTAAGCATAGAGGAAGCAAAAACTTACACCCCAAAAATGGAAGAAATGGAAGAACATAAAAAAGAGTAGAATCAAATCATCCCAAGGAATTGGAGACACGCTTCATCACATCCACTTGAAAGTTATAGGTAATATAAATGAATGTATAAAAAGTAAAAATTCTTTAAAAAATTTATGTGCTTTTTCGACTTTTCTTGCAAATTTTGAGCCTCACAATATAGATGAAGCACTTGAAGATCCAAATTGAATAAATGCAATGCATGAGAAATTAAATAATTTTGAAAGAATCAAGTATGAAAACTTGTGGAAAGACCCAAGGACCATCATATCATTGGAACCAAATGGATCTTTTGAAATAAGTTAGATTAAAATGGTGTCATTGTGAGGAATAAGGCTAGATTAGTGGCCAAGGGTTACTCACAAATTGAAAGGATTGATTTTGATGAAACTTTCGCTCCCGTTGCTAGACTTGAAGCAATTCGAATGCTTTGGGCTTTTGCATGCTATAAAGATTTTAAACTTTTTCAAATGAATGTTAAATCGGCTTTCTTGAATGGTTTTATAAATGAGGAAGTTTATGTTGAACAACCTCAAGATTTTAAAAATCCAAATTTTTCCCATCATATTTTCAAACTCTCAAAAGCCCTTTATGAATTGAAACAAGCCCCTCGAACTTGGTATGAAAGTTTGAGTTCATTTTTAATTGAAAATAATTTTCAAAAAGGGAAAGTCGACATCACATTGTTCTTAAAATATTTTTAAAATGATATTTTAATAGTTCACATTTATGTTGATGATATCGTTTATGGTGCCACTAATGAATACCTATGCAAAGAGTTTGAAAATCTTATGCAACAAGAATTTGAAATGAGTCTTGTAGGAGAGCTCACTTTCTTTCTAGACCTACAAGTAAAACAATTCAAGAAAGACATTTTTCTCAATCCAGAAAAATATACAAGGGAACTACTCAAAGATTCGGGATGAACGAATGCAAGCCGAGCACAACTCCTATGAGCACTACTACAAAATTAGATAAAGATGAAAAAGACAAGTCCATTGATAAAAAAGGTACAGAGGTATGATTGGTAGTTTGCTCTATTTGACGACATCTAGGCCAGATATAATGTTTAGTGTGTGTTTGTGTGCTAGGTCTCAATCTGCCTCCAAAGAATCGCACTTAATCGCCGTAAAAAGAATAATGCGTTATTTAAAGCATACAAGTGAATTAGGAATTTGGTATGATAGAAATTCTCCATTTAAATTGTATGCCTACACCGATGCAGATTTTGTCGGGTGTAAAGTTGATAGAAAAAGTACTAGTGGGATGTGTCATTTTCTTGGTAGTTCTCTCATTTCATGGGCTAGCAAGAAACAAAACTCCATTGCACTTTATACCGCCGAGGTCGAATATATAGTCGCCGATAGTTGTTGTGCACAAATACTATGTAAAATAAAAATTACTTGATTATGGTGTAAATTATTCAAATGTACCCATGAAGTGCGATAACACAAGTGTTATAGAAATGACCAAAAATCCAATTTAACACTCTATGACTAAACACATTGACTTACGGTATGATTTCATTAGAGAACATGTGACCCTTAAGGACATTGCCATTGAACATGTGTCCACCGAAGTTTAACTTGCAGACATATTTACAAAATCCTTGAGTGAAGAACGGTTCTGCATGCTTAGAAGGAAATTAGGAATGATTAACTCTTGATTGCATATCAATTCAAAGTAAAAGTGACTTGATTATGCAATATCACCTTTGATATGAATTGAATATTAAAAGTGTTGCACAACACTTATATTTGTATGATATCTCTGGAATATGATTTTTATGTTTTCTTTTATTTTTTAATGGCTTAAATTTTGAAAAAAATGCTGGGATCGGTCGACCGAATGGAAGGACCGGTCGACCGATGTAAAATTAGCAATTGCGCTTACAACGATCGGTCGACCGATATGATACACCGGTCGACCAGTATATGAATGTGTCCGACTGACATAGATCGACTAATGGTGATTTATTTGAAAAAGAATTGTCCCGTCGACCGCTGGGCAGGATTGGTCGACCAGTATATGTCAAAATCGCGAGATATAAGAAATCGATCGCACAAATCGATCGACCAAATTCCTCTTTCCATGTGACGGTTGCTCCTGCGAACCCTCTTCCTTCGACGACCGACGACCAAACTCCGGCCAGCCGACCAACCTTTCCCCTCCGGCGAACCCTACGACCGTCGGTCACTCCAGCGACCGGCCGCCCCCCCTCTCCTTCGACTTCAACACTCGACCGCCACCTCCGGTCGGCTGTCTCTCCTTCTCTTGTCCACTCCTCCAGCCTCTCTCTCTCCTCTCTCACCGTCCGTCACTGCTCTCTGGCAGAACTCTCTCCGTCGGCCGCCCTTTCTCTCTTCTCTCCATCGACGTCCGTCTCTCTGCTCTCTGTCAATCTATAACCGCCGACCATCCTCTCCCACTCCTTTCAGCGTCTCTCTCTTATCCCTCCGGAAACCCTCTACTCTCTCCAGACATCTCTCCGGCCCCTCTTCAGTTCGAACTCCGACCACACTCATCCTGCGCTCCGTCGTCCTCCCTGTCTCATCCTGTCTCTCCCCGTCCTTCCTCACTGCAGTCGACGATAACTTTCGACCACATTGTTGAATCCTATGGCCACCGACGATGGGTATTCACGTGTTAGGATGGTCTTTTAGTGTCGCCATCGCTTCCTTAGCTCCGGTGGTACCATTCATATTCTTCCACGTGAACTTGAACCAAAACCCGAACCCGAGCTCATTCGACTTGGACGAGGTTAGATACGAGGACGATCTCATGGACGTACTCATCAACCATCTTCCCCCGAGCCCACTGAGTTTGATAGCCATCTTTTTGTCACTAGGGACATCTCAATTAATTTCGAAGCCTTGTACACCTCTCGCGAAGTCCGGCGTGCCTATAGATTGGGACGCTCTGAACATTCCAGATATTCAGAAGATGTTCGCAACCATCGGTTGGCTGCCACTTCTCTCTCTCACAGAGCGTGTGTATCCTCGCCTTGTTCGTCATTTTTATGCGAACATGACAATCACTCGAGAGACCATCATCACCTATGTCCTTGGCATACCCATTCGATTTGATCCGGACCATCTTTGTCGCATCTTTGGCATTGCGTGCCCGTTACCTGGTCTTTATTCATTTGTCACTCATGGTTAGCCTTCCGATTATCTTTCAATCTCGGACGACATTCATACCGTTTTTGCTGGACAAGACGTCCAATATATCGTCGAAACAGCCTATCGACATCTTCATCCACTCATGAAAAAGGCACATCACCTCCTTAGCCGCATGATCACTCATCGAGCTGAACACTATACTGAAGTCACTCACTTTGATCTCTTCTTTCTTCACTGTCTCTGCATCCGTGATGCCTCATTCCTTCATTTGGCCATTATGTCTTCTATCGCATGGACTATATCTTCCAGAAGATCTCCTCTTCTTCTCGTGGTCGGTACCATTTATATTTTGGTGCCTGAATCACTAATATTTTACTCCATTTTGGTGTCGACATCCCTGCAGACGAGGAGTACATTCAACCCCATCCCACTGACGTCATTGGTTTTGGGACTTTACACAGGAAAAGTCTTAGGTTTGGTGAGCAGGCATCGCTAGATTCTGACGATAGAGATGATGCCACATATGATGAACCAGCGCCGATGGACACTTAGGATGCACCTGAAGCTGGCCCCAGCTTCCCGCCACCATCGCCGCCTGCTAAGCATGTTGGACCTTTCCAGCCTTCTACTTCAGATTTCTATTGCACCTATGACTTCACGGCTCTTTCCCAACAGGTGGCTGCCATAGACCATCATTTATGTTATGTGTTTTCATTTATGTTATGCGTTTTCATTTGTGTCATGCACCATTTTGTAGTGACTAGAGTCACATTTGTTAGTGCATGAACACATGATGTATTATTAACTATGAATGTAATGTGATGATTTTTTTATGAAATGCACTTTGATTTCAATTTTTTTCATATCTACTTTCCTTCTCGCCATATGTTCATATTATCCCAAGGAATTATGAAAATATAAATGCCATCGATTTAGGGGGAGAAAAAGTGAAATATGCATAAATGTAGGGGGAGCTTGTTCACTACTTTCTATGTAAAACTTACATTTCATTTTCTTTCCTTCTTCTTCTCCTTATCGTCCAATTAATTTTCCATCATAAAAAAGGGGAGATTGTTGAATCCTATGTTTTGATGATAACAAATTAAAATGGACATAAAAGTTACTAATCTATGTTCAAGTGGTGATAATGTAGGTGTAGAATTGATATGAATAGATTCGCCGAAGAAATTGCCAAATTTAAAGTTGGAAGAAAATTTTTTTAGCACGACCGGTCGACCCATCGGTCTACCGGCCATGGCACCGGTCGACCCATCGGTCGACCGGCCATGGCACCGGTCGATTGATATTCAGTTGGAGAAAAGTCAAGAATATACCGGTCGACGTCGAGACTATACCGGTCGATAGTGATATGAACCGATCGACATCGAGACATTACCGATCGATGTGTCGATCGAAGGATCGATCGACCGAACAAGCATCAAAACACTGAAAACGACACAACGGTCACATAGACCGGTCGACCGGCCCATCCCAATGGTCGACCGACCTCTCAGTCAAATGAACAGTAATGGCTGGCATTTTTGAGGAGAAAATTGTGGGAGACTTTTTAAACGAATTTTCACCTCTAGGAGCCTATAAAAGGAGTGCCAAAGCCCGAAGAAAAACCATCCAAGCAAGCAAGAACAATCCTCTTGAGCGGAGAAGAAGGCTTGATTGTGTAAAGAGGGTTGTTCTCTCCCTACAAGAAAAGAGAAAGATATTGAATCTCCGACGGTCTCGAGGTCGAGAAGTCGGAGCGGGGACGTAGGCCAAAGAGTTGAGGCCGAACCTCATCATCATATTGTGTCTCCTTACGTTTGTTCTTTATATTTCACTTACGCCTTATCTTTATTTGCTTGTGATCGTTTCTATTGATTTTTCCGAAAGTGAATTTTTGAGAAGATTTTTTATACACCAATTCACCCCCTCTTGGTGCTTTTGATCCTACAGAACATTTGTGAATAGAAGGATCTAATGAGGTCCAACAACGACCTTTTGCGACTGGCAGGATCCGATGAGGTTTGGCAGCATCATCGGTTTGGGATGTCACCCTTTGTGAATGGCAGCGGCAACAACAATAGTGACCTTTGTGAAAGTCAGGATCCAACGAGGTCCAACGATGACCCTTTGTAAACAGCAAGATTTGGTAGTGGCAGTGAGCGGAGCGATGCCAACAATAGTCTGGGGCATCACCCTTTGTGAACGGTAATGAGCGGAGCGGTGACAATGGTCTGTTGTTCACAAAGGCTCCAACGACGACCCCCTTTGTGAATGGCAAGATCTAACAAGGTCTTTGTCAACGACAATGAGGCCCGACAGTGGCAGCGAACTAGATGCCCTAAACTCTATCGGACAATATCAATTGAATGGTGATTCAATCGATTGTAGATCGAATGACTAGATCCTATGATTATGATCACATAAAATCTAGGTCGCCGATAATAAAATTATTATATAGTAATAGGTTTAATTAGGGATTATAATTGTCTTATCTCCTATTTCTAACCTACTCTCCTCCATGAACGAGGAGATTATGAGGGAGAAGAAGTTACACAATTATCATCTCCAATTATTATATAATAATGTATTAGTCATGAACGTAAGTGTGATTCTTTCTTTTATTCGTACTCTCCATCTCTCATCTTCTTCTCCTCCCCCCTAATTTTTTAATGTTATATATTAAAATGTAAATTTTAAGACTAAAAATCATATTGGGAGTTGAAGAGTCTTTCATTTATTATGTTATTTAATTAGAGCTAGTATAACTAAGGATGAATGTAAGGTGTGAAACATGTTATATTTTGTTGAATTATATGAACTTTGAGTTCTTATTTTTGGACTACATGTGTCTTGGTGGATTCCTTGATGTACTTAGTTATTTTTCTTATTTTGGAGGCTTCATTCTCTTTTAATAATCCATCTGCCATCATATTGGTATCAGAGCTTCGATACTTTCCATGGTTGGATGTCGTCGATGTAGTTCGAACATCAACATGGGCAATAATGAGCATGATCTTTGTGATATTGAGATGGACGAGTTGAGAAGGCAAGTGCAGCAACTCCAACAATAACTTGAGGTTATCTAAGTTGCAAATCGTGACAAGCAATATCATGGTTCACAAGTTAATGAAGAGGATTTCAATCTGTTCCATGAATATGATGATGATTCATCTAATGGGAGGGGTTCTTTTCGTCTCAATCAACAATGTCAACATGGTGATTACGACATCAAAGTTGACATCCCCAACTTTGAAGGTCAACTACATTCAGAAAACTCCATCGACTAACTTGGTACAGTCAAACAAATTTTTGACTATAAAAGCATTCCATAATATAAAAGGTCAAATTTATTGTCATCAAACTAAAGAAACATGCCCTAGTATGGTGGGAAAATATAAAGAGACGAAGGGAGCACGAAGGAAAACAAAAAGATCGTGACATAAGAAAAGATAAAAAATGAGCTAAAAAAGAAATTTCTTATCACAAGCTATAAACAAGTTTCTCCTCTAACTTGTACAATTTCAAACAAGGCAAATCATCTGTGGAGGAGTGCACAATTAACTTTGAATATCTCATGATGAAATGTGAGGTCGTGGAGCGAAGAGTAGACTATCGCTCGATATCTCGTCAGTCTTCAATCTGAGGTTAGAAATATTGTTCAACTTTATCTTACTGGTCTTTTGATGATGTATGCAAATTGGCGACTCATGTTGAAAGATAATCCAAGGAGAAAGGTTCTTGTAAATCCTTTGGAGAAAAAGGAGACCTTAATTGAGGGAGTACTCCAATTGTCAAGTTCCCTTCATCTTCTAACAAAATGATTTCTTTTAAGAGCACTCTGACACAAGAAGATAATCCTCGCAATATTTAAAATCATGCTTTCAAACAATGGTTTAAATGCCTAGGATTTGATCACATATACTACCGAATATTCAAATCGAAAGGTTATTTCTCCTATTGAAGAAGTTGAAGATGAATGTATATTTGACACATATCACGAGAAGGATGTCAATGAACAAGAGGAGGTTACTTGTGCTGATGAAGGAGAGACTTTGATCGCTCAATGCCTCTTGAAATCATCACACGCTGAAGAAGAAACATCACTTCGTCACAATATCTTTCATACTCGAAGTACTTTACATGGAAATGTATGCACAATCATTAGTGATAGTGGGAGCTATAAAAATATTGTCTAAAAAGTTATGGTGGAGAAAATTGCAACTCAAATTGAAGAAACATTCAGAGCCTTATAAGATTTCCTGACTCAAGAAAGGTAATGATGCTCATCTTAATAAACATTGTCTTATTCAATTTTCTATTGATAGTCATTATAAAAATGAAATATTAAGCGATGTGGTTCCATGGATGCTTGCCATTTACTTCTTGAACGTTCTTGATTATATGATCGAAAGTTTATTTATGATGGGTTCATGAACACTTATTCCTTTACTAAGGATGGCGGGAAGGTTACTTTAGCTCCCTCAAAGATAGAAACCAAGCATAAATCTATAGATGGAAGTTCCTATCTATCAAGGTCTCAATTTATTCAAGCCATGGTTCATTCTTCGAACACATATGCACTTGTGCTCTTGGAAGAGAACAAAGATCCAAAGTGATATCTCATTCACTTTGAAGCCTTTACTTGATTAATTTCAAGATGTGGTCCCTAATGATGTTCCTTCAGTACTTTCACATATCTAGGGAATACAAAATAATATTGATTTCATTTCAAGTGCTTCAATTCCAAATAAGGCAACTTATCGAATGAGTCTGAAGGAGCATGAAGAACTGCAACGACAAGTTGATGAATTGTAGCAAAAGGATTTGATTCGTGAAAGTTTAAGCCCATGTGCGGTTCGTACTCTCCTTGTTCCAAAAAAGATGACTCTTGAAGGATGTGTGTGGACTGAGCATAAACAAAATCACCATCAAGTACTAGTTCCCTATACCGTGGCTTGATGTTTTGTTTGACCAACTCCATGATGCATCAATTTTTTCAAATATTGATATAAAAGTGGATATCATCAAATATGAATGCGTCAAGGAGATGAATGGAAAACTATATTCAAGACAGTAATAGTCCTTATGATTGATTGATAATGCCATTTGGTCTCTCTAATGCTCCTAATACATTTATGCGCTTGATGAACCATATTTTCAAGGCATTCATCGACAAATTTTTAGTGGTATATTTTGAAGATATTCTTATATTTATCTCAAGCATGCATGAGCACTTTGATAATCTTCGCTCATTTTTTTTAAGTTCTACTAACTGATCAAACACGGTATCATTTATTAGTGATGGATCAATTGAACCGCATGCAGGTTGCAGCCCAGGAGGATCGAGCACTACTTCATCGCCTTGTAAATGATGTCGCTAGGATAGTTCGAGATGTTCCTCAGATAGTCCAGCACCACCAGATTCATACAAATCCGGTTGATAGCACCTTTGGACCTTCACCTCCACCAGAGTTTGATTAGTAGAGTTGTGTCTTTCACTCTTGCTCTTTTGTTGTGTCCTTTTGATACTTTGATGTACGCAAACTCGTCCAGCTGGCTGAACACTGAGATAGTGTTTCTTTGAAGTTCGGGGGTTGCATGCATTTCATGTTTCTTGCATCATGATAATTATCTATTTTCCAAACTCTGAAGAAAGAAATATCTCACTCATCACTATTCGTAGATTTTTTAATATTTCCTTGTTCTTGATCGAAGGTTTCAAGAATGATCTCTTTGCTTATGAAATTCTTTATCAAAAGTTTTTTTATTTATCACCTTAGTATAGGGTTTTTGAAAAAGTAGTTGGAGCTGATTCAAATTATTTTGCTTTGACGATCTCTATCTGTTAGTCACTTCTCAACTTTTCAAAAGTAGTCTTCTTATTGAATAAATATATATTGAGCGAAAAAAACTTCCTAAGAAGTTGAATAAAATAAAATGTGTATCTCTGGCACCTTAGTGCGTTCAGGCCATTAGATCCGTTGGGGATTCTTGCCTGACGATCTAAGGTCAACTGGTCTGGGATCAGTCGCTCAAAAACCTGTTACATGAACCACTTTGAGCAAGATGGAGGAACACACAAAAAAATGAATAAAAAGAGCTCATTTTATATTTATGAATTCAGAATTAAGATTTCTTTTATCTACATAGTTGAGATAAACTATTTATTGATTTAAAATGTCTTAGCATCATATATTCTTTGAAGCAGGAATCAACTGGTAAGAGAAGACATACTTTAGCGATATATGAAAAATAAACAATGAGAAGATAAAAGTATTAGTATTTTGATGAAGATCATATCTTATCTTGAATCTTACTTGAGGACAAATAAATATTCGAATTTGGAGATTGTGATGCATGCTCAATTCTACTTATTATCTTGCACTTTAATAAGTTAAAATTGGATGATCTTGCATCAATTTTCTTATTTTTTCCGTGGAAATATTGTTTTCCTTTTTATTGTGTGATTTTCATGGAATTTTCTTGACAGGAGAAGAAACACGGACACGGGCCGTGTTTATCCAAGTAGCGTCAACACCACCACGGGCTGGGGGAATTTTGCCATGCGCTGATTAGAAATGAACCGTTTTATGATAACACGAACCGTGTCGGATAATGACGTGAAAATTTCTGTCGCGATTCCAGAAGACAATACGGCCCATGTCATTAATGACATGGTCCGTGCTGTTCATATCAGAGGATTTATTACACCGAGTTGAGCCCGTGTAATCATGGCATTAATCAACACGTCCCGTGTCATTAGTGACACGATCCGTGTTGACACCCAGACTTTTGGTCACGAGCGACTATAAAAGGACCCCTCCTTCCACTCCAATAAGGCATTAGATCTGGAAGGAAAACACCCACTTTTATAGATTTTTGTGGCTACTTTGTTGAGAGTCACATTTTAAAGTTCTATTTTCTTGCTAATCTTTTGTACTCTATTTTTTGCATTATGATGTTTAACTATTTAGCAATGGAGTAGTCATTCTCTGTTGGTTTTACTTTGTTGAACTCTACTGTTATTTCAATGAAAGATTATTTTTTTATCTGAATATGGATGTTGTGTTTCTTGTGAATCTAATCCCTTTTGAACATCTCATATCTCTCCCCTATCTACTCAGTGAGATTTAGAGGGGTGTGGACTTAGACTTTCTCGATTGAGGAGTCTTTGAGATGGAATTACTTTATGTTTTATCCTTAAATATTTGGAGAATGATTTGGTTAAACTTTCTTCAAATATTTAATTGATAAAACAAATAGGACATCTGGTTAGCGTCCTAATTTATATTTTAATTATTTCCATCAAATATGATTTTCTTACTTAATTTAAATAAAAGTGGAGGAATGCTTAGTAAAACCAACATTTCTCCTTTTTAATATTTCCCCCTTCTTGGATCTGCTTCTTGTTTCTCTCTGATTATTTCTACAATTCATTTCTTTAAAAATCTTTTCATATAGTAAGAATAAGATATAAAAATCCTCATGGGATCGATATCTTTTTACTACTTGTGTGAGTGGTACACTTGTTGCCTTTTTCTACTATATAGAAAAATCGCATCAAGTTTTTGGCGCCATTACCGGGGATTTTTTTAATCTTTTTCTTACTTAAATATTCTCAATTTTTTTCTTCTCTTTTCTAGAATGTATTTTGCATTCAAAATAGTCTGCATCTTAAAATGCCTCGTGTTCTGTTTTGTTTTGAAACGGACCATTTTTTAGAAAACGACCCGTGTCATCAATTCTGAAACGATCCACGCCTATAGTATACGGCTCGTGATACTCCCCTGTTGTTTTATCACGGTTCGTGTTTTCCCATACACGGCCGCGTTCACATTCTATCTGAAAATTTTTGGAGGGCGACGAGTGTCGACTTTTCCAAAATGGCCCATTTGATTTCCATTTGATTTTTCAATAATTTTTTTATTTGTTGTTGATTTAATCGCACTCTGGAATCCTCGAGCAAAATGATAAAAAGACGTAACACCAAAAGCTTGAAGGAACCACTTCTCTTCGATCCTAAAATAGAAAAAAATTGTTAAATAGCAAAGAAAATTTATAAGGATCAAAGAGATGACATAAAATCATCAATAACAACAACCAGGAAATCAAAATTGAAATTCGAACTATCGGACGATGAGGGATTATACTATTGGTCAGATGAATCATGACCCAATTTTTATATATAATATTTAATATATATATCTTCAAAATTATTACAAATAATAGTATTTTAATAAAATCTGATTCAATCCGATCGAACCCGATCGAACCGATCCAACCACGACTCAGTTGGTCCTCCGATTCGATGGCCGGTCCGGTTATGATAACATTGATAAAAAGTTATTATGAAGGTTAAATTGGATTAGATACTACCTTAGCAAAGAGAGCACACTTTTATATTTACATAATGATTTATCATTCCTTATATAAGGTCATTGCCTCTCTTTTTTTTTCTAATTGGAAAAAATCATAATACTTCATTCTCAAATGCAGGCTATTGATAATTTTGATCATTTTAATTACATTCATAACTAATAAAAATTTTATTTTTAAGCTCAATCAAAATTTTAGCTATGACATCTCAACTATACTGTGATATTATGTTAAATTATATGATCTACCAATTGTAATATCTCTAGCTAACTTAATATATGACATGTGTTAGGTGATTGATATGAATTACATAAGAATGCACTTAAACTTTAGTTGATAGAATGCAAAATGTTGTAAAATATTGTTACGACATGAGAGTTTTATTTTCTAATGATTATATATTTTCCATTTTCACCATATCAAATTTGAATATAATTACATATACGAAAGACATAATTGTTAATAAAAAAATAGTATTAAACTTTTATTCCCTTTTCTTCCCCTTAGTTGCTTCATATTAACATAAATATATTTATTCAGTCTATTTAAAATATTAATTGATTATTATTAATTTTTATTTATCATTTAATTCTATTAATAATACGTTAAATTTTTTTAAACAAAAACCACTCTATGTTTTATTTTTATTTTACTTTCTTTTTCCTATCTCTTCCTCTCTCTTCATTAACTTTCTATGTTAAATTTTATTTATCATTTAATGTCATTAAGTTACCGAAAATCACTCTTTTATCTTTTTCATTCCTTCTCCTCTCTCTTCATTTATTTTAATTTCTTTTTAGTGTATTCCTATCCTGATTTGATTCGTTGATTCAAATATTTGATTTCCTTTTGTCTTTTTTTCTTTCCATCTTTTTCTTTCCTTTTAGTGCTATTTGAGTTTTTTTCACTTTTTTCAACTGAACCGGGATCCTACTGGTTCGCCGGTTGTTTCTGGTTCAACCGATTTATTTCCGGTCAAACACCATTTCCGATTTTGGCTTCAAATCGGAGCGAACCAAATGCCGGTTCGTGATTGAACCGGTTGAATCGACCGGTCCGGTCCAGTTTTAATAACATTGCTTTTTATGATATAAATATTGTAACACTATTATTTGAGTATTATGAATTAAGAGCATAACAATATAACAAAATAATTAAAAAAAGTAAGAAAGAAACCGGTACTTAATTTCGTTTGATAAGTCCCAAACATGCATTGTAACAACTGAAGTGGAAACGAAGAAAAAAATAAGACGAAATGACGAGGCTGACCCGAAAATTTCCATTTTGTACAACAACCCACAAATAAAGGGGAATGCAAGAGAACGAAGCGATCCACTCTTTCATATGAATGGTCTTTCCCTCATGTGCAGCAAATAGAAACTCTTTCATAACCTTAGTTTTATTATCAATCTACTGAAGTGAACGAAGCATCCACTCTTTCTCGACTTGGAACGCTTTTGGGACCATACCATGGACGATGTAGTGTAAGTACTATTTTCATAGAGTCTTAGTGTGCAAAGTTGACCATTTGAGGATAGAGCCTAGACATCACGTTGATACAAATCCCTGAAATGTGGAAAGTTTTCGACTATGTCCCAAGAAATTAATACCTTAACTGAAATACCCTCCTATTTTGGCTCCACCGATATGCACACAAGACCGCTTATCTTTTTCACTCTCCTCTTCATGGAATTTGCCACAAAGAATGACACCAGAGCAAGGGACAACAATTCTATGGCTAGGCAACAAGGAACTAGAAAGGATTGCAGGATACATAGACTAGTAATAAGAAAGGTGGGTTAAACCGAATCTCTTTGAACATTTATTCAATTAGGACAAGTTTGATCTAATTTTATTAAGTAGGGGATTCATTGGCTACTGACATTTTTATGTTGTTTGTTTATATATAAATTGATAGAGACTTCATATGAGTGATTGATTCCTAAGAAAGTTATCACAGATAGTATGAATTTATTTAAATCCTAAAAGGGGTTTATTACTAAGGAGATGATTTTGGATAATAGAAATCAACTCAAATTTTATGAGCGATTGAACAAAATATTATAAAATGTAATGAATATTAGATAAGAATGTTTTCTTATCCTTGATAAAAATATGAGAAGAAAAGAAAAATGTATGTGCTTTATAATGGTAGTTCATGTTTGAATGTGAATTATTATTCAAAAGAAAGGGTTAAAATACTAAATTCAACGTTTGTCATTCATTTTTTTAATGTTTGGAGGTTGTGTAACAAAATATGGGAGTGATTATTTTATACATGAGTTAACCAGATGAACACAAAAATTTAAGGAATCTGAACATACTCACTCATCATCAGCCCAAAGATATTTCAATAAGTTAGTGATATTAATAAGGCATGCTTGTCTTATTATTTTAGTTTCCCATAACTCATGCTCTTACTTTTCCTTTCATGTCTTCCCATGTTCTTCATGATCATCCTCCTCATTCGCCTCTTTTGAAAATGAAAAGATATATCAGAAGCAATGATGTGCATAATTAAGGACACTCAAGGAAGAGTGAAACACAAATAAGAATGGATGTAAGAATTTAGGCCACATAGCAAATGGGCATGTTAGATGGATAAAAAAATCAATGTAATTTCATATTAAGAATCAAGCATATCTAAGAATTTTTAAAGCTTGATTGTGATTCTTAACTATTATAGTTGATTTGTCACTACAAGAAAATGGGAGATTAGCGACCCAAGGTATGCGACGCTAGGGTGGCGCTATGACGTCTCCGTTGCGAAGAGTGTCGCATTGGCGTCTATCTAGCATCATCAAAATGGGACGCTGCATATCGGTGGCTACTAGCGTCGCAATGGAGTCAAAGAAAATGGGACACTACTAGCGCCACTACTTGACGCTATCTCGACGTTATTAAGACGCAAGGTTTGCGGCTGTGCGTAGAAGATAGGCGTTGCTAAGTTGACGCACAAGGGGCGCAAGCTGTCAGACGCTATTTCGGCGCCCACGTGTCGCTACTTTATACGCCAGGTAATCGCTGAGGTGACGCAATATAATGGTGTATGCATCGCCAATGAGACGCAACTATGGCGCTAAGGACGATATATTTAACGTAACATCGACAGCCATTGCGACACGAATGGGATGCTATGGAAACACCATTTACATATTTGTTTTACCCATTCAATCCTCATTTCCCCCCTTCCCAAACCATACAATTATATAATGCATATAAAAATGCATTGATATTCATCACAGGCAATATAAAAGCATCACAGGCAGTATAACAGCATCACATGCAATATAAGAGCATCACAGGCAATATAAAAGCAACACATGCATAATATTAAAAATAAGAATACGAAAATTAATAAACCGAACTAACAAACTATATGTATATCTAAATCTATAAGTAACAAAAGCTTTGTTTGTATTCATGGGTTGTTTATATCCTAGGTTTGGGAGTTATTGTTATCATTCCGGACGTTCGACCCAGACGTGCTCGGTCCATGGCCTCGCGGGGATGGATTCTGCGTCGGGATCAATCCCTGAATCACCTGCAATAGAGGAGCCAACTGCTACGACAACTACTGTGACACCTGCTGCAACACCTACTGCGATATCTGCGCCGATAACTATTGCGATAGCTGCTGTGATAGCTGCGTCATATCAGGTGCAGCGGATGAGCTCGGAGCAGATGCACCTCCTGCATATCCTCCGATCCTCCTAGGTATCTGAGCGGCTGTGCCGAGGCCACGCAAGTATCCCCCTCGTGCCGTGCCGCCCACCTCCTCCCAAACAACAGGGTCCTCTAAGAAATAGAAAAATTATACAATCGTATAATATATAAATTATATATCAAGAAACACATAAATTAAAAACATGACTAAACCAACAAAGAAACATTACCTGGTGTCTGAGTACTCGGATCATCTCCATACTTTTCAGTCATTTTCGCATTATACTCATCCTATAAAATTTAAACATTATGTATTTAAAAAATAGTGCACTAACGGCAACAACCAAATGACCATATCATGAGACTTACCAGAAGCCTACGAGCAGTGGGCGTGACTAAGTCGTTTGTCTTCCGGCTCTTATGCGTGGCCTCATAGACCACACGAAAGTCTACGGGACCGCCTTCTTTCTCCTCCTACAATAAAGTTTCAAATTTGATAACATAAGTATAAGTCAAAAGTTTGATAAATTGAATTTATATGTAAATTACCATGCGCCGTCAAAGCTCATCAAATCGCTTCGATCCCCCTGTGTGGATATGGGCCTCGGGCTTCGAAAGATGGTTAAGTCTTGCCTTTTCCGACTTCCTTTGTCATCGTTCATTTGTCCTTTGTGAACATCAAATACTTACACTTTAAAAAAACTATAATTTTCATAAAAATAATGTAAAAGTATAAATACTTACCACTTCCTACAGAGGGACTCCCAAACCGAGCGCTTAATATGTCCTGGGCATCTTTGTATGCCCTGCTCCAAAGTGAGGCCGGCGGACGTAATGACCCTGCGAAACTTGTAGAATCGATTTCGGAAGCATTTCGCAGTGACCTTCTCAAAAGCTCTCCGGATCATCCCTAAACTAAGATCCAGATGAAACTGATTTGCCTCCTACAATTAGAACGTTAAAACTTAGTAATTTTAAAATAAATATAAATCCAATTATGTAACCCAAATAGAAGATTGTACTGTAAAGACTCGAAAGATGTCATCCCACACTTGAATTGGGACATCTTTCCACGATCCCGCCCCTTCCGGCAAGTGGAAAAGTGCATCCCGCACGGTACTAGCGGGTATGAAAGTGGTCCTGCCAATTACAAAGAAGAATTAATTTTCAATGATAACCAAAATTATAACAAAATTTGTACAACTTATTTAACTTACGATCGAGCAATATTATTCACAGTGACCACCCCATTATTGTGTAACCCCTCTTCATCACTCGAAGAGGAATCATCATCCGGTACAGCTGGGGTAGGCTGTGAAGGTCCGACATCAGCTATGGGCCCTAATACATAATAAATCATTAGTGTCATACCAAATTAAAATTGTGATAATTGATAGATGTACAGTAATGTTCTCACCTCGATTGATGTGTACAACATGATCAGTGCAGTTCGCTCGTCTGAATGAATTGAGTCAGGTGCTTGTGCTATCGGCGGTGTAGCAACTGGCATTATTAAAAAATAATTAATATAACTAATTGAGAAATGTCAATAATAATAAATATATCACCTGGCGTAAGATGTCGCTCGCCAACGCTAGAATGTGGTGAAGCGTCTGGTATTCTCGGCGATGGCGGTGGGGTAGCAACTATCATCATAAGAAAATACATAAAATTTGGCTCCTATATAAAATTATATAATATACAAAAAATAACTTGGTGTGACATGACGATCGTCATCGTGCGATCGAGACGTACCGACTATGTTCCCCGTCGACGGTGGAGCAACTGTCACAAAACCAAAATATTTAAAAAACTCTTAAGTAAACATCTAAACTTTTACTCACGTACCTGGAGTGATACGCTGAGCAGACCCACCAATGGATCGCCTACTGTGTGATGATCTGGCTACGTGCCCCATCGGCGACGGAGGAATTGATATTATTAAAAAAGGAATTTAACTATTATAATCAACTATAAATAAGCAGCTCACAATAAATATATTACTTGGTGGTTGTGATGGCTGACTCATCTGGAGTGAACGCCTTGAAGAGCGAGATGACTCAGATGCTCAACCCCTAGTAACCATGACTAAAAAAACAAAGAAACTTCTCTTATTATCGGTAACCATATAGAACTTAAAAAAAGTAAAAAGCTTATGTCATTAGAATAACTACGGAATTCATTCGTTTGTTTCGTATTCTGATTCATTTCATCATCTTCATCATCGTCGCTATAATCTTGGTTCGAGTCATTGTCAATGAAATGATCAAAGTTCACATCCATGAGGTCATTTGAATTGAACTCTTCCATTGGCTCAGCGTCATCGACCAATTGAAAATTCTCAACTCCATAGGCCACATCAATCGTCTCATTCACTCTATCTTCTTGTTAGTAATCGTCCATGGGCACATCGTTGTGTACGAATGATTTTTCATTATCATCTACCATTGTTTCTGCTAAGAATAGTCTACTCCTCACCTTGCATGACGCCCATCATTCATCCTTGGTTCTTTTCGACGGATACTTAGTGTAGTACACTTGTTGTGCTTGTTCGGCCAATACGAATGGATCGTATGACTGAGTGTCGACCGAGGGTTAATATCCACCAATTTAAACTTTTGATCGATCCGAACTCCTTTCTCTTGATCAAACCAACGACATTTTAGCACCACGACTTTGTTAGATTTTCCCAAATAAGACAATTCTAGGATGTCTTCTATAACACCGTAGTAATCAAAGTCGTCGTCCCCGTACGTGCTTCCTAGAACACATATGCCACTATTAATAGTTGAACGTTGTCGGCTATATTCTTCTGTATGGAACCGATATCCATTGACTATGACGCCGTAGTAGCTAAGAACTTGTTTCTTCGGGCCATGACCGAGATCTCGTAAGTTAACTTAACAATTGGCTTGAGATCGACCTAAGATCTGAGCGATTAAAACTTTTATCGAAATGTGTAACTATTAAAACTAGCAAGATGTGATTCGTAATCATTGACGCATTTGAAAACTTTCAAATCATTGCTATATGAATAAGTAATACTTAACTTAAGTAATACTTAACTTAAGTAATACTTAACTTAATTCATAAGAGATGATACTTAACTTAAGAGATGATACTTAATATTATAATTTCTGTTCTTCTGCGAAGACTAGCTTGATCCAAAGAGATGATACTTAACTTAAGTAATACTTAACTTAATTCATAACATGAATAAGTAATACTTACTTAACATGAATAATTAACTTAATTTACATGGTGGCGAGCTAGTACCTTCTTAACCGGAGGACGGCGAAGGGCGGAGGGCGGCCGAGACGGCGGAGGAGGTGGAGGGCAGTGGCGGTGGAGGCGGACGTCGGCGGCGGTGGAGGGAGGACGCGGAGGAGGGCGGACCAGGCGGCGGTGGACGCGAATGGCAGCGGTGGAGGCGGAGGACGGCAGAGGCGAAGGGCGGCGGAGGCGGGCAGCAGCGGCGGCGGTGAAGGGCAGTGGAGGCGGAGGAAGGAGGAGGAGGAGGCACCGGTTGAGGCGGAGGCGGCAGGCGACAGTGGAGGCAGAGGGCGGCGGCGGCGGTGGAGGGCGGACGAGGCGGAGGGAGGAGGAGGAGGAGGCGAAGGGCGGCGGTCAAATGCAGAGGGTGGCGGAGGTGAAGGGCGGCGGCGGAGGTGGAGGGCGGGCGTCGGGGAGGGAGGAGGAGGAGGAGGAGGCGAAGGGCGGCGGTTGATCACTAGCTGATCACTATATGTTTCTAACCCATTTTAGATGTATTTCATTCATATCGAGTCCCACTTTTGCCTATCTTTTGGCCCATTATGCTTGGAATGCATAAATTGTGATAACTAGTTGATATTCCAAATTTCATACTTAATTCCATGTGCATAGATGTTCTAAAATGCCAAAATTTATAAATATTTAAATTCTATGCCAAGTTATCATTTTTAGGACAAGTTATCATTCATATATGTCAAGTTATCATTATTTTGAGTAAACTAATTTTCAATGGTTTTCTTGCCCTAAATCCACTATTATCATGTATAAATCATATTTGGATGGTCACATCTCAACTTGTGCAAAGTTTTAAGTCCATTTAAACAAGTTATCATTTTTCATTTGCCAAGTTATCGTTAAAGGACGATTCCGTCATTTCGACATGCAAAACCATTAATTCTGCACAAAGGCCTTCATCAATCATCTTGTTATTGTTTTAACTCATTGCTGTTCAAATTTCATCACATTTGGATAACCACAACTCAAGTTATCACAAGTTATCATTTTTAAGGCATATAAGTTATCGTTTTTGGCAACCCAAGTTATCACTCCTTTGAAACCTTGTTCATATCTGATTTCTGACCTCACTCACTTGCCACTCTAATTCATTTAATGCCTGCAATGCTTTGAACCACCCATATTTGAACATTTTCTAGGATTTATTAAAAGTTATCATTCCGGGCCCCAAAAATTATTAATTTTGATATAAGTTCTCATTCCTGCACAACACCTCATCCCATTTGATATCTGAGCTAGCAAATATCATTATCCTAATCTTTATTTGTCAAAATACCATTCAAGGGTTTGATGCTTGCTGTTTTGAGCTTTGTAGCATGGAGAAAAGGTGGCCAAAATGTGAAAAAAGTAGGGGGGACCATCTACTTTTTCCTGCACAAAAAGGTGTCTGCAGCAGCTGGAGATTCAGAGCAGGGACAGGTGGCTGCAATAAAAAAGAAAAGAACATTCTGATGTTGATCAAAGGGTGGACAGGAGTCATATAAAAGTGGGAATTTCTGGAGGAGGGAGGGGGGCTGGACATTGAGGTTTCGAAGCAAGGGTTTCTGCTGGAGCTGCTGCTGCTGCTGGAGCTGCTGGCCGAGAGACTTCAAGCAAGATTGATTTGTAACTGTTCTTCATTCCATTTGATGTCAAGCTTTATAAATATGAGGAGCTAAACTCCATTTCTTCTAGGATAGGGTAGTAGTTTAGATTAATTTTGGATGGATGTGGACTGATTTATAATCCTGCACTGAAATCAATTCTGGTTTTCAGATTTCAGAACTATTTGTATTGATTTGTGCTATGCTATCATTAGATTCATTGTAACCTATGACTGAGAAGTATTATTTGACCTAATCATCTTTCATAAATGAATCGAGAGATAATGTTAGATTTCTGGATTCCATTTAATTGCAATTCTGATTTCTGAATTCTGATTTTTTGGTTTCCTGAAATTTTTTATTCATGTGGCTGTTAGAATCTGTTCTTCATTCTCAATCTGATTAATTGAGTCACTGCGATGTTGTTATTGTTCCTATCTTGTTCAGGAATGAATCAAGATGTTAGGCATATTATTTTTTACTCAAATCAGATTGACCTTCTTATTTCTGAACTGAATTCGTGAAATCTATTTTTCTGGTTTCTTGTTGGAATCTATTTTGCCAATTGAATCCCCCGATTTCAATCAATCACTGAGAGGTGAACCCTAGGGATCTCTCGAAGTCCAGACATGGATCAAGAAGCAATTGGCAAGCCTAATTCCATTGGTTTATAATTCTGATTTCCTGAATTGCTGATTTCTATTTTCTGATTTCCATTTGAATTCTGATTTCTAATGTCAAGCCTCATTTTAATTCCCTACTGAGAGGTAGTTTTCAGGTCATCCTTGTGAGTCAGAGATGAACCAAGGAGCATTGGATAATCATTGAATTCCCCATTTTAGATAGGATGTTTCTCAATCCCAATTAATTGGTACTTGTGTGGATTTCACTTTCCTTTGCAACCGAGAGGTTGATTTCAAATCCCCCTGGAACTCAAAGATGAACTAAGGAGCACAAGCACTATTATTGGATAGATTTCTTCCTAATTTAACTAATTGGAGTGATTTCATCTTTTTATGATTGCAATTACAAGTTATCACTCCAGAATTCTTTGAATTGTAAAAATCAGCATTGAACCTTCATTTAAATCCAATGATAACTTGATTTTCAGTGAGGATCCTCTTCTGATTCTACCTAACTAACAACTATATGATAATATGTTGCTTAGTTGAAGGCTAATTGAGCCATGAGAGCAGTTATAATTCAGGTGGAATCAAAATTGGACATTCAATGATAACTTGATCCTATCCATCCTTAATTAATTTAGATGAACCCCAACTCCTAGAAGAACCTTCCTCATTGATAGTTAAACCATTTTAGACTTCAATCTAGCATTTATAACTTAGTTTTGATAAATTTCCAAAACCCAAAAGCCAGTTATCATTCTGCATCCATTAAAAATCTATTTTCACTTTCCATTAAAAACTATTTTTAGCCACTTAAGTAGAACTAATCTAGATTATTTTAGGGTGTTTTAGACTTCAAATCCTTGTGGATACGATAACCTGAGTCTACTACAACTTACCTGTGCACTTGCAGCTAGTGAGTTGAGAGACCAAAAATTAAAAAATTGACCCTTTCTTTAATTTCAGCAAGTTATCACTCAAACACCCAAATATTACTATCAAGTTTTTAGTGCTGTTGCCGGGGATTTGAGGTCAATTAGGCTAACTTAGATAGTTTAGATTAGTTTTAGATTAGTTTTTAGTTTATTTGTTAGGCCAATTTTTAGTTTTTGTAAGTTATCATTTTTTAACTTTTCACTTTTGTCTAGTTTTCATTTCTTTCTTGAATTTGATACTTCTGAATCTCTTTATGCAGGACTTGGACCATCAAGAGGATCTATATCTATCAGAACCTGAAATAGAGAGGGCTTTTAACAGAAGGAGAAGAATCCAAAGAGAAGAGACTAAAGAAGGATTTTTGAGGAAGAGGCACACAACCCTGAATTTGAAGAAGTTGTGAATCAGAATATGACAGCTCCTAGGACTCTCAGGGACTGTTATTCACCAAGTAATGCCAGGAATCAACCAGGGGGAGGAGCCTTAGCACCTGTGGCAAACTTTGAAGTTAATCCAGCCTTGATTTCAATGATAAGGCAAAGTCAATTTTCTGGACCTGGGACTGAGGATCCAGCTTGTCATTTGGATAATTTCAAGGAGATGTGCAGCACTGTAAACTTCAACAACATTCCCATGAATGCAGTTTATATGAGATTGTTTTTCTTCTCACTCAAAGACAAGGCCAAGACATGATACAAAGGATTGAATCCTGAAGAGGTGGTTACTTGGGAATCAATTGTTCAATTGTTTCATTCAGAATTCTTCTCTCCTTCCAAGAATGATAACTTCAGGGATCAAATAGTCAGATTCTATCAGTTGGACCAAGAGAACATTTGTGAGGCATGGCAAAGACTCCAAGGGTTGTTAAGGGCATGTCCCCACCATGGTTTTAAAAAGTGGCAGCTAGTCAACTATTTTCATAAGGGATTGAAATACCCTAGCAAGGTGGCACTAGATACTGCTGCAGGAGGCATCTTTGCATCTAAAAACATTGATGAAGCATATCAACTCATTGAGAATATAGCCAAGAATCATCACTTTCTTACCCATGACAGAACCAGGAGGCCACCCATGGACAATTCAATGAACCAATTGTCAACTCAACTTGAAGAGATGCTGTACAAGACTTTGGAGAGGCTGAACTTAACTCCCAATGGAAATAGGGCTTCTACTCCTGAAACTAGGTGCTATGTATGTGGTAACCAAGGCCATGTGTTAAAGAATTGCAACTTAATTATGCAGCAAGTGGAGCAAACAGTTGATCAAATCAATGCTGTGGGCAATTATGGAATCAAACCTCCTGCTGAGTTCTATACTCCAGAGAATAGGAATCATCCCTACTTTTCTTACAAGACTAATCAATATCAAGGAGCCCCTATGCAAAATTCAAATTGGCAGCCTAAAATCCTGCCAAGGAATCAGCCCCACCCTATGGAAATCAGGGCCAAAATGCCCCAATTCAGAGGAATCCATATGAGCCACCACCTCAAGTCCAAGCACCTCAATTCCAAACTGAAATGAAGGAGATGCTCCAACAAATTCTGAAGAAGCAGGACAGCCAATGAGAGGAGATATTAAAAATAAATTCAAGATTGGATGCCATGAATGTAAATCAGAAATTGTTGGAAAGCCAAATTTCTCAATAGTCTAGTACATCAACTAGACCTCCTTTATTCTTTCCTGAACAGCTAGAAGTGAATCCAAAGGAGCAAGCAAAGGCCATCCAGCTCAGAAGTGGAAAAATGGTAGATGAACCAATGAAGAAAGTTGAGGATAACCAAGTCAATTCAGATTCAAAAGTTGCTGAAAAGCCAAGTGAAGAGCATGTGGTGGAAATTAGGAACTCAGGCCCTCAGATTGAAGCAAATGCAAGGGTTTTTGACAAAGTACCCTTCCCTCAAAGGCTAATCAAGGCAAGACAAGACCAACAATATGGAAAGTTTTTGGAAATCCTGAAGAAGCTATACATTAATGTGTCTTTTGTTGAAGCCACTCAGGAGATGCCTTCATATGCCAAGTTTCTCAAGGAAATTCTAACCAAGAAGAGAAGAGTATTGGAGCATGAGACAATAGCATTGACTGAAGAGGCTTCTGCAATTATTCAAAACAAGTTTCCTCCTAAGCTAAAGGATCCATGGAGCTTCTCAATTTCATGTGAGATAGGAAATAGGTAAATCCAAAGAGCCATGTGTGACTTGAGAGCCTCTGTGAGTGTCATACCATTATCCTTGTACAGAAAACTTGAAGTTGGAGATTTGAAGCCTACAAATATGTCTCTTCAATTGGCAGACAGATCCGTCAAATACCCACATGGGATTATTGAGGACATACCCCTCAAAGTTGATAAATTCTATATACTAGTGGATTTTGTAGTATTGGACATGGATGAAGATGTGAATACCCCCATTTTCCTTGGGAGGCCCTTTCTAGCCACTGCAGGGGCTGTGATTAATGTTAAGGAAGGGAGATTGACCTTCCAAATTGGAGAGGAGAAGATTGAATTCAATTTGGCACAAGTTATCAGTAGGCCAAGTTTCTTGAAAAATGACTTTGAAGATGGGCAGCTGGATCAAGTGGTGGAGCAAGTTTCAGCTATAATTCCTATTGAAGAACCATTGCATAGGTGTCTAATGTTTGATCATTTGAGAAAATTGGAGGATCCAGAGGCTATGGCATACAAATCAGTGTCGAATTCTTCAAAATCAGTGGAAAATCCAGGGATTCAGGGTGAGGTGCAACAAGTTATCACTGCTGAACTCCAAGGCAATTCAGCTCAAGCCAATTCCAAGTTGGAATTCAAGCCTCTCCCTAGCAACCTGAAGTATGAATTCTTGGGAGAGAATTCAACTTTTCCTGTTATCATTAATGCTAATTTACCCAAGGATCAAGTTGAAGAGTTGCTGAAAAGGTTGAAGCTGTACAGGGAAGTGATAGGCTACTCAATTGAAGACATTAAGGGTATTAATCCCTCAATTTGCATGCATAGGATCCCTATGGAGAATAGCTACAAACCCTTCATTGAATGTCAAATGAGACTCAATCCTACTATGAAGGAAGTGGTCAAGAAGGAAGTATTAAAGTTGCTGAATGCTGGGATCATATATTCCATTTCAGATAGTGAATGGGTCAGTCCAGTGCAGGTTGTGCCAAAGAAAGGAGGAATCACAATGATGAAGTCAAATTCAGATGAATTGATATCCACAAGGAGCATTACAGGTTGGAGGATGTGTATTAACTTCAGGAAGTTAAACAAGGCCACAAGAAAGGACCATTTCCCATTGCCATTCATTGATCAGATGTTAGAGAGGTTGACTAGGCACTCTCATTTCTGTTATCTAGATGGGTACTCAGGCTTCTTGCAAATCCCAATTCACCCTCAAGATCAACACAAGACTACATTTACATGTCCATATGGGACTTTTGCTTATAGGAGAATGTCCTTTGGCTTATGCAATGCACCTGCCACCTTCCAAAGGTGTATGATGTCTATCTTTTCAGACTTTATTGAAGAAATTATGGAGGTCTTCATGGATGACTTTTCAGTATATGAAGATTCATTTGATGCTTGCTTAGAAAATTTGACCAAGGTGCTACAAAGATGTAAAGAGTCCAACTTGATTCTCAATTGAAAAAAGTGTCATTTTATGGTCCAAGAATGGGTTGTCTTAGGACATGTGGTCTCAAACAAAGGGATTGAAGTGGACAAGGCAAAAATTGAGGTGATTAAGAGGCTACCACCACCCACAAATGTCAAGGCAATTAGGAGTTTCTTGGGGCATGTAGGCTTCTACAGGATGTTTATTAAAGATTTCTCAATGATAACTAGGCCCCTCACCAAGTTGTTGGCCAAGGATGTTGAGTTCCATTTTGATGAAGAGTGTATGAAGGCATTCAAGAAGTTGAAAGAAGCCCTCACCTCAACCCTTATAGTGCAGCCATCTAATTGGACTCTTCCTTTTGAAATTATGTGTGATGCTTCAGATTAGGCTGTAGGGGCAGTTTTGGGACAAACCAGGGATAAAAGACACCATGTCATATGCTATGCAAGCAAGACTCTAGATGAAACCCAAATTAATTATGCAACTACTGAGAAGGAACTACTTGCTATGGTGTATGCATTTGACAAATTCAGACCCTACTTGGTGGGATCCAAAGTTATTGTATTCACAGACCACCAAGCAGTGAGGCACTTAATCAACAAGAAGGAATCCAAGCCAAGGCTCATCAGATGGATCTTATTATTGCAGGAATTTGATGTTGAAATCATGGACAAAAGGGGTAGTGAGAATCTAGTTACTGACCACCTATCAAGAATGGAAGGAATTCAGGAGTTTTCTACACTTCCTATCAATGATGCCTTCCCTGATGACAATTTGATGGTAGTGTCAATTAATCAAGTCTCTTGGTATGCTGACTTTGTAAACTACCTAGCATGTGGAATTATCCCTCCTGATTACACATATCAGCAAAGAAAGAAATTCTTTCATGACCTGAAAGATTATTATTGGGATGACCCCCTGTTATTCAGAAAATCCCCTGATGGCATATATTGGAGATGTGTACCCCAATCTGAATTTCAGGAAATCTTGGAGGCATGCCACTCATCCCCTTATGGAGGGCATGGAGCCACACATAAGACTGCTGCCAAAGTCCTCCAATCTGACTTCTATTGGCCAAGTTTATTCAGGGATGCACACACTTTTGTGAAGTGCTGTGATCAATGCCAAAGAGTTGGTTCCATCTCAAGAAGGAATGAAATGCCACAATAAGGAATTCTAGAAGTGGAAATATTTGATGTTTGGGGCATTGATTACATGGGCCCATTTCCTAATTCATGTGGTTACAAGTTTATTTTTCTAGCTGTGGACTATGTGTCTAAGTGGATTGAGGCAATTCCCACCATTGCAACTGATTCTAGGGCAGTGATCAGGTTGTTCAAGGAGGTTATCTTCCCAAGGTTTGAATTCCTAGGGTAGTCATAAGTGATGGAGATAGCCACTTTATTGGAAAGTATTTTGAGAACCTCCTAATTAAGTATGGAGTGAGGCACAAAGTTTCCACTGCCTACCACCCTCAAACTAATGGCCAGACAGAAGTATCAAATAGGGAGGTAAAGGCCATATTGGAGAAAATAGTTTCATTAACAAGAAAGAATTGAAGTTTGAAGTTGAATGAAGCTCTTTGGGCATGTAGGACAGCATATAAGACCCCAATAGGTACCTTTCCTTATAAACTTGTTTATGGAAAAACATGCCATTTACCAATTGAGTTGAAACATAAGGCCTATTGAGCAGTCAAGGCACTCAATTATGATATGCATGCATGTGGGCAAAAGAGGCTTTTGCAAATTGATGAACTTGATGAAATTAGGCTAAATGACTACCACAATTCATAATTCTACAAGGAGAGGACCAAAAGATGCATGATGGTAGGATTCTGAAAAGGGATTTCAAGGTTGGAGACCTTGTACTACTCTTCAATTCAAGGTTAAAGATTTTTCCAGGAAAGTTGAAGTCAAGGTGGAGTGGACCCTTTAAAATTCACAAAGTATATCCATTTGGTGCTGTGGACCTTCTGAATGACAAGGATGATATATTCAAGGTGAATGGACAGAGGTTGAAGCTTTACAATCCCACAGCCATGAATTCTGCTAAGGAGGAGCTGATTCTACAAGATTTGCCACTATCACCTAGCTGATTTCACATTGTAGCAATGTCTAACCAAAGACATTAAAAAAGGCACTTCTTGGGAGGTAACCCAAGCCATTATCTACTTAATCTTTCTATTTTTGCAGGAATAAGTGATGAGGAACAAGTTCAAATCACAACTCTCAAATTCAGGGAGTACCCTTACCCCTTAGTTTTGATTTTTCCACTGAAATCTCAATGATAACTGATAATTCTTTTTTATTATGCTACATTGATCATACCATCATCTGAATTAACATTCATATCAGTTATCCAAATCTGCTATAGCTTAATTTCAGTGAATTTCAGAAATTTCCAATGCATTGTTGAATTATGCACTAAAAAATCTGATTTTACTATTCCACTGATATCCTTTGTTTCTCTGCAGGATTAGTTGCCACCAATGAAGATTGGATGACCCAAAGCTTCTGGTTGAAATGCCAAGAGGATTCAAATGCCCAATTCCATGCATTTCACACCCACCCACCCCTTTCCCTTGCCTTTGATTTCCAACATTAGGGACAGTGTTGAGAATAAGCTTGGGGGAGGAAACCTGATACTTTTCTAACCTTTACATCATGTTTTCAATTGATTTTAATGTTCATATCATAATTCATACCAGGTTATCAGCAGGTTTTACAAGTTATCACTAGTTATCACTCGGTTATAAATTTTTGGACCCAACTCAATTCTGAATTTATTTTAACTCTGAAATGGGTAGAATACTTCATTATGACAGTGGGTGCACTCTAATACCAAGTGGCCAACTTGGCCTTTAGCCTTATTGCTTTAATTGACATTATGAATTCAGATGCATTTGAATGAAATTTCAGCTAATTTTTTTTTGTGGATTAACACTAGCTACATTCATGGATTAATTGAAAAGTAGAAGATGTCTAGAAAGGAGTCAAGGATCTTGCTGCTATGTTAAATAGGAATTCTTGACTATTTGCATTTGAGGATCTAATCTATACTTGAGTCTGAACCATTGCTCACTTCATGAACAAAATGAAAAAGAAAGAAAAAGGAAAATGAATAGTTGCATCTTGCATTGCATGCATACATGAATAAAGAGAGTGAAAATTCCAAAAAGGAACCTCTCCTGAATAAAGCCAGGATTTTTATCCTGTGACCAGCATGAATAAAAATCAGGTTCAAACCTGTTTATTGCATCCTCATGAATAAAAGTCATGTTTTCACACCTGTTTAAGCAAAGGAAGAAAAAAAATCTTTTCATGAAGAGATTGATGTTTCAAACTTTTTAGTAAAGTTGACAATCCTTATAATCCAAATCAGTTAATGTTAGTACTTCTATCATGACTTAAATTTGCTTTAACCTTTGTGACTCCTCAGCTAGAATTTAGGATTGGAAAGAATTGGATGGAATGTTAGCCAAGTGGGGAACTCATTTAGATCTTATTCAGCTAGTTTTTCTATTCATTTGTGGATGGTAAATTCAAATTCATCATTAATTTCTGAATGTTTTGTTTGAGGACAGGCAAAAGGCTAAGCTTGGGGGAGTTTGATCACTAGCTGATCACTATATGTTTCTAACCCATTTTAGATGTATTTCATTCATATCGAGTCCCACTTTTGCCTATCTTTTGGCCCATTATGCTTGGAATGCATAAATTGTGATAACTAGTTGATATTCCTCATTTCATACTTAATTCCATGTGCATAGAGGTTCTGAAATGCCAAAATTAATAAATATTTAAATTCTATGGCAAGTTATCATTTTTAGGACAAGTTATCATTCCTATATGTCAAGTTATCATTATTTTGAGTAAACTGATTTTCAATGGTTTTCTTGCCCTAAATCCACTATTATCATGTATAAATCATATTTGGATGGTCACATCTCAACTTGTGCAAAGTTTTAAGTCCATTTGAACAAGTTATCATTTTTCATTTGCCAAGTTATCGTTAAAGGAAAATTCTATCATTTCGACATGCAAAACCATTAATTCTGCTCAAAGGCCTTCAACAATCATCTTGTTATTGTTTTAACTCATTGTTGTTCAAATTTCATCACATTTGGATAACCACAACTCAAGTTATCACAAGTTATCGTTTTTAAGGCATATAAGTTATCATTTTTGGCAACCCAAGTTATCACTCCTTTGAAACCTTGTTCATATCTGATTTCTGACCTCACTCACTTGCCACTCTAATTCATTTAATGCCTGAAATGCTTTGAACCACCCATATTTGGACATTTTCCAGGATTTATTAAAAGTTATCATTCCGGGCCCCAAAAATTATTAATTTTGATATAAGTTCTCATTCCTGCACAACACCTCATCCCATTTGATATCTGAGCTAGCAAATATCATTATCCTAATCCTTATTTGTCAAAATATCATTCATGTGCTTTGATGCTTGCTGTTTTGAGCTTTGTAGCAGGGAGAAAAGGTGGCCAAAAAATGGAAAAAGTAGGGGGGGACCATCTACTTTTTCCTGCACAAAAAGGTGTCTGCAGCAGCTAGAGATTCAGAGCAGGGATAGGTGGCTGCAATAAAAAAGAAAAGAACATTCTAATGTTGATCAAAGAGTGGATAGGAGTCATATAAAAGTGGGAATTTCTGGAGGAGGGAGGGGGGCTGGACATTGAGGTTTTGAAGCAAGGGTTTCTGCTGGAGCTGCTGGCCGAGAGACTTCAAGCAAGATTGATTTGTAATTGTTCTTCATTCCATTTGATGTCAAGCTTTGTAAATATGAGGAGATAAACTCCATTTCTTCTAAGATAGGGTAGTAGTTTGGATTAATTTTGGATGGATGTGGACTGATTTATAATCCTGCACTGAAATCAATTCTAGTTTTCAGATTTCAGAACTATTTGTATTGATTTGTGCTATGCTATCATTAGATTCATTGTAACCTGTGACTGAGAAGTATTATTTGACCTAATCATCTTTCATAAATGAATTGAGAGATAATGTTAGATTTCTGGATTCCATTTAATTGCAATTCTGATTTCTTGGTTTCCTAAAATTTCTGATTCTTGTGGCTGTTAGAATCTGTTCTTCATTCTCAATCTGATTAATTAAGTCACTGGGATGTTGTTATTGTTCCTATCTTGTTCAGGAATGAATCAAGATGTTAGGCATATTATTTTTGACTCAAATCAGATTGACCTTCTGATTTTTGAACTGAATTCGTGAAATCTGTTTTTCTGGTTTCTTGTCGGAATATGTTTTGCCAATTGAATCTCCTGATTTCAATCAATCACTGAGAGGTGAACCTAGGGATCTCTTGAAGTCCAGAGATGGATCAAGAAGCAATTGGCAAGCCTAATTCCATTGGTTTTTAATTCTGATTTCCTAAATTGCTGATTTCTATTTTCTGATTTCCATTTGAATTCTGATTTCTAATGTCAAGCCTCATTTTAATTCCCTACTGAGAGGTAGTTTTCAGGTCATCCTTGTGAGTCAGAGATGAACCAAGGAGCATTGGATAATCACTGAATTCCCCATTTTAGATAGGATGTTTCTCAATCCCAATTAATTGGTACTTGTGTGGATTTCACTTTCCTTTGCAACCGAGAGGTTGATTTCAAATCCCCTTGGTAACTCACTTGTTCCGATTTTACATATTGATCATTTTGAACTAAAATCAAACTTTTTGGCGGAATATTGACATTATGTATAACATCTCGACTCTCAATAGTTACATACAAATCCATAGAACATAGAAAAGCAGGATGCCCATGACGGGTGCGTGTGGGATGAACCAAATACTCATCGAATTTTATTTTTTCATTAGAAGGAGCTCGTACATGTTCAACAGTACCGCCTGTGAATACTCCACCGGTATGAAAAGTTCTTAATGTTAATTGTGTCCCCGGTTCTCCAATGGATTGGCCCACAATAATACCTATGGCTTCCCCCAATTCAACCAGGTCACCGTGAGTGAGACTCTGACCATAACATAATTGACAGATCAATGGTCTTATCAATACACAAATGTATAACTCCCCAAGAATTTCAATTGCGCTTATATCTATCACTGTAAGAATTGGGTTCAAGCTTTCCCCAGCCCCTTTTCATCAATGGACTCCTGACGTATACGAAGGAGTGCGATTCGTTCGACAAATTCCTACCTCTATATCTATCTCTGAGATGTTTGGATTTTTCAAAACTTCATAGACACGCAGAAGAGAAATGCTATCCCCACTCGGACCAAGACATAACTTTTACCAAAAGTTTATTGTGATCTTTTTGTTCAAATAACAATTAAGGTGAAGAACAACGAATCTCTTTATGATAAACAGATCCATTTTACAAGTTCGTTATTATGGGTCCCGATCAGTGCAATGGGATGTCTATTTATCTATCTCTTGACTCGAAATAGGAGCAGGTTTGAAAAAGAGGATTTGAAATCAATGGGCCCTTTCATTCAATTCTTTTAGGTTCATGTTCTACTCTAGTGAGTTAAGACAGAGTTAGAAAATACGCCCATTCCTACGTGAACCAATTCTTGGTATAGCTTTTGTCAAGTCTTTCCCTAAGATTTCGAATAGCTGTAAGTGGATCCCGCTCTAATAGCTCCGAATAAATTAACTGCCAAATAAAATATGTCCCAAGCAGAAATAATTGCTGTTTTTGTTTCCGTATTCAAATACCCATGGATTTTTTGTTTGCTTACTAGCTTCATATAATTCAGAAAACACTAGTTTTCTGGAAGCTTCTTCTTTTTTTGCTAGTCGATTTTATAGAATTAAATTGCGAAATCAAAAGATATGCTGATAAGAAAAATTTGAATATATCAGATGAACTAAGGAGCACAAGCACTATTATTGGATAGATTTCATCCTAGTTTAACTAATTGGAGTGATTTCATCTTTTTATGATTGCAATTACAAGTTATCACTCCAGAATTCTTTGAATTATAAAAATCAGCATTGAACCTTCATTTAAATCCAATGATAACTTGATTTTTAGTGAGGATCCTCTTCTGATTCTACCTAACTAACAACTATATGATAATATGTTGCTTAGTTGAAGGCTAATTGAGCTGTGAGAGCAGTTATAATTCAGGTGGAATCAAAATTGGACATTCAATGATAACTTGATCCTATCCATCCTTAATTAATTTAGATGAACCCCAACTCCTAGAAGAACCTTCCTCATTGATATTAAACCTTTTTAGACTTCAATCTAGCATTTGTAACTTAGTTTTGATAAATTTTGAAAACCCAAAAACCAGTTATCATTCTGCATCCATTAAAAATTTGTTTTCACTTTCCATTAAAAATATGTTTTTAGCCACTTAAGTAGAACTAATCTAGATTGTTTTAGGGTGTTTTAGACTTCAAATCCTTGTGGATACGACAACCTGAGTCCACTACAACTTACCTATGCACTTGCAGCTAGTGAGTTGGGAGACCAAAAATTGAAAAATTGACCCTTTCTTTAATTTTAGCAAGTTATCACTCAAACACCCAAATATTACTATCAGCGGTCGAATGCGGAGGGCAACGGAGGCGAAGGGCGGCGGCGGTGGAGGGCGGTCGTCGGGCGTCGGACATCTGGCGAAGGGCGGAGGTGACAGTGGAGGGCGTCAGAGGGGCGCGGTGGAGGTGGCAGGCGTCGAGCGTCGGAGGTCGGGCGTCGGGGCGCGTCGGGCGGGCGGGATGAAGGTAAATAGTAAAAGTGAAAATGAAGAAGAGGGATTAGGGATTTAAGTCATTTTTTAGCATCGCCAAACAACACGACGCTATGTAGATGACATGTAGGCGCCGACACTGTCAAAATTCGGCTAGCGCGGAGCTATAGAGAAGCTAATGTGTCGCTAAGATAACATAGCCACACTATAGCGTCATCGGGGCATCTCAATAGTTTAGCATCTCAAGTTTGAGACGCCATTGCGACACTCATTAAAACTTTTTTTAAAATTTTTTTAGTATGTATGAAATTTTATTTATCAATGTAACGTCTCATCGCATTGTGCCCCGTTCCGATTGTTTTATTTCCTTCTGACAATCTATCATGTATGTATACAAAATTATAAATATGTATGTATATGTGTATATAACACAATTATGTGTGTATATATATACATATGTAATATATGCGTATGTATATATATGTCTACGTGTGAGAGATTAAGTTACAACAATGTCTTAATCTATATGTATTATAAATATATATGTGTATGTATATGTCTATACATGTGCGAGTCATATATATATAAATAACGTGTATATGTATACGTATTCGAAGTGAATATATGTGTATATATTTATATATGTGATATTAAGTTATAATAATATGTATATATGCACTTATTATATATAATTATAAGCACATACGCGTATTTATATGTCTATATGTGCCCGATTGAGTGAGGATTAACAAGTCGGCTTAGGAGGCGCAATACCGACGCTATTGAGTCGTTAGTTACATTTAGCGACACCGTATTGCCGAACTAGCGTCGAATACATTTTCGCGTCTCAATTATGTGACGCTACAGTGATGCCAATAGTGTCATCATAGCGTCGACTATGACGGAGGCTCTAGTTAGACGCTATGTGGACCCTATCGAGTCGCCACTATGACGCCAATGGTAGTAAATCACTCAATCAACCATCGTAATTTCATGATTAAGTATATAATAATATATGCATAATTAAGATATTATATATATTATATGTATAGATAACATAAATAATATTGGTAACAAATTATATATTTAGGAACACTCCTATCATGTAAAAATACATATATATATATATATATATATAATCGTGTAATTAATACATATATATGTTGATAATACGCTATTGATAATATGCTGATAATCGTGTAATTAATACTAATATAATATTTAATGAATTTATTGATTGACATATAGTATATATAATATATAGTGTTTAAATATAAAACAAATAGCGAGATAGATGCAGATAAGTTATGAGTAACACGGTAGCGTCTAAATAGCGTCGTCTGTCCATGAGACGTCATATAGCGTCTCTTTAGAGTCGCCAATCATGCGACGCTAGTTTCGCGTCTAACGACGTCAACGCGAGAACGGCGCTAGGTGCTGCCGCGCATTTGCGGTTCGTGGCGCGAAATAATAGCGTCTACGAAGCGTCTCAATTGCGCTAGAATTAGCGTCTATTCTCTGAATAGCTAAGAAGACGCTAGTGAGATGCTATCGAGAGGCAAGTAGCGTCTCATTGTCGTGACGCGACGTAGACGCTATATAGGCGCTAGTGGCTTCTATATAGATAGCATCACAGATTTTGGCGACGCTACCTTGCGTCGCTAAGCGCCCATTTTCTTGTAGTGTGCGATGACTTGATTTCATTTATTTAGTGAGATAAGGATCATAGCATATTATGTTTATGCAAAAATTACATATAATATATGATTGAATAGCTATTATAAGTTTATTTACCATAAGATTCAAAATTACTCAATGTTAAATGTAAGAATATAGCTATGTCCAAATAATGATTTCCTATCATTTGTCCTAAATATTTTTTAGGACGAATTAGTACCATCTATAAGAAAAAGAACAAATCAATTAATGAGTATGAAATGAATGTAATCATTGGACAAATGGTTGACCTTTCAAAGGAACAAATGGATGACCTTTCAAAAGATATTGGTCCTCTTCCATTAGCTTTTAAAAGAAAATAAGATAGTACGATCAAGGTTTATTTTAAATATTCTTGAGGTCATTTTGTAATAAGATAAAATTTGAGGATTTTTTTAGTCTCTTAAAAGTTTACTTATACGGAGAAGTGAAAATCATTTAAAATAAAATGACTATGAGTTTAATATAAATTTTGAACTTAGCTATATTAACTATTGATATATTGCATCTTAGATAAC
Source organism: Pontederia crassipes (assembly GCA_030549335.1). Lineage (NCBI taxonomy): Eukaryota > Viridiplantae > Streptophyta > Magnoliopsida > Commelinales > Pontederiaceae > Pontederia > Pontederia crassipes. The sequence goes on along the minus strand of CM060193.1, from coordinate 53,224,806 downwards.
ATTATCCAAAGGGTAATGATAATTGTTGATATAGGATTGACGATTAAGTGGAACATAAGTTTGTAAAGTTTATATACTTGAATTATGTAAGCTGTCAAATGGTCCATATGATGTTCATGAATTGATAGTTAAAGGAAAGCAATAGTATGCTACGGTACATTGAAAATAATGTCATGTGTAGGATGTTCATGCAAGAGGTGCCCCTAAGTCTATTATAGCAAAAAAATTCCTAGTTATTTCTTAATTATGTGGATCATGAATAAAATGTATGAATTAAATTTTTCATGTTATGATCACATTGAATAAATTTTTTGATGTGCTAGATGATGTTGTCAAAACACTTATACTGAGATGCAATGGCAATGGAATAAAGTGCAAAGGATAATGATGATTGTTTTGTTTTCTATTTCACCATTTGGATTCATCACATGTCTTCACTTTACATTCACGATATTTCACTAAGGACATGTCTTTTTTTTAGTGTGAATTATTTTCTTTGTTGTGTGCTTTAAATTTTATCATATGTTTCACTGACTGATCAAGTTTTCATCATGATTTGTTATTCAATCTTAACATTAATTTGGAATGACTTTCACCCCCACATGATCATTGTACGATTCACTACCCTATACATGGAGTTGAAAGGCACTCCAACCAAAAGAAAAGCACTCACTGTGATAATGTATAGTCATTGACTTCTTTGAAGTCATCACCATAACACTATATTATAACAAAATAATTAACCAAAGGTATCACAATGTAAAATCAAAAGTTTTGAAGTTGAAGGAAACTTTCATGGATTTGAACTTCGAGCAAATCATTGATACAATGTACCAATACATAAAACTAATAATGAACCTTTCATTGATTAATGAACCTTTTATTTTAAAACATAGATGGCTATGAGTGGCCCAATCTTATACGATTGATAAAACTAATAATTGATCCCAAATGTAAGTGTCTAATTTGATAATTACCTACTATTGATTTTTGAACATTGTTCAGCCTTCCATGACATGTGATCTAAATTAAAGTCAAACATTATATCTTCAAACAATTACCATCTCACTTGATTTAATTCAAATGATATTGATCCTTGAACATTAACATCAAATGACCCATTAATTTTTAATGATGTCTCATGATACATTGACATGAGAACCATGATCTCTTTTTATATCTGACGTACATCACTAGAACAATAACTATAATATAGTATATCTCATATGTCATTGATGAACAATCTTCAAAACCTATAAAGATATGAAATTGTGATAAAATTTTTCCTTAAGGTCCAAAGTTAAATGATTAGAAAATGTGAAAATTTCAAGAGGGATGGACATTATGTTAAGATCTTAGCCAATGACACATGGGTATGATCAAATAATTGCACCTACACTTTACTAAACTATAGCGATTTTTTGCGTCTACCATTAATATGTGAACTTACCATAGCGCCCCCTAAAAACTATGCCACGATTTCCACTTTAATCAATCTATCAGATTCTGTTAATTTTTCATTATTTTTTACTTTTTTAATTTATCAAATGACTAAAATATCCTTCTCCCGTATTTTAAATCTTAAATGTTTAAAATCATATATAGTAATAATAAATAAAAAATAATCTGCCCCCCCTCCTGTGGCGAAGTCGTCAGCCCCTCCCCCCACACACACACCCACAACCCACCCCCGCCCGCGCCGGTGACGTCAAGTTGACCCTCCTCCCTCATTGTCATATCATGCGCCAGCGTAGCAAGATCCCTCACCACGTCGGCGTAGTCGTCAGTCCAACGCTCCCCCAGTCATTTAAAAGATAAAAAAAATGAAAATAATGAAAAGGTTAACAAAATTAGACAAAAGAATTAAAGTGGAAATCGCTGCATAGTTTAACAGGGTGCTATGATAAATTCATATTATGGACAAATGTGAAAAATCTCTATAGTTCAGGGGAGGTTTAAGAAAATGACCCCCAAAATATTGATGAACACTCCTTTTAAGAAAATTATGAAACCAAAGGATTATAATGTGTTATACACTTATGACAAAAAAAACTCGATATTTTTATGCAAGGAACTATAGTCATATATTGAAAAGTGATAGAGCATTGAATTTTTTGAATAAGAGATGTCGCTTTATATTAAAGTCATGATTTTCATAAGATGGCATGCAAAAAAATATATTATTATGAATCTAATTATTTTAGTTGCATTAAGCCTTATATATTATACATATATGAAGTGTGATTTGGTTTTTATAAAATTATTTGGATAATATAATGTAGTTATTCCAATTTCTACGCAAATATTGAATTGACATATTAGTTTGGTTTGAGATGTATTTAGATGGAGTGCAATGTAATGATGAGAAAGCAAAAAGTTGATGTTATATGAAAAATTGATATGATGGATTAATTGTAGTGAGTGTTTGAATGAAATACAAGTATTATAAATAAAATATAATTTTTAATTAATAAAAATATAGTAAGAATTAAACTTTTTATTAAATAAATTTGTTACAAAATATATTATTTAAATAATAAATTATCTTTAACAAAATATTAATTTTTAATGATAAGTAATAAATAATATTAAATTAATGATTTTAAAATATTATATATTATAATATATAAAATATTTTAGGTGAGATACACAAGAGAGAAAAAATTTCAAAAGAAAAAATGGAGTTTCAAAACTGAGAAACATCACATAAAAAAAAGAAGTTGAAAAAAAAAATGGTTTCGAGTGGCTTGGTTTCATCAAAAAGGTGTAATGAGGAGGTGGCCCTCAATTCCAACCTCAAGTTCTAACAATAGTTTTGTCAAATGTCACATCGTTTGATAGAATCAACCTCAAGTTCCGCCTTATTCCACCCATCAATGCCTACCAATAATATTTGCAAATATTAAGGATGAACATTGATGTGAGTGGAATAGGAAGCATGGACTTTGCATAGGTGGAGATTTGAGGTCTCTTTTGTAATCAATCTAATGCCAAATGTTTAGTGATTTTCATATTGACCTATTAATAGTGATCTTCTAAATTTGAACTATGAGATTAATGTTGGTGAATACAACAACAACAACAACAACAAAGCCTTATCCCACTAGGTGGGGTCGGTTACATGGATCATACGACGCCATTCCGCTCTATTAGTAATCAAATCTTTCGGTATATTATTCACAAATAGATCTTGCTCTATTAGTTCGCCAAGTGTCCGCCTTGGCCTCCCTCTCTCTCTTTTAATCGGACTCCATATTATTTGATCTACTCTTCTTACTGGCACATCTAATGGTCTTCTCTGAACATGACAAAACCATCTCAAACGATTCTCTACCATTTTCTCACTAATAGGAGCCACTCCGACTCGTTCACGTATATGGTCATTCCTAATCTTATCTAATCTTGTATGACCACACATCCATCTCAACATCCTCATTTCGGCTACCCCCACTTTACGTTCATGTTGTCCCTTCATATTCACTACCATATAACACTGCTAGTCTTATAGCAGTACGATAGAATTTTTCTTTAATTTTATTGGGTACTTTTTTATCATAAAGAACTCCAATGACTTTCCTCCACTTACACCAACCAGCTTGAATTCTATGATTAACATCGTCATCAATCTCACCATCTTGTCTTACAATTGATCCTAAATATTTAAACTTTGTCACTTGAGAAATTATATCCTCCCCTAGCCTAACTTTCAAATTGTCTCTAAGTTATTTATTTGTGAAATTACTATGCATATATTCTATTTTATTCCTACTTAAACGAAAACCCTTTGACTCCAACGTATTTCTCCATATTTCTAATTTTGTATTAATCTCTTCTCTTGAATCCACTAAAAGTACTATATCATCCGCAAATAGCATGCAATTAGGTACTTCATCTGTGATACTCTCAGTTATAGCATCGATAACTAAGTTAAATAGATACGGACTTAAAGCTGATCCTTGATGTAGGCCAATTCCTATAGGAAATTCATTTATCTCACCTCCGGGTGTCCTAACCCTAGTCAATGCCCCATCGTACATATCTTGTATTATCTTAATGTAGGCAACACTCACCCTCTTCTTTTGCAAGGCTTTCCAAAGTACATCCCTTGGTACCCGATCATACGCCTTCTCTAAGTCAATGAAAGCCATATGTAAGTCTCTTCTCCTACTTCGATACTTCTCCATCATCCCCCTTAGTAAATAAATCGCCTCTGTAGTGGATCTTCCTGGCATGAACCCAAATTGTCTCTCAGAAATACTAGTCTCCATTCTCAATCTATGCTCAATCACTTTTTTCCATAATTTCATTGTGTGACTCATAAGTTTAATCCCTCTATAATTTGCACAATTCTGAATATCCCCTTTATTTTTGTAAATAGGAACTAATGTACTTAATCTCCAATCATCAGACATCTTTTTCGACCGTAAAATCTCATTAAATAGTTTACATAATCACAACACACATTTTTCTCCTAAACATTTCTAAACTTCAATCGGTATACCATCCGGTCCAACAACTTTACCATTTTTCATTTTCTTAAGAGCTTCGCTAACCTCCGAGACTCTAATTCTACGATAAAATGACCTATTAAGCTCACATTCGCTAACTGTCAAGTCCTCCAAATCACAACGAGAACCTTCACATCCATCATTAAATAGCTTATAAAAATACTCTTCCCATCTGTTCTTAATATCTCCTTCAGTGACTAAAACATTGCCAACTTCATTTTTTATGCATCTTACTTGATCCAAATCTCTCGACTCCTTCTCTTTATTCCTTGCAATCTTGTAAATCCTTTGTTCACCTGCCTTTGTCCCTAACTCCTTATAAAACTCCTCATATGCTTTAGCACGAGCATCACTAACTGTCTTCTTAGTCTCCCTTTTCGTCAAACGATACTTTTTCCAATTGTCAAAACTATTGTCTAAGTGTATCGCCTTGAAACAATTCTTCTTATTACGCACCTTTTCTTGGACCTCCTCATTCCACCACCAAGTCTCCTTATCTGGTGGTCCAAAATCTTTTGATTCTCCTAAAATGGCTTTAACAATCATTTCAACCTTTTTTGCCACATTCTCCCACATGATACTAGCATCTCCTTCTAACTCCCACACACTTTCCTCTAATAACTTACTTCTAAAAGTCTCTCGCTTCTCCCCCTTTAACTGCCACCACTTGATCTTTCGATAAAAAACTGTTCGAGATTTTGATTTTATACATTTCATTTGCATATCAAGAACTAACAATCTATGTTGTGTAGTCACCCCATGCCCAAGAATTACTTTGCAATTAGTACATCGTCTTTTATCAGTATTTCTTGTAAAAAAAAATCGATTTGAGACCTATGAGTTTCACTTTTGTATGTGATTAAATGTTCTTCTCTCTTCCTAAAACAAGTGTTGATAATCTTAAGGTCGTATGCTAAAGAAAAATCAATAATAGTTTGTCCTTCCTCATTCAACTCCCCAAAATCAAAACCACCATGAACTCTTGCATGTGGTCCTGCCTCTTTATCAACATGTCCATTAAGGTCTCCCTCCATATATGCCCAAAACTTCTCCTTGAGATGTGATTCTGCTCCTACTTGGAGTGCATATGCACTAATAATGTTCATAATCTCCTTTCCAACAATTACTTTCACGGATATGATTCGATCTTCAATCCTTTTAACTTCCACAACATTCTTCCTCCATTCTGCATCCGCGATAATACCAACACCATTCCTTCCATTTACCTTACCTGTGTACCAAAGTTTGGAACCATTTAACCTAATATCTTTACTTCTCTCTCCTACCCATCTAGTTTCTTGCAAGCATAAGATACTAATCTTACGTTGGTCCATTACTTGTGCCACCTCAAGGCGCTTCCCATTCAACGTCCCAATGTTCCAAGAACCTAATCTGACCTTAGTCTCATGAACTAACTTCTTTAACTGCCTCCGTCCATTAGAGTGCGGTAGCCCTTGCTCATTTAACACTGCATTCAGGCGAGGATGCAGCGGCTCTTGCTCTCTTATCACTGTACCCGAGCTGTACAACGCGTTACTTACAGGTAACGACCTAGCATTAACATAATATATTCGTTGATCCATGTTCATAAGATTCGACATGATTTTATGCTGGCTGTCGGGGCCTAACACAACCCTCCTCCTTTATCCGGGCTTGGGACCGGCTATAAAATATAGGCGGAGTTGTTGGTGAATACAATGTAAATATTTTAATGCTATAGTAAATTGAGTTATGTTGGGGGTTCAAAAACAATTATAGTGATGTTTAAACCTTCAATAGAAATGAAGAACTATGTGAAAAAGTTAGAGTTTCCACTAAATAAGTGGAACAGTAGCCCTAAATATGAAGTTAGCATATCGAAAAATATAGCAAAAATGAAAGGGATTTTAAAATTGGGTTTGGATGCCATAACTCAAAAAGATTTTATTTCTATCTAGTTATCGAGAACTTCATAAAAGTTTTAACTTCACGTTTGGATGCAAGTTCTCCATGGAGACGAGAACATGACATTAAAATTAATTGACGTGATGTAAAGTAGAGACAACAAAATTGATATGCGATTGAAACTAGTGAATTCTTCCTCTATCGCGAATTCAAGTTCTCGTAATTGAAAGAAAAGTGGGTGTTGAACGGAATTAGGATTTTGATAACCAAGTCCCACTAGTTGTGATGTCTGACATAATTTACTATAACTTGGGTATAATTTCACTCAAGTTCTAGTATCCAAATGCAACGTGATAAGTTATGGGTGGAAATGTCACTAGACAATGCATATAAATTTGAGGGAAAAAGATTATTTTTAAGGGAGTCATAATGTAATAATAAAGAACAAAGAAAAAAAGAAGACAAAGTGACCAAGTTCACACAAGAATTGTCAAAATAATGGGAATGAATAACATGAGTACAAATCCCTCAAAATGAGGAAGGTTTTCTGCTATCTAAAAAATTTAATACCATATCAAAAATCACCCTCTTATTTGGCTCCACCAAGCGCATACAAGACCCCTTAAATTTTCGTTCTCCTACTCACAGAATTTGCCGGAGAGTATGGCACAAGAGCAAGGAATGATGGGGTTCATCAAGAGGAACTAGAAAGGATTGCGGGAGCCATAGACCAACCATCAAACGTCAAAAAAAGTAGGGCTTCATTGGTTAAGGGCATTATCATGATTTAAAGATATTGGCATGACTCTTTTAAATAGTGGGTGATATAAATGGTGTGCAACAATAATGCTCAAACCACGACGACCTAGTTGGAGAAAACATTTCATAGGGTCTCCTAGAATGCTATCTATATGATTTTACACCTAATGTCTTTCCCTCCTGAATTTATTACATGGATCATGATATGCATTCAATCTCCCATATTCACATGTAATATTAATAGAACTTTGTCTTCATAGTTTAAGAGCCATAGAGGTCGTAGAAGGGCGACCCCCTCTCACCCTACCTTTTCATCTAGTGTCACATGTTTTCTCATTCTTATTAAATTATCAGGTGGTTAGGAGTAGCATTTGTCGCTTTAGGGTAGGTACCTTATCTGTTAGTCATCTCCTATACGCTGATGACTTAATTGTTTGTATGACCACTGCTGCAAACTACACCAAACTTATGAAAATTATCTCCTAGTACAAGCAATTAACAATTCAAAAAATTAATCTAAATAAATCTGCTATCTGCCTCCCCCCAAATCTGAGCCTCAGAAGGAAAAACAAGATCAAAAGTATCCTAAACATAACTATTGGTTCTTTTTCCTTCACATGTCTGGGGGCACCCATCTTCTATAAAGGGCTAAATTGTAACTCTTGCAGTCATATAATTATCAAAACTCAATCTATATAAGCTTGCAAGACGGAAAATGAAAATTCTTTCTCAAGCAAGGAAAAACACCCTAATTAAAGTTATTCTTTTTCTCAATTCCAAACTACTCCCTTGGGTCCATTCACGCCTCAGCTGGTCTGTTGGAGTCTCTTGAGTGTCTATCTAGGACCCTTCTATGGGGATAGGCAAGGTATACACCTCATCAGCTGGCACACTATCCAATTACCTAAGTCAGATGGGGGCTTAGGTATCAAAATTTTATCTGCCCTACTTGCTAAGCATGTCCAATCCCTCTTAAACCAATCTAATGACCTATGCACCTCCTTCATGACTTATAAGTATGGAGTCCCCCACTCTTGGAATCCACATTTGGACTCAAATGGAAATCATTATACACTAGAATGGAGCTCAAGAATTCTTATGCAAACATTGGACAATATCAAGCTTGGGCTAAGAAAACATATTGGAGATGGTTCTACTACACATGCATATTATGATCGATGGCTTTTCAATTTACCTTTCAGTCATATGCCTATTTTCTTGAATGTTGAGTTTTCTCTTGCTGGTTTTAAGATTGCTGATTTAATTTTCTTATCAAATTGGAATATGCACCTTCATGCTTAATGTTTTGCTCCCTGCTTGATGGATAGAATTTTATCTCTTATTTTTTTCCTGTTACTCTCTATTATGATACTTGGGTGTGGACCTGGAACCTTCTGGGATTCCTACTGAAAAATCAGTGTACAATGTGATCTGCAGGCCACTTGTGTCGCCGCCCCTTGCTGGATGGTCTGATGGAAAACAATCTAGAAGCTCAAGATCCCCCTTAAGATTCAGATTTTTTTGTGAAAGCTTGTTCACAACAGACTACCTACTTTGTATTTTCTTATGTGATTCCACTCATCTATTAGTCCCCACTATCCTTTATGCGTTATTGCTATTGAGACAAATGTCCATCTCTTTTTTTAGTGTCATATTGCCTTTCAATTGTGAAATCATTTTCAACCCTACGTTGAATATAATTTTAGATTTCTTCACCAGTGGGGTGATGAACTTTGGACCATGGAAGGTCAAGATCTCCCAGACTCCAAGTCTTGTTCTTAGCTTCAAACCTTGTATGCCTAACCTTATGGGAGATCTGGAGGCTTAGAAATGACGCCCATTTCTCTTCTTGCCAGACAGGGTGGCTTAGTCACGGGTTCTGGCCTACTATCATGATCTTAACTTACACCCAACTTCCGAGGGAACTTCCCCAACAAACCATTCATTGGTTCGTTGGGAGCCCCCACTCATGTCCTGCTTCAAACTGAATGCGGACGACTCTTTCCTTAGTTCCGAGGTGGGGAGAGCAGGCTACATGGTCAGGCTACAGGGTGGCTTAGTCACGGGTTCTGGCCTACTATCATGATCTTAACTTACACCCAACTTCCGAGGGAACTTCCCCAACAAACCATTCATTGGTTCGTTGGGAGCCCCCACTCGTGTCCTGCTTCAAACTGAATGCGGACGACTCTTTCCTTAGTTCCGAGGTGGGGAGAGCAGGCTACATGGTCAGATCTTCCTTGAATTTTTTTGTGTAGGCACGTCGTCGTTGCATTTTCACTCGGCGCTGGCTGCAGAGCTGGGGCTATTCACAATGGTCTCCTTCACTGCATCAGGCGTGGCATTTCTAAGATGATTGTCAAAATTGATTCTCTAGTGGCCGCCTCTATCATCCAGAACAAAACCTTATGCCCCTGGTGCTTGAAGAACACATTTTGTGATATTAAAGATCCAGTTTCTACCTTTCAATTCTTTGTATGAAATCATATCAGTCGTTATGTGGAGGCTGATTCCTTAACTTATTTTGGTCGTAGGATGGTAGGGCGATCTTTTTTGGGTGGAAATCCCCCTCCGGGGATCCTCAGCATCTTGTACACCAACACTATGATTTCTAATACCTAATCTATCATCTTCTTTCTTTAAAAAAGTTATCATTTTCTCTATGTTTATCATGACCTTTGATGTAATAATCAAGAAACTTTCCATTTGAGATTTGTGTATTAAACTCAACTTTGGCACTTGATTATTTTTTTTATTCATATGTTCTATCATTTTATAAGCATTCTATTTGATGACATGCCTTGTTTATTGATCAATCATCATCAATTATTTAGTCAAAGTATAGCATCTCTCATAGCATTCTTTGTCGCCTGTCGAAGATCAATTTTGAAATTCCATGATCATGATAAAAAAAAATCTATTAATATAAAGCCACATGTACATATATGAAAACAAGAAAAAGACATATATTTATGTTTCTTTAATGTGTTTTTTTTGTATTCAAAAGTTTTATGTACGAATCCTCAAAGACGGAAGCGTCAAATAAACGCCCCAAATGCTTCCCGAGCTTCGTGATCTTCCTTCAACGATCAATTGACTTATTATACCACATTTGGGCTCTTCGTAACCTAATGATAGTTATTAAATTATGCATAATTAACATAAAGTTTAAAACATATATATATATATATATATATATATATATATATACATATACATATGTATATCTATATGCGTACATTCATTTTTTAGGAGATTCACAAAGTGATTAGAGTTTCTTAATATATTCAACTCGTAATGCAAAGAAACATGCATGCAGCCTCAATCTAGTTATATAACTTGGATTGATTAGGAAGTTTACAGTACACGATCAGCCATGCAGCAATGCCAAGCCAACAAGTGTTTATCCATGAAGTCCGTAATTGGTATCTTTTGAAACTCATAGTAAGGGGAACTTGTTTATACAGATGATTTTAAAACTAGATTAATTTCAGTCAAAAGATGGGTCTTAATATATGACCTAGTAATTAGTATAACTAAGAGCGAGATCGTGTTGACGCTCCAGCGAATTAAGCTGGAAGCTTGAAAAATATCCAGATATAATTTTAGTTTATGTCGTCAATCGTACGAACTTATTTTTTATATGTGTGTGTGAAATTTACTTCTAACGTTCTTTGTTGAATCAGTGGGCAGTTTAATAATTTGAATTAGTCAAGCTCAGAGATAACAATCAAACCCTATGCTCACATAAGAGTTGAAGTTTGAAATAAGGAGATCGTTTACAATTAAATTCTAAAGTCATTAATCATTATTATTACAAGATATTTATGTTCGGCAAAAAGGAATATACTGCAGATTAATTATATGTAAAAAATGTTAATAATCATTAGTAATTTCGATTAATACATGCGCAGTATATATTATCTGAAAACTATTTGTTTTTCATTTCAAGCTAAATTAATAAGAAGTTATCTATCTACTTTATTTCCTTTTTAGGCACTTCTTAGTCCAAACATGAAAAAGAAAATATTATGTGATAGCTCTTAGTTGCGTAAATATGGTAAGTCTGAGTATATATATACATATATATATATATATATATATATATATATCACGGCAATAACAAAACATTGCAAATTGCCGTTTACATGTTCCAATTAACAAATGCACATCATGCATTGCAACAGTTGGATACATATAGGCAAATCTCAACTATACTATAAGCATGCATGCGTGCATGCATACATCTGAAGTAATATCTCAGATCAGAACATTAAACTACACATTTTGGATTGACTGACATATATATCTCACCCCATGCACAGTGTTCAACAAGGGGTCAACTGATAACAGTTTTTCCAGCCAGCATCATGTTGCAATGGGCAACTAATGATAAGTACTCCAAATGACAGTACTGCAATAGGCAACTAATTTGGAATCCACTTTTCAACGGCATGCATGTAATTGAGTGTGATGTTTTGTAAACTGCCCCACTTGTACATGCACGTCTCTGATTAATAAAGCTGTAGCAATTCCAGATATTTTGCTTCTCTCACCTTCGTGTATATATATATCTTTCATTTGTGTATAATTGTTATGCAAGGAACAGTACCATATGAGCTATCATTTCTTGTCATGTTTCCTACTGAAATATCAAATTACATTCTCTCTCTAATATTTCCACAACAAATTATCCCAATTAATTTATTTTCTTCGATCTTAATCATAAACAAGGCGTATGAGATTATCCTTGGTGCATGCACTGTTGCGAGTTAATTGAGATAAGTTAGTTGACTAGAAAGTGATGTCCCAACCGATTGCACGATTTCAGGCACACGAAATTATAATATTTCAGTCATCCTTAATTATGCACGGTGTCCGTTCGTTCTCATCAAAAGTTGAAGAAAAAAGATAAATTAAGCAAAAGAAACTATTTTTTGAGGGCGTTACGAACAAGGTGAACTATTAAAATGAAATTGAAAATTAAGGTCATATTTTAGTATTATCAAATAGCAATCCTTCTATCAGCCAAAAAATAATCAAGTACGACTACTCCTTTGATAAGCCCCCTTTTTTACAAGATGCGAATCTCTATTAAATTTAGGGCGAGCACTTAACAAAAATAGTATATTGTCACTTTTTTGAAGTGAAAATTTTTACTCTTGATTAATAAAATGAAATAGCAATAATGTTCTTGGAGTGAAACTAGTATGACCTTAAATTTAAGATTAATTTATTGAAATAACCTCAATCACATAATAATCACCTGGCTCATATCTATAAGATGCATATTAGGTGTGTAAAAACTTTAATTGCCTATTGCTTAACCTTAAGTTCATATATATATATATATATATATATATATATATATATATATATATATATATATATATCAGGGGGGAGGAACCCCCTCCCCCCATCTGTGGCAGTTTTTTTGAATAGTTTAGGGCGGTAAATCGGTTTTTTTTTGCAAGCAGTTTTTTTCGACTTTTTTTTCAACGCTATTTCTCGGCTTTTGGAGTTCGTTCATGCCCTATTTCTCCCGAGCGACATCGCCAAGGTCGCCGTCACTCGAGCGCTGCCTTGCCTGCTTCCTCACCGGATCTACGTCATCGTCGGCCCGTCTGCTTCCTTGCCGGATCTGCTTCCACACCGTCCCAGATCTGCTTCGGCGCCACCCCAGATCTGCTTCGTCGCCGCCCCGCCGCGCTCTGAATCCCCCTTGTCGTCGCGCTCTGACACCGAGCCCGCCTAGCGGCCCTAACACCCGCCCCGCCCCTTGGCCGCGACATCGCGCCGCGGCCCCAACATCGGCCCCGCCCCTCGACCGCGACACCGCCCCTGCCCTGCCGCGACCACGCTCGACACCACCCCGCCGCGACCACGCTCCGACACCGCGCCCGCCCGGCGACCCCAACACCGCTCCCGCCCCACCGTGATAGCCCCGCCGTGACACCGCCCTCGCCCCGTGACTCTCCGACACCGCCCCCGCCGCGACACCGCCCCGCCGCGCTCCGACTCCTAGCCTGCCCGGCGGCCCCAACACCGCCCCCGCCCCGACATCGCGCCCGCCCACCACGACTAGTTGGGTGAGCTACTCTAGAGTTTAGGGTTATGAAATTTTTGTGTTATGACGTGAACCAATTTGTGCAGGTATGGTTAGGTAATGCCGTGGCCTAAATGTCATTGCCAACAACATGCAATAATAAAAACATCTTGGACGGAACGTAATCCCGGACATCAGTTTTACGATTGCCCATTTTACGAGGTTAGTTTGATAATACTTTTTTTATTATTTTCTAATTCAAATGTTGTCTTTCTTAATGTATTGTTGTCTTTTATGATTGATCTTGCAGCAACATTGAGCTTGCACATACTTCAAATGGCTAGATCCATCATTTGAATCGAGACATACACAAGTTATCAATCGTTTGTTATGAACAATTGATAGAATGGAGGCAGCAAATTTAAATGACGACGAAGTTAGAATTAATAGGAATGGAGTGAAGTCATGTGTAAATTTGTTTGTTTAATTGTATTGCTTCTAGCTATATATGTCCTAGCAATGTAGTGGATGTTGCTCTTGTTGATGTTAAATTGTAATTACCTCTGTGAACGTGTCTCTGAATTGCTCTTGTAGTGAATATTGCTTATTGTCTCGGGGGAGGTGATCTCGGGTGAGGGCGATATCGTGCTCCAACGATGTCGGCGGAAAGATCGTAGGTGATAGCGATGTCGGGCGAGAGGCAGGCGAGGGCTTCGTCGGGCAAGATAGGTCACCCGAGGTCGCCCCAACACAAAAACGAATGGGAAAAAAAAGCCGAAAAAACCGCTTGCCAAAAAAAACCAATTTACCGCCCTAAACCGTTCAAAAAAATTGCGCCCATCGAATCTCCATCCGACGGGCGCAGATGGGGGGAGGGGGTTCCTCCCACCTGTAAGGGGGAAGGACCCCCATTATATCCATATACATATATATATGGATAAAATGAAATTGTGAAGCACCCTTTGCTTCACATCCTGTGAAGTAGATTTGCAATCGTTCAAATTATATCTGATTTCTAAGATAAAATCTAATCGGATACCATTAAGATGTGATCCAATGACAGATTTATCTCACGAGATGACTGGCCCCTCTCTCAAAATATAAATATATATATATATATATATATATACCTGATTGAAATGGAATTGTAAAGCACCCTTTACTTCACATTCTGTGAAGCGGATTTGCAGTCGTTCAAATTATATCTGATTGCTCACATAAAATCTAATGAGGTACTATTAAGATGTGATCCAATGACAAATATTTATCTCACGAGATGACTGTTCTCCCTCCCCCCTCTCCCAATATATATATCCCTGACTGAAATGGCCCAATGGGCTAATTTCTTACTGCAGTATACAAGGTTTAAAATGTCAGCCCACGGATTAGGAAACTATTAATTTCCCTCAATGTTTGAGATGCAAAAATGTACATTTTTAAAGGAAGAACATCTTTATGTGACATGAATTTTCAGCTGGCTTGCGGTTGTCAGGTGCTCCTATTCAGCTCAAGTTTTGGTGCAAGCCAGTCATGTGAGAAAACTGTAATGTACAAGTCACAAACTGGAGTTATAAAAGTTTTACCTGTGAGAAAAGAAAATTTCAGCAGTAAACAGGCATTAGATAAATAACACCATAAATATATGTACACAATGAGCTAACCCCGGAGGAAAGCCTATGAATCTGAGTAACATAATCATCGATCAATCACTAAGCTATTTCTTTGAAAATTTGAGATGCAGGAGCCTGTGCAGCTTGATCTGAAGCTGTTGCAAGCCCTTGCAGCATTCTTACGATCTCTGATGTATCCTCCAAGTAGTACTTTGCTTTGCTTGGTTTTTGCCCGACTGTGCACGCAAATACTTCGGCCGCGGATGACAAAGAGCACCCGCCAATAACACTGTTAATGACCTCAAACATATCCTCATCAGACCTATCATCTCCGATACAGAGAACAAAATCTGGGACCATGTCCTTGTGGCGCATAGTCGAGAGAAGCCGCTCAGCAACAAGGCCCTTGGTGACACCCTGCAAATAACAGTTGCTGGCTAAGTCTTAATGCAGAAAACAGACTATTTTATCCTGAGAAAACTGTTACTCTGTTAACCACGATGCATAAATTTCATATCACCTGTGGTTTGACCTCCACAATATGTTGGCCAGTCTTGACAGAAACTGGTTCATTCGTGAGAACACTCTCAAGATGATCAAGAAGTTCTTTAGCTTGGCATGACCCAAAGTCTGGATCAGCATACTGATAGTGCCAAACAAGGGCACTTTCTTTGGTCTCTATATTTGAACCATCAGTTGCCTCAGTATACAGCTGCATGACAGGCTCAGCTACCTGCTTCCATTCGAAGTCAGCAACTGCAACACATGTCTCCCATTCAATATTGCAGTTTTGTCTGGGCACAATAAGCATTCGAGTTGTTTTAGGAACTAGAATAAGTAGCAATTTGATACATCATCACTGAAAGAAAAGCAACAAAGTTCAAGCACTAGGTATCCCCTTAATATGTGAAGTGACAAAAATGCTGATAAACAAATCAAAGTGAAATAGGCAAATGATCATGCATACAATATTTTGGATGACAAGTTATATGTACCTTAAGAAGTAGCCATGTTCTGCTGCAAGTGCTAGCTTATCACAAGGAGAAAACCAGTCGCTTAATTTTGTTTTGCCTCTTCCACTGACAAGAAATACAACATTTTTTGTATCATTGCACAAGCTGTTCAAAATGCTAAGAGCCTCGGAGGACGGTTTCTTATTTACTGATGTTTGAGGCATTATAGTGCCATCATAATCTAAGAGAATCGCACGACTCTTGGTCCTCTTGTATGCGGAAACTATATGATCAACTGAGAGCTTCCTGAAATTAGGATCAAGTGTCATGACTCTGAAACTCAACCCAAATCCAATACCCCAACACCTTCTTCTCATATGGTCTCGGCATGTCCGTTCCAAGTCTTGCACAAAACTACTGGCCCAGTATCCAACATCATGCATGCTAACATACCGGTAGTGTTTTTCATGTCGTAAATGTTTCTCAGATTCATTCATTCCTAGAGCTACATACATTGCCTCAGCGACAGATTCCACATTCCAAGGGTTGACACGAATAGCTCCACTAAGAGATGGAGAGCAGCCAATAAATTCAGATACAACCAGCATGCTTTTCTTCAGCACAGTTGGACTCAGTTGCAATAACTGATCTAATTTCTCATTACCTTGACGGCAAACAATATACTCATAAGGTATAAGATTCATTCCATCCCTCACTGCAGTGACAAGGCAGCACTCGGCTACCACATAATATGCAATTCGCTCATAGAATTGAAGGGGCTTGTCAACAATGATTATAGGCTCATATCCTGGTCTCCCAAACCTTTCGTTGATCCTTTTCGCTGTTGAATATATCTCAGCTTGGACCTCTTTTACATCTTTTCCCCTGCCTCTAGCAGGATTTGCAATTTGGATCAAGACCACTTTTCCTCTCCATTCCCTGTGTTGGTCAAGCAGTTGTTCCATGGCCAAAAGCTTAAAGGTAATTCCTTTGAATATATCCATGTCATCCACTCCAAGCAAGACGACTTGGCTATCGAAGGTAACTTTAAGTTCTGCGACTTTAGCTTCAGCATCTGGAAGGTTTAACACTGACTGCAGCTGTCCCATATGAATCCCAACCGGAAGGATTTTGATATTAACAGTACGTCCATAATACTCAAGCCCAATATGACCTCTTTTTGATTGATATGAAAGACCTAACATTCTACTACAACAAGAAAGGAAGTGTCTTGCATAATCAAATGTGTGGAAGCCTATAAGATCAGCATTCAGGAGGGCTCTGAGGAGTTCATCTCTGACAGAAAGAGTTCTGTAAATCTCCGAAGAAGGGAAAGGACTATGCAGAAAGAATCCCAGCTTCACCCGGTTAAACCTCTTTCTCAAGAAGGTTGGAAGCACCATCAAATGATAGTCATGAATCCACACAAAATCATCATCTGGGCTAATGACTTCCATAACCTTATCTGCAAATATCTTATTAACAGAAACATAAGCTTGCCACAGAGATCGATCAAAACGGCCACCAAGTTCAGGGGAAAGGGGAAGCATATAGTGAAACAGAGGCCACAAATATTGTTTACAGAACCCATGATAAAATTTTGAGAAAAGTTCAGACGGAAGAAAGGTAGGGACACATTTAAAAGTCTCCAGCAGTGTTTGTGAAACATCATCCTGTTCTTTCGGGTCTATCTCCTCCCTCAAGCACCCAATGTAAACCACTTCTACATCTTCTCCAAGGCCATCTTTAAGCTGCAACAGGAGTGAATCCTCATCCCAACTGAAGTTCCAACCATCATCATTACATCTTCTGTGAGCCCTGAGTGGCAGCTGATTGCCAACTATGATTATCTTTTCCTGAGAAACAGAAGAGGGGCCTTCTGATGTAATGCTGTTTGCGTTGTCATCATCTATATCAGATGAGAAACTGGGAACAGAAATTGCTCTTGTCATCTTTCTTTCAGCTCGGCTGAACGTGGGAAATTCGCCGGATGCAAGGTCCAAAAGGTTCGTATATGATCTGGAAAGCATTATAACTGGAATGCTATGGGCCCTTTATCTTTCTGCTCTTAATTATATTGTACTGAGAAATTTCAGTAGCACAGAATTAACAA
The DNA here is from genome assembly GCA_030549335.1 of Pontederia crassipes. NCBI lineage: Eukaryota > Viridiplantae > Streptophyta > Magnoliopsida > Commelinales > Pontederiaceae > Pontederia > Pontederia crassipes. The sequence continues at coordinate 53,206,933 of CM060193.1, read as the reverse complement.
TCAGAAGTTGGGGATGCATTTTATCAATTATAGTCACAAGAAAATGAATATTGAGCAAATCAACACAACAAAAATCAAACATTTGTGTATATAAAAAAATTCCTCAATTCACTAGAAAATTAACATTATATAGTAATCCAGTAAGAAATACCCAACTACGAGGGAAATTGCAGAAACACAAACTGAACAGGCATTTGAGCGATTAATTGCGAGAGAGGCCTGGGTCTCTTACGATCAAATGTGCCATTAATTGTAAGCTCCATACCATCTAGAGATCTTTCCATCTATCCCCAAATGGAAGTTTCATCACAGGAGCACCACAAAAGAAAAAAGAAAACAGACGAGTCACAGAGAAAGGTAACAGTAAGAGAGAACTCAATTTAGTCCGATCAGATAAACCCAAAACTCTCCGTCAACTGACGGAGTGACAGGCAAGAAACAAGGGCAAAGGACTACAGGGCTGCATGCAAGAGTAATCTAACCTCTTCCTAGAAGAGCGTGAAAGATATCAGCACAGGGATGATCAACAGATGCCAAATGAAGTGTTGTCAAGAGAGAGAGAGAGAGAGAGAGAGAGAGAGAGAGAGAGAGAGAGAGAGAGAGAGAGAGAGAGAGAGAGAGAGAGAGAGAGAGAGAGAGAGAGAGAGGGAAACCTCAAAACTTCCGCTTTGTGTTTCAGCTTTTAAGCTATCCCTCTCCGTCAGCCTGCAAGGATGGCGTCGCTTGATTCCTTTTCTTTATTACCTGTTCATATACACCACCAACCTTTCAGAGTGAGACTGGGTAGGTGCCAGTGGCAGCAGCAACAGCAACAGCAGCAGGAGCCGACAGCAGCAATAAAAAGGAATCTTGTAATTGTGCGGATTACTCTCTCTCTGGTCAATCATACCAGCCGACAGCAGCAATAAAAAGGAATCTTGTAATTGTGCGGATTACTCTCTCTCTCTGGTCAATCATACCACCACTCATCTTGACCATCAAATTATCAGCCAACCCATCAAATTAATCTCGTAAGGTCATATTTGATTCGAAATTCATTAAAAAGAAGAAAAGATAAAGAGCGGAAAGGAAAGGTAAGAGAATAAATGTGAATAGTTACTTCTGTTTAATTAATATTATTAAAGGAAAAGAAATGAAATGAATATTAAGTGATTAATTAATTTATTTAGATGATTTTGTCTTTTATATATATAGTTATATGTTTAATTTATTTAATCAAAATTGGAAACACATTTTTAATATGTCTTTCCCTTCCTTTCCCTTCATCCCCCTCTAATATTTCAATTTTCTTTTCTTCCCTTCCAACTTAAATTCAACCAAACGAGGAGAACGAATTCTCCTCATTTCCCTTTCCACTCTTTACCTTCCTTTCACCTCCAACCAAACATATCCTAAAGTAAGATGAGTAAATTAGAGTAATAAAAATTTCACATCATATTTATAAATTATAAATCATGCTTTACCGAAACAAGAAAACATATTAAGTTTAAGTAATTCTTCTTAGTTATGCTTTTTTAAAAAATCTAATCTTTTTATTTCTCTAAATTAGTGCAAGTGAGAAAAATGGTTCATAATTTGTTAATTTAATGGGAGCAAAAAAAAAAAAAGAAAAAGAAAAAAAGGGGAACGTGGACCCCGTATGAAGCCTGGTCGGAGTGGGTCCCAAAGAGCTCTCAGTCGTCCAATGGCGACATGAGAGAACGCGGATCCGACAAGGAATCTCTTCGTTAAGTCCGCTCGCACTTTTTACGCCGTGGGTTAAATTTACTTAAATTCTATATATATTCTACGGCACGTGCGAGGTATCTAACTTAAGTGGCCGTTGGCTTCGCATCTGGAAAGTTGCTTTTTTTTTCCGATGGTAAGAAATAACAGCAAAAAAAAAAATACTCGAAACATATTTAAAATTTAGGTCTTTTTGGCAAAGTTAGAAATTAAAGGATAATGATTTTATTAAAAAATAATGATTAGCTATCGACAGATAATGAATGATAATTTATTTATAAGTTTAATAAATATAGTAGTATAATTAATGTATTGTATATAATATAAAAATAGACTTAACATATTGTATATAATACATAATACGCATCATAGTCATAATAATTAATTTATAATAATTTATTTTAAATAGTTTTAAACTATTATTTTATAAAATATTTATTATTTTAAAATAAAAATCTTATTTTGATTGTAAGTAAAATTAAAGCCGTGTTATATTAAAATAAATAATAATACTTAATAAGTAAATATTTTTTTTTATTTTTCAAAATTAAAATAGAATAAAAATAAAATGTGAAACTATCAACTATAGTCTAGTAAATACTAAATACTCTATTTTATGCTCGTTTATATAGTTTGGAGATAAATTGGATGATAATTTTTTTTACGTCCTCTCTTATGTTCAGAGGTACAGACACGGTGAAGATATCCTGGAGTGCATTCGTAATTTATCTTCATTTTTATGCATCATGCTGAATTATTTATGTTCATAAATTATGATGATAATTACGTTGGAGTTTATTCAAAACATTTTTTTGTTACCTTTGATCTTATTTTTATATACATATATCTAACTAAAAGTTAGTTGATATATTATCAAGAAAAATATTATTTTTTATGCTCTATTACTTTTTCCTTAATCATTTTTTTTGTTTTTTAAATGTTTTTAGGTTTTCTCTTTTTAATATATTAGATACTAAATTTCCTAACAAAATACTGGTCGGATTCTACTCAAATTTATCATTTATCCTAACAAAATACTAAATTTCTCATGGGTGCACTTGTACCCACTGAAATTTTTGCTAAGTAATATCTCCTAGTCATTATAATACGTTTTCTATCCTAACAAAATACTACATTTTCAAGTACTTTAGCCATCAAGCTAAACATTTTTATCATTTTTCCTTTCATACTTTCATAAATCTAAAAATCGTATTTTTTTATTCTAAGTATCCTGATCGAATTCTATTAAAATTTATCATTTTTTTATTGTTAACCACTATAAAGTATCATCTTTTTTTTCTTTTTATCATCACATATTTAAATGTAATAGTTTCAAAGTCATATAGTAACAATGTTCTTCGTTCCATTTTTTTAAAATTTGACCATGTGATATTTTTATATTTTTATTTCTTATGTTAATATGCAGTAAAGTTTAATGATAATTTTAATATGATCATTTTTTATTCTTTTACCAAATACTAATATATTTTATTTGAAATAAATCTCATATAAAACACTAGAATTAACATAAAAAACATAATGACAACAATGACCACTACAAGAAAATCGCGATTTTCTGACGGATAATTTTCGACGGTTCTAAATCCGTCGCTATTTGCGACGAATTTTTCGACGGTTCCGTTTCCGACGGATTTTTCGACGGTTATGACCGTCGGAAATAATTTATATTATTATTTAATTTTTCGACGATTAGGAACGTCGATATTTTCGACGGATATCCATCCGTCGTAATTTTCGACGACTTTTCCGACGATTACGATCGTCGGAAATAAAAAAATTAAATTATATATTTTTAATATTATTATTAATTTTTTTCGACGGATTTTTCGACGGTCACGACCGTCGAAAATTAAAAAAATTAATTATATAAATTATTATATTATTATTTAATTTTTTGACGATTAGGAACGTCGATATTTTTCGACGATTAGGCGCCGGATCCGGCCTCCTGGCGGCGGATCCGGCCGCTAATTTTTTTTATATTTAAAAAATTATTTGCGACGGTCGCGATCGTCAAAAGATCGACGGTTGCGACAACCGTCTAAAGTTTCGACAGTTGGGACCGTCGAAAAGTTGCGACGCTCGGACCGCCGGCCTTTTCCGGCGGTTGGAACTGTCGGAAATATCGACGGCTCGGACCGCCGGAGACTTTTCCGGCGGTTGCAACCGTCGAAAATATCGACGGTTCGAACCGTCGGGGACTTTTCCGACGGTTGCAACCGTCGAAAAATTTCGACGGGTCGAACCGTCGGGGACTGTTCCGACAGCCAGAACCGTCGATATTTTCGACGAATTTTTTTCAACCGTCGCAAATCCGTTTGCGACGAGCGTTTTTCGGACGGATTGATTCCGACTGAAAAACCGTCGATAATTGCGTTACTGATGATTTTTGGGCTGATTACCGACGGTTCGGACCGTCGGAATTTGAAATTATGTAAATTTCTACTTTTACATAAAGAAATTTTATTCATCATATTTAATTTAATATTTTATATCATTTGATTATATTTTATAATGTGCACCCACTAATAAAAATTTCTAGCTTCAACACTATATATATATATATATATATATATATATATATATATATATATATATATATATATAATCTAAGACTTTACATAATCTGGCAAGTTTAAATAACATGTGTACAAGTAATATGCATTCAATAAATTTGAAATGTTGAATGATGATTATATGATTGCGATTAAATTTAAAAAATTAATATTAAATTTAATAAAAATTGAATTTGAATCATATAATGATTGTGATTTGTTGATTGGCTTGGATATCAAAAGATAAATGAGGTAATTCTAAGAAGTCCTGAGTGGTTCAATTTTTTAGAAAAGTAATTTTTAATATTATTAAGGCGCATGAAGCTAAATAGATTGTTCTTATTAAGTTTGGATACAAAAATATTCGAACAAAATCAACATTTCTCGAAAAAATTTGAAAACTCTATGTCGACTAAACGGGACCATTCCAAGCACTCTCGAAAGGTCCAATTTTCGAGAACGTGCATTTTTAGATTTCTTAGGGGGCGGAATTTTTGAGGAATTTTTATAATTAAAAAAGATATGTATTTTGAGAATCGGAGGAAACGAAAAACACGTGAAACGTAAAAGATTTGCCCCACCCCAACTTCTCGAGCCCTTCAAAATGTCTATTTTTTCGTAGAAATCTGATCTAGGACCGTAGAGAACTGACCATTTCTATTCTGAAACTTTGCCCATTTTATTGAATTTCTTCCGACCTCCAATCACTGTGTTTCTTATGCGGGTGGATAGCACGTGACGATCTCTACAAGACCATAATTTTCGTTTTAATGGATTCACGCTGAACTCACGTCGGCGATCAACGGAAGCCTATTTTTTCCTAGATTCTTAATTCTGTCGTTCGACCTCCTAAAATCATCTTACTGAAAAATCTGTGTTGTTGCGGCCTATGGGAGGTACAAATTTTGTGATGATCCGATGGTCAGATATCCAACAATCGCCATTTGAATTCCGTAAAAAATGAAGAAGTACTATTCCTCCTATTTTAGAATTTGAAAATTAGATTATAATGTATGTATAGCATGGTATATTAACTTTTGTATATTAGATTATAGAATAACAATGTATTAATTTTAGTATAATGTATAGTATAATATATTTTAGTATAGCATATAGTATAGTATATCATATAGTATAGTATTGTACTGTATAGTATTGTATAATGTAGTTAGTACTATATAGTATTCTATAATATAGTTAGTATAGTGTAGTTAGTATTTTATAGATTACACTAAAAAGAGCATAAAAGACTTGAATTAGGCATTTGAAGTGGTATGGATTAGTCATGATTAGAATAATTGATATTAAATTAATTTTTTATATTAATTCATTCTTTTGTTTCACATTTATGTTGATTTTCTTTGTCGAACTATAAATTTAGGCATTACATTTATATACTATATTCGTATATTAATTTTTTGTACTACATTGATGTACTATATCCATATATTGCTTCATCATCTATAAGGAGGTCTCAAATTCGAAAGCTACCATATGCAGAATATTCTTACTGGGAGTTTCCCCTATCATAACCAGTCAGTAATTTGAAGTGGTACATATTAGTCATGATTCGTTAATTAATTTTTTATACTATATTCATTTATTGCTTCACCATCTATAATGAGGTCTCAAATTCGAAATCTACCGTATGCAGAATATCCTTAGTGGGAGTCTCACCTATCATAGTCAGTCACGTGATTTTAGGTGGTACAAATTAGTCATGATTCGTATATTAACTTTTTGTACTACATTGATGTACTATATTGCTTCACCATCTATAATGAGGTCTCAAATTCAAAAGCTATCGTATGCAGAAAACAGTCACGTGATTTGAGGTGGTACATATTAGTCATTATTCGTATATTAATTTTTTGTACTACATTGATGTATTATATCCATATATCGCTTCACCATCTATAATGAGGTTTCAAATTCGAAAGTTACCTTATGCAGAATATTCTTACTGAAAGTCTCACCTATCATAACCCGTCACGTAATTTGAGATGGTACAGATTAGTCATGAATCGTATATTAATTTTTTTACTACATTAATGTATTATATCCATATATTGCTTCACTATCTATAACGAGGTCTCAAATTCGAAAGCTACCGTGTGTAGAATATAATTACTGAAAGTCTCACCTATCATAACCAGTCACGTAATTTGAGGGGGTACAAGTTAGTCATAATTCATATATTAATTTTTTGTACTACATTGATGTACTATATCCATATATTGCTTCACCATCTATAACGATGTCTCAAATTCGAAAATTATCGTATGCAGAATATCCTTACTCGGAATCTCACATATCATAACTAGTCACGTAATTTGAGGTGGTACAGATTAGTCATGATTCGTATATTAATTTTTTGTACTACATTGATGTACTATATCCATATATTGCTTCACCATCTATAACGAGGTCTAAAATTCGAAAGCTACCGTATGTAGAATATCCGTACTGGGAGTCTTACCTATATTAACTAATCACGTAATTTATGATGGTACAGATTAGTCATGATTCGTATATTAAATTTTTGTATTACATTGATGGTACTATATTCATATATTGCTTCACCATCTATAACGAGGTCTTAAATTCGAAAGCTATCGTATGCAGTGTATCCTCACTGGGAGTCTCACCTATCATAACCAGTCATATAATTTGAGGTGGTACATATTAATCATGATTCATATATTAATTTTTTTGTACTACATTGATGTACTATATCCATATATTGCTTCACTATCTATAAGGAGGTCTCAAATTCAAAAATTATCGTATGCAGAATATCATTACTAGGAGTCTCACATATCATAACCAGTCACGTAATTTTAGGTGGTAAATATTAGCCATGATTCATATATTAAATTTTTGTACTACATTTATGTACTATATTCATATATTGCTTCACCATCAATAATGATGTCTCAAATTCGAAAGTTTCCGTATGGAGAATATCCTTACTGGAGCCTCACCTATAATAACCAGTCATGTAATTTGATGTGGTAAAGATTAGTCAAGATTCGTATATTTATATTTTGTACTACATTTATGTACTATATTTATATATTGCTTCACCATCAATAATGAGGTCTCAAATTCAAAAGCTACCGTACTCAGAATATCTTTACTGGCAGTCTCACCTATCCTCATGTAATTTGATGTGCTACAGATTAGTCATGATTCGTATATTAATTTTTTTTACTACAGTTATGTATATATTGCTTCATCATCAATAATGAGATTTCAAATTCGAAAGCTACTGTATGCAGAATATTCTTACTGGAGTCTCACATATAATAATTAGTCACGTAATTTGAGGTTGTACAAATTAGTCATGATTCGTATATTAATTTTTTGTACTATATTTACGTACTATATTCATATATTGCTTCTCCATCTGAGATCTCAAATTCGAAAGCTACCGTATGCAGAAAATCCTTACTGGGAGTCTCACCAATCATAAATAGTCACATAATTTGATGTGGTACAGATATGTCATGATTCGTATATAAATTTTTGTACTACATTTACGTACTATATTCATATATTGGTTTACCATCTATAACGAGGTCTCAAATTTGAAAGCTAGCGTATGCAAAATATCTTTACTGGGAGTCTCACCTATAATAACCAGAAATGTAATTTCAGGTGGTACGGATTAGTCATATTTTTTGTACTACATTGATGTACTATATTCATTTATTGCTACACTATCTATAATGATATATCAAATTCAAAAGCTACCGTATGCAGAATATCTTTACTGGGAGTCTTACGTATCATAATAAGTCACGTAATTTGAGGTGGTATATATTAGTCATGATTCGTATATTAATTTTTTGTACTACATTTATGTACTATATTCTTATATTGCTTCACCATTAATAACGATGTCTCAAATTTGAAAGTTATCGTATGGAGAATATCCTTACTAGAGTCTCACCTATAATAACCAGTCACATAATTTGAGGTGGTACAGATTAGTAAAAATTCGTATATTAATTTTTTGTACTACATTTATGTATTATATTCATATGTTGTTTCACCATTAATAATGAGGTCTCAAATTCAAAAGCTACCGTATGCAAAATATCTTTACTAGGAGTCTCACCTATAATAATCGGTCACGTAATTTGAGGTGGTACAGATAAATCATGATTCATATATTAATTTTTGTACTACATTTATGTACTATATTCATATATTGCTTCACCATCTATAACAAGGTATCAAATTCGAAAGCTAACGTATGCAGAATATCCTTATAGGAGTCTCACCTATCATAATCAGTCACGTAATTTGAGGTGGTATAGATTAGTCATGATTCGTATATTAATTTTTTGTACTACATTGATGTACTATATTCATATATTGCTTCACCATCTATAATGAGGAATCAAATTTGAATGTTATCGTATCCATAATATCATTACCGGGAGTCTCACCTATCTTAACCAGTCACGTAATTTGAAGTTGTACAGATTAGTCACGATTAGTATTTTAATTTTTTTTACTACATTTATTTATTATATTCATATATTGCTTCAACACCAATAATGAGGTCTCAAATTCAAAAGCTATCGTACGCAGAATATCTTTACTGGGAGTCTCACATATCATAACTAGTCACGTAATTTGAGTTGGTACAGATTAGTCATGATTCGTATATTAATTTTTTTTACTACATTTATGTATATATTGCTTCACCATTAATAATGAGATCTCAAATTCGAAAACTATTGTATGCAAAATATTCTTACTGAGAGTCCCACCTATAATAACTAGTCAGATAATATGAGGTGGTACAGATTAATCATGATTCATATATTAATTTTTTGTGCTACATTTACGTACTATATTCATATATTGGTTGACCATCTATAATGAGGTCTCAAATTCGAAAGCTACCATATGTAGAATATCCTTATTGAGAGTCTTGCCTATCATAACCAGTCACGTAATTTCAGGTGGTACATATTAGTCATGATTCGTATATTAATTTTTTATACTACATTTATCTACTATATTCATATATTGCTTCACCATCAATAATGAGATCTCAAATTCAAAAGCTACCGTACGCAGAATATCTTTACTGGGAGTCTCACATATCATAACCAGTCACGTAATTTGAGGTGGTACATATTAGTCATGATTCATATATTAATTTTTTGTAATACATTTATGTACTATATACATATATTGTTTCACCATCAATAATGAGGTATCAAATTCGAAAGTTACAGTATGGAGAATATCCTTACTGGAGTCTCACCTATAATAACTAGTCACGTAATTTAAGGTGGGACAGATTACTCAAGATTCGTATATTAATTTTTTGTACTACATTTATGTACTATAGGCATATATGGCTTCACCATCAATAATGAGGTCTCAAATTCAAAAGCTACCGTACGCAGAATATCTTTACTAGCAATCCCACCTATAATAATCGGTCATGTAATTTGAGGTGGTACAGATTAGTCATGATTCGTATATTAATTTTTTTTACTACATTTATGTATATATTGCTTCACCATCAATAATGAGATCTCAAATTGGAAAGCTACTGTATGCAAAATATTCTTACTGGAGTCTCACCTATAATAACTATTCACGTAATTTGAGGTTGTACAAATTAGTCATGATTTGTATATTAATTTTTTGTACTAAATTTACGTACTATATTCATATATTGGTTCACCATTTGAGATCTCAAATTCGAAAGCTACCGTATGCAGAATATCCTTACTGGAAGTCTCACCTATCATAAATAGTCACGTAATTTGAGGTGGTACATAGTAGTAATGATTCGTATATTAATTTGTTGTACTACATTTATGTACTATATTCATATATTGCTTCACCATCTATAATGAGATATCAAATTCGAAAGCTATCGTATGGAGAATATCCTTAATGGGAGTCTCGCCTATAATTACCAGTTCAAGAATTTGAGGTGGTACAGATAAGTCATGATTCATATATTAATTTTTGTACTACATTTATGTACTATATTCATATATTGGCTTACCATCTATAACGAGGTTTCAAATTTGAAAGCTATCGTATGCATAATATCCTTACCGAGAGTCTCACCTATAATAACCAGAAACGTAATTTATGGTGGTACGGATTAGTCATGATTCGTATATTAATTTTTTGTACTACATTGGTGTACTATATTCATTTATTGCTACACTGTCTATAATGATGTCTCAAATTCAAAAACTACCGTACGCAGAATATCTTTACTGGGAGTCTCACCTATCATAACATGTCACGTAATTTGAGGTGGTACATATTATTCATGATTGGTATATTAATTTTTTGTACTACATTTATGTACTATATTCATATATTGCTTCACCATTAATAACGAGATCTCAAATTTGAAAGCTATCATATGCAGAATATCCTTACCGAAAGTCTCACCTATAATAACAAGTCACGTAATTTGATGTGGTACAGATTAGTCATGATTCGTATATTAATTTTTTTACTACATTTATGTACTATATTCATATATTTGTTGACCATCTATAACGAGATCTCAAATTCGAAAGCTACCATATCCAAAATATCTATTCTGGGAGTCTCACCTATCATAAATAGTCACATATTTGAAGTGGTACAGATTAGTCATGATTGGTATATTAATTTTTTGTACTACATTTATGTACTATATTCATATTTTGCTTCACCATCAATAATGAGGTCTCAAATACGAAAGCTACCGTATGCAGAATATCTTTACTGGGAGTCTCACCTATAATAACTAGTCACGTAATTTGAGGTGGTAAAGATAAGTCATGATTCATATATTAATTTTTGTACTACATTTATGTACTACATATATTGCTTCACCATTTATGACGAGGTATCAAATTCGAAAGCTACCGAATGCAGAATATCCGCACCAGGAGTCTCACCTATCATAACTAGTCACGTAATTTGTGGTGGTACAGATTAGTCATGATTCGTATATTAATATTTTGTACTATATTGATGTACTATATTCATTTATTGCTTCACCATCTATAATGAGGTCTCAAATTCGAAAGCTACCATATGCAGAGTATCCTTATTTGGAGTCTCACATATCATAACCAGTCACGTAATTTGATGTGGTACAAATTAGACATAATTCGTATTTAATTTTTTGTACTACATTGATGTACTATATTCATATATTGCTTCACTATCTATTGTGAGGTCTCAAATTCGAAAGCTACTGTATGCAGAATATCCTTACTGAGAGTTCCACCTATCATAACTAGTCACGTACTTTGAGGTGGTACAGATTAGTCATGTTTTGTATATTAATTTTTTGTACCACATTAATATACTATATTCATATCATCTATAATGAGGTATCAAATTCGAAGCTACGGTATGCAGAATATCTTTACTGGGAGTCTCACCTATCATAACTAGTCACGTAATTTGAGTTGGTACATATTAGTCATGATTCAAATAATTTTTTGTGCTACATTTGTGTACTATATTCATATATTGCTTCACCATCTATAATGAGGTCTCAAATTCGAATGCTACCGTATGCAGAATATCTTTACTGGGAGTCTCACTTATCATAACCAGTCACGTAATTTGAGGTGGTACAGATTAATCATGATTCGTTAATTAATTTTTTGTACTACATTGATGTACTATATTCATATATTGCTTCACCATCTATAACGAGGTCTAAAATTCTAAAGCTACCATATGCAGAATATCTTTACTGGGAGTCTCACCTATCATAACCGGTCATGTAATTTGAGGTGGTATAGATTAGTCATGATTGGAATAATTTTTTGTAATACATTTATGTACTATATTCATATATTGCTTCAACATCTATAGTGAGGTCTCAAATTCGAAAGCTATTGTATGCAGAATATCCTTATTGAGAGTCTGACCTATCATAATCAGTCACATAATTTGAGATGGTACATATTTGTCATAATTCGAATATTAATTTTTTGTACTACCTTTATATAATATATTCATATATTGCTTCACCACCTATAATGAGATCTCAAATTCTAAAGCTATCATATGCAGAATATCATTACTGAGAGTCTCACCTATCATAATCAATCACATAATTTGAAGTGCTACAGATTAGTCATGATTTTTATATTAATTTTTATAATGCCCTCTAAATGCACTCTGCCACGTTGCTGAATACACCCTGGTGACGTTACTAGACATAACTTACGTGTACAATATTTTGACTAAAATAAGACCTTGACTGGTCAACAACAATGGCGATATAATTGTGAAAGAAAACATAGCTATCATTTGATAGAAGAGAGACATAATCAAAATAAGCACGGAAGTCTTAACAAAATAACCTAATCGAGTCTCAAATAATATAAACATGAGAGTTTGCATAAGATAAATACAACTCGATAAAAATAGATAGAAAAATGAAGAGACCCGACTCCATGTGCAAAGGTCACCACGAGCTCGATCTGTCGCTTGCGCCATCATCTTTTTACTGGGACAAATTATTACCTATGATATGGAATACACATGGGAGGTGAACCTCCCTATGAGCTTTGACGCCTAGTACATAATAATCATATGACATATAAGACATCATAAAGATAATCAAATAAATATAATCACAAATGATAGTCATGTATGAATAATTGGTGCGATAATATCATGATCAAGAGACATGAAATAAGAGTGGCATGACTGATGATAATATGATAAGTGTACAAGAAGGATAACATAATCATCTTTAAATTCATATGCCATAATCGATCATGGGATTTAGAATCATCATCATAAAATATCATAACATCATTGGTCATTGCCTTTCATCATAATCATCGTCATCTTTTCTTTTTCATTATGTTACACTTATTTTGGAGTGTCTTTCAACTCCCTTTAATATGGGCCGGTGAAGTATCTTTTGACTCCCTTGTGGTCAAGGTGGAGTTTCTTTCAACTCCCTAATGTGGGCCAGTGAAATATCTTTCGACTCCCTTTTGGGCAGGTTGATCGTCGTCAACGAAACATAAGAGCTCTTCATTAACGTTTTTCATTTTTTATCTTATTTATTTCATACTTAGATCAAAGGTTATAAATAACAAGGTCTAAGAACATTTGAATTGAGATAAAAAGATCATGATTTGGGCACGTAAAGATATAATAACAGGAGTGCAATTATGATGTGACACAATAGTGAGATGGATAAATAACTAAGAGGGCAAATAATTAAAATTCTGAATAGATAAATCACAAGATTATCTAACATGGGATTGCTGCTACAATGTCACGTTGCACGTTAGTCATAGCCCAATACACGTGAAGATCATGCATGAGTACACATCATGGCTGATTGTGACATATAAACAAGATTGACGAATTTAATGAATCTGCCATATGAGTGCGTTTTTACACCCTTGACATGTGATCAACATGTGATTAACGCCATAGCAGGCATGAAGAGAGAATTAATTGGCTTTGCACCCAAGATGCACATGATGACATCTTCTTTCTTTCCACATATGCAGATGATCTTGGCATTTTAATGCATAGATGCGGTCAGGATATTAATATGAATACTCCTATTCATTCATGAAAATTTTCAAGGAAGGTGTTGTACATGTCTTAAACTTTTAAAATGATAATCGGTAAAATGATAGAAATAAAAAGAAATTATCAGTGAACCCACAACTATCTGACAGTGTGTAGATAATTCATGCTCATATAGTTATTAATCAAAACTATATCTAAATGATGGTGAACAGATCGACGAACGAATTGACATGAATCATGCATGAGAGAACAAATACAATCTATGATCTCATATTGACAAGAACTTTTACATGGACATGAGTTGATCATTAAGTCTAGATTTGGAAAATAAATACAATTAACACAGCGTGCGATCTATAATTGTTAGATCTTTAGAATCACGATATGTCTGACGTGAGATATTCGCTATCTATAGGAATTCTTTTCGTACCTTTACAGGGGGATCTGATGTCACTATTGGTGGCTTCCACGTCTTCTTCGATCACGACGTTCCCTTCCTTCGGGCCTTTCTTCCTCTCCTACTGCAGTGCACGAATGAGCAACCAAAAATCCCTCCATCCAGATCCGATGTAGTTGCAATTATAGGGGAGTAGTGGGCAGTTACAGGAATGGGTCAATTCCCTTTATTTATTTATTTATCTATTTATATATATATATATATTATTTTTCACGGTCAGATGTTACATTTTTTCTATTACATTTATGTATTATATTCATATATTGCTTCACCATCTATAATTAGGTCTCAAATTCGAAAGCTATCGTATGCAGAATATCCTTACTCGGAGTCTCACCTATCATACACAGTAACGTAATTTGAGGTGGTACAGAATAGTCATGATTCGAATAATTTTTTGTACTATATTCATATATTGCTTCACCATCTATAATGAGGTCTCAAATTCGAAAGCTACAGTATGCAAAATATCCTTACTGAGAATCTCACCTATCATAACCAGTCACGTAAGTTGAAGTGGTACAAATTAGTCATGATTCGAATATTAATTTTTGTACTACATTTATGTACTATATTCATATATTGCTTCACCATCTATCAAGAGGTTTCAAATTCGAAAGCTACTGTATGCAGAATAACTTGTGATATAGATTAGTCACCTATCTTAACTAGTCATGTAATTTGAGGTGGTTCATATTAGTCATGATTCGAATAATTAATACTAAATGAACTTGTTATGTTAACTTTATTTTCATTTTTTTTGTTTCACCTTTATGTTGATTTTCTTTGTTGAACTTTAAATTTGGGAATTGCATCTATATACTATATTCATATATTAATTTTTTGTATTGCATTTATGTACTATATCCATATATTGCTTCACCATCTATAATGATGTCTCAAATTCGAAAGCTACCCTATAAAGAATATCTTTACTGCAAGTATCACCTATCATAATCAGACATATAATTTGAGGTGGTACATATTAGTCATGATTCGAATAATTGATACCAAATGAACTTGTTATGTTAACTTTATTTTCATTTTTTTGTTTCACCTTTATGTTGATTTTCTTTATTGAACTTTAAATTTGGGCATTTATATACTATATTCATATATTAATTTTTTGTATTACATTTATGTATTATATTCATATATTGCTTCACCATCTATAACGAACTCTCAAATTCAAAAGCTATCGTTTGAAGAATATCCTTACTGGAAGTCTTACCTATCATAACCAGACATGTAATTTGAGGTGATACATATTAGTCATGATTCGAATAATTAATACTAAATGACCTTGTTATGTTAACTTTATTTTCAATTTTTGTTTCACCATTTTGTTGATTTTTTATGTTGAACTTTAAATTTGGGCATTACATTTATATACCATATTCATATATTAATTTTTTTATTACATTTATGTATTATATTCATATATTGCTTCATCATCTATAATGAGGTCTCAAATTCAAAAGCTACCGTATGCAGAATATCCTTACTGAGAGTTTCATCTATCATAACCAATCACGTAATTTGAGATGGTACACATTAATCATCATTTGTATATGAATTGTTTGTACTACATTTATGTAATACATTCATGCTTCACCATCTATAATGAGGTCTCAAATTCGAAAGCTACCATATGCAGAATATCCTTGCAGGGAGTCTCATCTATCATAACTAGTCACGTATTTTGAGGTGGTACAGATTAGTCATGATTCAAATAAGTTTTTGTACTACATTTATGTACTATATTTATATATTGCTTCATCATCTATAATGAGGTCTCAAACTCGAAAGCCACCGTATGCAGAATATCCTTATTGGGAGTCTCACCTATTATAACATGTCACGTGATTTGAGGTGGTACAAATTAGTCATGATTCGAATATTAATTTTTTGTACTACGCATTTATGTACTATATTCATATATTGCTTCACCATCTATAATGAGATTTCAAATTTGAAAGCCACCGTATGCAGAATATCCTTATTGGGAGTCTCACCTATCATAACATGTCACGTGATTTGAGGTGGTACAAATTAGTCATGATTCGAATATTAATTTTTTGTACTACGCATTTATGTACTATATTCATATATTGCTTCACCATCTATAATGAGATTTCAAATTTGAAAGCTACCGTATGCACAATATCCTTACTAGAAGTCTCACATATCATAACTAGTCACGTAATCTAAGGTGATACATATTAGTCACCTATCATAACCAGTCATGTAATTTGAGGTGGTATATATTAGTCATGATTCAAATAATTAATACTAAATGAACTTGTTATGTCAACTTTATTTTCATTTTTTTGTTTCACCTTTATGTTGATTTTCTTTGTTGAACTTTAAATTTGGGCATTACATTAATATACTATATTAATATATTAATTTTTTGTATTGCATTTATGTACTATATTCATATATTGCTTTACCATATATAATTAGGTCTCAAATTCGAAAGCTACACTATAAAAAATATCTTTACTAGAAGTCTCACCTATCATAACCAGACATGTAATTTGAGGTGGTACATATTAGTCATGATTCGAATAATTGATACCAAATGAACTTGTTACGTTAACATTATTTTCATTTTTTTATCACCTTTATGTTGATTTTCTTTGTTGAACTTTAAATTTGGGTATTACATTTATATACTATATTCATATATTAATTTTTTGTATTACATTTATGTATTATATTCATATATTGCTTCACCATCTATAACGAGCTCTCAAATTCAAAAACTATCGTTTGCAGAATATCCTTACTGAAAGTCTCACATATCTTAACCAGACATGTAATTTGAGGTGGTGCATATTAGTCATGATTTGAATAATTAATACTAAATGAACTTGTTATGTTAACATTATTTTCATTTTTGTTTCACCTTTATGTTGATTTTCTTTGTTGAACTTTAAATTTTTGCATTTATATACTATATTCATATATTAATTTTTTGTATTAAATTTATGTACTATATTCATATATTGCTTTACCATCTATAATGAGGTCTCAAATTCGAAAGCTACCTTATGCAAAATATCCTTACTGGGAGTCTCGCCTATCATAACCTGTCACGTAATTTGAGGTGGCATAGTCATGATTCGAATAATTTTTTGTACTATATTTATGTACTCTATTCAATATTGCTTCACCATTTATAATGGGGTCTCAAATTCGATAGCTACAATATGCAGAATATCCTTTTTGGGAGTCTCACCTATCATAACCAGTCACGTAATTTGAGGTGGTACAGATTAATCATGATTCGAATATTAATTTTTTGTACTACATTTATGTACTATATTCATATATCGCTTCACAGTCTATAATGAGCTTTCAAATTCGAAAGCTATCGTATACAGAATATCCTTACTGGGAGTCTTACCTATCATAACCGGTCACGTAATTTAAGGTGATACAAATTAGTCACCTATCATAACCAGTCATGTAATTTGAGATGGTACGTATTAGTCATGATTCGAATAATTAATATTACATGAACTTGTTATGTTAACTTTATTTTCATTTTTTGTTTCATCTTTATGTTGATTTTCTTTGTTGAACTTTAAATTTGGGCATTACATCTATATACTACATTCATATATTAATTTTTTGTATTGCATTTATGTACTATATACATATATTGCTTTACAATTTATAATGAGGTATCAAATTCAAAAGCTACACTATAAAGAAAATCTTTACCAGAAGTCTCACCTATCATAACCAGACATGTAATTTGAGATGGTACAGATTAGCCATAATTCGAATAATTGATACCAAATGAACTTGTTATGTTAACTTTATTTTCATTTTTTTTGTTTCACCTTTATGTTGATTTTCTTTGTTGAACTTAAAATTTGGGCATTACATTTATATACTATATTCATATATTAATTTTTTATATTACATTTATATACTATATTCATTATTGCTTCACCATCTATAACGAGCTCTCAAATTCGAAAACTACCGTTTGTAGAATATCCTTACTGGAAGTCTCACCTATCTTAACCAGACATGTAATTTGAGGTGGTGCATATTAGTCATGATTCGAATAATTAATACTAAATGAACTTGTTATGTTAACTTTATTTTTATTTTTTGTTTCACCTTTATGTTGATTTTCTTTGTTGAACTTTAAATTTGGGCATTGCATTTATATACTATATTCATATATTAATTTTTTGTATTACATTTATTTACTATATTCATATATTGTTTCACCATCTATAATGAGGTCTTAAATTCGAAAGATATCGTATGCAGAATATCCTTACTGTGAGTTTGAGTTAGGTTAACTTTTTTTTCATTTTTTTGTTTGACCTTTATGTTGATTTTCTTTGTTGACCTTTAAATTTAGGCATTGCAGAACGGGAAGAATCTCAACCTAATTGCATCATCAGAAACATTATGGAGTTTAAAAGTAGAGTATAATTGAAGAAATTTCGTAACATGCCCAAAAGGATCTTCATCTTGATTTCCACTGAATTAGTCATTTTGCACCATTTGAAGGGTGCCATGTTGCATCTTAAAATTGTTGTTGATGTGTGGAAGAGTTATTCTTATAACATGGGTTTTCTCATTTTTTGTTTTTGATTTGGTTTATTGTATGAGTTACTTTTGAAAAACAATTAGTCACAAATGATCATTAAAGAGATAATTGAGGTTAAAATTAATATATATTTAGTTATTTCATAAATTTATAAATATTATTATATAGTTAAATAAAATATAAAATTATAACTAATGATGAGATACATTTTTTACACTAACCGCACATCGTGCAGGCTAGTACTCTTTTAAAGCCTCACCTCATCTCCTCTCTTCTCTCTCCTTGATCTTTCTCATTCTCCATTGTCATTGTGTGTTGTTCTTCTCGGTGGTCTCGGACAAAAGAGGGGAGAAGCATTCTAACAGGCACAGTGGGCGCAAGAGAGCAAGGAGGAAAAGGAGGACATGAACTAGTGAAGATCCAATCAGAAATTGGCAAAACAAGTGTGTTTTTGAGATCTGGATCGTAGGGTTGTTTCCAAACGGATCTTGCATGTTTTAAGGACCCTGTTAAGAGTAGTAATCATACTAGATGGGTAGTATATGTGCTTTAAGGTTCTATTACGAAATAATGATCTATTATGCTTGAGAAATGATTGTTCGAATTGATTGTGATGATGGATTTATATGAAGTTATTATTCCTATTTAATAGATTCATATGTTTAGACTATTTGATCAACCCAAAGACCATTTGTTTACAGCAAATGATTCTGATATCATAGTCTTAATTCGATCAAAGAATATTAGAAGCATGTTGACGATAAGTTGAATGTTGAAATAGAGTAATATTATTCGATCTAAAAAATGTATGATAAAGTAGATTGGATCATGGTTAATTTTTGTTTCTAAATCAAGCATATTAATAGGGAGAATGTTGGTATATGACTAGATTTTTATTGTACTGAAAACTTGATTGAAAACATAAAGATTTCGTAATGACATGTGGCTCTGTCGAACTGAAGCGGACGATCAAAACACTTTTGGATGTCCGATTCAGCTCGACAAGAGTATAGCGACAGCTATATCGGACATCCAAAACTTGATCGGATGATCGATATAAACCAGGATGAAAGTACTCTGAAACCCTTTCGGACAATCGAACTGAAAAATGTCAAGACTTGAAAATGACGACAATAACCAGTCGGTCGACCGAAACCTTTTCGATCGACCAATCTAGATTATCACATCGGAAGAGCTTCTAACAATCAACAAAGAATTAACTCTAATCGATCGAGGAAGATGGCATTGTTCTTAGCAGACGATCAATCAAGTTTCGTTCGATCAAAACTCTCGACCGAAAGTCTGAGGACATCATGCGATAATGGACGATCGAAAGACTTTCGAGCAATCAATTTACATGATCGTTGAATGGTGGAAAGATACTCAGAGCGGACGTCCGAACTGCTTTTGGTCGACCAATGGATACTAACCAAACGGACGTTCGTCCGAACCTTTTTCGGTCAACTACTGAATGAATTCCAAATGGACGATTGTTGATCTTTTGGTCATCACCGATCTATGGATAGGAAATATGACCTTAACTTAACCCTCACGATTTGACAAGTCTTTGTCAACTTTGTGTGAGGCACTCCTCCTACATATGTTACCGCCTAGTGCGAGATCATCTTCACCGAAAGATATTACTACCTAGTGTGAGGTCATCCTCCTCTATGGGGCACCTGCCCGTGGTACTGATCCCCCATTGGTGCCCCACCATAGTCCAGGTAGCTAAACACTTATGTATTTGTAATGATATTCTCTAAAAGTGGAGAGCTCTTCCAACCCATGGACAAGATGAAAGAACATGAATGACCAAAGATGAATGAAAGGACTTTGTCCTTATGAACATGAACAAATGACCATGAACAATCAACATGAACATGAACATGAAATGGAATGGAATTATGATGAACCTGATCTATTGATCCTGTATGATGATTCTTCTCTTATAATTGATTTATGTTTGTTTCATGCTTATTCTAATGGAACTTACTTATGACCTATTCGAACTTACACTTAGTGTTATGCTAACGATTGAGCTTACTCTCCAAGAGATCCTCTCAAGTACATGATATAGAGGCGTGCATGGTTGAGATGTGTGTCGTGATTATAGTTCGAGTGGCATATGCACATGATTATCTAGAGTCATTATTGTGTCTTTTATTTGATATCGAGTTGTATGGAACTTATTGATATTGTACAATGGCATGGACCTTTGTATGCCTTATATTGAGACGTTTGATGTACTTTTTCTTTATCTAGCTTTTCACTTTTCTTATATTCTTTTTTGTAATAATTTCATTCTCGCGTGCTCACTTGAGCCACGTAAAAAACACGAGCTATGGGCCAACACGGACTGCTCAACAAGGATGTTGAGGCCCCTAAGGGGGAGGATTTGTAACGACCTGGGTCTAAGGACTAAGATGGTTTGATCGAATAGTTTCACATAAGCAAAACACGAAAGTGATCATGAGCTTTTACGTAGCTACCATCTTCACCTATCAAGATGCGTTTTAAATTCGTACAGTCCAATGGCTCAAAGCGAACAATATCTTCAGCCAAGGGTGTTATAGAATCATTTCTTTGAATAAATTGAAATTTTACTTATTGTATGATCATGATATTTCTTAAGGACCGAAATTCTTGATCATGGAAAAATAATATTTCCATTTTTGTCTAAAAGGTCACCGAAATGGATGATTGACTCATTCTATACTAGAAATAGTCACAATAAATTTCATAATAGCATGTATTCTAGTTTCTCAACGATATTTCAGAGACAACTGATTGAATCTTGAAGTAAAATCATTTCATGGAAATGAAAAATTTATAAAGCAATGCCATGTTGATTCTTGAATGATCTAAATCGCCTTTGCTTTTGTTGTAACAAAGATTCCCTTAGTAAACCATCTAATAATTGTGATTTTATGTATGGACACTCCCTTATTCAATCATTTTTCTCTTTATTGTTATTTGATATCTCTTTCATACAAATCTAGTTTTCTTACGAGTATAATTAAGAAAAGGCTAAAACTTGAATTTATTCGATGTTGAACCAATCTATCTTTGTTACAAAAGTCCTTTTATAGTTGTTCTTAAAAAAATAGATTGGGTTAAGAAAAAAGAAATGGAGTTTGGTCAAATCACAACAGGATGGTAGAATTTAAGTTCTTATTAATTCTTGAGAATTAATCGATTAGATAGAAAAGTTTAAATTTGATGTTTATATGAAAAATATAATGATGGAGATTTTAAAAGTTGATTTGATAGATAAGTTTCAGTAGATGTTTGGATAAAAAGTAATAACTAAAAATATAATATGTTATTTTTTATTGATATGTAATTGATATTATAATGTATGTAAAAAGATATATTTGAATTAAAATATTATATAAAAATATATTTAAGTGAATAAAATATGTTAATGAATAATATCAAATTATTTTTATTCATAAAGCCTCGTGTACAATAAGTATACTATTATTAATACCACATAATGTAACAAAAGAAAGATATTTTAAATTTAATTAAAAAATCTAGTGACACAATATTAATTTATATCATAATTAGGTCCTATATTAAATAATATTTATCATAATTAGTATTTCTATTGCAATATGGTAAATACAATTATTATGTATAGTTATGATTTTTAAGTTTGTGTTAATTCCATTTAATTATTAACAAAATTTATTTTACCAATACTAATTAGACTATGATTACTAATAAATAAAATCAAATTATTTAGTACTAATAAATAAAAGTCATTTAACTGTCTAACTATATAATAAATTAATATACATAGGCCAGCCTAGAAATATAAAATAAAAAAAATACTTGGTTATTAGCTTAGTTCTTGCAAAAGGGAAGAACTAAATCTTGGAATTTCAGCTCACACGAGCTTTGACTAGAACTTTCTAGTCATATTCTTTTTTCGTTGTAGTGTTCGACAAAATTTGAGCAAGTTCTTACTCAAGTTCTGATATTAAACACTGTCAATATGAATATTAATATCTTCTCATAACTATCAAATCAAATAAATATAATCAATTGAATCATTTTTTTAAAATCCTCTTCTTCAGTCTTAAAGCATAGAATACTTACCAAAAGCCTTTTTTCCTTGTGTATATATATCAGACTAACTCAATTTATATGGTTCAATTCTTGTAGTTAACTTATATTGGAATGTAGTTACGAAGGCTAGGAGAGCTGCTAAGCAGAGAGGAACAACAACTTGACACTACAAATAGCCTCATGGGCCAATTCGTCAACTCTAATCAAATGACTAGTCGCCTTTGTCTCAGAGCTCTTAAGGTTGGAGCACTTACTGGGTCTCATGAACCTAGGTAACAACTTTCTTTTGTTCCATTTTATTGACCAGGATGAACACAACATATCCTCATTCAAAGCCTTAGGAGTATTCAAGGACGAATTCTCACCTCAATGTAAGCAAAACCATTCTTCCACCCCATGGACGAACTCCTCACCACCTACTCGATTCGGATCCATGAAGCGAAATTTTATATATAGCGCAAATACTAGCAAGAGCACTAGGTCGAATCAAATAATAAAGAGTGAGCGAACCCACGAGGAGTAGTCTATCTTTATCTTTTATCTTAATTTAATTAGATGAGGAAAATAGATAATATTTGGTTCAAATAAAACAAAGAAGATTAAAATTGATTCAGTCTAAAATCCCAAAATTTATACATTAGAGATGTTGAAATAAGAAGAGAGTAATAATATCCTTGAATGTAAGATCTAAAACAAATTCGAATAATATAGTGGAAAGGATGCAAAAAAAAAAGGTAAAGGACTCAAGCCGGATGTTTTAACTATCTTATCTCAATATTAGAGAGAGAAAGTTCAACCGAATCAATCTCTAACTAACTTTTAATAAGATGATTTAACGATGCAATCCTATTTAAAAAACACCTCAACCAAGTGAGTTAATGATCCACAAATTTCTAAATCTCACAGAGTAAATAGAGATAGAATATGAAATACTTAACGAAAGATCAATAAACTGAGAGGGGTCAAAAGAACAAATCTCGATAATACCAACTGGTTAAAATTGAGTACTCAGAAGAAAGTATTAAAATCAGCATACATATTCAGAAAATTCAGAATAGTAAATCTTATTCAACGATCTAACAAAGTCCAACATAAATGGATCCTAATCAGAACTCTATTACGTAGTTAGAGAAATTATCAGGATTGCAAGAGAGAGATAAACAAGAGATTAAAAGATAGAAAAAAAGAGAAATAATCTCTTCAAAATTATCTAAACTCATCTGGAACAATCTCCACCGAGTAGACGACCAGAGGTTCTCTCTTCTTGCTGTTGCAATGGATTTTGAATTCTAGACTTGGATGATTAAATGAGGTGATATGGACTCTTTTTTATAGTCGAAAATTCATCTACCCTCTGAGAATCAACACAGATCATGTCATCAATGTCGCATTAATCAAAATATAATTATTTGGCTAAGGAAATATGGCAAAATTAATAACACGAATTGTGTTATATATTGTTAGAGTGATTTTCGTCCAATCTCTCAAATTTTGAAGATATGATGATTGCTGGCTAACATGGACCATGTTGAAAGGAACGTGGACTGTGTCGCTGGCAAATGTGAACTGTGTTCGAGCAACGCGGGCCGTGTTGCACAATGTGGACTATGTTGGAATAACGCGGGACATGTTGGCTGCTGCAGAAATAAAAAATAAGAAATTAGGTAACAACTGATTTCTTGAAAGATTTAATTAAAAATGAGGAAAAGTTTATATATGTTAGAATAAAATTATGAAAAAAAGAGATTGAATGATATGAAATAAATATGTATAAACTGTCATGCATCAATCCATCTTGGGGCTTGGTGCATGAAATGGCTAACAAGGTATGTATCACCTCCATCTTCAGTAACCCATCACAATCGGTGAGCAAGCTATGGAAGGGAAAGATATATAGTCCTTTCGCTCAAATTGCATCAAAATCAACTTGTCATGTTCGATCAAGCAGGGAGTGTCGATCTGCACCGTTGATCAAAGTCATTCCTTCCAAAATATTATTTTGAGAATCTACCCATGTTACATTTCAGGTATGGCCATCTCGATCATTGCATGGAGGCTTGCCTATAGAAGCATATGACAACAATGTCAAAGGTAGATCTAATCCTTAGATCACTGGAGGATGCATCCTCCTGGCTCTAGTCTTTCGTAGGTGGACATCACCATCAAATAGATCATTCGGTCGATAGAACTGGTGCATCCTCTTCGCTCTAGGCTTTCGTATGTGGATAACAAAATATCATTCGATTGATAGCACCAGTCCTTGAATGTTGGATCAGGACCAAGAAGCCTATGACAATACCATTGAAGGTAGATCCAACCCCTCCCCATCTTGAATGTTAGATCAGGACTGATCGCCACATCAGTCAACACAATCTCCACTATCCGATCTAGTAAGTCGAATCAATAGCCATGATGAATCATTTCGAAACCCTAAACTTAACCCACGCTAATTTTGATCACCATACACTTCTATCCTTAATGTCAATCAAATGTCTGCCAATCATGCTACTATACCCCACTCATTAGACACAATCCCCCTTGACAACTCCCTACCGATTACATACTACCACCTTAACACACACAACACACCCATTACACGTTACCATCCTGACATGCACATCAACACAATCACGACATTCCACAACTCTAGCAACACTCATACTAACTTTCCTCCTGTATAGGTGACATCACTAGCAATCATACCCCATGGCATTTAACACCCATACCATCTTCAACGGTTGTGATGAAACCATCACCTCACAACTTTCACATATAGCTCCACATGGCTTGCAATATCGTAGGATGAAAACTATGTGATCTTATTCCCGTCATTGAAGAGAAGAAGCACTCTTGGTAGACTTACGTTTTAGTCATCGATTGGAAGGCTCCTTGCAACAACAGATGTCCAAATCAATATCATCATCGCACCGCCCCACATAAGTCACCAATCACCAAGACCAAGTTGCAGGATCCACATACGAATTGTCACATGCAGACATGGTTCGAGCAATCATGAAATGTTATCAGAGGTCAAAGAAAGTGCTATAAACAACACTGCAATCAAATTCCAAGGATGAACAGTAGGACCTTGAACTATTCCCAATCTAGAGTTTAGACCACAATCACTAGGGGAATGGAAAGGCCAAAGCGATTTACTTCACTTCCACTCACCCCTCAGAGCAAAGTCTAAGGGAAGGGCAAAGGTCAAACATGTAAAATGGTTTTTTCTCCTATATATATTAATTACACTATTCGATAAGCCATTAGGTTGTGAGTGTTCGCCTTCGTCTAGATTTCCAACCCCCATGAAACTAATCATGTGAAATTGTTGTGGGGCATGCAGAAGTAAAGCTTTTTATTGTCTCACAAGATGCATACATTACCACCCAAACCTCATTGTTTTGATGGGAACACACACAAACAAGAAGAGATCACAAAAGGTAATCCGACATATGGGGCGACAATGGAAAGGTGTGTTCGAGGATAGTACAAGTTCAATATGTGGAATATCTTGGCACTCAAATGTCGTATAAGCAATCAAATATTGATTACGCCATACGTTCTTCACGTCATGGTTTCAAACAACTCTTTTCTCCTCTCTGATGTTTATGCAATCATTTTGCTAATCTTATGTTTGGCTTTATGAAACCCTCTTGCAATTTTATCACTCAATGACTTTTCATGACTTTTGATTTAATTGTGTCATGCATCCTTTTGAAAAATGAGGTGACTCGCCTTTTTGTCTTATGAAATCAAATCTCTCCTTTGTTTCAGTGATCTCTAACCAAAAGCTGCTCGACATTCCTCAGTTTGGCCATCAATTTACATGATATAATAACTAGAGGGACTGGGCTAGAATCCTTTGTAAACTAGATAGGTATATTTTAAATCATCACTAGCTTTGCACCTTTCCAAACTTCTTCCTGCACACCATAGATAAATGTGCATCTGATCACACACCAATAATGTTCGACAAAAATCACTCTAAAATGAAACTTTGATCCTTTAACTATGATCACTTCTGATATTAACATAATGAATCTGCAAAGATTATTAAGTGGGTATAGAACACAACAACCTCCTCATCACCAGACATTATTATTCACCAAGCCCTATAGTCAATTAGAATATGCACTCTTTACCAGAATCACCATAGCCCGGAGAAATTAGAAAATACACTCAAACTAGCCCAACAAAAACATCAACTCTCTTGACTTAAAGGACTCTTCTAGCGGATTCGATCAAAATGTAATAATATCTCTCAAATCCTTGTACAACCAACATGTTGCTTACATGCGTCAAATCAATAGCAAATGGTGGAGCAATTTCCAAATATATTTGATACAAGATGGTGATAAAAACATCATCTCATTCTTCCATCTTAGAACAATGATCAGACATAAAGATAATCATATTGCTTGGATCCAAGATACCGATGAAAATAATACTAACAAAGACAAAATATGCTCGGCCTTCTAGAACATTATCAACAATTATGGACCTATAATCCTTGCTCGCCCATCGACCTCTCCCTTTGTTCGGACTTGTCATCACTCCCCACTCTATGGTAAGCCCAATTGATCGTTAGGGTCATTGATCAAGAAATCAAGGACTACCTTTGGAAGATGCCAATGGGGAAGGCATCAGGGCTTGATGGCTTCACAATGCTAGAAAGTTGTTGGTCATATTTATATGAAAATGAGAATTTATCACGTTTTAGATGAAATACTAGTAGTTTTCTCATTTTTTTATGTATTTACAATATTTCAAAATCTCAGATCATCCATGGAGGTGAAGAGTTGTTTAGGAAAGGAAGAATCGAGGCGATGGAGGCAAGGCAACAAGTGGGGGCACTTGGACATATATCACCATGGAGTCACTAGAGGACAAATCCTCTGCATTATTAGACCTACATATTCCTTTTTAGCAGACATTGAAAACTTCTTTCAGTTGAAAAGTGGACAGAAGAAGATAAATGGAGAAGGGAGACTGCCAAAAAAGGAGATTCCAACTTATTTCATTCGCAACTTGGAGAAGATGGGGGCTGAGAAAGAAGATTATGTAGCAGCACCTTTTATTTATTTTCTTTTTTTAGTATCCATGGACATGAAGGCTGCATTATCTTCTTATATGATGAACAATTAATCAGTTAGCTAGGACTAAAATTTCACCATAAGAATAAGTAGTTTTTACTACCAAAGATATCATTGCCAATTTATCACAAATTTGTCGCTAATTATATTTTTGTTTTTAAATATTACTTTTATGAACTTTATGTTATGTAGCAGTCATTTATCTAGTGTAAGTTGATATAACTATTTCGTTGTTGTGCTTTGCTATTTTTTATGAGCGCGTCTTTTCTGATAATGTCGAATAATTCTTCTTGTTGAACTCCTTCGACCAAGAGGATATTACCTTCCTCAGCATTGGTCCAAGAACCAAGAAGTTGTACTAATGCTGATCGAAAAGGTGCACTGAGGTCAAGTTGGGTTATAGTTGGGTTACGTCAAAGAGGTGGCTAATGGTTCATGTCAAGTAAGGTTGAGAGGTAAGTTTGGAGCATTTTCAAAATTTTCTTTAATTTTTCTCAAATCGACCTTGGGAATCTTTTCCCGAGAGGAAGTATCTATGCCATTGCAATTCAATATGAGCCAAGAGGTTGACTAAATTTCCATTTACGATACTAGAGATCCCCAGGTTCGAAAGTTGAATCACCATGGAAGGTAACCCCTATTTGGATACTTTGTTTGATAGTAGTTTTTGTTGCTCGAGTATTTGAGTTTTTAGACATCAATCTCCCTGCCTGAGAGGGTAATCTTATTCCTTAATCGTAGCATATAGGACAAAAGGTCATGCTATGATTTAGTTGTGTTAAAAGGCTGAGAGGTGAGCTTGGTGCATTATCGAATTTTATTATTACATTAACTCGGTCCTAGTCATCTCTGTTCAAAAGGGTCAATCTTTGCGACTGAGAACTAGACCAATAGGTTGGTTGTGTTTTACTTTACGACAAAAGAGATACCCAAGTCCGAAAGTGGGGGCACTCTGGAAAGTGACCCCACATGGATACTTTGACCCCTAAAGTGCCTAAAGACCATGAGAAAGTAATGGATATGTTCTATGTGATATTTCCAATCATGTGAATCTTGAAGTTAAACAAGCATGAGAGTGACTTGACCTCGGGAGATGATTACTAGGGAGCGGGATCATCCATGGGTGAAAATATCTGCTGCCATATTCTATGATTTTCACCGATTCTAGAAATATTTTCTTGAAGCAATTCCCAAGCCATAGTGTTCATATTTACTATCTTTTATCCCTATCTTAATTTCTTCTTTTTGTCTTATTTTTTGCTTATATTAAAAACTCATAAATTAGTGTAGTGTAATGGCACTTTATTTCATTAAGCCATTTTAGTACTTCCTTAGAGTTGGCTTTTCATTCAAAATAATTTTAATCAAGTGTGAGTTTTTGACTTTGTCCCTATGGATCGAACCTTAAGTACTTCAGAGATTGTTGTGTGCTTGCAATCTCGATTTATGTGCTGAGAAATTATAAATTTTAAAATTGGTTTTAGAACTTTATATCGAGTGAAGTCACTTCCTCAAGGAGGGGCACTTCGAGATTTATGTATCACCTGATACCCACTATGGATTTCTGTATTTTGTGATATTATGCACTTTAGACCCTCACACCACATATTTCAAAATCATTCACTAACCAAAGGGACCCTTATCTATTCATCCTCATGTCATAAATTTTCTTATCAATTAAGCACTCATATCAAGGTTCAATTATGCCTTTGCTATATATATATATATATATATATATATATATATATATATATATATAAGCAGAGGTCGAAAGTGTCACATGTCAAACTCTCATAAATTGGATATATAAAATGATAATACTTTCATTATATAAACATGGATATTTAAAAGTTAGTTATTAAAAATATATTATTATTTATAATTTAAAATTCTATATTTGTAACTATAAATAGAGGGTCTTTCAATGTTCATTTGCATACAACTCCTTCTTTGAAGGCAAACAATACTTGAGGGCCTAAAACATAGGTATGTGCATGATAAAAAAAATTACTTATATATAATTTTTTTCGTCCAAAAAAATGTTATAGGAAAATTTATTTATATGTAATTTATTTCTCTCTAAGAAAAAATGTTAAATGGTACGAGGGGCTTTTAGTTTTCATTTGCATACTCGACATCCTCTTTAAAGGTAAAGAGTATGTGCGGACCAAAATATTATACTATGATATGAAGTTGGTTTTTAACAACATGCATTTCATACTCTAATGAATATAAACAAAAGTTAAAGACATTATTCAACTACTATAAATTAAGCATTTTTTCTATAACAAACAATATATGAAATAAATGATATACTTTTTGTGTTATTTATAATCATATATTATTTTCACTAATGATTGTTTTTAGTTGTATATAGTTTTTTTTTTGTAATCATTGTTATTATCGTGTCAAGGGGATAGAAAGTTTACATATATCAAATATTTTATGTTGAATAGTTTGTTATAAATCGATATAGGATATATAATCAATTAATAATAAAATAATCAACCAAGCTTAATCATTATGCTATTATTATTATTATTAATATTTTGTTAATTTATTATATATATGTATATGTCATAGTTCCATAAATACGTAATCACTTAATAATAAAATAGTCAACAAAACTTAATCATTTCATTATTACTATTAATAGTTCATTTATTATTATATGTATATAAAAAATATTGTGTTAATAATATTCAAAAACATATATTATTTCTACTAATAAGTTTTAGTTGTATATAGTTAATTTTTTATTGTTATAATATTATTATTCTATAAAGAAGATAGAATACTTATCCATATCAATCATTTAACAACTATGATTCTTCAGCATTTTAGTATTATTGAATAGTTTGTTATAAACCCATATAAAATATGTAACGAACTAATAACAAAATAATAAATCAAACTTAATCATTATGTTATTATTAATAGTTTGTTAATGTATTATATGTATATTTATATGTCATAGTTCGCTATAAAACTAATATCGAATACTTAATCACCTAATAACAAAATAGTCAATCAAACTTAATAATTTTGTCATTATTATTAAAAAATTATTAATTTGTTATGACAAGTATATCTAGATGTTTGTTTACATATATATTTTTTTGTGATAATAATATTTATAATCATATAATATTTATATTAATAAGTTTTAGTTATATATAATTTTTTTTGTTATCGAGTTGTTATTCTATCAATGAAATATAAGGCTTGCACATACCATTCATTTAATAATTATGTTTTGTATTTATTTAAATTTTATTGAATAGTTTGTTATAAATCGATATAAGATACGTAATCAGTTAAAAACAAAATATTAAACCAAACTTGATCATTTTGTTATTATTATTAATAGTTTATTAATTGATTGAGATATTCTAATAAACTAATAACAAATTATTCAAAAGCTATCATATATAAAGATACCTGAATCAAAAGCTTGCAATGATAATATATATATTATTAACAATTAATAAAGAACAATCAACATTTTAATTATAATATTATGATAACAATTATAATGAACTAATATTCATTAAAATAATAGTTTAATAAATTTAATAAGTACAACATCATTTAATGATAACAATTTTTTTGTTAAAGTTAACACGTATATAATTCATTTATATCCATATTTATATATCTATATAAAAGAAAATCTAGAATATGCGAGTATCACTCTCTTATGAAGTTATGTGTCACTAAAATTGGTTTTTAAAGGAAAAATGGTAAAGTATGTTAGCTATGACATATACTAATAAATAAACTAATTTATAATAATGATTAATATATATATCATAATAATATTTTAAGTGTAATTAACAAGATTATATATATTTATATAAAAGCAAAGTTAAACTTGTTAAATTAAAACTCTCACAAATTCACCTATTATTATATTTTAAAATGATAAAAGGTTAAATTATGTTTGTTATAATGAATAACAATAATATATATAAGCATAAGTAAAAAGTGTCGCATGTAGAACTCTCATGAATTCAAGTATAAAATGATAATATGTTAAACATATAAATAATCAAAAGTTAGTTATTAAAAACACATATTTTTATTTATCCAATTTCTATTAAAATAATATATTTGTAGCTATAAACAGTGGGGCTTTCAGTTCCCATTAACATACTCGATGCTTTCTTTCTTTGAAGTGAAAGAGTACGTACAAACTTACAAATATAAATTTGTACATGATAAAATAACATACACATATATGCATATATATAATTTCTCTCTATTGAATAAAAATATTAAATTTTATATAATATATATAATGATATATTTTTAAAATTAGGTTCTCATATATATGTAGAGTTAAAAACTTGCATCTCCCTAATTATGCTATTTATTTTTTCGGTGATATAATGATGATGATATTTATTGGTGATTAATATAAATATGATTAATTTTTAAATTATATTATTATGATAATTTATATCAACATCTTATATATAAACAAATGTTAAGATATGATATGAATAAAATTTGATACATAATTTTTGTTGGAATTGTTAAAATAGAATCATGATATTAAAAGTTTAGCTATGAAAATATATAATGTTGTTTATTTATATTTTAAGTTATAAATTTATAAATTTTTTAAGTTATAAATTTATAATTTTTTTAAATTTTAATAATATGCATTCTAATTTAATTTCACATTTTATATTTATTGCATGAAAACAATTAAATAGATTTATAAAAGAAACCATGTGCACTTGATTAGGTTGATTTATGATAAAAATATTTCATTGATGATTAATAATATTTTGGATATATTAATAATATTATATGTATCTATACATATATAAAAGCAGAGGTTAAAAGTGTCATGTGTCGAGCTCTCATAAATTGAATGTATAAAGTGATAATATTATAATTATATAATCATGGATACTCAAGAGTTAGTTATTAGAAAATATATGAATTTATTTATTTGTATTTTTAAATTTTACATTTGTGACTATAAATAGAGGACTTTCATTTTCATTTGCATACTCCACACCTTCTTTGAAGGCATAGAATATGTGTTGATCTACAAATAGATCTGTGCATGATAAAAAAATATTTATATATTTTTTTCTCCATCTATATGATTTTATTTATTTATATTTTTAAATTCTATATTTGTAACTATAAATATAGGAACTTTTAATTTCATTTGCATACTCCACATTTTCTTTTAAAATTAGAAAAGATTTGTAACGCTCCCAAATCGACCCCCGCTATGTGGCGAAGACCAACCTGGAGACGCTACGATATACTATGACTTTGACCATCATGTTGACCATATCTCAATAAAAAACTGAGACACGTCAACGGAAGAAAGAATAAAAGAGGAAATAAAGAAAAGAATAACTTAAATTTGCGGAAGTCTAAAAAGTGGTTATATCATTTCTAAGGAATATAATAAGGTTTTACATCATGAATCTATAAATGCGGAAGGAGAAGAAACTAATAGGCCCCGTGGTTCATGTGCTTTCTTGCCGCCAGAGCTTCGTCACTACACACCGACTCAACACCGTCACTGACCTGGTCCTATGAAAATCAGACACAGGGAAGGAAGTCCTCCCGTAAGTTTTACAGCCTAATGGGGAACCACATGATATACAATGCATAACTTGAATAAAGAAAATCAACGGTAAAGTAAAATACTTATATTGAATAGAAGGGATAACATGGGAGCATCACATATAATCATAAGAGATATAAATCGATATCATAAAGCAATAGGATTCAAATGATGCTTAGTAAACTTGAAATCATGAGCATGCTTGAAAATTATAACGATAACTTGACTTGACGTTCATGCTTGCTTGTTTTGTCCATACTTGTTAATCTTGTTTCATGTTTAGAAATCATGGTGACTTTAGGTATTTTTAATTCTTGGGGTATGCCGAGCAAACGATACAGTCGTGTGTGGTCAATGGGTGATCGAACCATGACCAAAGGAGCGACCCTTAACTTGAGGCAGTTGGCTTGGACTGGCAACCCATTTATTATTTTCTGTCTGAACTTATTAATCATTTTTAAAAACTTATTACTCTTTGTTCTTCTTTCAATGCAGACAATGAAATCAACGAGAAATAAACTATTTAAAGAATTAATCTTGAAAAAATATCAAGGGTGGATCTCGATGAGGGCAGAAAATAGGATCAGTTCTATACAGGTAATATTCAAATCGAAAAGTGGATTAATTAATAAATCTAATAATAATAGGATTACTGGAAATCAATCAACCGATTCTGGGAAAATGATTGACCGATTGGCTTCAGGTCAGACCGACCGGTGGATTGATTCTGGGCTAATTCGATCGGTCGATCCGTTCAGTTGAATGGTCGACCGGTAGGCAGAGATCGATCGACCGATGGGCAAGGATCGGTCGACCGGTCGATATAACAAAATCGACTGTAGGTCATTATATCGGTCGATCGGTGTTTAACAATGCACCAGATTCGGTCGACCGGTAGGCATCCTGCAGAAACTCCAAATCACAAACTTTCTTAAAATCCTTAATACAATCTCAACTTAAACTAGATCCTAACTCCTAGCAATCAATCAAACAACAATAGAACAAAACAAATAAAACAATAATTCAAACAATTAGAGAAAATCAAGAATCAACAATCAAAACGATAACTTGGAGCATTCTTCTTCTTTTCTTCGTTTCGTAAATGATTAGGGCATGGGTTAGAACAATTAAGAGGTCATGCAAGGTGATTTCAGTTCACCCACCTCTGTTCACGATTAATCCTTTCTTTGATTCATCGGAATCCTATCGATCACGTCCCCTGCTTCCTCCCTGTTTTCCTGCGGCCTCTGTCCCTGTTCTTCCTCTCGATCACCGTCTGCAACATTCTAGCAAAGAGGGCATGAGAAGGACAGAACGTGAGAAGATGATGGGAGAAGAAAGAGTTCCTTTACTGCTTGAAATTGAGACGAGAGGGGAGACGTCTCTGCTCGGTCGTGCACAGGGCGACAGCAAGGGGAGAAGGGAAAAAGACTCATGAGGTTTAGGGGCCAAGGGTTTATGCCTGATGGATTTCTATCTATTTAATTCCTCTCTTATTTAATCTTGTGTATTTGTTTCATCTGATAAGATTCCTTTCCTACTTAGATTTGATATACTTCTCCTATTGAACTAAATCTTATGTTTCTAGCCGGCCTCTCCTATTTCGAGTCTGATTTCATTTTTTTTATCTTTCATTTTGGTCAGTTATTACATTCTTATCCCCTTAAAAGAAAATTCATCCTCGAATTTTGCACTAAGTAGAGGGCTTACCGAAAAGGTGAGGGAATTTTTTTGGCATATTTATGACTCTAGCTCCCATGTAACGTCATCGCCATGATGGAAATACCAAGCTACTCTGACCATGGTTACGTCCCTTGTTCTTCTGACGTTGCACCTTGCGCTCCACTATGTGCATTGGAAACTCAACGAAGATCAAGTCTACGAATTCTTAATGTCATGCATCAACATCTTATAGAATTTCTGATGCTATACTTTTTTCACATTGACATGCTGGGTACTTAGGACATATTTTTGTATCTCCATGTTTCAGGTCATTACTATTTGTTCATCCTTTTACATATGTGTACTTCTCAAATGGATCGTAACCCAGACTTATAATATTCATCTCGTATTGCTCTCTTTAGGACTTTATCATTTGGTTTCCACATGTTTAGTTCCTTCAACATTTCATACGCAGCCTCATGAAGTCTAGAGAGCATCACTTGTATCTGAGTGTATGTGCAACCGAGTTCATTTTTTTTTACTGAAATGGTACTTCATGGAGAACTCAGAATCTTTCAAACTTCATGTCATCTTCATTGTCACATATTAGCGTACTACTAAAAGAAAGCATACCTAAGACTCTTTTGATCGATGAACACTTCAATCTTTTCTACATAAATGTAGGCATGGTTTGAACACAATATTCATGAGAACCTAAAGGTTTGAGGGGTGTTCTTAGTCCAATGGCATCGCTCAATTTATAGTGATCATTCATTGCCAGGAAAATTATCTTCATTACATCTTCTTCAGCAACTCGAAACTGTTAGTACTCACTCCATAGATCGATCTTGAGAACACCTAGCCTTAAATAGGTCATTTTTGCATAGTAATAGACACTTATGTCTTGATGGTTGTTTTATTTAACAACTTGTTAATAAATCTCTAAATTCATAAAGTCATCATTCTTCTTTACAAAAGAAGTGGAACATCTAAAAATGAGACCCTCCGTCTCATAAACCCCTCGTCTTACAGTTATTAAATTTGTCTTCTCGGTTCATGTGTCATGGGGCCTTGGAAATCAAGGACATGCTTGAAAGGAGGTCGATATGACACTCAACTTCTTACTATAACTTTTAGATCTTTGAATACTGGCAACTATCTTCTTTCTTTTGCATAATGCTTATATATCTTAGGAGGAAGAATCAAATAGGAATCCTATCATAATCTTCCTAAGAAGTTTCTAGCCGATGTGAAGAATAGATCTTATCTTCAATCGTTATTAGTATCACTAGCATGAACTTTATGGTATGAAGTTATTTCCATAGGGTCGTCCTTATTGGGTAGCATATGTCATGCAAGGATCAATAGGTTCACTAAGAACGTTGTCCATCATTGTAGATAATGGCATCATCATATGATTCGATAAAATTGATAATAGAACATGTCAATTTAGATCAATAACTTTCACGATGACTTATGTTTGATGTGGCCCTACTCTAAACATCATCATAAAAAGAATACTTCTTTGATTGATTATCATATCAATGATATAAAAGGAAATCACATATAAGATGAAGAATAGGTATTTGATCAAGTCATTGAATCAATACTTCATCATCTTAACAGTATGGTTAATGTAAGTGTGATATGAAAAAGATATGAAGTGGCCATATGAGGTATGTCAATTGTCACATCCTGGGATCATCCTATAGTCATAGAGTACTTCATCCTAAATCATCATGGATATTTGGATCAGATAGGAAAGAATCCTAAGGGTCTAACAAAATCAAATATCATGGGTTAAGAGTCATCATCATAATCATTTAGCTTTTGAGTGGAAGACATAACTTATTTGACTTACATTGATCTGTTTCTTGCAATGTCAGATCATATAGTACAATCTAGTTCTTAATGAACAAAATCATTTGTGCATATTATCTAACATAAGTCCTTAGTAAAACATCATGAATGCAAGTGAACACATGGAATGAATTCAACAAATAAGACAGAAAAACAAAACAATCAACAAAATAGAAGACAAGCAATTATTTTTCTTCTTTGCGCATCATTTTATTGTCCTTTGCATTAACGATATCTTGTAGCACATGGGAGAGGGTCGGGATAACTTCAAGGTCGAAAAGGGAAAATCAATCCATATATAAAACTTATGATCAAATCATGAGTGGTCCCCCTTGATCAAGACAAAATCTTGAACATTTTTCATCATATTGACGTAGAGGCATCTTAGAGGACATTTTATGTATCATTGGCTTGCTTAACCCATTATCTAAACATATATATGCTTTCTTTTCCTTCTTGAACCATCAACCATGATTATATGATTAATTTCCCTATACGATTTGGACATTATTATGAAAACTAATAAATGCATCCATAGTCAAGATAAATTAATTAATTTTTTTTTAGTTTACTTCATAATCATCCTTCTCCGGTGCATAACTTACTTCTCCAGTAATTTTGTAGGGGACTTATAAAATTCCTCATACTTTACCCTAACCCCCCTCCCCCACATACTTTCTATTTTTTTTTTCTCACCTGATGTTTTGATCTTTTAAGACCTAATGGTTGGGGGCTCATATCGTCCTTAAGCATATCTCAATTAAAAGACTTTAAATCTTTTCAAAATTTCTAACATCCATTTAACCCTTTCATGCATTGCTTATTCTTATATAATTCTTTTATCAACCATATTAGTTTATTTTGGAAAGATATTTACACTATGATGATAGAGAATTCATTCTTAATAATGGCTATATAAAATTATACTTCATATGAATAAAATTTCAAGTCTACTATATACTAAACTAAGTTAATTAAATCTATTTATTTATTTATTTATTTATCTTTATATATTTATAAGTATACTATGTTATATGTATGTATGTGTATGCGTATGTTAGATCTAAATATTTGATTAACTTAGATAGTCACTTATTTATTGAAAATTTCTTCTAACATTTATTCAAGCCAATGTGACCTCTGAACCTTTTAAACTTCTATATTTGCTCATCCCTACATGATTCTTAGACAGCTCACTAATACTTAGATTCTTGTCTAACAATATTTCATAAACTGGAACATGATTAATAATCCTAATTCCTATTTCCATTATAGGGAATTCTAATTAGAAATTCGTATAACCAATTTGGATTTACTTAGGACCTTTATCAACATAATATGGGAGTCATATGACGTCTAAGGCGCAAAAAGTGTTATGGGTCCCTACTTATCAACATATAAACTAATTCATTAACCCCTATCTTGGTAAATCAATAGAATCACATAAGTCATATCAATAAATCATAACTTAAGCATGCTTGGTTTCATATCATCTCACACCTACTTGTTGTGTGAGGCGAACATTTTGTTTACTCCTATAATTCTCTTGTCTCTTTCTTAAATCTATATCTCTTTGCAAATGTTATGCCTACTCATTTTTCTCTTCATACTACTGCAGTCAGCAGAAGAAGTCTATGAGTAAGTGGTCATGAAAGAGATAGAAAACAAAAATTATAAGAAACAATTTTGTTTCTTATATTTTCATTCTTTAGATATCTGTAGGACCAATTCTTCATGTAGATAATGATTATCCACATGTTTGTTACTTATTTTTTTTCCAATTCTTCATAACCTTTATAACCTTTTGTATGATTACTAGCACCATTTAGGTTGATTCCTATCATGCAAAATAACCTCCTTAAGAATCAACTAATCATATGAAATATGTATCAATACATCAATAAAGAATAACATAAAGCAAAAAATATCTTACTTGTACTTTACGGTGGAGGGTGTGACGACTGCTCGGCGATAGCACATGAACCAATATCATAGTATACTATACACTAGGACGTCAAGAGAGTCCTGTCCTTGGGCTCTGATACCATAAATATAACGCCCCCAAATCGACCTCCGCCACGTGACGAAGATCAACCTGGAGACGCTACGGCATACTATGACTTTGACCATATCTCAATAAAAAATCGAGACACATCAGCGGAAGAAAGAATAAAAGAGGAAATAAAGAAAAGAATAACTTAAATTTGCGAAAGTCTAAAAAGTGGCTATATCATTTCTAAGAAATATAATAAGGTTTTACAACATGAATCTATAAATGCGAAAGGAGAAGAAACTAATAGGCCCCGTGGTTCATGTGCTTTCTTGCCGTCAGAGCTTCGTCACCACACACCTACTCAACACCACCACTGACCTGGTCCTGTGAAAATCAGACATAGGGGAGGAGGTCCTCCCGTAAGCTTTACAGCATAGTAGAGAACCACATGATATACAATGCATAACTTGAATAAAGAAAATCAGCGATAAAGTAAAATACTTATATTGAATAGAAGGGATAACATGAGAGCATAATATATAATCATAAGAGATATAAATCGATATCATAAAAGCAATAGGATTCAAATGATGCGTAGTAAACTTGAAATCATGAGCATGCTTGAAAATCATAACGATAACTTGACTTGACGTTCATGCTTGCTTGTCTTGTCCAAACTTGTTAATCTTGTTTCATGTTTAGAAATTATGATGACTTTATGTGCCTTTAATTCTTGGGGTATGTCGAGCAAACGATACAGCCGTGTGCGGTCAATGGGTAATCAAACCATGACCAAGGGAGCGACCCTTAACTTGAGGCACTTGGCTTGGACTGGCAACCCATTTATTATCTTCTGTATGAACTTATTAATCGCTTTTAAAAACTTATTACTCTTTGTTCTTCTTTCAATGCAGACAATGAAATCAATGAGAAATAAACCATTTAAAGAATTGATCTTGAAAAAAATCAGGGGTGGGTCTCGGTGAGGGTAGAAAATAGGATCAGTTCTATACAGGCAATATTCAGATTGAAAAGTGGATTAATTAATAAATCTAATAATAATAGGATTACTGGAAATCGGTCAACCAGTTCTAGGAAAACGATCGACCGATTGACTTTGGGTCGATCGACTGGTCTATTAAGATCGGTCGATCGGTGGATTGATTCTGGGCTAATTTAATCAGTTGATCCATTCAGTTGAACGGTCGACCGGTAGACATCGATCGACCGATGGGCAAGGATCGGTCGACCGGTCGATATAACAAAATCGACTGTGGGTCATTATATCGGTCGATCTGTGTTTAACAATGCACCAGATTCGGTCGACCGGTAGGCATCCTACAGAAACTCCAAATCATGAACTTTCTTAAAATCCCTAATACAATCTCAACTTAAACTAGATCCTAACTCCTGGCAATCAATCAAACAACAATAGAGCAGAACAAATCAAACAATTAGAGAAAATCAAGAATCAACAATCAAAAAGATAACTTGGAGCCTTCTTCTTTTCTTCGTTTCGTAAATGATTAGGGCATGTGTTAGAACAATTCAGAGGTCATGCAAGGTGATTTCAGTTCACCCACCTCTGTTCGTGATTAATCCTTCTTTTGATTCGTCAGAATCCTATCGATCACGTCCCCTGCTTCCTCCTTGTTTTTCCTGTGGCCTCTGTCCCTGTTCTTCCTCTCGATCACCGTCTGCAACATTCCAGCGAAGAGGGCATGAGAAAGATAGAACGCGAGAAGGTGATGGGAGAAGGAAGAGTTCCTTTACTGCTTGAAATTGAGACGAGAGGGGAGACGTCTCTGCTCGGTCGTGCACAGGGCGACAGCAAGGGGAGAAGGGAAAAAGACTCGTGAGGTTTAGGGGCCAAGGGTTTATGCCTGATGGATTTCTATCTATTTAATTCCTCTCTTATTTAATCTTGTGTATTTGTTTCATCTGATAAGATTCCTTTCCTACTTAGATGTGATCTACTTCTCCTATTGGACTAAATCTTATGTTTCTAGCCGGCCTCTCCTATTTCGAGTCCAATTTCATTTTTTTATCTTTCCTTTTGGTCGGTTATTACAAGATTTCTTTTTTATTTTTCTTATTTTTTTAGTTCCTTATATATGGGTTGAAAGTGTCACATGTCGAGCTCTCATAAATTCAATGTATAAAGTGATAATATTATTATTATATAATCAAGGACACTCAAGAGTTAGTTATTAGAATATATATAATTTTATTTATTTATATTTTTAAATACTACATTTGTGATTATAAATAGAGGACTTTCAATATGTGCGGATAGATATGTGCATGATATATATATATATATATATTCTCCATCTATATGATTTTATTTATTTATATTTTTAAATTTTATATTTGTAACTATAAATATAGGAACTTTCAATTTCATTTGCATACTCCACGTATTCTTTGAAGGCAAAGAATACGTGTGTATATATAAATATAGATCTATGCATTATAAAAAAAATTATATATAATTTTTCTCCATCTAATAAAAATATTAAATGTTATAATAAGAAGTACTTATATATAATTTCTCATGTAATAAAATATTAAATATTATATGGGGCTTTTATTTTATATTTGCATACTCGATACCCTCTTTGATGACAAAAAATATGCGCGGATCCACAAATATATGTGCATGATAGGAAAATACTCATATATAATTTTTCTTTATCTAATAAAAGATATTAAATGTTATAATTTATATATACAAGGAAAGGCTAAAAAATATATGTTATCATCTGAAGTTCAAATCAAAAGACATGGATTTCATACTCTAATGATAATATATATTGATGATTAATGTATGTATCATCTAAATTTTAAATATATTATTATGATACTATGCATCTTATGTGTGTGTGTGTGTGTGTGGGGGGGGGGGGGGGGGGGGGGGGGGTGGCACGCGTATTTAATATGAAAAAAGTAACATATGGAATAAATGAAATATTTTTGTAATATTTTAATTGTTTATACTAATAATCTTTAGTTGTATATAGTTATTTTCAGGTGTTATCAGGTTGTTATTTTATCAGGATATAAAATATTTGTGCATATCAATCATTTTATAATATCAAACAAAATAATCATTTTACTATAACAAAAATTAGTTATAGATAAAAGAATGTGTGCATGCTTTCTCTCAAGAACAAAAATATTTTTTATAAATTGTATATACAAATTGTGTATTGTACATCATGTGATGTACAAATAAAGGGGCTTACCATTTTTATTTGTATACTTGAGTCCCTATTTAAAGTCAAAGAGTACGTGTGGACATATGAATGTATACATGTGCGTGATAAAAAATATTTTACTATAATATCATAATGATATTCAAAAGTTCATTATGATATATATATATTCATATTTTAAAATTTAACATTTATATTTTATGATATAGAAGAGTATGTGCATATTTCTAAGTGTAGGTCTCTATGTGCTAACAAAATATTATATTTATACGAATATGTCTAAGTAAAAGACTTACATATTTGATCTTATAATAATAATTATATTTGTTATTAATAAAAATCATCAGTATTTTAATTATATTATTATGATAATAATTGTAATAAATTAATATTCACAAAATTATTACTATATGGTAAAATTAATAATATCAATGGATATCACATCATTTAATGCTAAAAACTTTTTTGTTGGTTATTGAAGTTGGCAAATATATAATTCATTTATATCCATATTTATATATCTATGCAAAAGAAAAGATAGAAAATACTAATCATCATTATCTCATTAAACTATGTATCATTATAATCATGGATATTCAAGAGTTAGTTATTAGAAAATATATAATTTTAAGCTATGTATCATTAAAAATGTTTTTTTTTAAATGAGAGCTTATAAAATATGTTAGTTATGTTATCTATGTTCCATATATAATATAATTTATAATTTAAAAATTATATTTCCTTTATAATAAAAGATAAAATATTTATAAAAGAATAAAGTTATATATTTATATTGACACGTAACTATGTATTATATATATATATATATATATATATATATATATATATATATATTTGTGTGTGTGTGTGCACGCGCGCGCGTGTTGAAGTAGAAGTTGCCAAATGAAAAACTCTTATGATGCCACATATGAAATAAAATCATATAATTAAATATTCTTTTAAATTATTATGAATGAGAATTGATCATGTACAATAAAATTAATATTTTTGTATCTATCTATCTATCAAATAAGCTTTT
Source organism: Pontederia crassipes (assembly GCA_030549335.1). NCBI lineage: Eukaryota > Viridiplantae > Streptophyta > Magnoliopsida > Commelinales > Pontederiaceae > Pontederia > Pontederia crassipes. The sequence goes on along the minus strand of CM060193.1, from coordinate 53,163,485 downwards.
AGTTCACATTCAAAGGTTTCCAGATATAAATGAAATGAGATAAAATGAAAATGGAAGCATATTCAACTATGTAATTTAATCTCACATTTGAAGTTTATAATATGAAATGGATAAGATGGACTATAAAATAGGAAGAATTCACAAACTTTATAGCTCTCTTTCCGGATTAGGACAATCAATATCAATAAGTTTTAAGACTTAAAGACAAAAGCATGTAACACCTAATTAAATAAAAAATTGTAAATAAATTCTAATACTAAGTTATATAGAAGCTAAACATAGCAATTATATTTCATGTCTATATTGTATTATAAAGAATAAAATACATTCCTATTGTTCCATTGAGAGCAACTCAAATGATGAATTAAAAAAAAAAAGAAAATTTTATGTATTAATAATAATCCACATTATATTTAGGGGGGGGATAAATGCTACCGGGCACACACAAAATAATATTTTTAAAATTACTTTTAAATAATATATTATTTATATCTATAATTACAACAAGAATAAACTAAATATTAATTTATATAAATATATCATATATTTTAGTTCGTCATGTAAATGTTATCAAACACTAAAAAGTAAAACATTATAAAAAAAAGTATAACAAAAGTGAGGATTTGCATGGAATGAACTCATTATAAACTTAAAAATTTGCCATCCATACTCAAGTAATAAAATTTAAAAAATTTATATTACTTATATTTCTTATTAAAATAAATGTTATCAACACCAAATATACACTTTTAGTTATATTAGATAAAATATTTAACTTCAATCATGTTTATATTTAATATATACATAACATGCATATATACACACACCTTAAAGACATTTAAAAGTTGGATGTAACCCTATCATGAAGTCATGTAATATGATCTAGATAATTGATGTTTTAAAGTTAGATCATGTATGATAAAAAAAATTAATTAATTTTTATGAATGCAAAATATAATTGTTTATATAGATTATTAATAGAAAGTTGTAATTATTAAGCATATATTTTAAAATAAATTATTATAAAAATATACTTAATTAAGAAAATTAGATGAAAAAATATAATTAAGTACAAAATTTAAAAAGATAGAGATAAGTAGTAAAAAAATTACATATCATTATGCTCTTTGTCATTTCATCATCAATCTCTCCATATACATATCATGTATATATAATTAAATGCAAAGGTAGAAGTTGTCCTATGACACTATTTCATTAAGCCACATATAAGGCTTAAAATATTTAAATAATTTTAACAGTTGTTTTAGTAAGATATATAATACTCTAATTCATTTACGTGATATATCTTTACATACACATAGAATGTCAAATATGATATTTTTACATTATCACATAGAAAATGAAATAGATAAAATAAAAAAGCAGAATAATAGACATTGTTAAAAATATTAAAATAAATAGTATTTACTTAATTCTAAAAGATGACATTGTTAAAACATATAGATATCAATTGCTATTTATATCTATATTATATCGAAATTAGAAAGATATATAGTTTGAAATGATAAGTCACGATATTTTTATATTTTCATATGTAAATTAACATCAATAAATAAAAAAATAGGTAATAGATGTTAACAAAGCATCAAAGTTAACGGGGGGCAAAGATAGAGTAAAAAATAATTAAAAACGAAAGAGAATGTAATAGATTTTAAAAAATGATTAGATAGTCTATAAAATTTATATCAAAATAAAATTTCTTATTTTATAATCAAAATTTATATTTAATTATGTGTCCTCCGCGTATCGCACGGGTCATCATCATACTAGCATATATAAAAGCAAAGGTAAAAGCATGGAGTATGAGAGCATGACAAGTGGTTTCATGACAAAATGACATGTGTCATCTATATAAAGTATTAATATTTAAGGTAATAATCTTACTTTATTTCAAATTATTAATAAATATCTATACTTCAAATAATATGGAAACAAATCAAGATATGTGATCTAATATGTAATCCAATAATCTTATTACGTGTCCAAAATGATCAGTATTTAATATTTGGTTTCCTATTTCAAATTAAATATGTAGGGCAACAATATTTAATTGAAATTTATGTCGAAATATTTAAGTGGAATTCTAATGGAAATATTTGAAATCTATTTAAAATTACACACACACACACACACACACACACACACATATATATATATATATATATATATATATATATATATAGTCTATTGCAAATTCTAATCCAAATCATATACTTATATACATGGAAACAAATCAAGGAATATAAAATTATTTTAAACTAATCCCCTATCCAATCCTAATATTGACACTATTTCACATCCTCATATGTATCTATTTTTTCAAATTTAAGACTAATACCAATACTAATATTTAATCACAATCGATCCCATATTCTAATAATCTTAATTCATAGTATATCCAATATATAATGTTTATTGTATAAATCTAATAATAATAATAATAAATTAAATATAAAAGATAAAATTAATTTGATTAGAAATAGAATTCTTTGTTTGATTAAATAAAACAAACATATAAATATAGTTTAAACTAATCCCATCCAAATCTAATACTTATCCTAATACTAACAATAACTACATATATTAATAATCTCAACCTATTTCAAATTCTAATCCTAAGCATAATCTTAGTGTTTTAATCATTGTATGTTGTCGGACTCAAAAGTTCGATCTACAAAACTATTTTAATTTATTCCTAATCTTAATTTGTATCCTAATACTAATATTATATGTAATATTTAATATCTTATGAATACTTATAATAAAATTTTGTTTTACAAAGCAATAATATTTATAATTAAGTTTGTTTATAATTTTTTTTCGAATTCAACATAGAGTTAAACATTAAGTGTAATTTTCTAATCGATATGTTTAATCAATTTCTTATAGAGGTTTTGTAAGTATATTCTAATCATAAAGTTGATTAAGTTCTGCTATTGATATAAATAAAATTAAATGACTCTGTACACATAAAAAATAATTCAACTTAAGCAGCTTTATAAGTTTTTTTGTTGAATTAAATAAAAAAATATATCATTTGGAGAATAAAAAAGAAATGTAGTATATGTCACATGTAACGCCCCCAAATCGACCCCCGCCACGTGGCGAAGACCAACCTGGAGACGCTACGGCATGCTATGACTTTGACCATCATATTGACCATATCTCAGTCAAGAACCGAGACACGTCAGCGGAAGAAAAGAAATGAAGATAAATTATAACTTTAATTGCGGAAGTCTAAAAGAAATAAAATAAGTTCTACATCATAAATCTAAAATGCGGAAGGTAAATGAAAACTAAATAACACTCTAAAAGCCCTATGGTTCATGTGTTGTCCTATCGCCAGAGCCTCATCACCACACGCCTACTCCACCACATTACTGACCTGGTCCTGTGGAAATCAGACACAGGGGAGGAGGTCCTCCCGTAAGCTTTACAGCCTAGTGGGGAACCACATGATATACAATGCATGACATGAATATAATAATCAGCGATAATTAATCAGGCTTAACTTGAGCATGAAAGATAACAGATAAGTATGATGGATCATAATAAGGATAAGATCAGCGATACCATGAATCATGAGGATCAATAGTGCATAATAAACTTGGAATCATGACATACTTGACTTGACTTGAACTTGAACTTGAACTTGAACATGAACTTGAACATGCATGTCGATCTTGGTTATTAATTAACAATCAGGGTGACTTTGAGGTGCCTTTAATTCTTGGGGTATGCTCAGCAAACGATACGGCCTTGTGCGAGTCAATGGGTGATCAAACCATGACCAAGGGAGCGACCCTTATCTTGATGCACTTGGCTTGGACTGGCAACCCATCATTAATCTTTCATCTGAACTTATTAATCACTTTGAGTATCTTTTCATTCTTTGTGTCATATGATGAAGGAGATATGATCGATATGAGATAAATCAAGACAAAGAGTTCATGTTGGAATTATAAGGAAATGAATAATGTTCATATCAAAATAAAGAGAGATTAATAAATGAATTTTTGCTGGATTTTACGCCCAAAGAATCTCCTCCTCCTTACGGCCGTAAAACCCTAATCATTTGGATTTTACGCCCAAGAATTTCTTTCATTTTACGGCCGTAAAAATTAATCTTTATTACGTTACGGCCGTAAAAACCCTATTTTCTATTCTACTTCGGCCGTAATAATTCAACTCTTATTTCGTTACGGCCATCATCTGTTACGCCCATCCGTTACGGCCTATCCCGTTACGGCCGTAAAACTATACTCTTCGGCCGTAACAATCCATCTTTCCTTTTCTCTCTCTTCGTCTCTCTCTCTCAACTTCTCGGATTTTTACGACCGTAAAACGCATCTGTTACGGTCGACATCTATTACGGCCGACATCTTCCCCTTTTTCTTTTCCATTTTATTACGGCCGAAATCTAACTCTTCGGCCGTAACAACCTATTTCCCTTTTCTCTCTCTTCTTTTCTCTCTATTCTTTTTACGGCCGAAATTATATTCTCTCTCTTCTTTTACGGCCGAAACTCTATTCTCTCTATCCCTTTTACGGCCGAAATTCTCTTCTCTCTCTTCTTTTACGGCCGAAACTCTATTCTCTCTATTCCTTTTACGGCCGAAATTCTCTTCTCTCTCTTCTTTTACGGCCGAAACTCTATTCTCTCTATTCTTTTTACGGCCGAAATTCTCTACCTCTCTATCCCTTTTCTCGACCGTAAGAAAATTACGGCCAAACAATTCTTACGGCCGTAATACTTCTACTTTTAAAAATTAAATTGCGTTATAAGACCGAAAATGAAATCCCTATCTAAATCTTACACCTTAGCAATCAATAATACAGAAATATAACAACAGAAAATAACTAGGCATGCAACAATCAACCAATCAAAGAATTCAAGAAAACAAACAATTAAAAACAATAACTTGAATCATATTCATATTCGTTTCATAACGATTCGGGCATGAATTGAGATAATTCAGAGGGCATGCAAGGTGATTTCGATTCACCCACCTCGGTTCGCGGCTAATCCGTTCTTCGATTTAGACCTTGAAATCCAACAATCAAATCCCCTGTTGTTTCTCTCGATAATTCCTGTTCCCTATTTCCTCTCCCTCTTGACCTCTGCCTACAATTGAAATTAGGAAGAATGAGAGAAGAAGCTCTCTGCTCGGTGCGGTCCGGACGTGCCAAGCAAAGGAAAAAAAAAAACACGGAGGGGATTCATGCATAAATCGTCCCCCACGCACCGGTCAATTGGAGGGCTTTTATAACTAATCCCCCTTTTTCTAATCCCATTATAATTTGATTAAAGGGATAAAAGTTTTTATTTCTCAAGTCCAATTTTAATTGGACTTTACGTTTATCCGGTGTTTGGCCGAATCTTACTTCATCTCTTTTCTTTTTTTTTTATCTTTTTGTTGGTTGTTACATCACATGCATGCTCATATTTTTAAAAAATTAGTTAGTTTTCTAAGAATAATATTTTATAAATAAAGATACAATGATAAAAGTTATCGGCAATGTCTTTATATACATATATATAATATTTAATATTTTTAAGGCAATAATATTTAATTTAATTTATGTCAAAATATTTAAGTGGAATTTCTAATGGAAATATTTGAAATATATTTAAAATTATATATAGTCTCTTGCAAATTCTAATCCAAATCATATACTTATATACATGGAAACAAATCAAGGAATATAAAATTATTTTAAACTAATCCCCTAACCAATCCTAATATTGACACTATATCACATCCTCATATGTATCCTATGTTTTCAAATTTAAGACTAATACCAACACTGATATTTAATCACAATCGATCTCAAATTCTAATCCTAAGCATAATCTTAATTCATAGTATATCCAATATATGATGAATATTTTATAATAGAAGTTTATCGTATAAGTCAATAATAATAATAATAATAATAATTATTATTATTATCATTATTATTATTATAATTATTATTATTAAATATAAAAGATAAAAGTAATTTGATTAGAAATAGAATTCTTTGTTTGATTAAATAAAACAAACATATAAATATAGTTTAAACTAATCCCGTCCAAATCCTAATACTTATCCTAATATTAACAATAACTACATATATTAATAATCCCATCTTTTTCAAATTCTAATCCTAAGCATAATCTTAGTGTTTTAATCGTTGTATGTTGTTGGACTGAAAAGTTCAATCTACAAAACTATTTTAAACTATTCCTAATCTTAACTTGTATCCTAATACTAATAGTATATGTAATATTTAATATCTTATGAATACTTTATAATAAAATTTTGTTTTACAAAACAATAATATTTATAATTAAGTTTGTTTACGATTATTTTGAATTCAATATAGAGTTACACATTAAGTGTAATTTTCTAATCAATATATTTAATTAATTTCTTGTAGAGGTTTTGTAAGTATCTTCTAATCATAAAGTTTATTAAGTTCTGCTATTGATATAAATAAAAGTAAATGAGGCTATATATAAAAATAATAATTCAACTTAAGCAGCTTTATAAGTTTTTTTTTGTTGAACTAAATAAAAAAATATATCTTTTAGAGAATAAAAAAGAAATGTAGTATATGTCACATGGCATGCTCATATTTTCAAAATTTTAGTTACTTTTCTAAGAATAATATTTTATAAATAAAGATACAATGATAAAAGTTATCGCCAGTGTCTTTATATATATATATATATATATATATATATATATATATATATAGGTGGTTTAGTATAGTTACACCAGCATTTTTTAACTTTTTCTTCCAATATGAGTTAAGTAATGTAATTTATTAATATTTGTGTCAAAATAGTTTGACTCAATTATCACTTTAATCTTGGTAATTCATGTAACGTCCGCCAATTTGATAAAAAAAAAGAAAAAAAATGATAATGACCAAGTCTCGTAACCACCCACGAAGCCCAACGTCCTTATATCTCGAGACCTAAACAGCCACTAAGGGGTTGCTATTGTGTATTGTTCATTTGGGCATCACGGCGCTAGGGGAAGAGGAGGCCAATCGCTTGCAAGGACGTCGGAGGGGAGATAGAAACACCAGATCGTGCGAGAGACGTCAGACAACGAGGACGTGAGTGCTGTCATTCGAAAGAAAGGTACACGATTTTGTAAATAAGTTAGTCTGCACAACCCCTCCTTACGTTGGTAAAGTAAGATTTGTTTTATGCGATCTATCATATGTACCTTCTGAAGAATAATGGTATCGCCCAGATCAATTCGCCTGCTTTTATATATATTATAATTTAAGTGTGTCGTGTTAAATCATAGGGGTGCAATAATCCTATATAATATAATAACCATCAACCATGCTGATGTCTATTATAAATCCTTGTTTAGCCTCACCGTAGTATACGGTAATAAAGGATCTCACCATGTTCTAGAGTATTACAGCTATATAATTCTTGCAGCACTGTAGCATGTGATTATATTGTGCTACCTTATAGAATCTTTAACACACTAATGAACGATCATCTTTCATCACTCAATTATTTCTACTGTTATATAATGCGTGTGCATTCATCTTATAATATAATAACCATCAACCATGCTGATGTCTATTATAAATCCTTGTTAAATTATTTTGACTTGTTCTGATTAATTACCTATCGAGTTATTATATAGGTATCATTATAATTGATCATTTTAACACGCTTCTCGGTCTCTTTATATAATGATTTTATCTGGAATCAATGTTTTTATTATCTAAATAAATCTCAAAAATAGTTATAGGATAAATAAGATAAAAGACAAAAAATATTAAATGAAGAGCTCTTCTTATGTTTGGTTGACGATGGTCAACCTGGCCAAAAGGGAGTCGAAAGATACTCCACCGGCCCGTATTAGGCGTTGAGATGCTCCGCCCTAGCCAAAAGGGAGTCGAAAGATACTCCACCGACCTTATTTTAGGGAGTTGAAAGACACTCCAAAATAAGTGTAACATAATGAAAAATGTAAAGATGACAATGATTATGATGATGAGCAATGTCCAATGATATTATGATCTTTTAATGATGATCATGTTATTCTCGTTACACTTATCATGTTATCATCAGTAATGCCACTCTAGTTCATGCCTCTTGATCATGATGTTATTGTATCAATCATATCTACATGACTCTATCAATTATGATTATGTTTATTTGATTATCTTTATGATGTCATTGTTGCTTATATGTCATATCATTATTATGTACTGGGCGTCAAAGCTCACAGGGAGGTTCATCTTCCCTGTGTATTCAATGTCACAGGTAATAACCTGTCCCAGTAAAAAGGATGATGGCGCAGGCGCGAGCTCGTGGTGATCTTTGCACATGAAATCGAGTTTCTTCAGCTTCCTTTTTATTTTCATTGAGTTGTATTTATTTATGCAAACTATCATGTTTAGATTATGTGAGACTTAGTTGTGTTATCTTGTTAAGACTTCCGCATTCATTTTAATTATGCCTCTTTTTAAACGAATAATAGTTATGTTTCCTTCTGCAATTATTCCTCTATTATGTTGACCAGTCAAAGTCTTATTTTGGTCAAATTATTGTACCGTAAGTCATGTCCCATAACGTCCCCGGGATGTATTCGGCCACGTGGCGGGGTGCATTTTGGGGGCATTACAATTCAAATTGAAATATTAAAAGACAAATGTAGTATATGTAATATGTTCCCAACTTTGTAAACTTTACTAAAGTGGGCTGACTCTTTACTAAAGTGGAGTCGCAGAACACTTTTCGATGTTCAATATGCAATGTTGCACAATATAAAAGAATAATTCATTATATCTTACTCCATAGTAACTTAATGATAAGTAAGCATTTTATTTGTACAGAGATATTTTGATGACCTTATTTATTCAATTGTGATAACCTTGATTCTTGAGCAAGATCCTCAATAGTTGAATGGACTTCTTTTATGTTGGACTGATAAATTTTGAAAAATATAGTATTATTTATATGTATTTATTTTTTATAATATCATGCATCACAGAGACTTAGTACTAGGCATAATTGATCAAAACTATTCTCAACACCATACCCAATCACATGATATTCTCAATTATATATTTGACGGAAAACCAAGTCTCTAGAAAAACAAATGCGCAAATTCTTCATATTCTCGTATGGTTGTAGATTCAGTATACTATCACGACCCCCATTTAAACTTTGCTACAACCCACAAGCCATGATATAAAAAAGTCGATCAAATTCATATGGCGAAAGCTTCTTCTAAATGTCATTTAGAAGTATGTGCAATAATATTACCGCACTATTGTTCACATTACACTAATAATTAATATTTGATCTCAGAGCAAGTACTCACACTAATTCAAAGTTATACATTCTAGAAGATCTTTTCAAACATTTAACTTATAGGGAGTAGTCTAACATTTCCACACTCATGAATATATATCATATTATGAAGGATTAACTGTCAATTGATAACAATGAAATAACATATTTAACATTTGATATAGCATGTCACATATTTGTTCTATTTTATATATAATTTCACATATGATATCATCTCACGTATGCATGTATGCATAATGAACATGTCATATCACCGGCTGGTCAAAAGTATCATATCATATTGTCCTTGTAAAAAATATATCATCATTAATAAGAGGCATCATACCATGTAGTAGGACATCATATCATCTACTGAAAAACATATATTATTCCATATGATATCATATCATCCCATGGAATGGGGTACCTTTTATGCAGAAGACATATCATCCTGGGAGATGAAAATTCAAATGCATGATAGATAAGATGCATATGTATGGTTCAATCATATCACACCATTTAGTAGATGTATCATATAATTTCATTAAAGCAACTCATCCACTTTTTAGTCATATAGAACATATATATTCATCTCAAATAATATTTCTTCAAGCACAACATGAGTTATAACGATAATGGTGTTGTATCTAAGTTTTAATGATATATAAAATTATATTTTGACGATACAAACCTCGAAAGATTAAAGTTAAAATGCTGAAAAAGTTTAAAGAAAAAGGGATAACCTTATGCACTACACTTTGATTAAATAATTAACTATGATCCTATTAGATTTGGATTAATGATAAATATCAAAGTTGTATAGAATTATGTTAGCTTTCCATAGAATAAAAAATCATTTCATTTGGATAATTGTGCAAAAAGTTATTCTTAAAATAGTGCAGGACGGTCGACCTACCGACTGAAAGACCGGTCGATCGGTTCAGAATACAAGTCGATCGGTCAGTGCAAAAAATGTCCAATTTTAATAAGCAGAATGTCGAGACTATACCAGTCGAGGTATCGATCGATTGGTCTAAAATACAGGTCAACCGAACATTGCAGAATTCACCAACGGTTATATTTTTCATAAAATAAAGTGTACCGGTCGACCGGTCCATATGTGCGATCGACCGACCTCCGAGTTAAATGAACAATAACTGTCAAATTTGAAGGAAAAAATTATGGAATCATTTTTGAACGACTTTTTCACTTACAGAAGCCTATAAAAGGAGTGCCAAAGCCAGAAGGAAGCACATATCCAAGCCTTGAAGAAAAACTTCAAGTTATCAAAAGAAGACATTCTTCTTGAAGTTTTCAATTTTAGTTTTCTCTTCTTTCTCTCTTCTTCTCTTGTAAGCTTAGCTTTGTAAAAGAGAAATATTTTATTTAAAAAAATACTGAGAGAGCTCATATGTAAAAGATATTCAAAATATTACCTCTTGAGTTAGAGAAAAGATTAAGCTTCATTAGAAGATAAGTGTGCCTTATCTCTTAAAGCGGAGAAAAGGCGATGGTATAAAGGGCTTTTCTTCCTTACCCCATTTGGAACAAAGGAAGAGATTCTAGTGGAATCTTCGCCGGTCTCGAGGTCGAGAAGTCGGAGCGGAGACGTAGGTCAAGGTGTGGCCGAACCTCGTCAATAATCACCGTGTTTATTTATGTTTGATTTTCTCTCTCTCCTTATCACATTTTGTTTATGATTTTAATTGCAAATGTTTTAAAAATCGATTTTAAGCTTCCGCGATGATTTTCGTAAAATCAATATTTTCGGTTGAACACCAATTCACCTCCCTCTTGGTGCCCTTTGGGATCCTACAAATGGTCTATTTATAGTGCACCTAGTACACTAACAACTCGTGTGGTGCTGGCTCTAACATATATAATAATCAATAAAGCATGAAAATAGACTTTATGATGTAACCCATGAAAATTTCCCCTTAAAATCAATTTTGAAAAGCCTATACAAATTTCTACAACAATATTCTTCTTCTTTTATTAATTACTCATGATAATTAAGTAATTCTAAATTTTCACATAACTAGACTCTATAAGATTGAATTCATATAAATTTCATAATTTTATTCCTCGTATGTTGTTCCAAAAAAATTAGAGAATTGTCTTTATTCTTTTTCACTTCTGTGTTGTGGAAGATTGAAAAGTGTTCACTCTAGAAATTGATACACTTAATCAATCAAGGTGATTCCACTTGGATAGAAAATAAACCTTTAGTTTTATGGGGTAATTACACGTATCGTCCCCCAAACTTTAGGTCAATGTCTCAATGGTCCCCAAATTTCAATTTATACCTAGATTATCCTCCAACTTTATTTTTCTAGCATGACCGTTAATAGTTGATTCCTCGATTATAATACCGATGTGACATAACAAAATAATATAAAAAATAACATAAAAATAAAAAAAGAGGCAGAAACTCGTTGAAGGGGAGCAAGGAGGGTGGTGCCCCCTCCCCCTCTCCCCTCCGGTGCCGGAGAGGAGGGGAAGGGACGTTGGCCCCATCGCATAGTACCTTTAATCGATAAAGCTCATGTATGGTGAACCGACCTCAAGGCGATTGTAATAGAAAATTCTCATAGTACCATTTAAGTTTACTTTATTTACATTTAATATCATTTAATAAATTATTTATAAAATTTAATATCATTTTATTAAATTTATTCATTTACTTAAGATATTACATGGAATAAGAGACTACTCCCTATTTGAATTCAAGAAAAAATATTTAGAAAAATAACTTCCATTTAACCAAACTAAAAATTCTCCTAAAATTTATTAAAAATAATATTTAACATGATTTCATATATAGAAATTCTAATGTATTTGAAAAGTTACTTTTTCACGTCCTCATCATTTCTTATCAACTTCATGTGTGGTAACATATGAAATTGAAGTGTATATACAAATGTACTTATCATACTACGCATCAATGCCATAATGAATAATTAAATCATATAAATTTTTATGTATAAAATCATGGATATTACATACACATCACAAACTTGGAACCATTGAGCAACACATAAATTTGGGAAGCTTAGGCATTCATAATCTACGAACATCTGCTCTTCTCTTATTAATCTTTTGGTTGTCCTCAAGCAAAACATTCAGATATTAAGAACAAGGATTGAATCAAATAGTTCACAAATGAATTCATATTCAGCTGTTTAAAATTAAAAAAGTTTCCCACTTTAACACTCATTGCCATTCTTTCCAAAACCCAAATTCTGAGTATTGCTAAAGCAAATTTAAGTCATGAAAGAAGTACTAACAATAACTGATTTGAATTTCAGGGATTTTCAACTTTACTAAAAAAGGTGAACTACCAATCTCTTGATGAACAGATTTGTGTATTGCTTAAACAGGATAAACCTGACTTTTATTCATGATGATGCAAATAAGCAGATTTAAAACCTGATTTTTATTCACGCTAGTCAATAAGATAAAAATACTGACTTTATTTAGGAGAGATTCCTTTTAGAATTTATCTCTCTTCATTCATGCATGCATGCAATGCAAAATGCTACTTTTCATTTTCTCTTTTTCTTCATTTTTTTTTCTTTTCTGTTCATGAAGTGAGCAGTAGTTCAAACTCAAGTAAAGTTTAGATTCCTTAATACAAAGAGTCAAGTTTTCCTATTTAACATAGTCGAAAAAGTCTTGATTCCATTCTAGGCATCTTCTAATTTCTTACAAATCCATCAGTGTTAGCTAGTGTTACCCACAAAAAGAAAAAATTCAGCTGAATTGAAATCAAATGCATCTGAATATGAGCTGATTGAAGTAAAAAGATTAATAGCCAAATTGACTACTTGGTGTTGGAGTGTACTAGCTATTATACTAAAGGATTTCTACTTAACAATGATGAGCACAAATGATAATATGAGTTGAGCTAAACTACAATGATAACAGTGATAACAATGATAACCTGATTATAGATATGAACTTTAGAATGAAATTAAAACATACTAATAGGGTTTAGAAATGTACCAAGTTCCTCCCCCAAGCTTACCATCAGCAATGTCCTCAGTGATGAATCATCCAAGCAAGGGAGATGGTTGGGTGGGAGTTTAACTTTGAAATGAGAGGTAGGCATGTCTTGCTCCACTTATTCTTTGGGTGTATCATTTCCAGCATATGATGAATCAAACCTACAATTGGTTAGAACTGAACTAATGAGGAATGATCCATTTAACAATCAATAAAATTCAGTAAGGATTAAATTCACTGAAATCTAGCAAAATTAAATTTGGACAACTGATATGAACAAGAAATCATAGTTATCATTATGATGACCATAACATGAGCTAAGTAAGGATAATTAAGATAATCAATTATCAAATGCATTTCAGTGAAAAATCAAAGACATGAGTCAAGATACTCCCTTTTCAGTGGTAGAAGATGTTCCTATTTGATTTATTCCTGCAAAAACAAAAGGATATTAGATGTAAAAGGCTTGAGTTGCCTTCCACGAAGCGCCCTACTTTAATATCTTAAGCTAGACATTGTTACAACTCTTGATATCAAGGAGGTTTGAATAGTATGATATGATTGATCAAGTAGAGATCTCAATCTGTGGACAACTTCACTAATCAAATATGGATCTCTTAGTTTGTCAATGATTGACCTTTTTTTCAGTTTGATTCCCTCCTCCATTGTACCAGAAATCTACTAACTTCTCATCTCCAAAACTCTCATGATATCTGAATCTCCCGAATCATTATCTTGTTTAAGCAGTCATTTCATTAATGACCTCTTTAAATGCAGCATTGTTGAAAGATCTTTGAGCTCCTGATTCCATTTTCAGTAGGCAAACATTGATCTTCCTTCGTTGAATATTCCATTCCTTCTACAAAGTTGAATTCTGCTATAGCCTTCTCTATTTGAAAAGAAATTTCTTCTACTTTTGCATCCTCTATTTTTGTTACTTGACCAACCATCAGGAGAAGCAAATACAACTATTTGGAAAGAAATTTCTTCTACTTTTGTATCCTCCTTGACCATTTCAGTCTCATCATGTAGCTTTGCTGTCATAACTTGTTGCCTAATGGATAATGACATGGGTGAGACTTTGGAACTTTGAATGACTTCAAATGAATTAGTGATTGCTTCAAGTTCAGGCCACTTCTTCTCTTTTGGTGTTTCTTCATCTCTGACTCTAAGATGTTGACATTCTTTAGCTGATAGCATCCCATGAAGGCTTGTGGAGCAAATTGCTTCAAGTTGAACTTCTGGATAGTTGGGTGCAGAGAGTAACTCATCTTTAGGGGTAGACAATGAGTGAATTGAGTTGCTCTTTTCATCAAGCGTGAAGGTACTTTTACTTGTGGATAATCTGAAAGCAAACTAGTGAATGTATATGATAGTTTCTTCAAAGAATCAAAACATGAACCTTCCAGAATTTTATCTTCATTGGATGGGAACCTTATGAGTGGGTCTTCAATGTGATTCATTGCTGGTATCATTGGAGTAGCTTTTTCAATAACTTCAGTAACTTCATCTTGTTTCTTGGCTTGTGCTTTAATTATGATAGATTCCTTTTCAACTTCTGCCTCCATGAGCACTTCTTTCTCATCATATATCTCTTTCTCAATCTCCATCTTCACTTCCTGAATTTCTTTTTTCGGATAGGCAAATTAGATTTGTGAGGTTTCTTGATTGGACTACAGACAAAGTTTAGCCTCCAAGAGTTGGACTTGAGCTTCAAGAGCATCTACTGTCATACGTAGCTTCTCCCAGATTGCATTTTGTTTCTCCTGGAATGCATCTTGCTCCTTCTTGTATGCATCTTGCTCCTTTTGGTATGCATCTTGCTCTTCCAAGATTACATTTTGCTTCCCGATTAATTTCTTTAACATAATATCCAGTTTTGACTCTTCTATAGATTGAGAAAGTGTTTGTTGATTTTCTGAAATATCCATGGTTTCAACCTGAAGATTTGACACTTGACCTTGATTGTGATGGTAATACAAATGATTTTGTGAGTCATAAATATATGAATTGCTGCTCGAGAAGTCTTGCTCAGGAATCCAGTAATTCGAAACATAATGACTACTACTTGAGAAGTCTTCCTCACGATTATAGTAATTTGAACCTTCATGACCATATGAGGCATACATGTAAGCATTAAAAGGTTGCTAAAATTGTGATGATCCATGATTGCAATGAACTGGTGATGGTTCTCCAACATCAAAACCATATTTCTGAAGAGTTTTGAACACAATATCTTCAACTATAGAATTCAATTCATCCTGGTTGATTGGCATTTCACTAGATTGATAATAGTCCTGGGGCCAAGTCTGCTACTCATATCCATCTATGCTTAATCTTCAAAGTGCTACTGATTTGTGCTCAGTTTGACATGTGACCTTTCATCTCCTCTTCTCTCTCTTTCAGAAGTCAAATTCAAAATTTTCTGCACTCTTGCACTTATTATACAATGAGGTTACGTGCAAAGATATCAAAAACAGGAGTAAGCATGAAATGAAATAGAGATTAAGATAAGATTAATAGGATTGAGCAGAAAAGGAAAATTCCAAAAAGAATTAATCTAACAAGAGAAATAAGACTAAATATAATCAATGGAATGTGATATAAACAGTGATGCATAAGAAAAACAGAGGTAAATATAAAACGAAATTTAACCTAAAGAAAAGAAAATAACTGCTGAAAAGTAAACTAAACTAAACTATAGAAAGTGAATCTAATCAGTCTCAAATCCCTGGCAACGACGCCAAAAACTTGATGTAATTTATGTGGAGTGTGATTAATGGACTGATTTATAGCACAGAATTGAAAATACAACTAAATGATATATGGTCTAAACTTCTCACTTCACTAAACTGCAAGTGTATAGATCAGAGTAGTAGACCCGAATGTCGTATCTACAGTGATTTAAAACTAAAGATTCATTAACTAATCTAGATTAATCCTAAATTAAGTTAACTCTTTTTGGTATTTTTAAGTGACTGATATAACATATATGAAATGTTCTCTTAGGAAAGGGGTTCATCTAATATTCTGATATGGAATGGATTAGAACAACTTAGCAATAGAAATCAAACCAAATTCAACATGTAAAGACTGCTCTCACAGTGCATTAAAGTTAGAACTAAGTGTCATACTTTCATATGAATATTAGTTCGATTGATTCAACATGGAGTTCTACTGATATTAGATTATCATGAAACATCTAGCTCAATGCATAAATACAATCAAATCCACAACTAGTACTGATGCTCTTGGTTTATCTCTAAACAACAAGAGAATCTAAAATCAACCTCTCGGATGCCATTCCAATACGAGATTCACATCAACAAAAGTAAATGAATCCATTCTCAACATGGATTACTTAGAACCAGAAAACCAACTCAATATAAATCACAATTGAAATCAAATTCAGAAATTAATTGTTAATGTTCTTGGTTTATTTCTAAACATCAAGAGAATCTAGAATCAGCCTCTCAGCTGGTATTACAAGATGAGATTCACATTAACAAGAAGTAAAATGATGCATTCAGATCTTAACCAGGATAAAACTAGAAAACAAATGATGATGCTCTTGACTCATTTTTTAGCAAGAAAGAATCAAACATCAGCTTCTCAGTTGCCATTGTAAAGTAGAATTCACATCAACATATAACTGATTTGAAAACATTCAAAAATGCACTAACATCAATGACAAAAGTGTTCTTCAATCATCCATCCATAAACAGAAATTAAACTACTATCTTATCCTAAATAATATATTCGAAGTTAGCTTTCCATGACCTCTGGAATCATCTAAAAAGGAGTTTTATAGAAAAAGTTATATACTTAACTTCGCTGGTCACTCTTCCTCTCCCGAGTCTGATACAGGTTTAGCTTGTGAATTAGGACACGGTTTGAATATAACGAATTAGGGTTTGAAATTTGGATATGATTAATTAGACCTTCTAAGAGTTCGGTGAGAAGTGGAATCATCCTATTTGTACTTGTATTTTGGAAGAAATGAATTTTTCATTTTATAGTGAGGCTTCTGTGAGATTCCAGGACATGGACAGATCACGACCCTAATTAACTATTTTTGTTATAAGGTCATACAAGAAGTTAAATTCTATAAGTTTTATGCCTAAACACTACTGAAGTTTAGATTCTAAGAAAATTAGGATCTCATCAAATGAATAAGTATTGTTAAATATATAAATTAATCATTCAGTGACACACAGTTTGTCAGGACACAAATCCTAAGTCAGATTTCCTGGGATGTTTTGAATTACTCAGTTAGACTTATTTAATGATATTTGGGGGATGAAAACCTTATTAAGTGCAATTTCTAATTTATCTAGAATCATGAGATTTACCTTTGTGGTTAAGAATTTATGAATTATTCATTGACAATTACTCAGTTTGAAATCCTAAGACAACACATAGTTAAACTTTGGAAAATTGAATAGTGGGGAGTGTGAAGTAGCATATGAACATAAACATCTGAAATTACACATTAGTATTAGAAGGTATTATATGCATTTTAAGGTGAATAAGTGTTCATACATGAGCATGCATTGCATATTGTTATTATGAGTAATTGGAAAATAAAATAGCATCATTGCTTGTAGAAAACCAACAAGCTACAAGTGAAAGGGGGAAAATCTAGTAAACCTCTTTGAAAACATAAAGCACAAGGTGAGTGGGTAAATTTACAACATAGCAAAATATTATATATTAGTTCTTTTATTTATGGTATTACCTCAAGCAAAGATTATTATTGTTATTATTGAAATATATCTTGAACTATGAAAAGTATTTATGATATGTTTCAAGGATTTCATATGAGATGGAGTAATATCTTATACAAAAATATTTTCAGGGAACAATGCTTGTGAAGTGAAAATAAGTTTTACTTGATAATGATATGAGATTATGACATGTGTATTTGATATTTTTAAACTTTATGTGTTCATTAACCATACTGTTTGAAAAAGGTCTTTGAGACCGCATTCGATATACATGAAGACTTTGGAGCGTATATTGGGTGTCTTTGCCCTTTGGGGGCTGCTCTGCGTGCACGTATTGATCCATGATTGTTCTGCGTATCTGAGAATCATGATTGGATGACACACAATCATAGTTGGAATACGTATTGACCCATGATTTGCTCTGCGTATTTGAGACCCTTGATTGTGAAGCTCTGTTTAACTGTATGACACACAATCATAGAGGAATATGTATTGACCCATGATTTGCTTTGCGTACCTGATACTTTTAATTATGAAGCTCTGCTTAGCTGTATGACATATGATCATAGAGGGATACGTATTGACCCACGATGAGTATGTGCAATGACACATGTGTGGTGTTTAATTGTGAATATGATGATATCTTGAATAATTTATTCTTATGTAAAAGTTCATATGATTTGAAAAGTTATGTGATATGAGTTATGCTTTAAATGTTTTCTCATATAAAAGAAATATAATTATTTAAATATTATATGCACTCGTATTGTTCCCATATATTATACTTTTATTCCACTCACTGAGCAAATGATTGTTGCTCACAGTACCTATTTTAAAATTTTCAGATACTTGTATGTTTTCGAGTTGAGTTGACTCGAATCTTGGTTTGAGGCATATAGAAAAGGTCGAACCGTCGGAGCATTGCTATTTTTCTTTCACTTTTATTTTCCCCTTCACTTTTGTTTTTGAGACATACATGTAATAGATAATCCTAAATGTTGTGATTAAGTTGGTGAGAAAATTTTTTGTAAGGTTGTATAAAAAATATGTGAGGTGGTTAGTGGGAAAAAAATTATAATGATAATATGTAAATGACATATCTTATAACTATTTATTTAAACTTTGATGAATATATAAATGCATCCTTTGTATGTATTGGCAAATAGCACAAAATAAGGGAGGATGTTTTGCTGATTTTATTTATAGAATTGCTAAACATAATTTAGGAAGACAATAGTTGGAATTAGAACTTAGTCACAGAGTGGGATGTGACAAAATAGGTGAGCGAACACAAGCCGATATCCAATTGATAAACTAGTTGGGAATTGCATAATGCTAAGGACCTTGGTTATGGCATCCCAAGAGACCATATCGAATGCCTTGTTAATATCAATTTTGATGGTAATGTGCTTTCTATGCCCTTTAGTGATGGAGTGTGCAAGTTCTTGAGCCACTAAAATGTTATCTTGTATGGAATGATTGAGGATGAAAGCCGATTGCTCCTCATCGACAATCATACCAAGGACATGTTTAATCCTAGCAGCATCTTTGAAATGACACGATAAATAATGTTACAGAGCGCAACAGGTCGGTAATCATTACCACTCTTGGGATACAGCTTCTTTGGAATGAAAATAAGGCATGTCTGAGTAAGATCTAGGGGGATATGACCGGTGTTAAAGAAAGAGGCAATGAACTGAGTGATTTCATTATTAATGACATCCTAATACTATTTATAAAATTCTATGGTAAAACCATCGGAGCCTGGAGCCCGGCCAGATTTCATGTTCCACAGTGTATCCTTTATTTGTATTAGTGTAACAAGGGTAATGAGGGTGTTGGCTAAGGTAGTAGGAAGAGTGGGGAAATTAGATCTGATTGGTGGATGGTCTGAATGCTGCCATAATGTTTGATAATGCTGCACAAAAAGATCTCTAATATGATTTTCATTAGTGATTGTAGTTCTATTTTTATCCTGAATACTGGTTATGAGATTAGATTTATGCCTTATCATAGTTGCAGTGTGAAAGAAGGACGTGTTCTTGTCACCATGTTTAAGCCAATTTATGCTGATTTGCTCCACCATTTGATGGTGATCTATTGGAGTAGGCAGCATGTCATGGTAGGCATATTACAATTGATCCAGTTACCTATCGAAGAGCAAGAGATGGGGTCCTTACGTGCCAAGTTAGAAATGAACAATTCAACATCAGCCAGTGGAAACACAAAATAATACCGCCTTGTGCAGTGCTCCAAACTACCCAGTACCTCGCGGTTCCAAACCAAGATACATTGTTTGATCTTACTAAGGGCTTGTTGAATGGTTCTCCCCAGATGTTGGGAAACCCATTCATGGCTAACAATGTTCCTAGGTTCAGAGTATTCGAACCATAAATGCTCATAATTAAAACCCTTGAGTTTTTGCCGACTAGTATTGGTGGTGATTAGCAGAGGGTTGTGGTCAAAGACGCATCGGGTGAGAGTATTGAGAGATAATTCAGTGAACTTTGTAAACCAATGATGACTAGAGAGTGCATGGTCAAGTCAACAAAGAATTCGAGCATGCCCCCTCAAGTAAACTTAGACCTTTCCATTTTTACCTTCCCTCATGGCACCTAAGTGATTGGCTTCTCAAAATTGCGCCTTCACTCACTCATTTTATACTACCATTGGGGGGGGGTGATATATGAAAATTAGAAATTACGTTCACTAGAACTTTAAGTCAATCAGAGTTCAAATAGTCCAAAGAGACGTCTTGGCACATTATAAGGAATATGCTAAAACTCACTAAACCGAAGGGATCCCTACTCGTGATCCCACAAGGGTGAGGTGGGAGCCTCCAACCTCTAGATGGTTCAAAATAAACACAAATGGATCCTTCACAGATCCAACAGCGCGGGGAGGAGTAGGATTTATCATATGACATTCTCATCACTCGAACCTTTTTGTTCTGGCAGGTGCATGTTCCCGATAAAAGTTTCAACATAGTTCTAGAAGTGGAAGATGCAATTGGGAAAGGTGCATATCATTGAACATCAACTGCCATAATCGAATGTGATTATGACAATCTTGTGTGCATTATAAACAAACAAGACTGAGCTTCGCGGCATATGCACAACTACTTTTGAGCCTCTTAAATATTTTGTATGATGAAGTCTCATGATCAATAATTAGTTAATAGAGCTACTATTAATAAAAAAAGATGTTTAATAATTCAAGAACTGCAGTTCTAAGGACAAGTATTGAAAATTGATGTGCTAATAAATTTGATTTAGTTAGGAAGAGCAACATTAATTATTTTATATTCTTAACATTCTCTCTCTCATGCTGATGACCACTTTAATTTAGTCGAGTCTACCACATAGACAATAATTAAGGGAGAAAATATTTTTCTAATAAGTGGTTAATGAGAAATCTATAATATCATGTTGAATAGATGTGCTAATAAACTTTTTTTAAGAAAACTTAGGTCATTAGAAAAAGTAATATATAATAATTTTATATTCTTAACAACAAAATTCTTTATCTTGCCTACAAATCGATCAGTGTTGGAATTTGAAGGTTTCGAATTTTAAACATATTACTTTGTGAGCATAGAAAAAGTGTTCATACTAGTTAGTTAAGTATGAAAGATAGCCTCACACATTTTCATCAATGAAATGTTACAACATTGAATGAAAAGATCACATGTATTATGCCATGAATTAGTTATAACATTAATTAAGGGATATTCTTCAATGAAGAGTTGCATCACTTCATAAGTGAAGAAGTATGTTCACCTTTGAATAATTGTGTTTATACTTCAAGAATTATATTCACATTTGAATAGATGCATCCTTTTATTATAAGATGTGTCTCTTAATATGTGTTCACATACCAAAATATGTATCCTTTCACTTGTGACTTTATATGAAAATGAATCAAGTAAATCCTTTCATTAATAGGTGTGTCTTTTGAACGAAAAGACACTAAACAAATTCCTTCGTGAAGTAACCTTTCAGGTCTATAAATAAGATTTATCTTCATGTATTTTCAAGCAATTGAAAGCAATCAAAAACAATGAGAAGCAATAAACATGTGATGTGTACAACACATAAAGATGCATTCAAATCATTATAAATTACTAGAATAAAAGACAGAGTTCTTCTACCATTGCTAGTCTTGACTTCATTACTATTGTCGTAACCTAATAGTAAATTTCGTATGAGGACAAATAATTATTTAAAGATAATGATCCATCATTTCAAAAAGTTGTGATCTTTATTTTTTTCTCTTTTCATCTATCCATCCTTACCAACAATCAATTTCCTAGCATATGCACAGCTGCGCATAAATCTTATGGTCGTCCTTATGTAACAATCTTAATTAACGAACGATTGGTTGTCTGCATCTTGTGAATTAGCTACAAGAATATACACATTTCGATTGGTTATCACTTTAATGTTAAAATAATTAAATTGTTGCTCACTACTCATATGAGATTACAGAAACATTTCAACAACAACAAAGCTTTATCTCACTAGGTGGGTCAGCTACATGGATCATACGACGTTGATCCATGTTCATGAGATTTGACAGAGTTTTACGCTGGCTGTCGGGGCCTAACACAATCCTCCTCCTTTATCCGGACTTGGGACCGACTATAAAATATAGCGGAGTTAATATTACAGAAACCTTTCATGATAATATTTTATATATGCAGAAATCAATTCGAGACATATTTAAAGGAATAAGGACAGATCAACTCCCTTGGTAGGTTGTCAAATATATATGTGGTCACGTCCTTCCGGTGCTTCTACAGTGACTTCTCGTCTCACATACTCTTTGTCACTTTCCGTCTTTGAAGGGCCCTTATCCTAATTATTTGCTCTAGAACTTCATACATACATAAGGGCACGAGGGGCCACGTAAAAGAATCCTATCAAAATCATCATGATCAAATCCTATATATGCCAAGCTCTTCTACAGTACAATATGGTTTACTGATAGATATATCAGATGGAAAGTAGCAAATGCAACTTTGTGGACATTTGTGGTGCTTTTGTCTACTGCACGCTTTGCCTTCCATTCATACATGCGTCTCTCTCAGAGGCTGAAAAAGAGCTAGCGTTGTGTACTGAGTATCTTCTTCTGCCGGGAACGACACAAAAGCCAAGTGCTCTTCTGCACTTTACCACTTGTGCATATTGATAGCTAGCCAGAGAATAAAAGGTAATACGAGTATAACTCCTAATTAGTTGCCATGCATGCAGCTTTAACCATTTCATTTGAGATGCATGGCTGGCATGCTTGCAAGCCATGGATTCATTATGTATGGTTCATGCAAGCTACTACTTGCTTATTGAACTGGATCATTGATCCAGTGGGTTTATGCATAACGTGAATCATTTTGTCCCAAAGCTCTGTAGTTAACATAATGACCAGGAACACGAGGTGCACGCAAAGGCGGCTTGCTTTGCTCTGCATTGTATTCCTCAATACTGCTAAATGACATAAAACTGGTCGTAAAGAATCTTTTATTGTGAGCACTGACCCGTGGCTAATTGGTCAGATTACTGTCCCAAGTCCTCCTGTCCTTTCTAGCTAATTATATGACTCCACCCTTAGGCCGTGTTTGAACAAAACGTAGAATAATTCTTTATTCTGCTAAACATCCTATACGACGGAAACTTTCACATGACCAATGGCCGGAACATTTGCCGAAGGCAAGAACGTTTCTTTTTTTTCTATTTCACGTCTTGTCAGCTGCAACATTTGACCTTTTTTTTTCTTTCATCTATTTTTAATTATTTTATAATCTATGTATATATAATTTAGTATATGTTAATGCATTATTAATCATCTTATAAAATAAATTATTAAATGTTATTAATTAAAAATTATGAAATAATTAGTTCTTATAATTAATAAAAAACTTATTAATTAAACTATTCAATTATTTTTTAAAAAATTACAATATTAATATAAATAATATTATTAATATAAATAATATTATTAATATAAATAATATTATTAATATAAAATTATTAATTATTTTTTAATTAAATATAAATAATATTAATAATGTAATGATTTACGTATATTACAATATTTATAACATATTCTTATTTATTATAATTTTATACCTCATAAATTAATAAAATATATTTTTAGTTCTTACTTTTTAATTAAATACCTACTAAAACTTATTTATCAAATTAACTTTTTAAATTCCCATCATTACACTTTTTTATTCAAACACCAAACCAAACTTTTCAATCAAATCAATTAGTTCTCGAGAACTTATGGGAACTTAAAATTCCCAATCCAAACACAATCTTAGAATAGTTTCAGTGTCCCATATGTACCTAATTGGATCTTATTACAAATGATATATTTGCATGCATGAAGCATGAAGCAGCCCCAGTTGCCAATAATTCTGAAGCTTGCAGAACTTGTACCAGGGGAACAAGAGCAAGATGAAACAATGAATCTTTTGTCACTGACTAATCAGTAATGAGTAATTTATAAACTCACGATCTGTACGATTCATTCCGCCTACACAATTTTCGACGTGTATATGCTTGCCAACATGGCAACATTTATAAATGGTTTGGCACCTAACTTTCCCAACTAACTTTTATCTAAACTCGCTACCAAATCCTATTTTTATTATTATTATGTTGCAGGTGGAGTACCTACCTGTATGCACATACATACAACATTATATATTGACACCTGAAAGCTTTCAGCCAATTATCAGGTAATAATAATAACAATCTGCCTCTGATTAGTAGCTCTGAACTTTTGAGACTATCTTTTTCCTTTTGCCGTCACTTTGAATTGATGCAGTCTTCAATCATCTTTTATATGCATGTTGTTGGCCATCTTTTGTTCAGGACTTCAGATCCCCATGACCTCCTCCTGCACAGAAGCAGAGAACCAAAAATGGGGCACAAGCCGCACAACTGTGACAAGTCCAACTTTTAGTCAACTGCTCACACATATTGACCTTTTCTCCCTTGCCTCCACATGACCCCCAACACCTCTCTCTGCTTCATGAAAGTTACCGATTTTATTTACCCTCTCTTCTCAGCTGCTAGCCTGCAAGCATTAAGCCGACCAGGAGTTGATTGGGAGGGATCCGACGAGCCAATTCCTGCAGTAACAGGAACTGTTTCCCGAAGATAACCATGAAGCAAGAGGTCTGCAGAGCTGACAGCAAGGCCTCCTCTCCGGCGTCGGTTGTCCGAAGCAGAGTTTCGAGAATGAAGGACAGTCCAGCTGCAAAATGCTCGGTGAGTGGGATCTCGTCGCCGGAGTCGAAGAAAAGAGCAAAGCCTGTGCCTTTGGAGGCGGCAAATGCCAACGCCAACTTGGTAAGAAGGCCTATTCTACTCAACAAGCTGAAGCCATCGGCTGTCGATGATGGCGAGGCTCCGAAGGAGAGGGATCACGTGGACCCGAAGGCCGTCTGCCTTCCGAAGAGCAGGGCCGCCGAGCACTACGCTCGGCCGCAAAGGCGAACGGACGCCAGCGCCAGGAAACCTGAGAAGGAAACCAGATGCGCCAAGGCGACGGAGTTGCAGAGCAGGGTTGATGAGAGTGAGAAATTGGTGACGGAGTTGCGGAACGAGGTGCTGGCGCTCAAAGTCCAGTTGCAGAAGTGGAGAACCGGAACGCTGAGTTGGAATTGCAGAATAGGAAGCTGCTGGGAGATCTCTCAGCTGCTGACTCCAAGATCAGAGCCTTTGAGGGGCGCCATCAGGTTCTGCCTTCTATGTCTTTGACGTGCTGCTAAGTCATCAAACCTTCTCTCAGTTATAGAGAAAAGGAAAATTTTCTTATCAGAGAACTAAGCATATTGTGTTCTTTATCGAAGCAATTTAATTGGATAGTAATTAGGCTTATGCTTCCAATTGTGCCGAGTACTACTTAGAAAGAGAGCTACATAATGTTCCTATTTTGGTTCCTCGTTTATGCATGTCCGCTTATAATTCTTCACTTCGTTAAACGATGGCAGGTTATATCAGCTGTAGAGCAGTTCCAGAGATCAGCAAATGGAGATGTGCCGAAACTTGCTGATGGTGATGTTAGGATTATTGCAGCGGTGGTTCATGAACAAGATAGGAGCTCAATGATACGTTCTTCAGCCTTCAAGCCTAATGTCAAGCCTCTAGAAGTCCAGTCACAAGTTCAGAATAAAAAAACCTCTTCGCCTTTGGCTACTGGACATGCCATTGTCAAGCTACCTCCGCCACCGCCACCGCCACCACCGGCATCTCGCCAAGTCGACAAGGCTTATCCACTAGTTGAACTTTACCGGTCACTTACAAGGAGAGATGGAAAAAAGGATGCCATAACCGACGGAGTTGGTGCTCTTCATAGCAACAGGCATAACAGTATCGTTGGGGAACTGCAGAATCGATCAACACATTTGCTTGCAGTAAGTATTCAGGATCTCGTAGTAGTCTCTTGAAAATGTTCAATGTTCCCTTGTAATTTGATGCACTTCGAACTGCTTCCATAGATCAAAGCAGATGTAGAATTAAAAGGGGACCTCATCAAACATCTTATAGAGAAAGTGCAGTCAGCATCTTGTGCTGATATGGAAGATGTCCTGACATTTGTTGATTACCTCGATGGAGAACTCTCCAAGTTGGTAAGGCTGAAAGTTCAAAACTTCACCTGTTTAAATTTCTTACATCACATTCATGGCTCATAATTTATCGGGAGCTAAAATTGCCAATTTAGAGAATGACTAAACTATAATTTAAGTTGATACTGTTACATCTTCAATTTTGCTCATCTGAAAGGTTGTGTTGATGTGTCTTGAATTATGTACCATGTACCCAAAATTATGAAAGAAAAAAAATGAAAAAGAAGGAATGTGGCGGAAGCGGAGGGCTTTAGCCGTTAGGCCCAAGCCCGTAACCCGCCACTGATTCTCGTGGGGGGTGCGGGGGGCGAAGCCCCCCGCGGTATGGACCTTTATATATGAGGTTTAGGGTTTTATATGATGTACATTCTCTTTTGGCTCATAGTGAAAATTTCTGGCGGCGGCCTCCGTTGCCCGTGGATGTTTCTCTCTTGTTCACATTGATCAAGAGAGTTTTACCACGTTAAATCTATGTGTTCATCTTCTCTTTCTTTCGTTGTTTTGATTATTCATCGATCATCGGTGTTCTATTCCCAACAAGTTGAAGCTTTCTTCTTCTAGCTATGCTCTACAGTTAAGTTTAAATAAACTTATAGTAACATATCTCCTCAAAGAAGAGGAGGAAAATAACTTAATCCCCAGGAGCTGTACCTTATCTGGATTCTGGAGGTAACACTGAACTGATTCAGCTTGGTGCTTCTGGTCATAAGAGATAATTTTATGCGTCAATGCATTGAACTCATCCTCACATTGAATCAGTATGATGTATCTTGGTGCTTCCTCTGATAAGAATTTTTTTGCATGCATCAGTGGTTTGAACTCATCTTTACATTGAACTGATTTGACTTGATATTTCTTTCTTATAGCCTCTCCCTGATTCCATCAACTCATTGAATACATGCTGACATTTAAGTATAAATTTGCATTTTGCTCCAAAAGGACTCATCCTTCTGCAGTTCATTTAAAAATATTTCTTTCCCATACAAAACAGTCACTACTACTGGGCTTGTTAATTGCTTGAACACCTTTTCTTCTGAACTTTATCTATGTATTGAATTGTCTTACATTTCTAGGTTGACGAGATAGCAGTGCTGAAGCATTTTTGTTGGCCTGAAAAGAAAGTTGATGCAATGAGGGAAGCTGCTTTTGAGTACCGTAACCTCAAAAGGTTAGAGGCTGAAGTTTCAACCTATGAAAATGATGCCTCCATGTCGTGTGAAGTAACTTTGAAGAAGATCACACGCTTGTTCGATAAGTTAGTGCCATTAAAGCATCCTTGTCTCTTTATTTGTATCTTGAAATGCTCTGGTTCTGTGTTTTCAGTATAATTTTCTCATGGCATTTATAACAACTGTACTTATAGGTTGGAACGAAGCACACAAAAGTTGATTAAGTCTAGGAATCATGCTATGGCCTTATATAAAGAATGCAAACTTCCAACTGATTGGATGCTGGATTCTGGAATTGTTAACAAGGTACGACCTCATGTGTCTTCTTAATTAAGGATCTCATGTAAGAAAAAGCATAGTTGACCAATTCAAGCACCTTCAGCAGTGTAGTCTTGGTTGCAGATCTCTTCATGCATGCTAAGAGTACCTGGAAACTTTCCTTTCTCTCCTGGATCAATGTTACTTTAATTCTCCGTATAATCTCAGAATTCACTGGAAATCAACATGAGACCAGGTTTAACACATAATTTGTTGCAGATGAAAAAAGCTTCTGTGAAGCTAGCAAAGTTGTACATAAAGAGAGTGTCAATGGAGCTTGAATCAGCTCGTCTATGTGAAAGGGAATCTGCACAACAGGCCCTCCTGTTAGAGGGTGTTCGTTTTGCTTACCGGGCTCACCAGGCAAGTCGTTGGATCCGAACAACACTGTTCCATCTAGATTTTGAAAGATGATTCTTGTGTGATAGATCACGAATTTGCTCGTATCAGGTTGATTTCTGACATGAAACGGACATGATAATTGCATCTAAAAACATTACTAACTGCAAGATGAGGCCTTGTAATCTGCAATTCTGCATAGCAGAACAAATTCTAAAAGTTCTTCTATGCATGTCTTCAAAAAACCATGTCCAAAAACAAGCTCAATTATCTTAAATCACGAGCAGTCAGCAATCAGCATATGTAAATATGATTGTTGCTTTTGCAGTTTGCCGGAGGCCTCGACTCCGAAACAATGCTTGGCGTCCAGGAGTTGTTGAAGCGGGTGAAATCACAGGTTGGTTAAAACCACGGCAATAAGCAAGTATCTGAGCATCAGAAAAGCTTATGGAATGTCATCATCCCGGAGCAAGTTTCATGCGAGAAACTTTGCTTGAACTTTCGGGCGCAGGATTAAATTTTCTTTGCATCTGAAGAAGTCATGGATCTTGCTGAGCACCAGATAGAGAAAGAAGATAAAATTCAGAGAATTTTGCAGAGGATCTTGGTAGAGATTGACCCTTTGGCATGTAGCTTAGATCAGGAAGGAGGATGTTAACTATGCCATTAATTGGCATCAATCAATGCACATAAAAGTGGCATGTAGAGAGACGTGCGTGCTACGGCGACCTGTTTGAAGCTTTCTTAATCTCTCATTTTGCTGGGAAGAAGGAACGAGAGATCAATGTGCTTTATTACCATGTACTAAATGAAGACTCGTAGAATTAAAATGTGTGCACCTGATGCTCACAACTTGTTACTTTTCAGGAGCAGCAGTGTGCCACATTTTACCTTCCTAGTAGAATAAAGGTCATGTTGAAGCCTTGAAGGGAAGTTTGCAGTTTGCACACAACTATGAACTATCCTTTTTTTTTTTCCCTTTTTTTATTTTCGGTTTCAAAAAGAGGTCAGCGACTCAACAAAAAAATAATAATGATAAATAAAAACAAACAAAAAATAAAGAACGTAACTTTTCTGGTGAGAATTAAAAGGTGTGCCTCCATTGCACATACCACACACATTATTAACTAGGAATAAGTTATAATATTATAAAGGTTTAACGAATTTTCATATCTAATGTTAAACTATGAAGTTATTTTTTTGGATCCTTATAGTATAAGGATTTTTTCACTTGTTCAACATCCACTTTTGTTACGTTTTTCTCTACTTTTACTTTTTTTTTTATTTATGAAAAGATTAAATTATTTCTCTCTTCAGAAAAATATGAAATAACAAATATAAAAAAATAAAAAAAAATCGTTGAAAATGATCAAAGTGGTAAATAAAAAAATGTCTTTATAAAAAAGACTAAATTACCCTCTCCCAATTTTTTTATTTTTTATATCTATTATTTGATATGTTATGGAGGGAGGGGTAATTTAGTTTTTTTATAAATGGAAAAAATTAAAAGTAACGGAAAACATAATAAAGGTAGACGAAGGACTAAAGTAAAAAAATCATGATAATTTAAAAATTAAAAAAATAAATTTATAATTTAAAATTAAATGTAGAAATCGTGATAGTTTACGAGAGCTTTACGAAATTTCACACTTGATGTGACATGGGAGTATTCTAATACTCATGTGCATTTTACCGCAAGAGTGCGGTATTGATGGGGTGGGATTGAGTCACAAGCCTATCTAAATTATTCATGTTAGGCATTAGGCAAAAATAAAACCTACTCAATTTAGATCAAATTTGGTATAAGAATAATTGGATTATATTTTAATATAAAACTATAATGAAAAATAGAGAAAATAATATAACGAAATAAATGAGTTAGTAGAATGCTTCTAAATGATAGAATATATTAGAGTATACTCAATGCATCTATATATCACTTTTACTTTTTCTCCCTATATTATATCATATTTTTACTTTACCTCTTAAATTTTAATACTATCCACTTACCTCTTTCCCACTTTTCAATCTCTTCAACTTAACTCCAGATATCTAACACACGTGTTTTTATTATGCATTTGTTTTTTTTTCTATCTTTATTAAGTTTTAATCGTTCGCTTTATAAAATGAAAAGGTTAAATAAAAATGGGACATTCTCACTTGCATATTCTGCACCCCCATTCGATTCTTTTATTTCCTTTATATTCTTAATATTATTATACATATAAAATAATAAAGTGGAAAAAAGTAAAGTTATAGATCAAAATATACATCTTTGTTTACGTGAAAATCGGGGAGGTAATTGGATACTGTTTATGGGAGAAAATGGAATTAAAGCTTTAAATAAATAAAAAAAACATTTGTTTGGGCTCCGTTGATATTGGCCCGAACAAAAAGAATGGAGGCCCATAGAGAAGGAACCTGACAGCGGCCGGCCGTACCTCTTTACACGGCAATTAAAGCGGCTTTTAGGAAATAAAATGCCGTCGTCGCACGCTGCTGTTGCTGTTGCTGCTGCTAATAAATCGGGGCGAGCAAATAAGATTTGCTCGATCATGTTTATCTAATCGACTGTGACCCAAATTTGCCGCTCGCGACAACGACGACAGCAGGCCACAACAATAAGACGGCGGCGGCAGCGCCGGCGATCGCAACTTCCCTGACAGCAGAATTGGCATTATTTATGTCTCGATCGAGGAAGGAAGACGTGGGAGATCGCACGGCCCCTGAACGATTTTGAGCCCTTCACAGGTACACAAATCTCCAGCATTGTTTTATCTTCTCTTTCTGCAATCTGCAAGTTTTTAAGATGTTGGAAGGATGGAATCAATGGTCGTGGATAGTGGTCTCTGTTCGTTTGGATCGACAGCCAGCTTCCGTTATGATTGTTGCTCTGATAAATGATTTATTTTCTTGTTCGGAGCTGCGATCGGGATCGATTGATGCGTCCATCCAGTTCGGCGCCCTTTCATCAGATCCATGCCCAAATACCTTCCCCCCCTGGAATTGAACTCCTATGACACCTGCCAATTGCATAATTATTTAGTTCAGGAGGAGTCTCAGTTGCGTGTGTTGTTAAGGTTTAGTACTCATAATGGTATCAAACAAAAGGTTGTGCAGATGCCAGGCGAAGAGGAAGAAACACATACTGAAGAAGGCATGCGTGATTTTGGATGTTGGCATACCTCTTGTTTTCAGATTTAGAGAATTATGAATAGACTAACCCTGAATCCACGTAGGAAGGTGTCGTCATGGATCACCACAGTCCTCTGATTCATTGACAGAGGGATGGCACAAGCCACCCTAGATGGGGTGCCAGTACTTACTTATGGGGGGATAGGATACCATGTTACATCTATCCTTGAATGATAGAGGCCAACCAAATAAGAAAATATAATCTTAACCCAAATAGGTTACGAATCTCACTCTAAATCCAAACTCCCATAAGAACTTGAGTCAAACTCAACACTACTAATCTGTAAGGTTATAAGATGAGGTGAGAATTTGGGAATTTTAGATGTCGGAACAATCACTATTAGTAGATAGATCTTCTTTAGTGCATTAGGAAATGATTTTTGAGGGGCTCTCTTTAATGTATTAGGAATTGATATCTGAGAGCAACAGGCAAAAAATATGTAATTTCAGTTCTTTTGTTCCTATGAACTTGGGGTGTGAACCTTGTGTTTCTTTTTACTTCATCATCTGCTTTAAAAATGGTTTGGCCTCCTTAATTGCAGGATTTGTCATTCTTTTATATGTTCTGAATAAAGTAGTTCAAGAATAAATGGACACACCACCTCAGCTGCCGCCCCCACCTATGGGTTACTCCCCAAACAGTGGACACACAAGTACACCCACCCCTCGCCCAGAGAGGCGTTTGGCACCCCCTGCATTCACCTCTCCTGCAGCAACAACATTTTTCCCTCAGACGCCCCAGCAAGATCAGTCCTCTCCGTCTGTCACCAAGACGCCAAGCATTGCATCATCAAGTGGCGCTATTTATATGGGAAGCCCAGCTACACATTTCACCACTCCTCCGCCGCCGCCCACATTCTCCTCACCTCTGCGGCCAACTGCTGTGCCTCTCCGGACATCACCAGCAACTCCTCAAGCTGTAGCTTTCTCATCAAGCTCAAATCTTCCTACATCATTGCTGCCTTATTACTCGAATGGAACTCGTGAGTTGCCACTGCAGCAATCTACTAGTGTTGATGAGGCAACTTTTGAATCGCCTTATGTGCTCTTCTCTGCTCACAAGGTGCGTCATCTCTTTCATTGTGATTTGCTTACTTATTTTATTTGCGCACAAGATTATTTCAAATTAATTTCATGCTTGCATTTGCTTTCAGATATTTTCTCATGTTTAAATGATGCTGAGCATCTGTTGTTCCTTGTAATTAAATATCAGTGTATTGACATGACTGATGAGATCAATCTTAGGCATATATAATATGAGTTTAATGTGCGTGTCAAGCACTTTCCGTGTGAAGCGTGTGTCAAGCAGCTTTACACATCTTCCTAAAAAAAAGCAGCTTTACACATACTTTTTTCTTTATTTTTCCTGATATCTTTCTTCATCAATAGTAGAGGATCATTCATAATATCAAAAAATAGTTTTATAGCATAATAAGTTGCAAAAAATGATTATATCTATTACGAAGGATAATAATGTGCTCTTCTTAAAAAAAGGATAATAATGTGCATAAGTTCATAAAATTTTGAAAATGATGAATATAATTATTATTTATGATTTGAATCACGTTTTTG